>CM038669.1:315220735-315820735 GCA_021605145.1 Aegilops bicornis
ATAGAAGTATATTGGATATGCATTATGTTAATGTGTACTTTACTAGTACTCCTAGTAGCACCAGGGTATTAAGATACCGGTTCGGTTGCTAAGTGTTAGTAACTCAAATAAAAGCTACGGAATAAACGGAGACTAGCTAAAGGTGAGCCGACGATATGTATTGAAGTTTTTCCAAGCTTGATGTGATCAAGCATCGACGCCCTCTACCAACGAGATTGGTGATAAACCTAAATAATTGCATTTGGTGTTTGCGTTGAGCATAGACATGATTGGATTATGTCTATCGCAATACGGTTATCCATTTAAGGAGAATAATGGTTACTCTGTTTATTTGAATAATACCTTCGATGGTCTTGCACCTAAATAAATGGTTTATTGAATCTCGATCGTAGTGATACACAATTTCCATGCCAAAAGTATAAGATAGTAATGATAGTACCACTTACTTGTGGCACAACCATGTAAGTCATATTGGTGTAAAACGCATGAAGAAGCTCCATGTTGATGGATCTTTGGACTCACTCGTTTTGAAAAACTTGAGACATGCGAACCATGTCTATTGGTGTGTACACATGAAGAAACTCCATTCAGATGGATCGTTTGGACTCACTTGATTTTGAATCACTTGAGATATGCAAAACATACTACATGGGCAAGATGACCTAAAAGCCTCGGTTTGATAAAATGGAACAAGATAGCAACTTGTTGGAAGTAACACATTTTGATATGCGCAGTCCAATGAGTGCTTTGAGGCATGCAAAGTGAATATCATTATGTTCTTACTTCACGTATGATTCGAGTAGATGTTGAGTATATTTACTTGATGAAACACAAGTCTGAATTATTGAATGGTTCAAGTAATTTCAGAGTGAAGTTTAAGATCTTCGTGACAAGAGGATAGAATGTCTATGATATGATCATAGAGATGAATATCTGAGTTACGAAGTTTTGGCACACAATTAAGACATTGTGCAAATTGTTTCACAATTAATACACCGAACACCATAGTGTGATGGTGTGTCCGAACATCATAGTTGCACTCTATTGGATATGGTGCGTACCATGATATCTCTTATCGAATTACCACTATCGCTCATGGGTTAGGCATTAGAGACAACCGCACTCACTTTAATGGGGCACCACGTAATTCCGTTGAGACGACACCGCTTGGAGAAACCTAAGTTGTCGTTTCTTAAAAGTTTGGGGCTGCGACGCTTATGTGGAAAAGTTTCGTGTTGATAAGCTCGAACCCAAAGCGGACAAAATGCATCTTCATAGGACACCCAAAACAGTTGAGTATACCTCCTAATTCAGATCCGAAGCAATAGGGATTGTTTCTTGAATCGGGTCCTTTTCGAGGAAAAGTTCGTCTCGAAAAGTTGAGTGGGAGGATGGTGGAGACTTGATGAGGTTATTGAACCATCACTTCAACTAGTGTGTAGCAGGCACATGAAGTTGTTCCCGTGGCACCTACACCAATTGAAGTAGAAGCTTATGATAGTGATCATGAAGTTTTGGATCAAGTCACCGACGCACTCGTAGGTTGACAAGGATGCGTACTACTTCAGAGTTGTACGCACTCCTTTGTTGAAGTTAATGTTTCTAGACAACAATGAACCTACGAGCTATGGAGAAGCAATGGTGGGCCCAAATTCAGACAAATGGTTAGAAGCCATGAAATCCGAGATAGGATCCATGTATCAGAACAAAGCATGGACTTTGGTGGACTTGCCTGATGATCGGTGAGCCATTGAGATAAATGGATCTTTAAGAAAAAGACGGACGTGGACGGTAATGTCACCGTCTATGAAGCTCGACTTGTGGCGAAGAGTTTTCACAAGTTCAAGGAGTTGACTACGATGAGATTTTCTCATCCGTAGCGATGCTTAAAGTCCGTCGGAATCATGTTAGCACAAGCTGCATTTATGAAATCTGGCGGATGGATGTCAAAACGAGTTTCCTTACCAGTTTTCGTAAGGAAAGGTTGTACGTGATACAATCGTAAAAGTTTTGTCAATCCTAAGGATGCTAAAAGGTATGCTAGCTCCAAAGAATCCTTCTAAGGACCGGAGTAAGCATCTCGGAGTTGGAATATGCACTTTGATAGGATGATCAAAGATTTTGGGTTTATACAAAGTTTATGAGAAACTTGTATTTCCAAATAAGTGAGTGGGAGCACTATAGAATTTCCGATGAGTATATGTTGTTGACATATTGATGATCGTAAATGATGTAGAATTTCTGGAAAGCATATAGGGTTATTTGAAAGATGTTTTCAATAGAAAACTTGGATTAAGCTACTTGAACATTGAGCATCGAGATCTATAAGGATAGATCAAAATGCTTAATAATACTTTCAAATGAGCACATACCTTGACATGATCTTGAAGGTGTTCAAGATGGATCACCAAAGAAGGAGTTCTTGCACGAGATGTAAGGTATGAAGTTAAGAGTTAAAGCTCGACCACGGCAGAAAAGAGAGAAAGGACGAAGGTCGCCCCTATGCTTCAGACGTAGGCTCTATAGTATGCTATCTTGTGTACCGCATCGAAGTGTGCCTTGCCATGAGTCGGTCGAAGGTACAAGAATGATCCAGAATGGATCATTGGACAAATGATCAAAATTATCCTTGGAGTAAATAAGGACATGTTTCTCGATTATGGAGGTGATAAAGAGTTCGCGTAAAGGGTTACGTCGATGCAAGCTTTAACACCTATCCGAAAGTGACTCGAGTAGCAAACCGGATACGTATAGTGGAGCAACCATTTGGAATAAGGTTCAAGTGGAGCGTGGAAGCAGCATTTACAATATGACATAGAGAATTGCGAAGTACACACGGATCTGAAAGGTTCGCACCGTTGACTAAAACCTCTCTCACAAGCAAAACATGATCAAACCTCGTAACTCATTGAGTCTTAATCACATGATGATGTGAACTAGTTTACGTACACTAGTAAACTCTTTTGATGTTGGTCACATGGCGATGTGACCTATCGCTAATCACATGACGATGTGAACTAGATTATTGACTCTAGTGCAAGTGGGAGACTGTTGGAAATATGCCCTAGAGGCAATAATAAATTAGTTATTATTATATTTCCCTGTTCATGATAATCGCTTATTATCCATGCTATAATTGTATTGATAGGAAACTTCGGATACATGTGTGGGTACATAGACAACACCATGTCCCTAGTAAGCCTCTAGTTGACTAGCTCGTTGATCAATAGATGGTTACAGCTTTCTGACCATGGACATTGGATGTCGTTGATAACGGGATCACATCATTGGGAGAATGATGTGATGGACAAGACCCAATCCTAAGCCTAGCACAAAGATCGTAGTTCAGATGCTAAAGCTTTTCTAATGTCAAGTATCATTTCCTTAGACCATGAGATTGTGCAACTCCGGATACCGTAGGAATGCTTTTGGGTGTACCAAACGTCACAACGTAATCGGGTGGCTATAAAGGTGCACTACATGTATCTCCGAAAGTGTCTGCTGGGTTGGCACGAATCGAGACTGGATTTGTCACTCGTGTAAACGGAGAGGTATCTCTCGCCCACTCGGTAGGACATCATCATAATGTGCACAATGTGACCAAGGGGTTGATCACGGGATGATGTGTTACGGAACGAGTAAAGAGACTTGCCGGAAACGAGATTGAACAAGGTATCGGGATACCGACGATCGAATCTCGGGCAAGTACAATACCGCTAGACAAAGGGAATTGAATACGGGATTGATTGAATCCTCGACATCGTGGTTCATCCGATGAGATCATCGTGGAACATGTGGGAGCCAACATGGGTATCCAGATCCCGCTGTTGGTTATTGACCGGAGAACGCCCTCGGTCATGTTCAGATGGTTCCCGAACCCGTAGGGTCTACACACTTAAGGTCTGGCGACGCTAGGGTTATAAAGGAAGTTTGTATGTGGTTACCGAATGTTGTTCGGAGTCCCGGATGAGATCCCTGACGTCACGAGGAGTTCCGGAATGGTCCGGAGGTAAAGATTTATATATGGAAAGTTGTTGTTCGGGTTCCGGAAAAGTTCGGGTTTTTTCAGATTGTACCGGAAGCTTCTGAAGGTTCCGGAGGATTCCGGAGGGGTCCGGAGGTCCGGAAATTGTTCCACCACGTCCAATACAGTAGCATGGGCTGTAGGGGGCGCCCTAGCCTTAATGGGCCAGGCACCAGCCCCCAAGGCCCATGCGCATGGGAAGGGGAAAACCCTAAGGGGAGGGCCTCCACTTGACTTGGGAGGCACTCCTCCCCCTGGCCGCCCCGCCTCCTTAGATTGGATCCGAGGGGCGGCCCCTCTCCCTTGCCCCTATATATATGTGGGGGTGGGAGGGCAGCCGCACCACATGTTCTGCGCAGCCCTCCCTCTCCCAAGTCCCTTCTCCTCTCCCGGTGCTTGGCGAAGCCCTGCAGGATTGCCACCTCCTCCACCACCACCACGCCAGTTGTGCTGCTGCTGGATGGAGTCTTCCTCAACCTCTCCCTCTCTCCTTGCTGGATCAAGGCGTGGGAGACGCCACCGGCTGTACGTGTGTTGAACGCGGAGGTGCCGTCCGTTCGGCACTAGGATCTCCGGTGATTTGGATCACGATGAGTACGACTTCTTCAACCTCGTTCTCTTGAACGCTTCCGCTTAGCGATCTACAAGGGTATGTAGATGCACTCTCCTTCCCCTCGTTGCTGGTTTCTCCATAGATAGATCTTGGTGACACTTAGGAAAATTTTGAATTTCTGCTACGTTCCCCCCCGACATTCGCATCCTAGAGTTTGTTTTTCTCCTCTCCAACTCGGGTCAGAACGCGCTCGCCGGTGGCGTGTAGTCTTTTCGCCACTTGCTCGCCTGTTTGAGCAGCTTTCAGTTTCACCTCCAATTGGTCGGACGATCCTGTTATGATAAGTAACAACATTAGCACAAGCTGGTATATATTATTGTTTCTCGATGGAGGGAAATATTACCAGACGACTCCTTCTTGGACTCTTCCAGTTCGGTAGTTGCAGCTGTTAGCTGTGTCTGACATTTTTCCAGCTCTTGGGCTAGTAGGTCTTTCTTCTCTGTAAGAACCTGGTTATACAACGATCCTTAAATCACTTGTACCAACTGCTTCAAGTCTCGGGGGCTACTGGCATATGGTTAGCATATTCGGACAAACTAAACTTACATGTACATCTTTTAAATGCTGCTCCATGGCCCTGTTAAGACCATCTCGAGTAGCCCAGATGTACGCATCGGCCAAGCTGAAGGCACTGAACGCCTCTTTTGAGAAGCGAGGATCTCGTAAAACGGCCCTCCGGCGCCGATGATTCATGGCTCTCTCCACTTCCGAGTTGGTGACGGACATATCCTCCGAGCCCTCAGCCGAAGGACAGTCCGGCGTCGCTCCCGTAGTAACCCCCGTCTCCTTGGCTGGGACTGAATCCCGGGTGTTGGGAGTACGACTGGCCGAATCCCCGGACACAGTCCGGCAAACCTTTTCTTGATACAGGGCGAACATAAAAGTCATAGTTGGACGCAACTGTTAAAGAACATATTTGCGAATCCATACCTCTTCAATGAAGGCTCGGCCGTATCTTTGTTTGCCTTCCTCTTAGAAGGCCCGCCCGGCGTAGGGACCGCTCTCTTCAGAGATACCCCTGGGGTAGCATGGTGCACCGAACGCCTCCCCTTTTGAGCATAGGACAGTGCGGTGGGTGAGGAAGAATGAGAGAACTCTTTCGGATAAGGTGTCTCGTGATTACTTACGTGTGAAGCGGGGAGAAGACCGGGATAGTCGGCGATGATGGCCACTTCTGTGCGGTCGTAGCTCGCCTGCTAAAACACCCCACCCTCGAGCACCACGAATATATCTGAATCCTCTTCGAATCTGGGGTCAAGGTCCCGATTGTGGCCCTCGGGCTGTGGGGCGGGGCTGTGAAGCCCTTCAGAAATCTTTCGCCAGTGTTGTTATAAAGGGACAAATTAATATTCATTGAAAGTAGTTCAGGGAGTGGAATGAGTAGAGCAGAGGAGTTGGGGCTTACCCAGATAGGAGGACTATACATGGAATATCCGTCTCTGTGCTTGATATGCAGGAACTCCTCTTCCTCCCCTTTGAACAATTCGGCCAATATTTTGGCCAAAGTGGCGGGGGTGTCCGGACCCTTCCTGCCACAGCAGGAGGCGTCGTCCTCCCCATTGTAGTGCCACATGGGAAGCCCTCTATATTGGAGTGGATGAAACCCCCGTACTATGGAGGTCGCCATTACCTCGACTATCGATAACCCGGACTGAGCGAGCGTCCTTATCTTGCTCAAGAGTTGACGTACTTCCGCACTATCTTCCTCCTCGAGGCTCTGAGGGCGCCAGCTATGGCGTTTCTTCAAAGGAATGCTTGTGAACTCGGGGAGGCCCCTCCGAACTGGGTCTAGAAGTGCGACGTCCTCAATATAGAAGCATTCGGAAGGCCACTCTTCGGATGCCTTCTTTGGTGTTCTGGATAGGTATCCGGTCTCGGCGATGTGCCATATTTCGGCTCCGCCCACTTCAAATATTGATCCCTCGTGATTACGCGGGACGAGGCAGAATAGCCTTCTCCATAGTTCAAAGTGGGCCTCACAACCCAGGAATAACTCGCAAAGAGCGATGTAACCCGCGATGTGCAGAACAGAGGCCGACGTGAAATTGTGTAGTTGGAAGCCATAGTATTCCAGAAGTCCTCTGAGGAAGGGATGAATGGGGAACCCGACGCCTCTTAGCAGGTAGGGAACGAAGCACACTCATTCCCCCTCAGATGGGTTGGGGAAGTTCTCTGCCTGGGCCTCGCCATTGAAGGAGGTCAAACCCACTCGAATAGGGACCAGATCTGCAGGGGGAAGAAAACCCTGCGTTTTCAGCTTCTCTAGCTGACTATGGGGAACGGAGCAACTCTCCCACTCGCCTTTTTCTGAGCCGTAGGGACGGGAGGAGGAGCTGGGAGCGCTAGCCATGTTGGAGTGGTCTTTCCTAGCAATCTCTGAGGATTTTTCCGCGTGGTGCCGAATGGATCTGAGATCTAATCTCTTTATAGACACTCTTTCTCGTATGGCCAGGGTGTTATGTGCAAAAATGCCTAGAGCTCTCGCATTCGCTTGACATGTGGAAGCTGAAGTTGTTGATGCACAGAAGCCGAGGGGTACGATATTAAATGGAAGACCAGATACATCACTTTGAGGTCATCGGAGGAGGAACCCGCCTTGCAATGTCGAAGACAATCTGCGCGCCGGACACCTCGTTATTGAAGTCTGGTTCGGGGGCTACTAAGGGAGTCCTGGACTAAGGGGTCCTCGGGCGTCCGGCCTATTAGCCATGGGCCAGACTGATGGGTTGTGAAGATACGAAGACCGAAGACTCCACCCGTGTCCGGATGGGACTCTCCTTGGCGTGGGAGGCAAGCTTGGCGATCGAATATGAAGATTCCTTTCTCTGTAATCGACCTTATGTAACCCTAGATCCCTCCGATGTCTATATAAACCGGGGGGATAGGTCCATAGAGGACAAGACTCATAGCTATAGACATACATGCTAGGCTTCTAGGGTTTTAGCCATTTATCTCGTGGTAGATCAACTATTGTAATACTCATATTCATCAAGATCAATCAAGCAGGAAGTAAGGTATTACCTCCATAGAGAGGATCCAAACCTGGGTAAACATTGTGTCCCCTGTCTCTGTAACATCCCAAAATTCTATATTTTGGAATGTTATATTAATTAAATAAATAGGATTGTTTGTTTGATTGTTGTGTGATGGATTGTGTGAAATTATTTTATTTTCATGAGAATTAAAACCTTTTGAGTTCTTGTTTAAAACTTTTTCTAATCATGTTATAAAAGTTGGATAACATTTTGTCCAATAAAGAAAACTATGGTTGGGGAAATTTATTCAAGAAATCAAAGGGCTTTAATTTCTGTTTGACTCTTTTTTTGAAATATTGGAAACCACAATCACAATTTTGGAGTGAGAATAAGATGACTTTCTCAAATGTGGTCGATGAATAATTCATATGGATTTTGTTTGCATTTTGGAGTTCCAATTGAAATATGATATTATTTGGAGTTTTACTGTCGTTTAAATATTTCCAAGTTAATCAAATAAAATTTATGAGGGGAGATAACATGACTTCTCCAAAATTATATTTGGAAATATTTAATACGGTAGAATTATCTTTTTATGAATTTGCAAAACTCAACATCGATTTGTTTTAGTAAATTCAATTATGTCCATAAAACATTAATAGTAGTTTTTACAAAAAATGTATAATGTTAAATGCCGGAACTAATTTTCCTGGACTATAAATAACATTTAGATTAATGTAAACAATTTTAATTTCCAATATAACTAAATTTTTGTCCAGTTATTAATTAACTCAATAAATTCTAATAAAAAGTCTAACATGGGCTAGGCCCATCACGTGAGAAACCCAACTCCTCACTGTCAACTTCTTCACGACAACCTACAGAACCTACAGATACTGACGAGCAGCAGAGTTGCCTCTGCGTCTCGACTCCTTCCCTTCCCCGGCACCCATTAACCCCAGAATTCCATTCTTCCTATGATCATATCGGAGGAGCAATCGGCCTTTGTGGCGGGACGGTTGATCACAGATAACATCATCTCCGTGTATGAATGTTTAAATTTTATGAAGAGGAACAGGTCAAAGAGGAATGGGTTTTGTGCTCTTAAACTCGACATGATGAAGGCTTATGACCGTTTGGAATGGGACTACATCTGTGCTATCATGACTAAACTGGGTTTTGCGCAGGCCTGGGTCAACTCAGTTATGAGGATGGTATGTTCGGTCAAGTTTTCGGTTATGTTCAATGGAAAGAAACTTGAGAAATTCACACCTTTGCGAGGAATCCGACAGGGGGATCCGATATAACCTTACCTTTTCTTGCTGGCAGCAGAGGGCCTTTCGTGCCTTTTAAAAAACCAGACAGAGTCATCTCGAGTGCATGGGATCAAAGTGGCTGATACAGCACCGCCGGTAAGCCATCTTCTTTTCGCAGATGACAGCCTGCTATTTGTCAAGGCTAGTGTTGAGGGGGCTATTCAGGTTTCTTCTTTGTTGGACATATATTGCAATGCTTCAGGACAGAAAATTAACTTGGATAAATCTTCAGTGTTCTTTAGCAAGGGCTGCTCGCAGAGTATTAAAGAGAGCATGAAAAATACCTTGAATATTCACAATGAGAGTCTCTCAGAAAAGTACTTGGGCATGCCTACGGATGTTGGGAGTAGCAAAAACGGAGCCTTCAAATATTTGAAGGACAGAGTTTGGAGCAAAGTTATGGGATGGATGGAAAAGGTGTTGTCATCCGGAGGGAAAGAGGTACTTATAAAGTCTATAGCTCAATCTATCCCGGTCTACTCTATGGCTTGTTTCAAGCTACCTCGGGGCCTCTCTCTTCACATTAATTCCATCATACGTAAGTTTTGGTGGGGGAGTAAACGTGGTGAAAGAAAGACAAATTGGGTCTCCTGGGAGAAGATGACAAGGCCAAAATATGAAGGAGGTCTGGGTTTTAGGGATATTGAACTGTTTAACCTTGCTCTGCTGGCAAGACAGGCATGGAGAATCCTACAAACACCAGAGACACTAAGTGCAAAAATCTTGAAGGCGCGCTACTTCCCAACTACAGATTTTCTTGATGCTTCGCTGGTAGCCAACCATCTCAAATATGGAGGGCAATTATAGAGGGTAAGGAGATCCTCTTGCAGGGACTCATCAAACGTATTGGCGACGGCAGAGATACTTTGGTATGGCAGCATAACTGGGTACAGAAAGAGGCGTCGCTCAGGCCAATTGTTTGCTTGATCCAACATAGGCCACAGTTTGTGTCCGAACTGATCGACAGCTCCAACGCCAGGTGGAAGTAGGACATGGTTCGTGCAACCTTTCTCCCAATAGACGCGGACGTGATTCTCAATATCCCGCTAGCTACTCGACAATGCAGAGATTCCTGGGCATGGACATACGAGCACAAGGGCTCCTTCTCTGTCCGTTCGGCATATCGGATGCTCATCAACACGAAGCTCAGGAGGGAGGCGTGGCTTGAAGGGCGATCAGGCCCGGCTGATAGATCGAGAGAAGAAGCAAGTTGGACTAACCTCTGGAAGGTGGCGGTGCCGTCCAAACTGAAGGTATTCCTATGGAGACTTGCACAATGCTCTATACCCACGGCGGATGTCCTCAGTCATCGTAATATGTCCACATCGTCGCGGTGTGCTATCTGTGGAGAGGAGGACCCGTGGATGCATTCATTGATAACGTGTACGATGGCGCGCTGTGTATGGGCGCTAGGTGACCTGGAGCTAGTTGAGCATGTTATTGCAACAGCGGAACCGAATGCCAAGGCTTGGCTCTTCAGTATGCAAGAATCGATGCCACATGCCGAGTTCACAAAGCTAACCGTGACACTATGGGCCATATGGTCGGCGCGGCGAAAGCTAATCCACGAAGGAGAGCACCAAAGCCCAATGGGGACACATGCTTTTATCACACGCTTCTTGGCAGATTTGAGTATTGCTTCCTTGTCACATGAAATAACGAAGCCCAGAACAGCCCCAGTGCGGGTGCAAGATTGGATAACACCACCGGCGGGTCACCACAAGGTAAATGTTGATGCAGCTACTTGTAAACACCCTCCCATCGGGGCTGTTAGCGCGGTCTGTCAGGATCAATCAGGTGCATATGCTGGATCGGCAGCGGTGGTATTCCATGGTATGACCGACCCGAATATATTGGAAGCTCTCGCATGTCGCGAGGCTATTGCATTAGCCAGGGATCTCGCACTGACTCATTTTAAGGTGGCTTCAGATTGCCTTTCGGTGGTCAAGGACATACTCACGGGAACTATGGGTACAATTGCTCCAATCGTGCAGGAGATCATCGACTCGAGCAGGGAGTTTCAGTCCTGCTCTTTCACCCATGAGAGACGTCTTTCCAACAAGGAGGCTCATGGCTTAGCTATACATGCTTTACATTTAGGGGAGGGTCGCCATGTATGACTGTTACACCCTCATGATACTTCTATTATTCCTGTAATTCGCTCTATTGATCAATAAAGTAATGCATGTTCCCCTAAAAAAAATCTTCTTCTTCACGACAACCTACAGAACCTACAGATACTGACGAGCAGCAGAGTTGCCTCTGCGTCTCAACTCCTCCCCTTCCCCGACACCCATTAACCCCAGAATCGGTTCCCCTCACCTCCCTCGACCGTTCCCACCCCCTAGTGCGCCTCGTAAACAGCCATAATGGCCACCACGAACGCTTGAAACTGCAGCCATTAAACACATTAATCCCGGCGACGCCCCGCTCAACTCCGGCTCTCCCCTGCCCTATAAAAGGTACCCAAACAAGAGCCTCGAAGCCCTCACTAGCCCATCCGAAAACCCCTCTCTGAACCTCCTCCTTCGCGAGCAATTGCTCGTCGGAGTTCGGCAACTCCGGCGGCCGCTCCACGCCGCTACGAGACTAGTACGAGCCTGTGATCTTATCCAAAGGACTCCCCTTGTCGACCTCTTCGCCGTTCTGCTACTATTTGACGTTGAGGGCCTTCTTCCTCAACTCCGGCGACCTTTCTCCCCAACTCCGGCGACTAACTCCGATGAGCACTGTGTAAATCCCGTAATTGTTTTTTAGGAAAATATCCAAACTTCGGAAAATCATATTTCCTAAACCGTATGTCCAAATTCGACAAATTTTATATCCCCAGATTCCTTGGGACATCTAGTTTATTATAAAAATTTAAGATCTCAGTTTTTGGCAAGTTAAAGTTTAGTTCTGCTTTAAATGTTAAATTGAGTACTTTTGCTATATCTTCTAATCTATAAATCATATAAAAATGTTTATTATATGAAAGTTCGACCTTAGGACATCACCTTTCTGTTGGAACTCATGGCATAATTTTTTTCAGCAAGATTTAGTCACTGTTTTAACATCAACACCTTAATTTGACCTTCTCGATCATTTAATAACTTTTGACATGACGTTAAATATTTTAGATTGATCCCTAGAAAACCTCTCTGGTCATATGCCATCATCATACAAATTTGGACTTAGGAACATAAATTTTTGTAACATAAACCTTATGGCATCAACTCCATCTATCATTTTCACTGGACCCAAGTCAAATATTCCAATCAAACCCATTATAGACTTTGTCGTAGAATCTTGCCTCATAACTCTTCAACCCGTGATCTTCACTTTGACCCAACCCTAGAACAAAAACCTATATCATATTTTCATTCTTGATCTTATCTCAACCTGTAACCAAGTCCTAACAACTTATATAGGAATGTTCTTTTATTTTGTATTGTAATGTGAATATTTTATTTGGATCTTTATTTGGATGTTGTTGTATGTTAAAGTACTTTCTTATATCGTTAGATATATCGTAACGAGAAGGAGAGACGACTCAATAGAATATTTCATCTTCATCAACAGTACAAGGCAAGTTACATCTTGATCATGCCCTTTTATGCCTATGTTCTACATATGCATTTAGTCCTTTGATGTAGGGTTTGCATGAATATGTTAGTTGACTATATTATAAACCCAGTAGTGCAATGAGGCAGGTCTGAGCCTTTACTTCTTTGTCACCAACGTTGTAGGGAATTTTTGCTATGCCATTGTAGACGGGGATTGGTATGTGAGATCATGAAAGTTGCAAGTGATATAATAATTAAGGGTAACCTTAAGGCGGCAACATTAACACACATCTGGGTGGATTGGTAAGGGGCACCCTAGAGAAACCAGTGGACTTGCCCGGGCACCCTGGAGAAACCAGTGGACTTGCATTGGGATCCTGAGTACCCGTGTGATCACCCTATGGACTGCCACCCAGGTTCAAAGGGATTCATTATTTTTTCATGACTAGAAGCTTACCTGCACAACCACAAGCTATTATGGGCTCTGGCTTAGTTGAGTATTGTGTGTGACCTCATACAGTGGTAGACTAGCAGATGTAGTTATATATGTAGGTGTACCGGTCTACCCAGGGTTAAGAGGGAACACTTTAGAAAGACTATGTCTCGATATTCCGGCTCTCAAACACCAGAAAATGCGAGGACTACAAAGAAGGTGATCGAGTCTTGTGGGGAAAAGTGTGCAAAACTCTGCAGAGTGTAAAACTAATCGATTAGCCGTGTCCCCGGTTATGGACAATTTGAGCATCTGGAAAGTGGGAATTGAGCGGTCTCATCACTCTTAATTAATTTAATGGGTTTTAATGAATTTGGGTATAGATTGAATGGAGCAACCATCTCAATCATATTATGATGAATTGTGTAGTAACAATATAATATTCTTTTGATGATAGGGAAAAATCAGCTTTATGCAAATTTAATTTAGAACCATCCACCAGCCATATTGCATGTATAAATAGGACATTTATTCATCTCTTGTGGTGTGACTTGCAAGTACATTCCACATACTGACCTACACGACTGCAACATATTATGTTGCAGGTATATCCGACGAGTAAGTGATACGATAGGGTTACGGTCCGCACTCAACTTGCCGATGGCGTTGATGGGACTCCACACCCGTTTGCCCGTTTCCGCTGAGATTCTTAAGGTATATATATATATATATGTATATATATATATATATATATATATATATATATATCAGTTTTTCGTTACTTATACATGTGATTGCACTTTGATATATGCATTGATGTACTATGTGTGCTAGCATACCGATCCAGGGATAGCACAGATACACAGAGACTTGACCGTCTGAGGTCGGGTCACTACAGTCTCCTGTTACCATCGACCTTAGACGCACAGTTCGGGACCCCCTACCCGAGATCCGCAGGTTTTGACACCGACAATGGCGGACAAGTACGCCAACGCCGACTCCGCCATGAAGATCCAGGTGGCGCTGGATGAAGCCGGTAAGGCGAAGCCGGTTCCTCCTTCGAAGCCGGTCAGCGAAGGAAGCCGGTAGCAGCACAACCAGCAGAACAGCAAGCGCAAGGCCGACCAGCCGCCCATACATTTAACCGCTCGTCATGCCACCGAAAGCAGTGCCCGCGACCGACCCGGCCGCCAAGCGCCGGCAGACCGGCAAGACCACGTGGCAACCCGCCATGAGTTTCTAGGAGATGCTCGATGCTCCTTGCAAGCACCACAGCGGCGCAAGGTCGTCCATGCACACGCTCCGGCAGTGCGCCATCACCAAGCGCATCATGAGGGGCGACATCCCGCCTCCTTCGGCCCTGGATCCAGGAATGGGGCAACCGCCTCCGCCTCCTCCACCGCCCCCAGCTGGTGGCGCGATGCGCGACGATGTTTACCCAGCCCAGAACACGACCTACGTCGTCTTCACCAGCCTCGGCGAAGACAAACGCAGCGAGCGCCTCCTTCGGCAGGAGGTGAACACCGTTGTCCCGGCCAAGCCGGAATACATGCACTGGTCGGAGCGCCAGGTCACATGGACCCGGGAAGACGATCCAGCCGTCATGCCGAACCCGGGTGGCTACACCCTCATCCTCGACCCCACCATCGCCGCGCCCTGGCGCACATGCAAGTTCTCCCGAGTCCTCATCGACGGCGGCAGCAGCATCAACATCCTCTAAGGCGACACCATGACCAAGCTCGGCCTTGAGGCCAGAGACCTGGAGCCGACCCGGACGATCTTCCACGGTATCGTTCCCGGCCTCTCCTTCTCTCCAATCGGCCAGGTCTGGCTCGACGTCCTGTTCGTCGACAGCAGCCACTTCCGACGCGAGCCGCTCTGGTTCGAGGTGGTGGACCTGACCAGCGCGTACCACGCGCTGCTGGGCCGGCCCGCGCTCGCCAAGTTCATGGCGGTTCCCCACTACGCCTACCTGAAGCTGAAGCTGCCGGGTCCGAGGGGCCTCATCACCATCACCGGCGACTACTGCAAGTCCATAGAGTGCGCCCGAGACGACGCCAAGCTGGCCGAGTCACTAGTCGTGGCCGAGGAGCGGCGCCAACTCGGCCGGATCGTCGCCCTGGCCCAAGAGGCGTCGGCCGCGCCGTTCTCGGCCGAGGAGCCGGCCGACGAGGCCTCGTTCAAGCCCTCAAAGGAGACCAAGAAAGTGAAGTTGAACCTGGAAGACCCCAGCTGCAGCAAGTACGTTGTCGTGGGCACCCGCCTCGACAGCAAATAGGAAGGCGAGCTCGTCGACTTCCTCCGTGAGAATCGGGATATTTTTGCATGGACCCCAAAGGACATGCCAGGTATCCTGAGGAAGTACGCCGAGCACAAACTCCACGTCCGCAAGGACGCCAAGCCTGTCCGTCAACCCCTACGATGTTTTTCCGAAGAGAAGAGAAGGACCATCGGTGAATAGGTCGCCAAGCTTTTGGCGGCCGGCTTCACCATGGAAGTGTTTCACCCCGAGTGGCTGGCCAACCCAGTCCTCGTCCTGAAGAAGAACAAGACCTGGCGCATGTGTATCGACTACACCAGCCTGAACAAGGCCTGCCCCAAAGACCCGTTCGCCCTCCCGCGGATCGACCAAGTCATCGACTCCACTGCCGGGTGTGAGCTCCTGTCCTTCCTGGATGCTTACTCCGGCTATCATCAGATCAACCTGGACCCCGCCGACACCCTGTAGACGTCCTTCATCACGCCCTTCGGGGCGTATTGCTACATCACCATGTCGTTCGGCTTGAAGAACGCCGACGCCACCTTCCAGTGTTGCATGCAGAAATGCTTGCTGCCGCAACTCGGCCGCAATATCCACGTCTATGTGGACGACATTATGGTGAAGAACAAGCATCACCTCACGCTCCTCGACGACCTGAAGGAAACCTTCGCCAACCTGCGCGAGTACAAGGTCAAGCTCAACCCAAGGAAGTGCGTTTTCGGCGTCCCGGCCGGAAAGCTACTCGGCTTCCTCGTCTTGGAGCACGGCATTGAGGCAAACCCAGAGAAGATCAAGGCCATCGAACGCATGCGCAGGCCGGCTCGGTTGCGCGATGTCTAGAAGTTCACCAGCTGCTTGGCCTAGCCGGTTCCTCAGCCGGCTGGGCGAGAGGGCCTTGCCCCTGTATTAGCTGATGAAGAAGATGGCGCCGTTCAAGTGGAACGGCCAGGCGGATGAGGCTTTCCGGGACCTCAAGCGCATGCTCTCCACCACACCAGTCCTGGCCACACCGGCCGAGAAGGAGCCGCTGTTGCTTTATATCGCCGCGACCTCGCGGTCGGTCAGCATGGTGATGGTGGTCGAGCGACTAGAGAAGGACAAGGTCCAAGCTATCCAGCACCCTGTCTACTACCTGAGTGAGGTGCTCTCCGCCTCCAAGCAGAACTACCCGCACTACAAGATTTACGGTGTGTACTTCACCGCCAAGAAACTGAAGCAGTACTTCCAAGAGCACGTTGTTACCGTGGTCAGCACGGCCCCCCTCAGCGAGATCATCGGGTGCCGGGATGCCTCTGGCCGAGTCGCCAAGTGGGCGCTCGAGCTAGCTGGCCACACCGTCCTATACGAGCCCCGCACCACGATCAAGTCCCAATCTCTGGCCGACTTCCTCGTCGACTGGACCGAGACCCAGTACCTGTCGCCGCCGGACTCGATGCACTGGCGCATGCACTTTGACGGCTCGAAGATGCGTCTCGGCCTAGGGGTCGGCATTGTGCTGTCCTTCCCAAAGGGCGACTGACTCAGATACGCGCTCCAGATCCACTTCACCGCCTCCAACAACGTTGCCGAGTACGAAGCTCTCGTGCACGGCCTCCGGCTCTCCAAGGAACTCGGCATCCGACGCATCCTATGCTATGGCAACTCGGATCTGGTGGTGCAGCAGTGCTCCGGCGAGTGGGAAGCCCGCGACCCCAACATGGCAAGCTACCGCTTCCTCGTCCAAAAGCTGTCCGGATTCTTTGCAGGTTACGAGTTCCTCCATGTCCCGCGTGCAGAAAATGAGGCGGCCGACATGCTCGCCAAGATCGCCTAGCCCCGGCAGGCCATCCCGTCCGGCGTCTCCCTCGAGCATCTGCGCAAGCCGTTGCTACCTCTTGAGCACTGCGTTGGTTTTTCCCTTGAAGATGAAAGGGTGATGCAGCAAAGTAGCATAGGTATTTCCCTCAGTTTTTGAGAACCAAGGTATCAATCCAGTAGGAGGTTACACGCAAGTCGCCTTATACCTGCACAAACAAATAAGAACCTTGCAACCAACGTGATAAAGGGGTTCTTAATCCCTTCACGACCACTTGCAAAAGTGAGATCTGATAGAGATAATAAGATAAATATTTTTGGTATTTTTATGATATAGATTGAAAGTAAAGATTGCAAAATAAAATAGATTGGGAACTTAAATGATGGGAAATAGACCCGGGGGCCATAGGTTTCACTAGTGGCTTTTCTCAAGAGAGCATAAGTATTACGGTGGGTGAACAAATTACTGTCGAGCAATTGATAGAAAAGTGCATAATTATGAGAATATCTAGGCATGATTATGTATATAGGCATCACGTCCGCGACAAGTAGACTGACTTCTACCTGCATCTACTACTATTACTCCACAGATCGACTGCTATCCAGCATGCATCTAGAGTATTAAGTTCATAAGAATAGAGTAACACATTAGGCAAGATGACATGATATGGAGGGATAAACTCAACAATATGATATAAACCCCATCTTTTTATCCTCGATGGCAACAATACAATACGTGTCGTTTCCCCTACTGTCACTGGGATCGAGCAACGCAAGATTGAACCCAAAGCTAAGCACTTCTCCCATTGCAAGAAAGATCAATCTAGTAGGCCAAACCAAACTGATAATTCGAAGAGACTTGCAAAGATAACCAATCATACATAAAAGAATTCAGAGAAGATTCAAATATTGTTCATAGATAATCTTGATCATAAACCCATAATTCAGCGGATCTCGACAAACACACCGCAAAAAGAGTTACATCGAATAGATCTCCAAGAAGATCGAGGAGAACTTTGTATTGAGATCCAAAGAGAGAGAAGAAGCCATCTAGCTAATAACTATGGACCCGAAGGTCTGTGGTAAACTACTCACACATCATCGGAGAGGCTATGGTGTTGATGTAGAAGCCCTCCGTGTTCGATTCCCCCTCCGGCGGAGCGCCGGAAAAGGCCCCAAGATGGGAGCTCACGGATACAGAAGTTTGCGGCGGTGGAAATAGGGTTTCGTGGTGCTCCTGGTTGGTTTTGGGGTATATGGGTATATATAGGAGGAAGAAGTAGGTCGGTGGAGCTGCGAGGGGCCCACGAGGGTGGGGAAGCGCCCAGGGGGCAGGCGCGCCTCCCTGCCTCGTGGCCTCCTCGTTGATTTCTTGACGACCACTCCAAGTCCTCTGGATCACGTTTGTTCCAAAAATCACGCTCCCGAAGGTTTCATTCCGTTTGGACTCCGTTTGATATTCCTTTTCTGCGAAACACTGAAATAGGCAAAAAAAACAGCAATTTGTACTGGGCCTTGGGTTAATAGGTTAGTCCCAAAAATAATATAAAAGTGTATAGTAAAGCCCATTAAATGTCCAAAACGGATAATATAATAGCATGGAACAATCAAAAAATTTAGATACGTTGGAGACGTATCAGCCGTCCGTTAGGCCCTCTCCGGACTCTGAGTCAATCTACGTCCCAAACGACCCGGCCGCTCCTCAACCCGGCCTGGGGACTCCTCAACCCAGCCCAGGGACTATCGAACCCGGCCCGGGGACTGCTCAACTCGACCCAGGCACTGTCGAACCCGGCCCGAGGACCGCCGAACCCGACCCTGGGGTTGCTGAACCCGGCCCGGGGACTGCCACCCCAGACCCGCCATGGTGGCCGTCTTCGCCGTGGCGACGGTGCCATCATGGGCCCTGCCCATCTCGGAGTTCCTGGAGAACGGGGTCCTTCCCATGGACGAGACCGAAGCCTGGCAAGTGCAGCGCTGGGCGTCCGCCTACATCATCATCAACAACGAGCTCGTCAAGCGCAACTCCACCAACGTGTTCCAGCGCTGCGTCGAGCAAGACAAGGGCATTGAGATCCTCCTCGACATACACCAGGGCGAGTGCGGGCACCACGCCACCTCGCGGTCCCTAGTGGCCAAGATTTTCCGCCATGGTTTCTACGGGCCCACGGCCCTCAAAGAGGCAGAGTCGCTCGTCCTCAAGTGTGAGGGATGCAAGTGCTTCAGCAAGCGCAGCCACCAGCCGGCGTCGGCACTCCGGACCATCCCGATCACCTGGCCCTTCACGGTCTGGGAACTCACATGGTGGGTCCGTTGAAGACCGCTCGAGGCGGCATGACGCATCTGCTGGTGGCGGTGGACAAGTTCACCAAATGGATCGAAGCAAGGCCAATCAAGAAACTGGACGGGCGAACGGCCGTTCGATTCATCAAGGACATCGCGGTGCGCTATGGCATGCCGAACAGCATCATCATGGACAACGTCACCAACTTTGCCAAGGGCGCGCTCGCGCAGTACTGCTCCGTCTCCGGCATCCGCCTCGACCTAGCCTCCATCGCACACCCGCAGTCCAACGGCCAGGTCGAGCTGGCCAACGGCCTCATCCTTTCCGACATCAAGCCGCGGCTCGTCGAGCCGCTTATCTGTTCACCCGGCAGCTGGCTCGACGAGTTAACGGCCGTCCTCTGGAGTCTACGAACAACGCCAAACCGGTCGACCGGGTTCACCCCGTTCTTCCTCGTCTATGGAGCAGAAGCCGTCATCGTGACCGACGTCGAGTTCGACTCGCTGCGCGTCACAATGTACACCGAAGCCGAGGCCAAGGAAGCCCGCGAAGACGGCGTTGACCTGCTCGAAGAAGCACGTCTCCTAGTGCTCAGTCGCTCAGCCATCTACCAGCAAGGCCCGTGGCACTACCACAACAAGAAGATTAGGCCCCTCGCTTTTCGGGAGGGAGACCTCGTCCTCTGACTCGTCCAAGAGCAGACCGGCCAACACAAGCTGTCCTCCCCATGGGAGGGCCCCTTTATCGTCAGCAAAGCCTTGTGCGATCGCAACGCCTACTACCTCATCGACGCCCGCAAGTCAAACAAGCGCAAGAGAGACACCGCCGGTGAAGAAACAATCCGGCCATGGAATGTAGAACTCCTCCGCCCGTTTTACAGTTAGCCGTGTGCACGTATGTATCGCTGCCTTTTGTAATCATCTGAAAACTATGGGGTCCCCGAACAACGATCGGGGCCTGCCCTTTCCGACCAAGTTATTGTGTCTCCTGCATTTGTGCACTATTTACCTCTTTTTCCAACCCGGCCACCAGTCCGACTCGATCAACCCAGAGGCTCGGGGGCTGGCCGGCTTGGTCACTACTCGCCGCCCTTCCTTAGCAGTTCACTACAAAAAAGACACATCCGTGTTCCTGGTTACGGTGGGTGGTCGGGGCCGAGCGATGCATCGCTTTCTCGTGACACGCACGCCTGCAGCGGCGTTGGGCTCTAATCAACCCGGCGAGGCGTTGGGCTCTAACTGAACCTGAGTGATTGCACTGCAGGCTACACGTTACTGAACTCGAGCGATCGATCGATGGCTATTAACTGAACCCGATCGAGCGATTCCTTCGCTACTGCTGCTAACTGAAGCCGATTGATGCTGCCTCTGGATGAACAGTGAGCGTTGCTGGGGGGTTTGGATGAACAGGACCCCGTGGTGTTGCCTCTGGATGAACAGGACCCCGATTGATCGAGCCGGTTGGGGCTAGATGAACAGGACCCCGTGGATGGCCGGATGAACAGGATCACCCCGTGGAGGGCTAGATGAACAGTAGACGGTGGAGGGCTGGATGAACAGTAGCCCATGGAGGGGTGGTTGAACAGGAGCCCGTGAAGAGGGCTGGTTGAATAAAGAGCCGTGGAGAAGCGCGGTGGAGGCTGGATGAACAAGAGTCCGTGGATGAACAAATGCAGTGGAGGCTGGAGGAGGTCAACGGTGGATGAACAATAGCCCGTGGAGGCTGGAGGGGGTCGACGGTGGAGATGAACAGTATCCCGTGGAGTCCCGTTTTGCGGTACGCCACACCCCTCCCGATGAACAGGACCCCCGTTTCAATCGTAGCGCTCCAACCCAAGTCCGTTTCCTCCATTTTGTGGTATGCCACACCCCTCCCGATGAACAGGACCCCCGTTTCGACCGTAGGAGGTCCGTTTCCTCCGTTTTGCGGTACGCTAGACCCCTCCCAATGAACATGATCCCATTTCGACCGTGGCAGGTCGAACACAAGGCCGTTTCCTCCGTTCTGTGGTACGCCAGGCCTCGTTTCCATCGGCTATTCCGTCCAAGCCGGTTGGCTCCCACGCGTTCAGTTGCCTCCCGATGAACACGACGCATTCCGTTGCCTCCCCATGAACACGACGACGACGCTGTTTTTTTTGCGGGCAACGACAATGGTGTTTCTCTGTTCCGACCCAGCCATGTACACGAGCCCTGGCCGTACGTATGCGCGAGTAGGCATTCGAGACCCCGCCCGTATGTACGTACGCGGCCGTATTTTCTTTCTTGCACACTGGCCGCTGTACGAACGTGTACATGCTACGTGCGCGCCTCTACTACGACACGTGCGCGCCTCTACATCGACCAATATGTACATACACGTTCGCGACCAGAATGACAATGCTACGTACGCTTAGAGCAGGTGGGTCCCGACTGTCAGGCACTTCCTTGTGTGTGAAGATGTAGCTGGTGGGTTCCAGCAGTCAGGGGGCGAATCATTTTTTTTTGCCCGGACGCACTTCCTTGCGTGCGAAGATGTAGCTGGTAGGTCCCAGCAGTCAGGGGAAAGGTTTTTTTCGCGAAATATGGTTGCCCGTCCGGTGGGTCCCTCGCCGCCGTGGAGGAATCATTATTTTACGTGTAATAAGGAGGCACTTCCTTGCTGCGACAAAGGACCGAGCTGTCGACCTCTCCACGCATGATCCACGCCCGATGGAAGCCGTTCCTTGACCACATTGACCATGCCGCTACCGAGAGCACCAAGGCGGTGGACGACGGCGAGGCCTAGGAAGGGGACGACGCGGAGCCGGGGAAGACGCGGCAGTGGATGCCCACCGTAGAGGGTTCACTGGTTCGCTGCGGTGTGAGGCTGCCGTCGCCGCAGAATAACAGGGGGTGTGGGTGAGTAGAGGGATGGCCCGCCAAGGTGGGAGTAGGGGGCGGTGAGGCCTCCGTGGCATCGCAACCGGCCACGAGTGGCAGGAGCACGAGGCACGACCGGCGCTGGTTTGGGCGGCTGGAGCAAGAAGACCAGAGGTTGAAGAAGCACTACGGCTGTTGGATGGACATCGTACGGTCACTAGAGCTAGAATCATTCATATTGACTAAGTTGACAAAGCCCTCCGTCCCCGTCAACTTAGTTGGCCACAAGTCAGCCTCCCACTATTGCGGGTCCCAGATAGTAGGGGGTATTCATTTTTTTGTGCATAATAAGGAGGCACTTCCTTGCGTGCGAAGATATAGCTGGTGGGTCCGACACATCGGTGATGGGAACGTTTTTAAATGAAATCTGAGGCCCTTCCGTGGGTCCCAATGTCGGTGGAGGAATCATTATTTTATGCGGCGTAATAAGGAGGCATTTCCTTGCGTGCGGCCGTGGACCCAGCTGTCAGCCTCTCCACGCACAGTCTACTTCCGATGGTGTCTTTCGTTGACCACGTTGACCACTCCACGCCGAGTGCATCCAAGGTGGTGGATGACGGCGAGGCCCCGGAAAGCAACGGGCCGGAGATGGGAAGATGCGGGAGTAGAGTCGCAGATGGAGAGGTGTACGAGGGTTAACTGGTTCTGGTGCGGTGTGGTTCGGCAGTCGGTGGAGAAGAACAGGAGGTGTGGAGGGGTGGAGGGTTGGCCTGGCCAATGGTGGAATAGCGCTTCACAACGAAGCGTGCTAAGCAGAGCTGCTAGCAGCAGGAGGTGGGAGCAGGTGGTCCCGGCGGCGCTGGAGGAAGAAGACGAGAGATTGAAGATGGATGCCGGTCGTTGGATGTAAATCCAACGACTAACGATGTCAGAATCATTTGTTGACTAGGTTGACAACGACTTGCATTGGCTTCGACCTATTGGCCCACATTTCAGCCTCCAAAAATGTGGCACGTATTCAACCCATTTTTTCAGAATTTACGCCTTTTTTTTATGTGTAGAATTTACAGTCAATTTGATCTTTTTTTTGAATTACAGTCCATTAGCTAGGCTGGGTGAACAAATAATGTAGCGTCCATGCGGCCCATTTATGTTTTTCCTAAAAAATTATAGGCCATTTGCACTTTCTCGAAATACACGATTTTCTTGGGCTGATTCTAATTAAAATGTTGGGGTGGGCGCAGCAATGTTATCAAAGAATAAACAGGGGCTGAGCATTTTGTTATATATATATATATAAATAATAAGTGATTTATTATTACATTGGTCCTTAAATCTTACCAAGCTTTTGTACACAATCACGAGGATTTTCTTGCCAAAAAAATCCAGGATTTTATTGTTAAGAAATTATTTTTATAAGTTAATAAGATGTGGGATATTGTTTTCTTACATATGTAAGTATCTGTTAAATATATGATGCCATATAACAATAACATATAATAACATATAAAATAATTTAAATATATATATAATATAGTTAGAAGGGAAACATAAGTTGGACCAGGCGTTCCTATTCTTATATAGAAAAATAGATCAGACCTCTGCGTTTTCTTCAGGAAAAATAAAACCTCGGATGGGAGGTCCATAGGCCGGTCGATACATGACAGTCCCTCAAGAAAATACAAACATGCCTATGGACCTCCCATCCGAGGTCGTGGGCTGCACATGTTAAAAAAGAAAGCCTAGACGGGGCAGCCCAAAACCCAGTTGATACTTGCTGCCCCAGTGATAATAAATGGTACCAAATGACTCCCGGCTTATTTGTGAATTTATCTCCTATAGTAACTATGTCAAGCACCTAAAAAATATAACTATGTTGACAAACCCGTGGGCCCCAACTTCAAAGATAGCATTAGGAGGAAGTATTTTTCGATGAGGCACTTGCTTATGCACGGCCATAGACACAGTGTGTCCCGACTGTCCGCCTCTCCACGTAAAGTCCTCTCCAGATTCCTCTCGTTTGTTCAGCATGTTCACAATGGCAGACATCGGCGTCATGGCGAGCGCACAAAGGCGCAGGAGGAGATCCGACCACCTGAGGAAGTGCCTTATTAGTAACAAAACAACTGAACTAGCCTAGTGGCCGTGTGACACTACCTGACTGCTGTTCCGCCCGGGTTCGATTCCACCTGTGTAGAGAAAATATCTCCAAATTTTTTGCCTCTACCTCTATTGACATGTGGGTCCCAATTGTCATCTACACACACCACGTCCAACACTTGCCAAAACTTCGTCCCTCATTTTCTCTGTTTTTCGCACACTCGACATTGTGTGGGCATTTTGAAAATAACATATCTTTTTGACTGTGCATCATATGAAGATGTGCTATGCATGAATGTTGATCAACATGATGTTAACTGGCTGGTAGTTCCAGTTTCGACCATGAATAAAACTTCCAACATGATGTTAGCACTGTTTCAAAAGGCCGTGTTGATATAAATGATCTGCCTCTGAAAGTTGCAGTTTCTTATCTGAAACTGAACTTGGAGTTTCTTATCTGAAACTGAAACTTCCAATTTTTTCTCTGAGAATCACATTGTCTGCACTTTTATACTCCTATGAAACTACATTTTTTAAGTGCTAAAAATAGATCTCTATAATTCATAAAATACTTCATATGCTCAATACTGAAAATCTGAAATTCAAAAGACATTCATATCTGAAAGTACTCTCAAAATATACAACACAAAACACAATTCACAACCTGCAAATACTGACAACCCTAAGCTCCTCCTCACAATTCACAACCTGCCCGACTATTGGGCTGGGGGGGGGGGGGCAGTCCCTCCTATTCCTCTCATGCGCATAGCCGCCCGTGAGACGATGTGAACGGCGAGGGAGAGGATGGCGGGAAGCGTCGTCAGCCAACTGCTTTTCTCCTCTTGCAGTTGGGTTCGGTCGACGAAGACTCCACCGCCTGCTCGCACGACACCCTCACAAACGGCACCTCACAGATGCTCGATCCTTCAATCTTTGGTGGATGCTCCATCTGGGATCGATACTCCCACCACCGCTCCCTCACGATCGGATTCGGTGAATCTGTTTGCTCCATGGCCCAGAGGAGCAGCTCTATGTACTCCCGCGCGACTCCCTCCGGGAGTATCACGACCTTTTCGCTCTGTTGCAGATATTTGGCCATGGATGTCGCCGTCGCCGCTAGTTGGTCCTTGTTGTCAAACCAAGACTGTATCTCCAACATCCTAGCTAGCTTCACAGGGTCGCCGTCTGCGATCCTCATGTATCGGTTGTACTCCTCCATCAATCTACTTCTCCACAACGCCTTCACTCGCCGGCGGTGGTTTTTGAATGGAAGAGGAGAGGAGCAGCGCTGGTTTGGATTAGAATGGGAGAGGAGCGACACTGGTTTTGGATTGGAACAGGAGAGGAGGGGCGGTGGTTTTGAAATAGAAGAGGAGAGGAGTGGTGCTGGATTTAGATTGGAACAGGAGAGGAGCGACGGTGGTTTAAGAGGGGAAGAGCGGAAGAGCGGCGCTGGTCTTGGAAGTATTTTTTTGTTTTGCATATTTTGGGTCAAAGTTTGACCACGCACTGTATTTGACAAGCAAAATGTGAATGCATGTCACCAAAAATTGTATCATTTGGTTCGTATTTGAATGTACTTTCAAATTATATTATTTTTGCAACGTATAACATATATTTTATTTGTGAAAGTCATGGTCAATTATGACCCAGAATAAAAGGGAGACTAGTTAATGTGGGGTCACTTTCTTAATCGAAGGGTAAATTGATTTTGATTTTGATCCAGTCACAGGGCGCCGACCCTCTCGTCCAATCCTAAATCGCTGCCGCACACTCCTCTCCCTCTTCTCCATTGCAAAACCACCTCCTCTCCTCTCCATCGTCTCCATTAAAAAACCACCGTCTCGCCTCTCCCTCTTCTCCATTGCAAAACCACCTCCTCTCCTCTCCATCATCTCCATTCCAAAACCACCGTGTTGCCTCTCCCTCTTCTCCATTGCAAAACCACCTCCTCTCCTATCCATCATTTCCGTTCCAAAACCACCGTCTCGCCTCTCCCTCTTCTCTATTTCAAGACCACCGTCTCTCCCCCCATCTTCCAAAGCTAGCACCAGACCACTCAGAAGGACATTTATGGAGAGGATGCAACAACGAATCAGGCAGATCGCCGGCGGCGACCATGCAAAGTTAGCCAGGTTGAAGGAGATCCTTACTTGGTTTGACAATGAGTGGGAGATTTTGAGGACGGTGAGGGCCACGTGGCAATGTATGCGAAAGAGCGAGACAACGACGATGAGGGCGGCGATGTACATGTACTCCTCGGCGACAGTCACGCCGCAGTCCTTCGAGTTCATCGAGTATCTCCTCTGGGCGATGGAGCAGAAAGATTCACCCGAGGCAAAAGTCAGGCGAAGGTGGTGGGCATACAGGTCAAAGGTCGAGCACCCAGAGGATAACGAATCGGTCGAGTACGGTGTGCCATTCGTGAGGGTGCAGAGCCAACCGGAGCCACATGAGTATTCGTTCTCCCACCGCAAGACGAGGCCAGATGGCGCGACGTTGCTTCCCCGCTGTTCTCCACTGTTCCCTCGACGCTCGCCTCGTTTCCATGGCGGGGGTAGGGTCTAAGGTAAGCTTCGCACTAACCTAATCTTCCACCTGCTCATGCTTACAATCATGTGACAGCTAATGAAAATCATGGTTACAATCAGTCTCTGAGTACTATGCCAATCACCCTTAAATAGCTCTGGACCTTTGGGTCAAAGTTGTGACAGTGTGTACAAATAAAGAAAAATAGATTGGTGCTTCTTTCGTAAAAGAGTACTCCCTAGAAAACTGCCAATATAAGCTACTAGTATTTGGTTAGAGGATTTGCTGCCGAGAAAGATCCGTCCACAGAGAGCGCCACTGTAGGATCGGAAGTATGTCTAGAGGGGGGGGGGGTGATTAGACTACTTGACCAAATAAAAACTTAACCTTTTCCCAATTTTAGTTCTTGGCAGATTTTAGCTACTTTAGGACAAGTCAAGCAATCATCACACAATTCAAGCAAGCATGCAAAGAGTATATAGGCAGTGGAAAGTAAAGCATGCAACTTGCAAGAATGTAAAGGGAAGGGTTTGGAGAATTCAAATGCAATTGGAGACACGGATGTTTTTCCCGTGGTTCGGATAGGTGGTGCTATCCTACATCCACGTTGATGGAGACTTCAACCCATGAAGGGTAACGGTTGCGCGAGTCCACGGAGGGCTCCAACCACGAAGGATCCACGAAGAAGCAACCTTGTCTATCCCACCATGGCCATCGCCCACGAAGGACTTGCCTCACTAGCGGTAGATCTTCACAAAGTAGGCGATCTCCTTGCCCTTACAAACTCCTTGGTTCAACTCCACAATCTTGTCGGAGGCTCCCAAGTGACACCTAGCCAATCTAGGAGACACCACTCTCCAAGAAGTAACAAATGGTGTGTTGATGATGAACTCCTTGCTCTTGTGCTTCAAATGATAGTCTCCCCAACACTCAACTCTCCCTCACAGGATTTGGATTTGGTGGAAAGAAGATTTGAGTGGAAAGCAACTTGGGAAAGGCTAGAGATAAAGATTCATATGGTAGGAATGGAATATCTTGGTCTCAACACATGAGTAGGTGGTTCTCTCTCAGAACATATGAGTTGGAAGTGTAGTTGTGTTCTGATGGCTCTCTCCACGAGTGAAGAGGAGGTGGAGGGGTATTTATAGCCTCCACACAAAATCCAACCGTTACACACAATTTACCAATCTCGGTGGGACCGAATCAACAAATTCGGTCGGACCGAAATAGTAAACCTAGTGACCGTTAGAGATTTTCGGTGGGACTGACATGCAACTCGGTAGGACCGATATGGTTAGGGTTAGGGCATAACGTAATCTCGGTGAGACCGATTACACAAACTCACGAGACCGATTTGGTAATTAGCTAACCGTAGAGTTGGTCGTAAACTCGGTGGGACCGATTTGCTCTTTCGGTGAGACCGAAATGTTACAAAAGGGAAACAGAGAGTTTACATTGCAATCTCGGTGGGACCGATCCGCTCTTTCGGTGAGACCGAAAAGTTACGAAAAGGAAACAGAGAGATTGCAATCCCATCTCGGTGAGACCGAGATCCCTATCAGTAGAACCGATTTACTAGGGTTTGGCAGTGGCTATGACAAGTGAAACTCGGTGGCGCCGGATAGAAAGAATCGGTAGGGCCGAGTTTGGCTTAGGGTTTAGGTCATTTGTGGATATGGGAAAGCAGCTGAGGATTTTGGAGCATATCATTAAGCACACGAAGCAAAAAGCTCATTAAGCAACACCTCATCCCTCCTTGATAGTATTGGCTTTTCCTATGGACTCAATGTGATCTTGGATCACTATTATGTAAAATGAAGAGTCTTGAGCTTTTGAGCTTGAGCCAATCCTTTGTCCTTAGCATTTTGAGGGTTCCACTTTCACCATCCATGCCATGCCAATCATTGAGCTTTCCTGAAATAATTGTCTTGGAATAGCATTAGCTCAATGAGCTATATGTTGTTATGAATTACCAAAACCACCTAGGGATAGTTGCACTTTCAATCTCCCCCTTTTTGGTAATTGATGACAACATATAGATCAAAGCTTCGACAAATGATAATAAGAATGAATTATATCGTCGCTTTGAGAAGTATGTGATAAGTAAGAGCTCCCCCTAAATTTGTGCATATTTAAAATTTGCTTTGGACTGCAAATGCACAAAGAGTTAGAATCATGGGTTACTCTTCCATGTCACATACATCTTGGTGGAGCGCTCAAAATGATAAGAATGAAATACATGCACTCATCACCAAGAAAAGTGAATGATCACATAAGATAGATAAGATATATCAAGCATGCATAAGTGTAGCTTATGATCAAACACATGATCATCAATGTCTCACAAGCATATCAAAGTATCTCAACCAAAAGCAAACAATGTTTGAAAAACCACCAAATAAAGCAAGAGAGAATAAAAGCAACACTCTCTCGAAGCCTATGATCTATACATTTTTCTCCCCTTTGGCAACAAGTTACCAAAAGTTCCTAGAAAATGCATAGTGCTAGATCGTCACTCAGGCTTGATCTTCAGGTGGTGGAGTCTGGATCACTCCAAGGACGAAGGCTTCTGTAGACGTGGTTGGAGCTGGAGCTGAAGTAGATGCTGGAGCTGGTTGGGCTGGTGCTGTGGCTGGAGCTGAGGTGGTGGCTCTGGTGTCAGGAACTGGCACTGCACTGGACCTCTGAGCTCGTGGCACTCTGGCAAATGCATCAGTGGTAGTCTTCCCTTTCCTCTCCCGCATGTCATCTTGAAGTTGCTCCACTGCAGACTGAATTTTTGTCACTTTGACATCCAAGTCATAGAACTTTTGTTCTACGATCCTCTCTAAGCTCTCCTGATTCTGAGTGAGGGTGGCCAGTCCTTTCTCAATCCTCAGTGTGGATGCAATCAAGTAACTGAGCTGCTCTTGCTTGGTTTTCAAGAAATATTCAGATGCCTCCTCTTGAGTTGGCATCCCGGCAGCTTTCTCCTTCCTTGCCTTCTCCTTCGTGCTTGTGCATGGGCTGAAGATGGTTCATCCTTGTTCATCACAACTTGATTATCCTCAAAGTCTGGATGAATAGGCAAATGTTCCTTGTCCAAGAGGTATATGCCTGTGCCCATCTTGGAGTTAATCAGTTCCTGGATCTGAGGGGCATATCCACAGCTCCTATTCTGGTCTGCTTCAGTCCTCTTGATTGTTTCTACCATGAGGCTCATGACTTTGAATTTTTGTGGCACATCAAAGATATGAATCAAGTTGATTGCATGGCCTCTGATCATCTTGTGATCACCTGACTTGGGCAGCAGAGTGTGCCTCAGTATCCAATTGATGGTTGGCAACCCTGACAGAAGATAATGTACAGATCCAAACTTGAAAGTATCAAGTGCCTTGTTTGGGATCTCCTTGTACATGTTGGACATAGAGTTGTGGTCCATCTTCTTCTTGGCATATATATCTAGGTCATCTTCATGCTCCTCTGGGGCATTGATGAGCTGTGCCCACTCAAAGAATCGTTGATTGATACCTTGTACCTTCGTGACATCCATACAATTCTGCCATCTGGATAAAAGTGTGCTGTGGAGTAGAACTGCATGATCAACTCTTCATTCCACTTTGTGAGCTTCTGCCCCACAAAGTCAGCTACTCCACATGCCTTGAAGCTGTCTTGCACTCCAGGATAGTGTTCTTCGTTGTCCTTGATGTATTCCCAGTCAACCCATCTCATATCACAAACAATGGGCTTCTTATCCAACAAGACTGTCTCATAGAAGTCCTGCTGTTCCTTAGTGTGAAATCTGTAGTCAACAGCAGTTCTCCTTTTGGTAGCATAAGGATCTTCTGCTCTCCACTTTCTCAGCCCTGAGTCTCTTCTGATCTTCATATCCTCAGCCACAGGATGAGCATCATTGTGTTCTGGGATCTTGGGCTTCAACTTTCTGAGTACTTGTCCTTCTTCCTCTTCTGAAGTGTCAGGCACTGGGGCCTTGTTCTTCTCAGCAGCTGGGATGCTCCTTGTATTCCTCTTTGGAGCTGTTTTGGCCTTTGATGCAGCCTTGTGTGCTTCCTTGGGCTTGGATGTAGTAGCCCCTGAGTTGATTGCATCACCCATCAGCTTTGGCATCTTAGGTGCTGGTGCAGCAACCTCTTCTTCTTCATCCTCTTCTTCCTCAGAAGAATGCTGTTCAAATTCAGCCATTGGATCAACTTTCTTGCACCATCTGCCTCTTTTCCTTTCCTTCTTCCCTTCAGCAGCAACTGACTCTTTGGGTGCAGGCTTCTCAGGAATCTTAGTTGAGGCTCTGGCCTTTGGCATAGGCTGCCCGTCACGACCTTTGATTTTCATCCCTGGGTTGATGGCTGCAGCTGAGCCATACTCCTTCTTGAGCACAACTTTCTTGGAAGTAGCTTCCTCTTCTGCCACATAGTCCTCATCCTCTGATTCTGAGGTTCTTTTCTTCCTTTGTCTGGTGGCAGCTTTTGGCAAATTACTGGGAGTGCTCCTGCTGCCTTCATCTGAAGAACTGGAGGGACTAGTGCCCTCACTCATGTGCACTGGCTGTTCTGACATGTTCTGGCTATCACTCTGGTCTGACATGATGAACAAGCCGATCAACACCCTGTGAACAGTTTATAGATGAGGTAGAGTGGATGAGCATCACAAAATGCAGAGATTTTTGCAAAAGAATGATTCAAAGTCTTAGTTTTAGTTTCCCACATAAATCATTTCGGATCTACCGATTTTTAAACTCGGTGATACCGAAGCAGTTTTGGAACCTAAACTAGTGAACTCGGTCAGACCGAGTCACAGTTTGGTGGCACCGAGACTGCTAGGGTTTCACAAAGTTCCAAAATCGGTCACACCGATTAGCAATTCTCGGTCAGACCGAGTCTCACTTGTGCAATGGCATGAGCCAAATCGGTGGGACCGAGTTTTTCAACTCGGTGGGTCCGAGATGGTTTCGGCGGAAACCTAACCCTAAAATTTCGAATCAAACCTATTCTACGAACGCATTGATTGGAGTTTCAAATGTGGCTAGAATCAATATGATCACAATGTGCTAGGAATCCGATTGGAAATAGCACAAAGATCGAGTCCATACCCTAGTTCGGCGGAGACTCGCTACGACGGCAATGACAGGGTTGAATTCCGTTGACGGCGATGGAGACCAGCGACTGGAGGCGGCTGGCAGCGAGGAGACGATCCGGAGACCACGTTGGCAGAGCGAGCTATCGCGCGGGCGAAGGGGTTCGGAGAAATTTCCAAATTTTTGCCCGTGTCTATATATTGCCCGACCCTGTCGGTGTGACCGAGTGGAACAACTCGGTGGCACCGAGATGCAAAACTGTATACAGTTATTGCAACTCGGTGTGACCGAATGGTTCAAATTGGTTGCACCGAGATCGAAAATTTAGATCAACTTAGTGATCTCGGTAGGACCGAAAGTGGGGTATCGGTCAGACCGAGAATCACAAAGAGGTTTTGGAAGTTTATGACGAATCGGGGACTCCGAGTGCTCCTCACACAGAGTGGTTCGAATCTGACTTGATCAATTTTGTGATGTAGCATGAATAGAGTTTGAGACGAGAAAAGCATAGATAGCTAGAGGAGGTTCTTAGGCATTCTTGTCCATCCACTTGGCAAAAGAAAAAATAAAGCCAAACAATCAAAACAACAAGTGGATGTCCTCAAATGAGTAAAATATGCAACCAACATGCTCACACAATAAAATGGCAACTGAAATATGTGACAAAGCATGCACAACCAATTCTAGCATCTATCAAGCAATTGGCGATGACTAGGTCATCTATATATGAGTATATTGACTTAGGAGTCAAATGAGAACACTTGATCATAGGTCATACTCATCGCTTAAGCTCAAGTGGGGTTACCACTTTTACATAAAAGCATTGTTGTGTTCACATCATTAGAGTTGCTTTAGCTCAAGTCTTAGAGTAAAGCTCCCCTAGATGTGATATCCCCTAAGAGGGATGAACTAACCTTGGGTTTTGTCGATGATGACTTCATGTAGATGTTGAAGATGTGGATGCTCAATGTTGATGTAGATCACTTGGAGCTATCCTTTTGAGTGAATTGCACTTTCAATACCTACATGGGTTAGTCCCACAAGGAACAAACAAGGATATCCATAGACATAGAGTGATGCACACACAAGATGATGTCCATGAAAACTTTTAGGTTACCTTGTCCCTTGACTTACCAACAAGAGGGTTTGTGACTCCTTGAACTAGTGCAAGATGTGGAAGTTGATTGCACTTGTTCTTGCCAAAATGATAAGAGTGAAGTATGTTGGCGGAGTCACCCTCAAGAACTCTCTAGTTCTTCTTCTTTTGGATCCACACCATCTTGATGGGAATCCTTGGAGTTGTAGTCGTACTTGATGAAGTGGAACTTGAAGTAGTCTTGGGAATCCACTTGACTAAGGTCTTAGGAGCTTCTTCAAATGCATCAATTTCCTCTTGAAGCTTGTCCTTGCCTTTTTGCTTGAAGTCTTGTGGTGGAAGATCATCTTGAGCTTGTATCCCCTTGAAAGAAGTAGGATCATACTTCTCTTGTTGAGGAACAAACTTTGTCTTGGGGTATTGATCTTCTTCCCACTCAACTCCATTGGCATTGAACTTTCGTTCAAAACCAACACCTTGATTCTTCCGGTGCCTTCCTTGCTTATGCATACAATTTCCTCGAATTGCTTACTCCCGCAAGGCTTTTGTACACTCCTTTCTCTATGATTCCCTTCAATAAGCTCTTTTCTTGCTCAAGTGTAACTTGGCTAAGAGAATCATTAGTGGAATCAAGAGAACTACTAGAAGCAACAATATTGGATTTAACATGATCATTGTTACTACTAGAGGAAGAATCTTTCTTGCTCTTGTTACTAGATTTGACTTGAGGCATGTAAGTGGATAAGAGTAAACGCTTGGCAATGTAAGAAGAACTTTTCTTGCGGAGAGCATCATTGATTGCCTTTAAAAACTCATGCTCTTGCTCAAGATTGAGCTTTTCAAAGCGTAACTTCTCATGAGCTCTTAAAAGTTCTCGATGATCTTCGAAGATAGTTTCATGAGCTAACTTAAGAGTGTTTTGTTCTTTAGTTAGAGCCTCAATTTTCTCCTTATCATTGTCATTCGTTTTATCTTGATTAGCATGATTAATTGACGTTTCATCATAGTATTCATCACTAGAGTTGTCAACAAGTGAATCATCGTCACCTAACAAGTCATCTTCATCACTATTAAAATCAACATACTCAGGGTGTGTTACCTTAGGACCTTTGGCCATGAAGCATCTTCCAATCCCTTCATTTGGTGAGTCAAATATGTCGTAGGAGTTGGTTGACACAAGTGCTAGACCGGCAACACCTTCATCTTGAGTATATTCGGAATCAGTGATAACTTCTCTCAGAGTGGTTGTCGGAGTCGGAGCCGGATACCCATTTACCAACATGAGCTTGATGTCTTCGTTTTGTATAACTCCTTGATGATTTTTCCTTTCTTTCTGAATCCTTGCTTCTCCGTGAGTGTCTTCGTTCATAACGATCATCTCTACTTCTTCTCTCTCTTGGTGGTGATTCTTCTCTTTTGCTTCTTCTTTTTGGAGAATCTTCTCTTCTTTTGTAGGGAGCTGTACACTCATTGGAATAGTGTCCGGGTCTTCCACAATTGTAGCAGTTTCGCTCTCGACTAGAAGATCTTTTGTCATTGTAGGACTTTGACTTGGAGCTTGTATCTTTGCTTCTACTCTTGTAGAACTTGTTGAAGTTCTTCACCATTAAGCTCAATTCTTCATTGAAGTTTTGTTTCTCACTTGATGATGTGGGGGCTTCACATGAGGCTTTGTAGGCACCACTTGATTTGTTGTGAAGTTCCTCTTTATCCTTGAGTGACATCTCATGAGCAACAATTCTTCCAATGACCTCCGTTGGCTTGAGATCTTTGTAATTGGGCATCATTTGGATCAATGTGCACACGGTATCATATTTTCCATCCAAGGCTCTTAGGATCTTCTTGATGATGAATCTATCTGTCATCTCTTCACTCCCTAAGCCAGCAATCTCGTTTGTGATGAGAGCAAGCCTAGAGTACATTTCAGCGACACCTTCACCATCCTTCATTTTGAACTAGTCAAGTTGACTTTGAAGCACATCCAATTTGGATTCCTTGACGGAGTCGGTACCTTCGTGGATATCAATCAAAGTATCCCAAATTTCCTTTGCATTCTCAAGACGGCTGATTTTGTTGAATTCTTCGGGGCACAATCTGTTGAAGAGAATATCACAAGCTTGGGTGTTGTATTGCAGCATCTTCAACTCATCCGCGGTAGCTTCACGGTTTGGTTCTTTCCCATCGAAGAAGTCACCTTGCAAGCCAACACACACAATAGCCCAAACGGCGGGGCTATGTCCGAGAATATGCATTTTCATTTTATGCTTCCAACTAGCAAAATTAGTACCATCAAAGTAAGGACCTCTACGGTGATAATTTCCCTCGCTAGACGCCATACTCTCCTAGGTTGTGAAACCAAGGCTATGACCACCAAAAGCTATGGAAATCAAAGCAAATGGAGACCAAAGCTCTGATACGACTTGTAGGATCGGAAGTATGTCTAGAGGGGGGGGGGTGATTAGACTACTTGACCAAATAAAAACTTAACCTTTTCCCAATTTTAGTTCTTGGCAGATTTTAGCTACTTTAGGACAAGTCAAGCAATCATCACACAATTCAAGCAAGCATGCAAAGAGTATATAGGCAGCAGAAAGTAAAGCATGCAACTTGCGAGAATGTAAAGGGAAGGGTTTGGAGAATTCAAACGCAATTGGAGACACGGATGCTTTTCCCGTGGTTCGGATAGGTGGTGCTATCCTACATCCACGTTGATGGAGACTTCAACCCACGAAGGGTAACGGTTGCGCGAGTCCACGGAGGGCTCCACCCACGAAGGGTCCACGAAGAAGCAACCTTGTCTATCCCACCATGGCCATCGCCCACGAAGGACTTGCCTCACTAGCGGTAGATCTTCACGAAGTAGGCGATCTCCTTGCCCTTACAAACTCCTTGGTTCAACTCCACAATCTTGTCGGAGGCTCCCAAGTGACACCTAGCCAATCTAGGAGACACCACTCTCCAAGAAGTAACAAATGGTGTGTTGATGATGAACTCCTTGCTCTTGTGCTTCAAATGATAGTCTCCCCGACACTCAACTTTCTCTCACAGGATTTGGATTTGGTGGAAAGAAGATTTGAGTGGAAAGCAACTTGGGAAAGGCTAGAGATCAAGATTCATATGGTAGGAATGGAATATCTTGGTCTCAACACATGAGTAGGTGGTTCTCTCTCAGAACATATGAGTTGGAAGTGTAGTTGTGTTCTGATGGCTCTCTCCACGAGTGAAGAGGAGGTGGAGGGGTATTTATAACCTCCACACAAAATCCAACCGTTACACACAATTTACCAATCTTGGTGGGACCGAATCAACAAACTCGGTCGGACCGAAATAGTAAACCTAGTGACAGTTAGAGATTTTCTGTGGGACTGACATGCAACTCGGTAGGACCGATATGGTTAGGGTTAGGGCATAACGTAATCTCGGTGAGACCGATTACACAAACTCGGCGAGACCGATTTGGTAATTAGCTAACCAGAGAGTTGGTCAGGTAAACTTGGTGGGACCGATTTGCTCTTTCGGTGAGACCGAAATGTTACAAAAGGGAAACAGAGAGTTTACATTGCAATCTTGGTGGGACCGATCCGCTCTTTCGGTGAGACCGAAAAGTTACGAAAAGGAAACAGAGAGATTGCAATCCCATCTCGGTGAGACCGAGATCCCTATCAGTAGAACCGATTTGCTAGGGTTTGGCAGTGACTATGACAAGTGAAACTCGGTGGCGCCGGATAGAAAGAATCGTTAGGGCCGAGTTTGGCTTAGGGTTTAGGTCATTTGTGGATATGGGAAAGCAGCTGAGGATTTTGGAGCATATCATTAAGCACACGAAGCAAAAAGCTCATTAAGCAACACCTCATCCCTCCTTGATAGTATTGGCTTTTCCTATGGACTCAATGTGATCTTGGATCACTAAAATGTAAAATGAAGAGTCTTGAGCTTTTGAGCTTGAGCCAATCCTTTGTCCTTAGCATTTTGAGGGTTCCACTTTCACCATCCATGCCATGCCAATCATTGAGCTTTCCTGAAATAATTGTCTTGGAATAGCATTAGCTCAATGAGCTATATGTTGTTATGAATTACCAAAACCTCCTAGGGATAGTTGCACTTTCAGCCACACATCCCACTGGTGGTGGTGGATGCCAATGTGTGCATGGAGCATGGTTGGTGTCGGTAATTTTTACTTGGCACACCTTGCACTCTGCATATATGCCAGTTCCATCCGTACATTTGTGCAGTTCCACCAAAATGCAGCTGAATAACCCTGTTTGCACAGATAATGAAAAAGCATGATTACATTATAGTGGCACTAGTTGATGAAACACGCAAAATAAATAGAAGAAAGTATTGCGATAGTATCATAGTATGCCATGTCATGAGGGCGAGATGGGCCTCATGACGCCTCATACGCATGCGCCATGCCTCATATCGAAATCGTCCCAAGTCTCCCGATACACCTTCTGCTAGTGATGAACATCTGTGTACAGCGGTAGTAGAAGGAGGGGACTTGAGACATTCAAATCTCTATTTTTGTGCAGATCAACTAAAATTAAGCACCCCAGTTTGCAGAAACGCTTAAACATTAACAATGGGACTAGTTGATGAAACATACATTAACAAAGAGTAGCACTTTCTTTATCTACATTGGAAATGAAATGATAGAGAGGACACTCACTCTATTTTAACAGATTATTACTTCATTTTATCAAGGACACTAGGGTTGAGCAGGTGGCAAACGAGGTGTACCGTGCATCGCAAGGATGAAGGCCGGGGTGCTTAGACCGATGTCAAGTCGGCTCTTTTAGTCCCTATCTCCCCGATGTTTCTGTGGTAGCATTTGGGTTGTAATCCAAACTTGGTCGAGCCGGTGTCAAGGCCCCCTACCTGCCTAGCTTATGTGGCGAACTTGTCTCCTGCTAGTACTTAGTCCGTTCTAGTAGTAGTTGCATAACTGCCCGTTTACACTGAGATGTTGTCGGATAACGGTTCTCTATGGTTAGGTTTCTTTAATGAAATCGGAGGGGACCCCCTCTTTCGATATAAAGAAACAGTGGCACTAGCGGTGCCAAAACATTGCCTCAAATTAATAGTGCCACTAGATTAAGGTGCAAAATAATAACATTACTACTTTATCATGGCAGTGCCAAAACAGTAGCACAAGAGCAGGATCAACATGCATGATCTTTGGCAAACGGTCGCACCAAAAAGGAACGACTCGTGATGGGAACCATATCTACAAATCGGCCATCGTAGAAGGGATGACACCAGTCACCAACATGGATGATTCAATTCATGGGACCTTTTGGTGCAGTTCACCTAAAATGAAGCAATGTCCCATGAGCTAGCTGCTTCTTCTTTTTTTTTTAAGAAAAGGGCTCCAGCACCGGTTCCAGTTCCATCAGAAAATGAAACCCACAGAGCTTCTTCTTCATTAGTTGGAATAAAATTGAGCAACATCAAGGTTGGTCGTGAAGCTCGTGGAATGTTCAACTATAATTTGGATATCATTTGTGCAGTTCAACTAAGATCAAGCGTGAAATGTATATCTTTGTTTGCACAAAAAGGTGGAAAGGAGGGTGACTAACAAGTGATGAAACATGCATCAAATGAAAAAAGCATGTTCCTTATCCGGATGGTAATCGCATAAGGACAAGAGTAATTTCTAGCAGCATTGCTAGATATTAGTGTGGGCATTAGGATTAACTATGACAACCGTTAAATACAACATTACTTTAATGGTGCCATTGCTTCATTTTACCAGCAACATTACACTAACAGCTGCTACAGATTCGGTATTTGGGCACGGGAGAGTAGGCGGACCAGGACAGTTGCATCTCTAACAAAAAGAAGCAACTTATCTTAATGGGAAATTTAGCAGGACATGAAAAAAAGTGCCGTTGATTCATATTACTGGAGGCATTACATTGAAAACAACATTGGTTTAACGTGTCCTTACTTTTTAACGGTCGATCGCTACATTTTACCAAAGTGGCATCACATAAGAGCGGCTCGGGGCAACAAACATCGAAGAGGATATCCGGTTGGTCCCATTTTGTTCAAGATATAGCCACCTTATATCGTGTGAGGCTAGCAAATCTAGTCTTTGGACTTACTCGCTGACTTGTCCCCCAGTCCCCACTTTCTTTCCTTTTTCAACCAATAGATCGGGTTTATATTGAGTTTGTACTACGTTCCCTTTATTTCCCTATTAGACCTAGAGACCAGTTGGATAGCCAGTCTCTACTACATTTCGCCCCTATTATTTCCTCTTTCGACCAAGTCCTAGATTCAGGTAACAAATCTTCCCCCACCCCACCCCCTTTCTTCCTTGTTTGAACCAAGTAGTACTGGATTCGAGTGCATGAACTAGTTTTACCTCTTAACAGTAAAAAATTAGGTGGTTTTCGAACAGCCGATCAATCCTATCTACGAGGGGGCCTGAGAAATAGTAAAAGATACAAATGCAGCGACGTCGGGAGCTCGGGAAGTAGAGCAAGGCCGGTTTCGAAGGAAGTTATACCTGAGGGTTGCCGGGATGTCGCTAGGTGGGCGGCGGGAGGCCGGATCTGCCCACACTACGACAGCGAGGAAGAAGGGGTGGGAGGCCCTCCCTCGCCAGCGATGCTTGGGGGAGAACAGCAAGGCGTGCTAATCGGGACGCGCCGACAGTGGATAAGAGCCATCGCCGAGGACGACCGCGTGAACGTTGCACCTTCTCACCTTCCTCGGCGGAGAGGATCTGGCTGGATCTATGACCAGCGGTGAGCAGAGAGAGTGTGTGGCCACCGCTGTCGTGTTTAGATCTGGAGAGGACGAGACAGTGTGAAGAGAGCAACACTAGCAAGCAAGCGCGGAGGCTCCTGCCTATATAGTGGAGTACTAGTTTTCTTTTGTCTACCGGCCGGAGCCGGCTTGACCTCGGCAATGACTGTCGAGAAGTCTTCATGCACGTGCCCCGGAGGCGCAGTTTTCGTCATTTTGATCTGAAGCACCGGATTATAACATATAACACGAAAAAATGCCACATGACAAGAAATCATAACCTCATTGCCCAAAGGAGACAAGATGAATCCCGACGGACAAACTAGACGAGGATCAAAGCTCAAGTTAAAGATAAACTCGTAGAAAAGGGGTCCGTCGATAGATGTCCTAATTAACATAGCCGGCTTGACCTAGATGGCAACCGAGTAGTCTTCGTGCATGTGCCCCCAATGACTAGCCCAACTCGGTTGTCGCTGTTTAACCCTCACGTGATCCAAGCACATGACACCTAATTTTATGAGATGACAAGAAACCTTTTTAGATTTCTCGCCGTAACTACTGACTGCATACAACATAGCCTGCACGATATGTAGACGATAGCCAATCCAGGTGTGTCTACTGGAGTCTGGTCACATGCATGGATGAACTGATCTTCCGTGTCTTGCAGGGATCGTCCAGATACCAACGTATGTACTCCTACAACACTTCTCTAGTAGTACTATCGCTCGTCTCTCTCTTCTATTAACTCACCCGACTTGCGGGGACGGGGAGTGTGCCTATGGTCGGTTCTCAATTGCGGTCCCAGATGTGTGTGCAAACGCAATATGACGCACGTTCCATTCGGAGCGGCGTGCCAGACCAACCGACCGTCTGGGGTGCGACGCGAACACGACGGGCGTTTTGTATACTCCGTACATGTGTACCGCCGTCTTCTTGAGGCTTTGCTCCATGGCGCAATCCATGGATACAAAATTAGTATACTATACTATTTAAAAGTCGAGGGCGGGGCTTTTGCTGCGCGGTAGGCGGGGCAGTTCTGGCTAGTCAGTTCGACAGAGACACGAGAAGATGAGGGAGTAGGCTTTTGCAAACGTAGGGTTGTGTGATTTGACAGCGAGTTACTGCTGGACAGGTGGGGCCCCGTGATTTGACTTGCCATTATCATTTTAACTACGGCACTACGACCGGCGTGAGTCTCCTGGTTCCTGACCACCTCCATACAGGTACCTCTCCCAATGCTCCACCATGTAGAGGCTGGCTCTTGCATGAGAGCCCACTCCTCCACTTTTTCCTTGCCTCTTTCCTCCACATATGCAAAAATGCCATGTAAAGCAGGCTCATAGCCCACTATTGTACTTAAGTTAGTACCAAGTTGAGTCATCTATTTTGGAACATATGGAGTACTTACTTGCTCCTACAGGTGCTAAGCTTGCCACATAGGCATAAAGTCTGATGTGGCAAGTTAATTAAGAAGAGAGAGACTAGTTTGGTGACCCAAGGAAGAAACGGTGCTAAGCACGTGTACCTAGGTGAAAAGACAATTTTGAGTCTATAGTTAATTAAATGAAGCAAACTTAGCAACAAAAACTAAGCACCTATGCATTGGGGACTTGATTGCTAAGCCATTTAATGCCCTTAGCACCTCATCTAAGCACCATTTCATTGAAAGAGGTCACTCCTTGGCAAATGCAATAAATACTACGAAGAAAGAGATAGAGAGAAGTAAAAAAACTCTTATAGCCATCCTTATAGCTAACCTTGTTGTAGTACGAGTGAGTAAGTGATGACTATGTATGACATGCCAACATCAGATAGCCTAACGCACCGTGTTAAATCTCCAAGGGCGTGACCGCGCGAGCGAGGCGACGGTCGTGGTAGGCGGCGCGACCATGATACGGGCTGCTGGCAGCCCTTGGATCTGAAATCGAACGATCGCATGCTAAGTTGCTGAAAATTTGCAGAATAACCCTCCAGGATAGGATATTCACCCATAGCTCTAGAATCACGCCATGCAACCGTTCGATCTCGGATCCAAGGGCTCTCGGAATCCCGTATCATGGGCGAATGGGAAGCTTCGTATCACCTGTAATTTTCCCGACACTTGACATGACATCGAAAGCCATTTAATTGGGCATCGAGTAGACATGACATCTAATTGGGCCCCCATAGCACTATGCATGAATCCATTTATCCAAAGCAAGCCACTACCTCGCCATTCGCCGCCCCACTCAGCCTTTTTTCCAATCGAAAAACGGCTGGCGATTCGCTCCTACTGCGTCCCGGACGTCCTTTAACATTACGACAGTTCGCTCCTAGTCGTCCCGTCCTTTCACATTACGGCAGTTCCACTAATCCTAACCCTCCTCCCAAATTCACGGCGTCCCAAATCTCCATGATTGGTGGTGAGTACAAGGTTAGAACCATCACCGGCGATGAGTTCGACGTCATCTACACCCGTTCTTCCGCGACGGTGAAAGGATGCCTTGCTCGCTTCAGTCGCATGTTCGAAAACTCAAATGATGAGTGGGTCGCTGGGCTAGATGTTGAGTACACCACAATCCTGGGATAAGAGAAAGATCTAAAGGAGGAAGAGAGGAAGAAGCCCGCCGTGATCCAGGTTTGCGTGCATGACTTATGCTTGGTTTACCACATATGCCATGCTGATGTTGAGTGTGAGGAATTTAAGAACTTCCTCAAGGGCGGCCTAGTCAAATTCGTTACTGTAGACTTTACGAACGACAAAAGAGTCCTTGGTCGGATAGGCCTCGTTGTAGGCAACCCCTTCGACCTCCAGAAGAATCGGCTGCTGCCCTCCCGTGGTCAGCCTTCAATGCTAACCCTGGCAGGAGCCATGGTTCATCCTTCGTACGGTAAACTAGAGAAACCTCCGTACACGTTTCATCATCATGCATGGCAGTGGAATGTACTAGATATAGACCACATCCACTATGCTGCAATGGATGGCTACCTTTGTTTCAATATCTACAAGGGTTGGATGAAGAGCAAGAGCCAAGTGTGCGGTTCAAGCAAAGAAGTATCGGCCAAGAGTAAGAGGGACAAGGACGAAGTCGAGGACGTGGACAAGGACTCCGAGTAAGGTGGCAGTGTCGTTGCTCATGGTGGTTCTAATGCAGTGTCTACCGGATTAGTTGCATAGTTTAATTTCAGGTGTGCTTAGTTTAATTTGAGGGGTGTGTTGTGCTGAGCCCCCAACATAACTATGTTATGTTTCTTCTCGTTATATTTCGTACATTTCATATTTTAGTTGGTATAGTACTACCACTCGTTTCTTCACATTATATACGTACAATATATATGGCCAACATCATATAGCCAACAATTTAGTTGTCAAAGAATTTCAGGGTGCTTAGTTTTGTCAAGGAATTCCAGGGTGCTTAGTTTTATTTGAGGGGTGTGTCGTGCTAGACACCATTAACTTATCATTGTGAGAATCGACTTATTTTTGTCATGTAACATGGTCAACGGGTTTGACGTGAAAATAACAATGTCTAATGGCATTTCTGAGCAAACATCTAACTTAATGATGGCATTTTTTAGATATCTAATTGCATTTTGAGCAAGCATCTCACGGATCGATGGCATTTTTTGAGTAGTTGTAACTTCTAATGGCAAAACTGAGTAGTGATACACAACTAGTGGCATAAATAATAAGAACCCAAGAATTAAATAGGTATGCTAATTTCTTTATTTTTTTATACCTTTGTGTGCGAAACAATATACGTTGCCTCCCCCCAAATTTTCTTTACAGAGGCAACATAGAACTATATGAGTGCTCTGTTAAATTTTGGAATTATTCCGGGTTCGTTTGGCCTTTTTATACATTAATTGAGTTTATGGTCATTTAATGTGCATAATTCAAATTTGAACTACAAGCACATGCTCCCGTGCACCAAAGTTGATTTGAAAATCACGTGTGTGTCCTCAGGTGAATTTCTAGGTCCCATGCAAGAAATGGGAATGAAATTTAAACATCTGGGCATCGTGGTTTGGCAGAGAACATTGAGAAGCTTGGTTTTAAAATTCTTTTAAATCCAAAACACGCCTGAAAATCATGAAACTTGACATGGTGTCATGTCATGGTACTACCATGCTGTGGTAAAAAAATTGCAGAATAGGAACAAGTTTTGGTATAAGTTTCTTGCAAACCGGAGCTTCTCTCAAGAAGGCTCGTGGTTCTGAGAGGGAACGTGTCACCTTTGTGTGCATAATTCAAATTTTAAATACAAGCACATGCTCCAAAGGCACCAAAGCTGGTTGAAAAATCACATGTGTATCCTCGGGTAAATTTCTAGGTCCCATGCGAGAAATGGGAATGAAATTCAAACATCTGGGCGTCATGGCTCGGCTGGAAACATTGAGAAACTTGGTTTTTTAATTCCTGTAAATCGGAAACACGCATGAAAATCATGAAACTTGGCCTGGTGTCATGACATGGCACCAACATGCTGTGGTAATTTTGCTGTCCGATTTGCGAAGGCGCACACATTAACAATCAACAAAGTCATTTTGGAACAAGTGTTGTCACGTTGCAATTGGAAACACAAGTATTATTGAAACCGTGGGCGTTCTATTTACCATTTACGTGCTGCCATGCGTCCCCTTTTTTTATTAGCTAGGAGGCGCCGTGCAGGGTAGCTATTTGAGTACGGGAGGCATGCGATCGCACCCTGCTGCGTGCTTATCGGGAGGAGAGCCCTTTGACCTCCATCTGCAGTCCACCTCTCTCCCAAGGTCTCCATTAATTGTGCCCGAGCCTCTGTTTAATGGAGTGGCAATGTCTCACTCGACTGAGATTTAAGAGAGAAAAAAGAAAATCTGAAAAGAAAATTTTGCACGGATCTTGATGCAAGATCCGACGGACCTATATAGCATCTACTATGACTTATAGCAAGACTGATGAATATATATAAGGACGACGAGAGTGGATAATAATTGTCTTACATAATTAGGAAGGTAATTAAAAAAGCCACATGCGGCCACGCCCGAAATACACAAGGGAAAAAGAAGAAGGAAGACGCATACAACGATCTGGATCGCTGATCTCTACTTTCTTTATCTACCGCAGTCGCGGAGACTAGTTCTCGCGGCAGGCGATGATCTCTTTCATCAGTTTCATGTCCTTAATACGCTGCTTGGCAGCATCCATGGATTCCTCCACCAGCCTGTTGTGCTCGATGCGGAGCATGGCATTCTCGTCCATAAGTTTCTTGATGATGATGCCCGTCCTCTGCAACAAGGCAGCGGTCTCCTCCTCCTGCTTCACCCTTCTGGCGATCTTCGCCCTCTGCAGGTCGCGCTTGCCTCGAAGCTTCACATTGCCCTCCCCTAGTTGTCGGATGACGCCGGTAGCCTCGTCCTGCAACCTCGCCCAGCCGGAGATCTGATCCATCTGGCTATGGACCATCACATGCATGCGCCTGTAAGAGTCCTCGCGTGCCCGCGAGAAATTTTCCCAGGCCGCCATGGTGCGGCGGGATCTCTGTGCTGCTTCGGCAGCGTGACGGGACATCTCTGCTGCTTCCACAGCGTGGCCGGACCAGTCTGCTACATCGACGACGCGGCGGGACCTCCGTGCTGCTTTGGCGGCGCAAGGGACCTCTGTCTTTGCCATCGCTGCAATTTGGACATGTCGGCTGCTTTTCGGCGAGGTGGGACATCTCTCGTGCTTCCTCTTCCATGCTCACCTCTCCTGGTGGAAATCTCTCGACCCGTAACTCATGCTGGCCATGGCTTGATTGACTTGATTGTTTTTTGTGGATGAGGAGTTGAGGAGGAATGTGCAGTCATCTTAGCATAGTAGTATTTATAACCAAGTACTACTAATACGCTCCTAAGTGGGAAACTGCTTAGGTTGTGATCGGTGTGAACAGGTTTGCAATTAAATATAGCGTGGTAGTAGTAGTAATTTGGAATGTGACAAGACACACTCAAAATTATTGACGGTTCTAGTTTTGAAGTGCGGCACTATTCACGGATGGCGTAACGTCGGCACGTTTTCTCGGCCGTGGTGTAGCATATGCCATGGTACTAGTTCTTTTTCATCGCTATGTACGCAGCAAAACTGGCACCGTCGGATACATATCTTACGCTTGGCGTTCGATGTAAATAGCCTCGTACAGCTATAAACTAGTCTTTTTTGAGACGCATTACACCTATCTCTCGGGACTTCTCGCACGCACCATCACTGCTCCCTAGGTCGATGCCACCCACATACACTTGTATTCTGAGAAGAGGTGCACGCACGCACTCGTCCTCTCTCACACACGCATCTGTAGCTACGAATTGTAGTGTTCTCAACCATCCGATTGGCTCTATCATAGGTTTCACGTTGCTCCTTGGCCTTGAGATTGAGCAGTTTAAAACACGGAGGCTAAGATGGAGGCGCGAGGTTTTGGTTAATGTGCAGGCCGCACACGACACCAACACGACACAAGCTTCGTCTGCCTGGTGCGCATGCGGTCGGGTGAGTTTTCCAAGTATAGACACAACCGGGCCCTCGTTGGTATCCGCGCCTCGACTTTGGCTGGTCATAGTGGAGAGTAACATAGACTAGTTACTAGTCTATGTTACTAGTACCTTCATAGTGGGTAGTGTCATATAGTATATGCATAATTTGGCAACGAGCGCTCTCTATATGTACCACCTTTTTTCTTTAATTTCATCTTGTTAGTTTTGCTCCATGGAGCAACTCGTCGATACTACTACTGTACAAATGTATACATTTTTTAAAAGGCTAGAGGGCGGGGCAGTCTAGCTTGGTCCTTTTCATGAGAGGCGAGGGCCTTTGTGATTTGACGGCTCATTACTGCTGGAAGGCGAGGCCTTGTGATTTGATTGCTCGTATAAATGTGCCGACAACCTGAGGAGGAGCAAAGAACCATGCGGTATACTCAAGTTTTCCACTGGAGTAGTACTACGACGGAGGAGCACGAAACACGGCAGCCCAGTGCCATATGGCGATAAAAATTGATCTAATTTGCTAGTCATCTCATTGTTAGCATTGTTCTATTCATGCCTCGCAGAGAACGTGACACGTGCGGCGAAACACCTGAAGCAAAAGAAGAAACACAGGAGCAAAAGAAGAAGGAAGATTATCACCCCAAATGATCTAATTCGGCCATGAGTCGTGAATCGCTTCTTCATTGCCTCCACGACCTCCATCTCCTTGCGCGTCTCCTCCATCATCTTCTTCATTCTGTCCATGACGCGGGATTTCTCGACGCGAGCCTTCATCATTTGTTCCACGGCCGCATTACGTACCTTGACAGCAGCCGGGTGCTCGATGCGGAGCTTCGCAAAGTCCTCCTTCTGTTCCATGACGAGGGCCTCGTAGGTCAAGTTACTACTGGACCTCGTAGGTCAAACGGAGCATGTTCCGCACCAAGAGTGGTACGGTAATCCTGTCCTCGAAGTCATGTTATTAGAACATGGCGAACCTACGAACTATGAAGAAGCTATGATGAGCCCAGATTCCGATAGATGGCTTGAGGCCATGAAATCTGAGATATCATCCATGTATGAGAACAAAGTGTGGACTTTGGTGGACTTGCCCAATGATCGACAAGCCACTGAGAATAAATGGATCTTCAAGAGGAAGATGGACACTGATGGTAGTGTTACTATCTACAAAGCTTGACCTGTCGAAAAATGTTTTCGACAAAGTTCAGGGAGTTGGCTATGATGAGACTTTCTCACCCGTAGCGATGCTTAAGTCTGTCCGAATCATGTTAGCAATCGCCACGTTTTATGATTATGAAATATGGCAAATGGATGTAAAAAAAACTACATTCCTTAATGGATATTAAAGAAGAGTTGTATATGATGCAACCAAAAGGTTTTATCAATCCTAAAGGTGCTAACAAAGTGTGCGAGCTCCAGCAATCCATCTATGGACTGGTGCAAGCATCTCGGAGTTGGAATATACACTTTGATAAGGTGATCAAAGCATATGGTTTTATACAGACTTATGGTGAATCCTGTATTTACAAGAAAGTGAGTGGGAGCTCTGTAGCATTTCTGATATTACATGTGGATGACATATTATTGTTTAAAAATGATTCGAATTTTTGGATAGCATAAAAGTATACTTGAATAAAGAATTTTTGAATGAAAGACTATATTGGGCATCAAGATCTATAGGGATAGATCGATACGCTTAATAGGACTTTCACAAAAGCACATACCTTGACAAGATTTTGCAGAAGTTCAAAATGGACTAGTCAAAGAAAGAGTTCTTGCCTGTATTGTAAGGTGTTAAGTTGAGTAAGACTCAAAGCCCGACCACTGCATAAGATAGAGAGAGAATGAAATTCATTCCCTATGCCTCAGCCATAGGTTCTATAAAGTATGCCATGCTGTTTACCAGACCTATTGCGTACCTTGCCATGAGTTTGGCAGGGGGTACATTGTGATCCAAGAGTAGATCACTGACAACGGTCAAAATTATCCTTAGAGGACTAAGGAAATATTTCTCGGTTATGGAGTTTATAAAGAGTTCATCGTAAAGACTTATGTCGATGCAAGCTTTGACACTGATCCAGATGACTTTGAGTCTCAAATTGGATACATATTGAAAGTGGGAGCAATTAGCTAGAGTAGCTCCGTGCAGAGCATTGTAGACATAGAAAAATGCAAAATACATACAGATCTGAATGTGGCAGACCCGTTGACTAAACTTCTCTCACAAGCAAAACATGATCACACCTTAGTACTCTTGGGTGTTAATCACATAGCGATGTGAACTAGATTATTGACGATAGTAAACCCTTTGGGTGTTGTTCACATGGTGATATGAACTATGGGTGTTAATCACATAAAGATGTGAACTATTGGTGTTAAATCACATGGCGATATGAACTAGATTATTGACTCTAGTGCAAGTGGGAGACTGAAGGAAATATGCCCTAGAGGCACTAATAAAGTTGTTATTTTATATTTCTTATATCATGATAAATGTTTATTATTCATGCTAGAATTGTATTAACCTAAAACTTGATAGATGTGTGGATACATAGACAAAACACCGTGTCCCTTGTAAGCCTCTACTAGACTAGCTCGTTAATAAAAGATGGTTAAGTTTCCTAACCATAGACATGTGTTGTCATTTGATGAACGACATCACACCATTAGGAGAATGATGTGATGGACAAGACCCATCCGTTAGCTTAGCATATTGATCGTTCAGTTTTATTGCTATTGCTTTCTTCATGTCATATACATATTCCTTTGACTATGAGGTTATGCAACTCCCGGATACCGGAGGAATACCTTGTGTCGTGGACTTAACACGGCAGATGCTCTAGCAAAATGACTTAGGTGTGGAGCCGTCACAACTAGGTTAGCTTGAAGGGATTAAACGGGACAAAGGACACAAAGAGTTTACCCAGGTTCGGCCCCTCCCAACGAGGTAAAAGCCTACTCGTGCTTTAGGTTGTATTGCTTGGGTTTTGATTCCCAGGGAGCGAATACGCTTGAACTAGTTCTAGATCGGTTGTTTTCTTCAGTTAACCCGCCGCCGGGTCACCCCTTTATATACAGGTGGATGCCCGGCAGCTTACAGAGTCCGACCGGCTCACACAAACGTGACCGGTTCGGTTTCTACTAAACTTGCCTTACAATACAAGTTAAACATATGGCGACTCACCCCTTCGGGCCTTAAATCGCCTCTGGGTATTAGGCCTTCAATAAGCCTGCTTCATGAACCACCATCTTCATATCTCCTTGGGCCTCACCGGGCTTCTTCATCTTTAAGCCGCCATCGGCGTGACCCGGCCCCTCTTGGCGGGTCATATCCAATAGTTATATCCCCAACATTAGGGCCCAGGTTGATCTGAACTTGTTCACATCAATCTTCATTACTTGACTCAGCAGAATCGTCCATCGTCAATTCTTTACCAATTCATTGTAACCCACCATGTGTCACACCCTGCATTTTTAACATGTCATTTGCATTATTAAAGCATGAAAATTTGGACCAACAAAAACTTTTGCATTATTTGGCTTTTTATTTTGGAGTTGGTCTTCTCTCTGTGATATTCAAGTGCTCTTTAAAGTCAACATAGTTTCACCTTCTATACTTCATCCCCTTGCCCCAAACTTCTGCCCAATGATCATGCCATGTGTATAATGCAAAATAGTATTTTTCTTACAAAAATAATTTGGCCAAAAAGTATTTTGTAAAATTAGTTTTCCAAAAACCCTTGAATTGAGATTTGCACTGCAAGTACTTGATTTCAGGTGTGAAAAATCTTTCAAAAGGTATATTTGAAACCTATTAGATATAGGATACCCAGAAACCACAAAAATATAATTTTAAAAGTTATTTTCCTATTTTATTTAAAAGCTTTTTCTTAAGGCCACAAATGGTCTTTAATAGGGAAAAATTATTTTATTGTTTCACAAATATTTGACAAAAATCAGGGAAACTCAGTGGGCATATACTTCCCATATATAAGAGTTTCAACACATGGTCATGTTCAAAATATTGGACAAAACCTCCCAAAACCATTTCTACCCATTTCAAGGATTTGAAATATTTCTACAGGAAATATTTTCATAAAAATCCAAGGAAAATCCAGCAAGTCACAAATGCATATTGTGATGATCTTGCAAAGCCTCACTTCAGTCAAGGCCATTTTGGTTCACCAAAATGCCCCAAAACCCTCTCTGACCAGAATCAAACTTTAACAAGTTTGTACTACCAACTTTCTCTCCTTGACCCCAACTTTTGTGAGCATGTTCACATGACCAAATGAGGCCAATACACTAAGTAGTGCATCAAGGAGAAGTGATTTGCTCAACTAGATCTACACAAGTCCATTTCTGCTAATTTCTAGGGTTTACAAAAGTTGCATTGGCAACTTTGCCCAAATAAGCTCCAAATTGGTGGAAGACCCTAATTATATATGTCATTTCACCCTATGGAGTCTCAAGGCAATTTGAAATCATTTGCTTGACAAAACCTTTATCAAACACCTTCCGCCACTTTTCAAAAATCACCATTTTGACCACTAAAACTATTCTCCTTGAGCTCCACTTTTTACCACAGCCCCTCCTAGACCTCTTCTACCTCCAGTAACAATGGCTGCATCTCAGCTGAATGATTGAGGGGAGAAACCACCCATTTACCCCTCCGACAGCCCCCTGCACCCTCTTCCTCACCTCCCTCCTCACTCCAGTGGCCATCCATGGCATCCAATGCACCAGCCCATTTCTTTACTCACTCCTAGACCTGCTAGACACCAAAGGACGCGCTCACCATGCATAAAGAATGGCCATGCCGGCCATTTGGGCGCTCTAGAGCGCGCTACAGTGCGCACCCGCACTGTAGCCGCCCCCTTCCAACCGCCTTTAGCCACCTCGGGCCTCCCCCGCGCGCCTGCCGATGCGCCTCGGCGTCCGTGACACGCTACGCGGTGGGCCCCTTGCTCTCTCCTCCTCCCCGCGCCTCCGCGCTAGCAAACACCGGCCGCCCGAACGTGCCAATGGCGCGGCTCACATGTGCGCGTCTTTGACCTCTCCCCATCTCTCTCTCTCTCTATCCCTCCCGACGTAGTCGACGTCCAGGAACACCCCAGACACCACGCCCTCTTCCCCCGAGCCCTGCAGCGACGAGCGTGAGCTCGCCGGCGCACGGGTCTACGGGACCTCGCCGTTCGCCTATTTAAAGGCCTCCCCGAGCCCTCCTCTCCTCACCACTCGCTCTCTGCATCACCAAATCACCCCTCTGCACCCCCAGTTCCTCTCCAGAGCCGCCCGAGCTCGAGATCGAGCTCGAGCTCCGCCGCTTCGGCTCGCCGAAGTTCGCGAGGTACAGGCCTCCCCCACTCCTCCTCTGCCTCGATCTGGAACCCCTACAGCCCTCTGATCCTTTCCCCCTTGTTTCCCCTCTCTATAGCTGCCGGAAACGGCCGGAACCGTCGACGCCCGAAGCTTCTCCGTCGCGAGACCTCGTCGCCGGCAAACCAGGCAACTCCGGTGACGTCCACCACCTCCACCCGAACGGCGACACGACGCTGAGTCCGTCCCTGCCCTTGTCCAAGCTCGCCGTGCCCTGCTTCGTCGCCGGTGAGCTAGCCGCCCTCTTTGACCCAGGGTTGACGACGACGGCCATGGGGCCCGTCCGTCAGCCTCACGTCCTGACGCCTGGGCCCCGCCTCACAAGTTTAAACTTTGGCTGCTGCACCAGGCTGTTGGGCAGCTCTCTGGTTGGGCTGCTGCCTCACTGCTGTTCTGGCCCAGCAGGCACAGAGCCCTTTTCTTTTTCTTTTTCTGTCACTTTTCCAAATATTCCACAGGATAAAATATATGTCCAAATAAATTAATTCCAATTCCTAAATTCCTAAAGTATTGCAACCTATTTAACGGTGCAACTTCCATTCAAATCCAACAACCTTTTCTTCACTGAAAATATTTAAATGTGATTTTAAGCATTTAAATACGCCTTTGTAAATCCATTTCTCCTATTCTGCTACTCCAAATCCAAAACTAGGAATTTTCCCCTTCTTAGTTTTCAACCTAGAATTTAACAAAAATTAGATGACATTTTTTTTGAGCACTTTGGTTTTTCTGTTTTATTATTGCCTTATTTTTCTCGTTATTATTTTTTTCGTTATTATTTTTGCGATTTATAGATTGCGTTCTTGTGAAGGAGTTGGACCAGAAGACTTTGAAGACCCAGAAGACTTTGTTGAGCCAGGCAAGCAGCCCTTTGACCATGTCTAAGAAACCCCTTTTTATGCATGTCATATGGCATTTTTATTGCTTGCATCGAAGTCATGATAAAATGGTGACCACTTGAGGTGGTTTGCCTCCGTTGTTTTCCTCGTTGACACTTGCATGATGCATGACCCTACCTTTCTATGAGGGTTATGCCGGTGGGAGTAGATAGGATGCTAAAGTAGTGCTACGCAAAAAGGGACGGGAATATGCATAGTGATGGAGACAAAGTGTTTTCAAAGGACTTTTCGAAAACCCCGTCGGGTGCCACTTATGCCCGAGGGAGATAATGAGATGGGTAACCACTTGATGACGAAGTGGTGTACTGAGGCAAGTGTGTGTGTGTTGTTTTCAAAACGGATTGGTTTAAGTTGCGACCGTTATTCCAACCTTACATGCGCAACCACTCTACCCTTATATGGGAAAGGGCATTATTTATTACTTAGGCCGATACTAGCTTGGAGCCCGCATTACTAGTGACGGGGGAGAGTTGGTGCTCTCTCTCGGGATGGGGTCGTGCCAGGTAGGGCGGCCATGACATTTTTCACAGGGCACCGGATACACCATTGTGTCCCCTCTCGGATGTTCCTATCTCGAGTGAGTCTCGTATGATGTACATTGTGAGGATACGGAACAACGAGTGGACTCCTTGTTAGTGTCGTCTAGGGAAAGATAGTGATCGGGTGCTTACCCCGGGTACTTGAGGTACCGCGGGTCGTGGATAACACGGAAGTTCCCCGGATCTTGTGGGTAAAGTGTGCAACCTCTGCAGAGTGTAAAACTATTCGAATAGCCGTGTCCACGGTCAAGGACAGTTGGGTATCCGCTCTTGGGCTAGGTCCACATGTTTACAAACCAGTGTGTGTGTTTGGATAAGTAGGAAGAACTACTTGGGTCAAGTCAAAGGACTTGACATGATTGAGTTGGGTTGATGCCCACTCTATTTTTGTCTCAGAACTTTGTCCTCGTGGTTAATTGAATTCTCCTGATGCATGTCTTACAAGTTGTTGAACATGTCATTGCACTCAAAACTAGCTTTCCGCAAAAATTGACCTATATCATGCATTGTTGTACCTTTAACCAAAACATGGGTTGCTTGCGAGTACATTCAAAGTACTCATTGGCTTGCCACTGGTTATTTAATTGGCCAGGCATGGAAGAACAGGAGTTCGAAGAAGAATTCTTTGGAGACGAACATGCGAAGTAGGACGTTTCTTAGTCAGAATGCCTGTAGGGTTAAGGCAGATGGCATGGGTTCTACTTATCGACGAAGATTTCCGCTGCTTAAGTTTATTTGATGTTCAGCCCTTAAGGCTTTATCATTGTAAGACCTGACCATAATGGTCATAATTTGTGTAAGACGGTATGTACGGATGTAAGACTCTTGTTATTCAGCTTCTGTGTGTTCAGTGAGCATTGATCTCTGGGATCACTTTGACACGCAGCATTCGGTGATCTCGACTTATGAGTCGGGGTCCCCACAGAGCTGGTATCAGAGCCATCCTTACTGTAGGAAGCCTTAGTTAGCATGGACGTTAGTTAGCTTGAGACCATCTAAACTCCTCTTCTTTTCTAAAGCTTACCCAACCCAAGAAATATTTCCCATATTGACCTCTCCCATTCAACCTTTGTAGATGGCTGCCGTACCCGTAGACTTCCTGACCACTGGATTTCCCGTGCTTCTCGAGGATAGCCTCAAGAAGTGCCAGTTCCACTGAGCCCCCATTTTCACCTACCATGAGCATTGGATCAATGACGCCGAGACGGAGTATCATGTGGAAGTGATAGTGAAGGCTAATGACTCTCCAACAAGTTGGTTCTTCGAGGGACCCCAGATGGCAACACTAGTTCTTGCCGTCGAGACGGCAACCCTCAAGGCACTCACCCGCCTCCGAGACCTTCTTCCAGAGATGGCGCATTTGTGTTGGCAACCCGCTTCTTGCCTTACCGGAAGGAAGGTGAGGATGAGAGCAAAGGCACCAGCTCCACCATTAGAAGAAGGACTTCCACTCCGATTCCAGACCTACTTCAGCCTTTGTGCCGATAGTTTGGCACAACACTTGGCCTCGGAATCAATGGAGCTCCGAAAGGAACTTCATGAGACCAAGGCACTTCTACGCCAAGCACGAGGGAAGACGGATAGGATCAAGAAGGAAGGTGCTCCCACTAGACAACCCGCAATCGCATACAGAGGCGGAAGACCCCCAAAGGATGGAGAACCACCACAGCAACACCGCATGAGCGCAAAGGAATACCACAAGCTCTTTGCACCACCAGCAAAGCAACGCCGTGTTGAGCTCCTCCATTCCCCCACCCCATCAAGTGAAGAGGAAAGTCAGGCCACCGATGACGAGGAGGAAGACCCAGAAGAGCCAGACTACGCGACCGAGCATTCCACCACTTAGGCATCATTCGCAACCCGGATACGCCCGTTAGTAACCCCTACGGTAGGATAGGTCGTGTACCCCTATGCAAAGTCGAGTCCTTGTAATGGTTCATATGAAACCATGTAGTGTTGTGTTTGCTTTTGATGTGTTTGATGGACGTCGTGCTTTCCTTCGGGAACTTGTAAGCGACTACATCACCCATTTGGATTTTAATGAATGTGTTTGGCCTTTTGGCCCTTGCATGAAACAATTAGTGTCATACCAACCCCCTTACTAGGAATCCCGTCTATATTGCTTTCCCCATCTTTCCCAATCATGAGACCTTGACCGCTCCAACAGGATGCCTGTTGTAACTCGTACTGGTACCTCTACCCAGCAGCAAGAAGCCGGAGAAGGAGCCAGTCAGGACCAAACCGAAGGACAAGCTCCACCACCACCACCTCCAAACATGGACATGGCTCAGCTTCTCCAAGCCTTCCGAGAGGAACGCCAGGCCAACACTACAACCCTCCAGATGATTGCTCAAGCTGTCAACCGCCAGCCGGCGGGAAACGGCAATGGACGTTCCACGTTGGTGGAGTTCAAGAAGCATGCACCACCCACCTTCATCGAGATCGCTGAACCTCGGATGCGCATTTAATCGGGTCCGCACCATTGAGGATCTGCCGAACTAGTCGGATGCACCGAGGACCGTGAGAAGGTGGCATATGCTGCTCATCGTCTCGGGAACTGCTAGAGCTTGGTGGGATGGATTCAAGGCCATGCATGCCGAGCGAAACATCACTTGGAATGACTTCAAGGCAGAATTCGCAAGGCCCACATTCCTTCCGTAATCATGGCCATCAAGAAGCGTGAGTTCCGAGCCCTCAAGCAAGGTAGTAGCACCGCCAAGGAGTACATGCGTAAGTTCGTTGTTCTCTCAAGGTATGCCTCAAGATGTCAAGACCGATGTCGCCAAAAGGGAGCGCTTCATGGAAGGCCTTAACCAGACTCGCAATACTCGCTTGTTGTGCGATCGCCTCGACCTTTCCTGATCTAGTGAACAAGGCACTCATCTTTGGAAGACAAGCGACGTGCTTTGGATGATACCCGTAAGCGCAAGATGATCAGCAAGGGTAGCTCCAAAGAACTGTAAGCCTCGCCGTGGCAGCCAGCCCCGGTCAAGCCAACCTATCGCCAGCCCAAGAGCTCCCGTGACCCCGCACCAACTATCCACCTCAAAGAAGATGCCAACCCTGTGCCAGCTTACAACAACCCCAATAACAATGCCGGCAAGAGCAGCAACCCCAACCAAGTCACTTGCTTTGGATGTGGTCAGCAAGGACACTACTCCAAGAACTGCCCCAACAAGAAGCCCGACGCCCCGCGCCGCAATACGCAGAACCCAGGACAAGGCCGTGGAATGCCGCCAAGGAACCAAGCTCCCCGCAACCCGCCCAACAACGGCAAGGGTCATGTGAATCATGTCATCACGAAGAAGCCCAGAAGACCAGACGCCGTCAGGCCGGGTAATGCCTTGTCAACTCAAGACTGCAACTTTCTTGTTTGATTCTCGAGCCACGCATTCATTTGTCACCCAAAAGTTTGCATTAAAAAGTGGCATGACCCCTACACCTGAATAACCCTATGGTGGTACAAACCCCGGAGCGTAGATGAGAGCCAAGATAGGATGTAAAGGAGTCCTGGATTGTCATTAATGGGGTAGACTTCCAAGCATCTTTATCATCTTAAGATCGCAAGGCTTGGATGTGATCTTAGGAATGGATTGGCTCATCAAGCACCAAGGCTTGTTAGATTGTGCCAACCGGACCGTCACTGTGACCAATGACCAAGGAGTCGAAGTTAAGTTTGCTCCCAACCCCTCCTCTACTCAAGGCACCCAAGTCAACTGGCTGTCAGAAGTTGGATTGGAGCAAGTGCCGGTAGTGTGCGAATACCCCGATGTCTTTCCTGATGAGCTACCGGGAATGCCTCCTGACCGAGACATTGAGTTCATCATCGAGCTCATGCCCAGAGCAGGACCCATCTATAAGAAGCCCTATAGAATGGGATCGGAAGAGTTAGCAGAGTTGAAGAAGCAACTGGAAGAGCAGTTGAGGAAGGGATTTATCCGCCCTAGTGCTTCCCTCGAATCACCTGCTCGCTTTGTGGCAAAGAAGGACGGTACCATCCGCTTGTGCATTGACTACCGCTCCCTCAATGAAGTTACAATCAAGAACAAGTATCCACTTCCCAAGATTGAAGATCTGCTTGATCAACTCAATGGGGCCAAGGTGTTCTCCAAGATCGACCTCGGATCTGGATACTACCACCTGAAAATCAGACCCCAAGATATTCAAGACGGCATTTGTAACCAGATATGACTCAGATGAGTGCACGGTCATGCCCTTTGGATTGACCAATGCCCTACTACTTCATGTATCTCATGAATAAGGTCTTCATGGAATATTTGGACAAGTTCGTCGTTGTCTTCATTGATGACATTCTTGTCTTCTCGAAGACGGAAGAAGAGCACGAGCAACACTTGAGGATGGTCCTGGACAAGCTTTGAGAGCACCAACTGTATGCCAAGTTCAGCAAGTGCGAATTTTGGCTGCATGAGGTTGGATTCTTGGGTCATGTTTTGACCGAAGAAGGATTGTCGGTCGATCCCGCTAAGATTGAAGTCGTGACTGAATGGCAATCCCCAAGCAATGTGAAGGAAGTCAGAAGCTTCCTCGGACTCGCAGGATATTACCGCAAGTTCGTTGAAGGATTCTCAAGCATTGCCCGACCCATGACTCAGCTCTTGAAGAAGGACAAGAAGTTTGAATGGACGCCGAAGTGTGAAGAAAGCTTCCAGGAGCTGAAGAAGAGACTGACCACCGCCCCAGTTCTGGCCACACCAGATATACACAAGGAGTTTGTGATATAGTATGATGCGTCAAGAATCAGACTGGGAGGTGTTCTGATGCAAGAAGGCAGAGTCGTAGCTTACCTTTCAAGGCAACTACGGCCTCATGAAGTGAACTATGCTACTCATGACCTCGAGTTGGCAGCTGTAGTTCATGCCCTGAAAACATGGCGACATTACCTCCTAGGGAAGCGGTGTGAGATATACACGGATCACAAAAGTCCAAGTATATTTTCACTCGTAGGAACCGAACATGAGGCAGAGAAGGTGGCTAGAGTTGATCAAGGATTATGACCTCAGTGTTCAATACCACCCTGGGAAGGCTAATGTGGTAGCAGATGCATTAAGCAGGAAGGCTTGTTCCTTGAATGTTATGCTTAAGGAAAGGTTACCCGCCTTGTATGAAGAAATTGAAAGCTTCGGGTTGGAACTGGTTGCACCAGGATTCTTAGCCAACCTTGAAGTCAAGCCTACCCTGATGGATAATATTAAGGAAGCTCAGAAGGGACACAAAAGTATTGAAGGCATCAAGAGGAAGATCAAAGCAGGCAAGGCCCCAGGATTCTCAGTGGATGAGCAAGGAATTGTGTGGTTTGGGAATCGCATTTGCGTACCCAACAAGATTGAGCTCAAGAATTTGATCTTGCAAGAAGCTCATGGCACCCTGTATTCCATCCACCCTGGAGGAACCAAGATGTATCAAGACCTAAAGGAAAGATTTTGGTGGCATGGCATGAAGAGAGAGATAGCCACTTTCGTCGCTAAGTGTGACATATGCCAAAGGGTCAAAGCTCAACATCAGCGACCTGCTGGATTGTTACAGCCTCTCAAGGTGCCTGAATGGAAACGGGATAAAGTCGGAATGGACTTCATCACTGGATTACCCAGGTCAAATAAGGGACATGACTCCATCTGGTTCATAGTCGACCATTTGACCAAAGTAGCCCATTTCATTCTCACAAAACGACTTACAAGGGAAACCAGCTAGCCAGCCTCTACATCAATGTAATCGTAAGCCTTCATGGTGTTCCCAAGTAGATTGTGTCAGATCGAGGAACCCAGTTTACCTTAAGGTTCTGGAAGAAGTTCCAAGAGGCCATGGGGACCAAGTTGTCCTTCAAAGATCGCTTTCCATCCACGTAGGCGGAGGTCGATGTAACTAGTGAATCAGATACTCGAAGACATGCTCCGAGCCTGTGTCTTAGCATATGGAGCTAGGTGGGAAGACTGCCTCCCTTTTGCCGAGTTCTCCTACAACAACAGTTATCAGTCAAGCCTTCAGATGGCACCATTTGAGGTGTTGTATGGACGCAAGTGTCGCACACCCCTCAATTGGTCAGAGACCGGAGAAGGACTAGTCTTTGGGCCCGATATCCTCCGTGAAGAAGAAGAGCAAGTCCAGCTTGTCAGAGAGCGTTTGTAAACTGCCAAGTCAAGGCAGAAGAGCTATGTTGACTCACGTCGGAGAGACATGACCTTCCGAGTTGGAGACCATGCCTATCTCCGGGTCACACCTCTCAAGGGAACCCAACGCTTCCATGTCAAAGGAAAGCTCGCCCCAAGATATATCGGCCCCTTCAAGATCACTGACCGACGAGGAGAAGTGGCTTACCAGTTGGAACTGCCACCTGAACTATCCGATGTGCACAACGTATTCCACGTGTCACAACTCCTAAGCGTCTCCAAGTCCCGCATAAGCCTGATATTTACAAGGACGCCGATCACCAAGCCATTGACCTTCAAATTTGATTTGACTTACCGTGAGAGGCCCATCTGCATTTTGGATGAGGCCGAGCGACGCACTCAAGCCGCACCATCAAATACTTCAAGGTCCAAAGTGGAGCAACCACACTCAAATGTATAACCTCGGGAACGTGAAGACTACCTTAGATCCGACTTTCAGATCTCTTTAAAACCTAGTTTGGCAATCTCGGGGACAAGATTCTTGTAAGGGGGGTAGGTCTGTTACACCCTGCATTTTGTAACATGTCATTTGCATTAATAAAGCATCAAAAATTTGGACCAGCAAAAACTTTTGCATTATTTGCCTTTTTATTTTGGAGTTGGTTTTCTCTCTGTGATTTTCAAGTGCTCCTTAAAGTCAACATAGTTTCACCTTCTATACTTCATCCCCTTGCCCCAAACTTCTGCCCAATGATCATGCCATGTGTATAATGAAAAATAGTATTTTCTTACAAAAATAATTTGGCCAAAAAGTATTTTCTAAAATTAGTTTTCCAAAAACCCTTGAATTGAGATTTGGACTGCGAATACTTGATTTCAGGTGTGAAAAATCTTTCAAAAGGTATATTTGAAACCTATTAGATATAGGATACCCAGAAACCACAAAAATATAATTTTAAAAGTTATTTTCCTATTTTATTTAAAAGCTTTTTCTTAAGGCCAGAAATGGTCTTTAATAGGGAAAAATTATTTTATTGTTTCAAAAATATTTTACAAAAATCAGGGAAACTCAGTGGGCATATATTTCCCATACATAAGAGTTTCAACACATGGTCATGTTCAAAATATTGGACAAAACCTCCCAAAACCATTTCTGCCCATTTCAAGGATTTGAAATATTTCTACAGGAAATATTTTCATAAAAATCCAAGGAAAATCCAGCAAGTCGCAAATGCATATTGTGATGATTTTGCAAAGCCTCACTTCAATCAAGGTCATTTTGGTCCACCAAAATGCCCCAAAACCCTCTCTGACCAGAATCAAATTTGAACAAGTTTGTACTACCAACTTTCTCTCCTTGACCCCAACTTTTTTGAGCATGTTCACGTGACCAAATGAGGCCACTACACCAAGTAGTGCATCAAGGAGAAGTGATTTGCTCAACTAGATCTACACAAGTCCATTTCTGCTAATTTCTAGGGTTTACAAAAGTTGCATTGGCAACTTTGCCCAAATAAGCTCCAAATTGGTGGAAGACCCTAATTATATATGTCATTTCACCCTATGGAGTCTCAAGGCAATTTGAAATCATTTGCTTGCCAAAACATTTATCAAACACCTTCTGCCACTTTTCAAAAATCACCATTTTGACCACTAAAACTATTCTCCTTGAGCTCCACTTTTTACCACAGCCCCTCCTGGACCTCTTCTACCTCCAGTAACAATGTCTGCATCTCAGCTCAATGATTGAGGGGAGAAACCACCCCACTTACCCCTCTGGACAGCCCATGTACCCCTCTTCCTCACCTCCCTCCTCACTCCAGTGGCCATCCATGGCATCCAATGCACCAGCCCATTTCTTTACTCACTCCTAGACCTGCTAGACACCAAAGGACGCGCTCACCATGCATAAAGAATGGCCATGCCGGCCATTTAGGCGCTCTAGGCCTTCTGATCTTGCACCCTTAGCCGCCCCCTTCCAACCGCCTCTGGCCACCTCAGGCCTCCCCCGCGCGCCTGCCGATGCGCCTCGGCGTCCGCAACACGCTACGCGATGGGCCCCTTCCTCTCTCCTCCTCCCCGCGCCTACGCGCTAGCAAACACCGGCCGCCCGAGCGCGCCAATGTCGCGGCTCACACGCGCGCATCTCTGACCTCTCCCCCACTCTCTCTCTCTATCCCTCCCGACGTAGTCGACGTCCAGGAACACCCCAGACACCACGCACTCTTCCCCCGAGCCCTGTAGCGACGAGCTTGAGCTCGCCGGCGCACGGGTCTACGCGACCTTGCCGTTTGCCTATTTAAAGGCCTCCCCGTGCCCTCCTCTCCTCACCACTCGCTCTCTGCATCACCAAATCACCCCTCTGCACCCCCAGTTCCTCTCCAGAGCCGCCCGAGCTCGAGCTCGAGCTCCGCCGCTTCGGCTCGCCGGAGATTGCGAGGTACAGGCCTCCCCCGCTCCTCCTCTGCCTCGATATGGAACCCCTGCAGCCCTCTGATCCTTTCCCCCTTGTTTCCCCTCTCTGTAGCTGCCGGCTTGGCGGAACCGTCGGCCTTGAAAGCTTCTCCGCCACAGACCTCGTCGCCGGCAAACCGAACAACTCCGTGACGCCCACCATCTCCACCGAACGGCGACACGACGCTGAGTCCGTCTCGCCCTTGTCCAAGCTCGCTGCGTTCTCGCATCAGCTGTAGCTCGCCGCCCTCTCTGACCCCGGGTTGACGACGACGGCCGTGGGGCCTGTCCGTCAGCCTCACATCCTGACGCCTGGGCCCCGCCCGTCAGGTTTAAACTGGCACAGCACAGGCACCAAGGCTGGGTCAGCCTGGTTGGGCTCACTGCTGCCTCATGCTGTTTTGGCCCAGCAGGCACAGAGCCCTTTTCTTTTTCTTTTTCTGTCACTTTTCCAAATATTCCACAGGATAAAATATATGTCCAAATAAATTAATTACAATTCCTAAATTCCTAAAGTATTGCAACCTATTTAATGGTGCAACTTCCATTCAAATCCAACAACCTTTTCTTCACTGAAAATATTTAAATGTGATTTTAAGCATTTAAATATGCCTTTGTAAATCCATTTCTCCTATTCTGCTACTCCAAATCCAAAACTAGGAATTTTCCCCTTCTTAGTTTTCAACCTAGTATTTAACAAAAATGAGATGACATTTTTCTGAGCACTTTGGTTTTTTTGTTTTATTATTGCCTTATTTTTCTCGTTATTATTTTGTGACGATAGATCATGCTGGTCGATTTAAGGAGTTGGACCGTAAGACTTTGAAGACCCGTAAGACTTTGTTGAGCCGTGCAAGCAGCCCTTTGACCATGTCTAAGAAACCCCTTTTTATGCATGTCATATGGCATTTTTATTGCTTGCATCGAAGTCATGATAAAATGGTGACCACTTGAGGTGGTTTGCCTCCGTTGTTTTCCTCGTTGGCACTTGCATGATGCATGACCCTACCTTTCTATGAGGGTTATGCCGGTGGGAGTAGATAGGATGCTAAAGTAGTGCTACGCAAAAAGGGACGGGAATATGCATAGTGATGGAGACAAAGTGTTTTCAAAGGACTTCTCGAAAACCCCGTCGGGTGCCACTTATGCCCGAGGGAGATGATGAGTTGGGTAGCCACTTGATGAAGAAGTGGTGTATCGAGGCAAGTGTGTGTGTTGTTTTCAAAAACGGATTGGTTTAAGTTGCGACCGTTATTCCAACCTTACATGCGCAACCACTCTACCCTTATATGGGAAAGGGCATTATTGATTACTTAGGCCGATACTAGCTTGGAGCCCGACATTACTAGTGACGGGGAGAGTTGGTGCTCTCTCTTGGGACGGGTCATGCCGTAGGGCGGCCATGACTGTTTTCACGGGGCCTTTGGATACACCGTTGTGTCCCCTCTCGATGTTACGATCTCGAGTGAGTCTCGTATGATGTACATTGTGAGGATACAGAACAACGAGTGGACTCCTTGTTAGTGTCGTCTAGGGAAAGATAGTGATCGGGTGCTTACCCCGGGTACTTGAGGTACCGCGGGTCATGGATAACACGGAAGTTCCCCGAATCTTGTGGGTAAAGTGTGCAACCTCTGCAGAGTGTAAAACTATTCGAATAGCCGTGTCCATGGTCAAGGACAGTTGGGTAACCGCTCTTGGGCTACGTCCACATGTTTACAAACCAGTGTGTGTGTTTGGATAAGTAGGAAGAACTACTTGGGTCAAGTCAAAGGACTTGACATGATTGAGTTGGGTTGATGCCCACTCTATTTTTGTCTGTAACCTGTCCTCGTGGTTAATTGAATTCTCCTGATGCATGTCTTACAAGTTGTTGAACATGTCATTGCACTCAAAACTAGCTTTCCGCAAAAATTGACCTATATCATGCATTGTTGTACCTTGAACCAAAACATGGGTTGCTTGTGAGTACATTCAAAGTACTCATTGGCTTGCCACTGGTTATTTAATTGGCCAGGCATGGAAGAACATGAGTTCGAAGAAAAATTCTTTGGAGATGAACATGCAAACTAGGAAGTTTCCCAGTCAGAATGCCTGTAGGGTTAAGGCAGATGGCATGGGTTCTACTTATCGACGAAGATTTCCGCTGCTTAAATTTATTTGATGTTCAGCCCTTAAGGCTTTATCAATGTAAGACTTGACCATAATCGTCATAATTTGTGTAAGACGGTATGTATGGATGTAAGACTCTTGTTATTTAGCTTCTGTGTGTTCAGTGAGCATTGATCTCTGGGATCACTGTACATGTGCATTCGGTGATCTCGACTTATGAGTCGGGGTCCCCACACCATGACATCACAACTCAGTATTGTGTTAATCCGCCATGACATCATCTCGCATTAACTTCACATGAAGCTCAAAACATCTGAGCAGATGTTTATCTTTAATGGACCTCCCGAAAATCGAGGCATCCGCGTAGCCACATAATCATTTTTTCGACCTCCTCGATTCCTGTGCATGCCATTTATCCATCTCCTTATAAATAGGGACAGGGGTCCTACTTTTCACTTTTACCTTGCCCCCTCGTCATCGTCATCTTCCTCACGACGCCTCAGCTAACTCGAGCTCTGCCGCCGCCGTCTCCGTCCAGCTTCCTCAACTCCCGTCGCTGCATCGACCTGATCGGACCAAAGCACTGCGGCACACCTCCGCCGTTCCTCAACCTCAGTAAGTATTCACTTTTCCCCATAGCAGATCTGCACTAGGGTTTTCGCTCTTCATCGGTGTTCTTCACCGTTCCTCATTTTCCTTTCTTGGTTGCGTAGTTTGATCTAAATATAGTACCAAAGTTGTGCGGCAGTAGTTTAGCACCCCTTTTCAATCATAGAAGATCCTCTCTCTGTACAAAAATCTCATGTGAGCATACGATTTCTTCTGCTGCCGCCACCTTAGGTTTAGAATTTACTTCATTTCCTGATTGTCATAGATCCAAAACCATAGAACCAATCTGTGGAATCTGTTTATCCATCACTTAGAAAAAAATCACTTGCAGATCTGTTGTACTGAAAACGTGCAGGCGGCTCATACGATAAGCCGTAACCCGTCATATAGCATTAGTCCCCTTGTTAAGCCGCCAGTATATGTTCATCATCCGTATAACCCGGCACTGTCTTCCGGTTTAACCATGCAAATCTTCATAGCACTTATTCTTCTGCCTTACGAACTGGCCTTGCATAACGGTCTTACTTTTTGATCACTAGCTGGCTTAACAACATAATCTTAAACCAGCAATATATTTCTTTTTAGTCTTTATCAACAAAATGACCAAATCTGTCACCTCATGCAACTGGGTCGCTTCCCGGGTTACCGAGCAAACACTGAACGAGCATGTTCAAGTGGGCATCTTAGCCGCAAAGAACGTCATCCATTGGAGGGTCCCAGGCACAGAAACCACTCCTGACCCCAAAGAAGGCGAGGTTATTGTGTTTACTGATCATATGCTCCGAGAGATTAGCCCACCCGGCTCAAAATTCTTTCGCGATGTGCTGCATTTCTTCAAGCTTCGTCCTCAAGATATCGGGCCCAATTCTGTTTCAAACATCTGCAATTTTCAAGTGTTTTGCAAAGTGTACCTTCAACAGGAGCCCACTGTCGAATTGTTTAGGGAATTTTACTACCTAAACCGCCAGACTGAGTTTACGGATGGGCCCAACCTAGAACCAGGGGGCATTTCAATTCAGAGGCGCAAATAAGCCACATTTCCTGCTGCCACACCTCCCAGCCATCCCAAGGACTGGAACCAGACTTGGTTCTATTGCGAAGACACCTCTCCAGAAGGTGAAAGTCCTCGGCTGGGTTACCGTGAAAACCAGCTTAGCAACAAACATCCTCTCTTGGAGCGAATCAGCACAGAAGAATGGGCCAAATATATGCCCATATTTTCAAAGACCAGAGCCTTGATGGCCAATGGCTTGACTGGAGTCGACCTGGTTCGTTGCTGGGTCGCATGGAGGATCTTGCCCTTAAGCTGCCGGTCCGACTTAATGTGTGAGTATACCGGTGATGTCAAAGATCCACTGCGTTACTCTTCAATCCGCCTTGAGGATGAACAGATCAACGACATGACCAAGACTCTACTCAACGAGAGCTTAGCTACTTGCAGCAAGGTGGGGCTGAACCCCTTCTGCACCCTCAACAAGCCGCCGACTGTAAGTATTTTTCAAGCAACTTTTACTAACTCTTTATTTATCAATCTGTCTTCTCATTATCACTTGAATTTTTGCAGGTTGATTCCCCCTTGTGGAGCAGAAAACTTCGGGATAAGCCGGCCAAGAAGACCAGGACAAAGAATACGGCTCCCAAAAAGCCTTTCAAGAAGAAACCAAACACTTCAGAGCTTTTTTGCTTTGAATGACGATGAGTCGGAGGTAGAATTTGACTCCCTTGGCTCTTTCTTTATACACCTTATTGATGCTAAAAACTCTCAGGATGACGCGAAAGAAAGTCAAGTAGATGTTGAAGAGGTAACTATCCTTCCCTCCGACTCCGAACCTCTGACAAGACAGAAAGTTCGTCAGGCAAGCCGGAAAGTAAGGTTTTCTCACCCTTTAGCTTACTTGGATCCCAACTTTATTTTGAAGAAGCAGCAGCATGAAGTTCGTCGCACAACCCGGAACAGTGGCGGTGGGAACTTACCTTCCGGCTTACCCAACACGCCAGCTCCTCGCAAACGCCGAGCAGAGGTTTCCCAAATTTCCGACTTAGCTTTTCCAAAGGAGGGTCTTATTTGACAACCTCTTAACCCTTCTGATTCAAACTATTAGGGCACCTCTCACTCTTCATCTGGTGACTCCACTAGGACTCAGGTCCCTCTTTTCAAGACCGTACCCGGGTGAGAACATTAAGCTTTGTTTACTTTAACATTTATTCCATTAACATACTAATCTCATCTTGCATTTATTTTCAGTGCCATGGCCAAGCCCAACAAGAAACCGAGAGTGAATAGATCGGCTGACGATCCCAAGGTTGTTGACCCGGAGAAGCAAACAATGTTTGAGTCGTAGCATCAAACCTCTGAAGCAGCCCTTGATGACTGTAGGATGGAAAGTATTGTTGGGGAACGTAGCAGAAATCAAAAAATTTCTACGCATCACCAAGATCAATCTATGGAGTTCTCTAGCAACGAGAGGGATAGGAGTGCATCTACATACCCTTGTAGATCGCAAGCGGAAGCGTTCAAGTGAACGGGGTTGATGGAGTCGTACTCGTCGTGATCCAAATCACCAATGACCGAGTGCCGAATGGACGGCACCTCCGCGTTCAACACACATACGGTTGGGAAGACGTCTCCTCCTTCTTGATCCAGCAAGGGGTAAGGAGAGGTTGATGGAGATCCAGCAGCACGACGGCGTGGTGGTGGATGCAGCAGGGATCTCGGCAGGGCTTCGCCAAGCTCAGCGAGAGGGAGAGGTGTTACGGGAGGGAGAGGGAGGCGCCGGGGGCTGGGGTGCGGCTGCCCTCCCTCCCCCCACTATATATAGCCCCCCTGGGGGGGGGGGGGGGCGCTGGCCCTAGGAGATGCAATTTCCAGGGGGGCGGCGGCCAAGTGGGGTGCCTTGCCCCCCAAGCCAAGTGGGGCGCCCCCCACCCCTAGGGTTTCCAACCCTAGGCGCAGGGGAAGGCCCAAGGGGGGCTCACCAGCCCACCAGGGGCTGGTTCCCCTCCCACTTCATCCCATGGGGCCCTCCGGGATAGGTGGCCCCACCAGGTGGACCCCCGTGACCCTTCCGGTGGTCCCGGTACAATACCGGTGACCCTCGAAACTTTCCCGGTGGCCGAAACTTGACTTCCTATATATAAATCTTTACCTCCGGACCATTCCGGAACTCCTCGTGACGTACGGGATCTCATACGGGACTCCGAACAACTTTTGGGTTACTGCATAGTAATATCTCTACAACCCTAGCGTCACCGAACCTTAAGTGTGTAGACCCTACGGTTCGGGAGACATGCAGACATGACCGAGACGACTCTCCGGTCAATAACCAACAACAGGATCTGGATACCCATGTTGGCTCCCACATGCTCCTCGATGATCTCGTCAGATGAACCACGATGTCGAGGATTCAATCAATCCCGTATACAATTCCCTTTGTCAATCGGTATGTTACTTGCCCGAGACTCGATCGTCGGTATCCCAATACCTCGTTCAATCTCGTTACCGGCAAGTCACTTTACTCATACCGTAATGCATGATCCCGTGATCAACCACTTGATCACACTGATCTCATTATGATGATGCATTACCGAGTGGGCCCAGAGATACCTCTCCGTCATACGGAGTGACAAATCCCAGTCTCGATTCGTGCCAACCCAACAGACACTTTCGGAGATACCCGTAGTGCACCTTTATAGTCACCCGATTACGTTGTGATGTTTGGCACACCCAAAGCACTCCTACGGTATCCGGGAGTTGCACAATCTCATGGTCTAAGGAAATGATACTTGACATTTGGAAAAGCTCTAGCAAACGAACTACACGATCTTTGTGCTATGCGTAGGATTGGGTCTTGTCCATCACATCATTCTCCTAATGATGTGATTCCGTTATCAATGACATCCAATGTCCATAGTCAGGAAACCATGACTATCTGTTGATCAACGAGCTAGTCAACTAGAGGCTCACTAGGGACGTGTTGTGGTCTATGTATTCACACATGCATTACGATTTCCGGATAACACAATTGTAGCATGAACAATAGACAATTATCATAAACAAAGAAATATAATAATAACCATTTTATTATTGCCTCTAGGGCATATTTCCAACAGTCTCCCACTTGCACTAGAGTCAATCATCTTGTTACATTGTGATGAATCGAACACCCATAGAGTTCTGGTGTTGATCATGTTTTGCTCTAGGGAGAGGTTTAGATCTGCTACATTCAGGTCCGTATGTACTTTACAAATATCTATGTCTCCATTTTGAACACTTTCACGAATGGAGTTGAAGCGACGCTTGATATGCCTGGTCACAGAAGAGAGTCATCGGCCCCGACGCATTGGGTATGACTCCTAGGTCGGTGATGAACTCCTTCATCCAGATTGCTTCTTGTGCTGCCTCCGAGGCCGCCATGTATTCCGCTTCAGATGTAGATCCCGCCACAACGCTTTGCTTGCAACTGCACCAGCTTACTGCCCCACCATTCAAAATATACACGTATCCGATTTGTGACTTAGAGTCATCCAGATCTGTGTCGAAGCTAGCATCGACGTAACCCTTTACGTCGAGCTCTTCGTCACCTCCATAAACGAGAAACATATCCTTAGTCCTCTTCAGGTACTTTAGGATATTCTTGACCTCTGTCCAGTGTTCCATGCCGGGATTACTTTGGTACCTTCCTACCAAACTTACGACAAGGTTTACATCAGGTCTGGTACACAGCATGGCATACATAATAGACCCTATGGCCGAGGCATAGGGGATGACAGTCATCTTTTCTCTATCTTCTGTCGTGGTCGGGCATTGAGCCGTGCTCAATTGCAACCTTGCAATACAGGCAAGAACCCCTTCTTGGACTGATCCATATTGAACTTCTTCAATATCTTGTCAAGGTACGTACTTTGTGAAAGACTAGTGAGGCGTCTTGATCTATCTCTATAGATCTTGATGCCTAATATATAAGCAGCTTCTCCAAGGTCCTTCATTGAAAAACACTTGTTCAAGTAGGCCTTTATGCTTTCCAAGAATTCTATATCATTTCCCATCAACAGTATGTCATCCACATATAATATGAGAAATGCTACGGATCTCCCACTCACTTTCTTGTAAACACAGGCTTCTCCATAAGTCCTGTAAACCCAAACGCTTTGATCATCTCATCAAATCGAATGTTCCAACTCCGAGATGCTTGCACCAGCCCATAGATTGAGCGTTGGAGCTTGCACACCTTGTTAGCATTCTTAGGATCGACAAAACCTTCCGGCTGCATCATATACAATTCTTCCTTAAGAAAGCCGTTAAGGAATGCCGTTTTGACGTCCATTTGCCATATCTCATAATCATAGAATGCGGCAATTGCTAACAAGATTCGGATGGACTTCAGCTTTGCTACGGGTGAGAAAGTCTCATCGTAGTCAACCCCTTGAACTTGTCGATAACCCTTAGCGACAAGTCGAGCCTTGTAGATGGTCACATTACCATCTGCGTTTGTCTTCTTCTTAAAGATCCATTTATTTTCCATGGCTCGCCGATCATCGGGCAAGTCAGTCAAAGTCCATACTTCATTTTTGTACATGGATCCTATCTCGGATTTCATGGCTTCTAGCCATTTGTCGGAATCTGGGCCCGCCATCGCTTCTTCATAGTTCGAAGGTTCACCGTTGTCTAACAACATGATTTCCAAGACAGGGTTGCCGTACCACTCTGGTGCGGAATGTGTCCTTGTGGACCTACGAAGTTCAGTAGGAGCTTGATCCGAAGTATCTTGATCGTCATCATTAACTCCCTCTCTAATCGGTGCAGGCACCATAGGAACATCTTCCTAAGCTGCGCCACTTTCCGGTTCAAGAGGTAATACTTCATCAAGTTCTACTTTCCTCCCACTTACTTCTTTCGAGAGAAACTCTTTCTCTAGAAAGGACTCGTTCTTAGCAACAAAGATCTTGCCTTCAGATCTGAGGTAGAAGGTATACCCAATGGTTTCCTTAGGGTATCCTATGAAGACGCATTTTTCTGACTTGCGTTCGAGCTTTTCAGGTTGAAGTTTCTTGACATAAGCATCGCATCCCCAAACTTTTAGAAACATCAGCTTAGGTTTCTTCCCAAACCATAATTCATACGGTGTCGTCTCAACGGATTTCGATGGAGCCCTATTTAAAGTGAATGCAGCAGTCTCTAAAGCATAGCCCCAAAATGAGAGCGGTAGATCGGTAAGAGACATCATAGATCGCACCATATCCAATAGAGTGCGACATTTACGCTCGGACACACCATTTCGCTGAGGTGTTCCAGGCGGCGTGAGTTGTGAAACTATTCCACATTTCCTTAAGTGCATACCAAATTCGTGACTTAAATATTCTCTCCCACGATCCGATCGCAAGAATTTTATCTTTCGGTCACGTTGATTCTTAACCTCACTCTGAAATTCCTTGAACTTTTCAAAGGTCTCAGACTTGTGCTTCATTAAGTAGACATACCCATATCTACTCAAGTCATCAGTGAGGGTGAGAACATAACGATAGCCACCATGAGCCTCAACACTCATTGGACCGCACACATCAGTATGTATGATTTCCAACAAGTTGGTTGCTCGCTCCATTGTTCCGGAGAATGGAGTCTTGGTCATTTTACCCATGAGGCATGGTTCGCACGTTTCAAATGATTCGTAATCAAGAGACTCCAAAAGTCCATTTGCATGGAGCTTCTTCATGCGTTTCACACCTATGTGACCAAGGCGGCAGTGCCACAAGTATGTGGGACTATCATTATCAACCTTACATCTTTTAGTATTCACACTATGAACATGTGTAACATTACACTCGAGATTCATTAAGAATAAACCATTCACCGGTGAGCATGACCATAAAACATATCTCTCATATAAATAGAACAACCATTATTCTCGAATTTAAATGAGTAGCCATCTCGAATTAAACGAGATCCTGATACAATGTCCATGCTCAAAGATGGCACTAAATAACAATTATTAAGGTTTAAAACTAATCCCGTAGGCAAATGTAGAGGTAGCGTGCCGACGGCTATCACATCGACCTTGGAACCATTCCCGACGCGCATCGTCACCTCGTCCTTCGGCAGTCTCCACTTATTCCGCAGCTCCTGCTTTGAGTTACAAATATGAGAAACCGCACCGGTATCAAATACCCAGGAGCTACTACGAGTACTGGTAAGGTACACATCAATTACATGTATATCATCGACCTTGGAACCATTCCCGACGCGCATCGTCACCTCGTCCTTCGGCAGTCTCCACTTATTCCGCAGCTCCTGCTTTGAGTTACAAATATGAGAAACCGCACCGGTATCAAATACCCAGGAGCTACTACGAGTACTGGTAAGGTACACATCAATTACATGTATATCACGTATACCTTTAGTGTTGCTGGCCTTCTTCTCCGCTAAGTATTTGGGGCAGTTCCGCTTCCAGTGACCACTTCCCTTGCAATAAAAGCACTCAGTCTCAGGCTTGGGTCCACTCTTTGGCTTCTTCCCGACAACTGGCTTACCGGGCGCGGCAACTCCCTTGCAGTCTTTCTTGAAGTTCTTCTTACCCTTGCCTTTCTTGAACTTAGTGGTTTTATTCACCATCAACACTTGACGTTCCTTTTTGATCTCCACCTCCGCTGATTTCAGCATTGAATATACCTCAGGAATGGTCTTTCCCATCCCCTGCATATTGAAGTTCATCACAAATCTCTTGTAGCACGGTGGAAGCGGATCAAGGATCCTGTCACATGATCAAGGTCATCCGGAGATTAACTCCCAATCGAAGTCAAGTGGTTGTGCAACCCTGCACATTTTGAGTATGTGCTCACCGACGTAACTATTTTCCTCCATCTTACAATCAAGAAATTGTCGGAGACTTCATATCTCTCGACCGGGCATGAGCTTGGAAAACCATTTTCAGCTCTTGAACATCTCATATGCTCCGTGTTGCTCAAAACGCTTTTGGAGCCCCAGTTCTAAGTCAGAAGCATGCCGCACTGAACGATGGAGTAATCATCAGCACGCTGCTGCCAAGCGTTCATAACGTCTTGGTTCTCTGGGATGGGTGCGCCACCTAGCGGTGCTTCTAGGACATAATCTTTCTTGGCAGCTATGAGGATGATCCTCAGGTTCCGGACCCAGTCCGTATACTTGTTGCCATCATCTTTCAGCTTGGTTTTCTCTTGGAACGCGTTGAAGTTGAGGGCAACATTAGCGTGGGCCATTTGATCTACAAGACATATTGTAAAGATTTTAGACTAAGTTCATGATAATTAAGTTCATCTAATCAAATTATTCAATGAACTCCCACTCAGATAGACATCCCTCTAGTTATCTAAGTGAAACATGATCCGAGTCAACTAGGCCGTGTCCGATCATCATGTGAGACGGACTAGTCAACATCGGTGAACATCTCCATGTTGATCGTATCTTCTATACGACTCATGCTCGACCTTTCGGTCTTTCGTGTTCCGAGGCCATGTCTGTACATGCTAGGCTCGTCAAGTCAACCTAAGTGTATTGCGTGTGTAAATCTGGCTTACACCCGTTGTATTCGAATGTTAGAATCTATCACACCCGATCATCACGTGGTGCTTCGAAACAACGAACCTTCGCAACTGTGCACAGTTAGGGGGAACACTTTCTTGAAATTAATGCGAGGGATCATATTATTTAAGCTACCGTCGTTCTAAGCAAATAAGATGTAAAACATGATAAACATCACATGTAATCAAATAGTGACATGATATAGCCAATATCATTTTGTTCCTTTGATCTCCATCTTCGGGGCGCCATGATCATCGTCGTCACCGGCATGACACCATGATCTCCATCATCGTGTCTTCATGGAGTTGTCTCGTCATCTATTACTTCTACTACTATGGCTAACGGTTTAGCAATAAAGTAAAGCAATTACATGAAGTTATATGTTGACACGCAGGTCATAAATAAATTAAGACAACTCCTATGGTTCCTGCCAGTTGTCATACTCATCGACATGCAAGTCGTGATTCCTATTACAAGAACATGATCAATCTCATACATCACATATATCATTCATCACATCCTTTTGGCCATATGACATCACACGACACATGCTGCAAAAACAAGTTAGACGTCCTCTAATAGTTGTTGCAAATTTTTACGTGGCTGCTATAGGTTTCTAAACAAGAACATTTTTTACCTACGCCAAAACCACAACGTGATATGCCAATTTCTATTTACCCTTCATAAGGACCCTTTTCATCGAATCTGATCCGACTAAAGTGGGAGAGACAGACACCCGCTAGCCACCTTATGCAACTAGTGCATGTCAGTCGGTGGAACCTGTCTCACGTAAGCGTACGTGTAAGGTCGGTCCGGGCCGCTTCATTCCACGATGCTGCCGAATCAAGAGAAGACTAGTAACGGCAAGTAAATGGACAATATCGACGCCCACAACTGCTTTGTGTTCTACTCGTGCATAGAAACTACGCATAGACCTAGCTCATGATGCCACTGTTGGGGAACGTAGCAGAAATAAAAAAAATTCTACGCATCACCAAGATCAATCTATGGAGTTCTCTAGCAACGAGAGGCATAGGAGTGCATCTACATACCCTTGTAGATCACGAGCGGAAGCGTTCAAGTGAACGGGGTTGATGGAGTCGTACTCGTCGTGATCCAAATCACCGATGACCGAGTGCCGAACGGACGACACCTCCGCATTCAACACATGTATGGTTGGGAAGACGTCTCCTCCTTCTTGATCCAGCAAGGGGGAAGGAGAGGTTGATGGAGATCCAGTAGCACGACGGCATGGTGGTGGATGCAGCAGGGATCTCGGCAGGGCTTCGCCAAGCTCAGCGAGAGGGAGAGGTGTTACGGGAGGGAGAGGGAGGCGCCAGGGGCTGGGGTGCGGCTGCCCTCCCTCCCACCCACTATATATAGGCCCCCTGGGGGGGGGCGCCAGCCCTAGGAGATGCAATCTCCGTGGGGCGGCGGCCAAGGGGTGCCTTGCCCCCTGCCAGTGGGCGCCCCACCCCTAGGGTTTCCAACCCTAGGCGCAGGGGAAGGCCCAAGGGGGGCGCACCAGCCCACCGGGGGATGGTTCCCCTCCCACTTCAGCCCATGGGGCCCTTCGGGATAGGTGGCCCCACCCGATGGACCCCCGTGACCCTTCCGGTGGTCCCGGTACAATACCGTGACCCCGAAACTTTCCTTGGGTCAAACTTGACTTCCTATATATAAATCTTTACCTCCGGACCATTCCGAACTCCTCGTGACGTCCGGATCTCATCCGGACTCTGAACAACTTTCGGGTTACTGCATACTAATATCTCTACAACCCTAAGCGCCACCGAACCTTAAGTGTGTAGACCTGCGGGTTCGGAGACATGCGTACATGACCGAGACGACTCTCCATCAATAACCAACAACGGATCTGGATACCCATGTTGGCTCCCACATGCTCCTTGATGATCTCATCGGATGAACCACGATGTCGAGGATTCAATCAATCCCGTATACAATTCCCTTTGTCAATCGGTACGTTACTTGCCCGAGACTCAATCGTCGGTATCCCAATACCTCGTTCAATCTCGTTACCGGCAAGTCACTTTACTCGTACCGTAATGCATGATCCCATGATCAACCACTTGATCACATTGAGCTCATTATGATGATGCATTACCGAGTGGGCCTAGAGATACCTCTCCGTCATACGGAGTGACAAATCCCAGTCTCGATTCGTGCCAACCCAACATACACTTTCGGAGATACCCGTAGTGCACCTTTATAGTCACCCACTTATGTTGTGACGTTTGGCACACCCAAAGCACTCCTACGATGTCCGGGAGTTGCACAATCTCATGGTCTAAGGAAAATGATACTTGACATTTGGAAAAGCTCTAGCAAACGAACTACACGATCTTTGTGCTATGCTTATGATTGGGTCTTGTCCATCACATCATTCTCCTAATGATGTGATCCCATTATCAATGACATCCAATGTCCATAGTCAGGAAACCATGACTATCTGTTGATCAACGAGCTAGTCAACTAGAGGCTCACTAGGGACGTGTTGTGGTCTATGTATTCACACATGCATTACGATTTCCGGATAACACAATTGTAGCATGAACAATAGACAATTATCATAAACAAAGAAATATAATAATAACCATTTTATTATTGCCTCTTGGGCATATTTCCAACAAGTATGTCTAGAGGGGTGGGGGGGGGGTGATTAGACTACTTCACCAAATAAAAATCTAGCCTTTTCCCAATTTTAAGTCTTGGTAGATTTTAGCAACTTAGCACAAGTCAAGCAATCAACCTACACATGCAATTCTAAGAGTATAGCAGTGGAATGTAAATCATTGCATATGAAGGTAAAAGGGAGGAGTTTGGAGGGAGCAAACGCAATGTAGACACGAAGATTTTTGGCATGGTTCCGATAGGTGGCGCTATCGTACATCCACGTTGATTGAGACTTCAACCCACAGACGGTAACGGTTGCGCGAGTCCACAGAGGGCTCCACGCACGAAGGGTCCACGAAGAAGCAACATTGTCTATCCCAACATGGCCATCGCCCACGAAGGACTTGCCTCACTTGGGTAGATCTTCACGAAGTAGGCGATCTCTTGCCCTTACAAACTCCTTGGTTCAACTCCACAATCTTGATGGAGGCTCCCAAATGACACCTAACCAATCTAGGAGACACCACTCTCCAAAAGGTAATAGATGGTGTGTTGATGATGAACTCCTTGCTCTTATGCTTCAAATGAAGTCTCCCCAACACTCAACTCTCTCTCACAGATTTGGATATGGTGGAAAGATGATTTGAGTGGAAAGCAACTTGGGGAAGGCTAGAGATCAGGATTCTTGTGTTTGGATTGGAATGTCTTGGTCTCACCAGTAGGTGGTTCTCTCTCAGAAAATGAATGCTGGAAGTGTAGGCACGTTCTGATAGCTCTCTCCATGAATGGAGGAAGGGTGGAGGGGTATATGTAGCCTCCACACAAAATCTAACCGTTACACACAATTCACCAAACTCGGTGGGACCGAATCATGAAACTCGGTCAGACCGATTTAGTTCAAAATGTGAACATTAGGCTTTTCGATGGGATCGACATGATCAACTCGGTGGGACTGATATGTTAGGGTTAGGGCATAACTTGATCTCGGTGAGACCGATCAAATGAACTCGGTGAGACAGATTTCAGTAATAGGCAAACATAGAGTTGGTCAGGCAAACTCGGTGGGACCAATCGCTGATTTTGGTGGGACTAAAATGTTACGAAAAGGAAATAGAGAGTTTGCACTACGAACTCGGTGGGACCGATCGCTAATCTCGGTTAGACCGGAACATTACGAAGGGGAAAAGAGAGTTTGAAATCCCATCTCGGTGAGACCGAGATCCCTATCGGTGCGTACGAACTGATTAGGGTTTCTCGCTATGGCCATGTCAAATGAACTCGGTGGCGCCAGATGGATCAAATCGGTGGGGCCGAGTTTGACTTTAGGTTTAGGACATACGTGGAAATGAGAAAGTGGTCGAGGGCTTTTGGAGCATATCACTAAGCATTTTGAGCAAGCAAGCCATTAAGTAAGACCTCATCCCCTTTTAATAGTATTGGCTTTTCCTATGGACTCAATGTGATCTTGGATCACTAAAATGAAAATGTAGTCTTGAGCTTTTGCCAATATGTGTCCTTAGCATTTTGAGGGGTCCACATCTCTAGTCCATGCCATGCCAATCATTGAACTTTCTGAAATGGTTATCTTGAAAGAATATTAGTTCAATGAGCTATATGTTGTTAAGAATTACCAAAACCACCCAGGGATTAGTTGCACTTTCAATCTCCCCCTTTTTGGTAATTGATGACAACATATAGATCAAAGCTTCGACAAATGATAATAAGAATGAAATACATCGTTGCTTTGAGAAGTATGTGATAAGCAAGAGCTCCTCCTAAATTTGTGCATTATTGAAAATTTGCTTTTGAATGCAAATGCACAATCGATTAGGATCATGGGTTACTCTTCCATGTCACATACATCTTGGTGGAGCGCTCAAAATGATAAAACATGGAATATGCACTCATCATCAAGATAAAATGTGAATGATCATACATGAGAGATAGAGAACATGATCATTCAAGCATAACCATTAAAGTATGATATGATCAAACACATGACCATACAAGTATCTCACACACACTAACATAGAGTATCAACCAAACAAGCAAACAAATAAGTAGCAAGAGATAGCAAAAAGAAGCAAAGCTCTCTCTCTCTCAGCTTATGATCTATGCACTTTCTCCCCCTTTGGCAACAAGTCACCAAAAAGCTTGAAAATGCATAGTGCTATGCGGCTCTCTAAGCATGATCTTCGGGAGCTCCGAAGTGAGAAGGTGGCGTGGAGAGGAGTCCTGCAACAAATGCATCTGAGGAAGACTGAGGAGCCGGTGGAGTTGCAACTGGAGGGGCAACTGAAGCTGTGGCTGCAGGAGCTGAAGTTGCGGCTCTAGTGTCAGTCACTGGCACTGCTGCAGACCTCTGTCTTCTGGGCACCCTTCAATAAGCATCAGTGGTGGTCTTGTCACTCCTATCCTCAAGCTCTTCTTGGATCTTCTCCACAGAAGTACACCTTGACATCCAAGTCATGAAGTTTTGTCTAAAAAATTCTCTCAAGACTCTCATTCTGAGTCAGGGTGGCCAATCCTTTCTCAATCCTCAAAGTAGCCTGAATGAGATAGCCAAGGTTGTCTTGTTTGGATATGAGAAATACTTGAGAAGCCTCTTCAGCACTTGGCATCTTGGCTGCCTTCTCTGCTTTTGCTTTTTCTCTCTTCTCCTGAGCCTCTACTGATGTAGGATCTGAAGCATCCATAACAAATGTATTGTCCTCATGATCAGGCCTCAGGGGAAGGTGCTCTCTATCCAACAGATACATGCCTTTGCCCATCTTGGAGTTGATGAGCATCTAAATGTGTGGATCATACCCACATGATCTCTTTTGGTTTGCTTCTATTCTCTTGATGGTTTCAATTATCAAACTCATTACCTTGAATTTCTGTGGCACATCAGACAGTTGAAGAAAGTTGATGGAGTGGCCTCTGATCATCCTGTTATCTCCTGATTTGGGCAACAAGGTGTGCCTCAGAATGGTGTTCATGGTGGCCAATCCAGACAACAGATAGTATACAGAGCCTAGCTTGTGTGTCTCCAAGGCCTTGTCAGGAATTTCCTTGTACATGTTGGCCATGGAGTTGTGATATTTCTTACGCTTTGCATGGACATCAATGTCATCCTCAGCTTCTTCTGGAGCATTTATAAGCTTGGCCCACTCGGGAATAGTAGACTGGTACCTTGTACCTTCAGTCATCCATACAATTCCTCCATATGGATAAATATGAGCAGGAGTAAAACTGCATGATCAGCTCATCATTCCAGTTGGTCAATTTCTGACCCACAAAGGTGTCAACTCCATTGAGTCTGAAGCTGTCATGTACTCCAGGGAAGTGGTCTTCATTGTCATTAATGTATTCCCAATCTACCCACTTCATGTCACACACAATGGGCTTCTTATCCAACAGAATTGTCTCATAGAAGTCTTGTTGTTCCTTCATGTGAAATCTGTAGTCCACATCAGTTCTTCTCCTTGCAGCATAGGGGTCTGATTTTCTCCACAATCTGAGACCTGCATCCTTTCTCTCCTTCATGTTTTCTGCCACTGGATGATTGTCATCATGATCAGGAATCTTTGGCTTCAGCTTCCTAAGCACTTGGGCTTCCTCTTCTTCTTCTACTTCAGGCACCGGGGCCTTGTTTTTCTCAGCAGCTGGTATATTCCTGGTGGATCTCTTTGGTGTAGATTTTGAAGCTTGAGCAGTAGCTTTGGGGGCAGTCTTGGGCTTTGGTGGAGTAGCCCCAGACTTGATGGCATCCCCCATCAATTTCTGAGTTTTAGGTTTTGGTGCAGTAGCTTCTTCTTCATCTTGTTCCTTGCCTGAAGAGTGCTTTTCAAATTCAGCCATGGGATCAACACACTTGCACCATCTTCCTCTCTTCCTTTCCTTCTTTTTCTTGCCTCCTGCAGCCTCCTCTTCTGTTGACTAGGAGACCTCAAGAGTTGAGGATCTGGCTTTGAACATTGGAACTCTCTTGGCAGGAGCTTTCTTGTGCATACCAGGCTTGGTTGCAGCAGCAGCATACTCCTTTTTCAACACTTTCTTGGAGGTGACCTCCTCCTCCACATCAACATAATCTTCATCTTGTGAACCTGAGTTTCTCTTTCTCCTTGTCCTGGTTGCAGCTTTGGGCAAGTTGCTTGGGGTGCTCATGCTACCCTCATCATAGCTGCCAGAGGGTGCCCTCACTCAGGTTGACCTGTTCCTCAGACTTGTTCTGACTGCCACTCTGATCTGACATAGCTGACACTTCAAACTGAAAGATGACCCTGTGAATAGATGTAGTTGAGATAGAGTGGATGAGCATCACAAAGTGCAGAGATTTTGCAAAACAATTGAGTCAAAAACCTAGTTTTAGTTTTCTACAGAAAGCATTTTGGATCTACCGATTTGTTAAACTCGGTGACACCGAAGCAACATTAGAGTCTAAACTAGTGGAATTGGTCAGACCGAGACACAGTTTGGTGACTCCGAGATTGCTAGGGTTTCACTGAGAGTCAAACTCGGTCACACCAATTTGCAAGTTTCTGTCAGACCGAAAATCACAAGTGCAATGGCCTAAGCCAAATCGGTGAGACCGGTTTCTACAACTCGGTCGGTCCGAGATGAGTTCGGCGGAAACCTAACCCTAAATTTTTGAATCAAAACTAATCTAAAGGAAGTTTTTGCTGGATAGAGTAATCTCATAAGTGGTAAGAATCATGGCATAGACCTAAGTGCAGGAATCAGAGGTTAAGATTGCACATAGGGGTCGAGTTCATACCCTAACTCGGCGGTGAACTCGCTATGGCGGAAATGGCGGTGAGGATTTCCATTGACGGCGGCAGAGACCAGTGGCGGGAGGTCGCTGGCGATGAGGAGATGATCTGGAGACTCGAGTCGGCATAGCTGGATACACGCGGGCGAAAGGTTGCTACCTCTTGAGCACTGCATTGGTTTTCCCTTGAAGAGGAAAAGGTGATGCAACAAAGTAGCGTAAGTATTTCCCTTAGTTTTTGAGAACCAAGGTATCAATCCAATAGGAGGCTACACGCAAGTCCCTCGTACCTACACAAAAAAATAAGAACCTTGCAACCAACACGATAAAGGGGTTGTCAATCCCTTCGCGGCAACTTGCAAAAGTAAGATCTGATAGAGATGATAGGATAATATTTTTGGTATTTTTATGATAAAGATTAAAAGTAAAGATTGCAAAATAAACGGTGAAAGAAATAGCTAGTTGATGAGAGATTAATATGATGGAAGATAGACCCGGGGGCCATAGGTTTCACTAGTGGCTTCTCTCAAGATAGCATAAGTATAACGGTGGGTGAACAAATTACTGTCGAGCAATTGATAGAAAAGTGCATAATTATGAGAATATCTAGGCATGATCATGTATATAGGCATCACATCCGTGACAAGTAGGCCGACTCACCTCGCATCTACTACTATTACTCCACACATCGACCGCTATCCAAAGATGCATCTAGAGTATTAAGTTCATAAGAACAGAGTAACGCATTAGGTAAGATGACATGATGTAGAGGGATAACCTCAAGCAATATGATATAAACCCCATCTTTTTATCCTCGATGGCAACAATACAATACGTTTCATTTCCCCTACTATCACTGGGATTGAGCACCACATGATTGAACCCAAGGCTAAGCACTTCTCCCATTGCAAGAAAGATCAATCTAGTAGGCCAAACCAAACTGATAATTCGAAGAGACTTGCAAAGATAACCAATCATACATAAACGAATTCAGAGAAGATTCAAATATTGTTCATAGATAATCTTGATCATAAACCCACAATTCATCGGATTTCGACAAACACACCGCAAAAAGAGTTACATCAAATAGATCTCCAAGAAGATCGAGGAGAACTTTGTATTGAGATCCAAAGAGAGAGAAGAAGCCATCTAGCTAATAACTATGGACCCGAAGGTCTATGGTAAACTACGCACACATCATCCGAGAGGCTATGGTGTTGATGTAGAAGCCCTCCATGATCGATGCCCCCTCTGGCAGAGCGCCGAAAAAGGACCCAAGGTGGAATCTCATGGGTACAGAAGGTTGCGGCGGTGGAATTAGGTTTTCGTGGTGCTCCTCGATGGTTTCGGGGTACGTAGGTATATATAGGAGGAAGAAGTAGATCGGTGGAGCCACGAGGGGCCCATGAGGGTGGAGGGCGCGCCCAGGGGGTAGGCGTGCCCCTACCTCGTGGCCTCCTCGTTGATTGCTTGACGTCCACTCCAAGTCCTCTGGATCACGTTTGTTCCAAAAATAACTCTCCCGAAGGTTTCATTCCGTTTGGACTCCGTTTGATATTCCTTTTCTGCGAAACACTGAAATAGGCAAAAAAAACAACAATTTGCACTGGGCCTGGGGTTGTAGGTTAGTCCCAAAAATAATATAAAAGTGTATAAATAAGCCCATTAAACATCCAAAACAGAATATATAACAGCATGGTGCAATCAAAAATTATAGATACGTTGGAGACGTATCAAGCATCCCCAAGCTTAATTCCTGCTCGTCCTCGAGTAGGTAAATGATAAAAACAGAATTTTTGATGTGGAATGCTACTTAGAATATTCTTCAATGTATTTCTCTTTATTGAGGCATGAATGTTCAGATCCGAAAGATTCAAGATAAAAGTTTAATATTAACATGAAAATAATAATACTTCAAGCATACTAACAAAGCAATCATGTCTTCTCAAAATAACATGGCCAAAGAATGTTATCCCTACAAAATCATATAGTCTGGCTATGCTCTATCTTCAACACACAAAGTATTTAAATCATGCACAACCCCGATGACAAGCTGTGACGCCCCCCATTCAATCGTACAGTAATCATGCACGCAAATGTGTACGATCAAGATCAGGGACTCACGGGAAGATATCACAACACAACTCTAAACCATAAATAAGTCATACAAGCATCATAATACAAGCCAGGGGCCTCGAGGGCTCGAATACAAGTGCTCGATCATAGACGAGTCAGCGGAAGCAACAATATCTGAGTACAGACATAAGTTAAACAAGTCTGGCTTAAGAAGGCTAGCACAAATAGGGATACAATCGAAAGAGGCGCAGGCCTCCTGCATGGGATCCTCCTAAACTACTCCTGGTCGTCATCCGCGGGCTGCACGTAGTAGCAGGCACCTCTAGAGTAGTAGGAGTCGTCGTCGTAGGTGGCGTCTAGATCCTGGGCTCCATCGTCTGGTCACAACAATCGGGTAGAGAAATGGGAAAAGGGGGAACAAGGCAACCATGAGTACTCATCCAAAGTACTCGCAAGCAAGGAGCTACACTACATATGCATGGGTATATGTGTAAAGGGCCATATCAGTGGACTAAACTGCAGAATGCCAGAATAAGAGGGGGGTAGCTAATCCTGTCGAAGACTACGCTCGCAGCCTCCGCCTTGACATTTAGAAGAGAGTAGACTGAAGTCCTCCAAGTAGCATCGCATAGCATAATCCTACCCGACGATCCCCTCCTCATCGCCCTATTAGAGAGTGATCACCGGGTTGTATCTGGCACTTGGAAGGGTGTGTTTTATTAAGTATCCGGTTCTAGTTGTCATAAGGTCAAGGTACAACTCCGGGTCGTCCTTTTACCGAGGGACACGACTATTCGAATAGATTAACTTCCCTGCAGGGGTGCACCACATAACCCAACACGCTTGATCCCATTTGGCCGGACACACTTTTCTGGGTCATGCCCAGCCGCGGAAGATCAACACGTCGCAGCCCCACCTAGGCACAACAGAGAGGTCAGCACGCCGGTCTAAACCTAAGCGCACAGGGGTCTGGGCCCATCGCCCTTAGCACACCTGCATGTTGTGAGGGCGGCCGGAAGGAGACCTAGCCTAGCAGGCGTTCCATTCCAATCCGGCGCAGCGCCGCCTCGTGGCCGACGCCACGGAAGTGCCCGGTGATACCACGACGTCGAGTGCCCATAACTTTCCCACGTAGTTGGTTAGTGCGTATAGACCAAATGGCCAGACTCAGATCAAATACCAAGATCTCGTTAAGCGTGTTAAGTATCCGCGAACGCCGACTAGGGCCAGGCCCACCTCTCTCCTAGGTGGCCTCAACCTGCCCCGTCGCTCCGCCACAAAGATCCACTCGCGGGTACTCCTACGAGCCGACCCGTCTTTAGTCACCACATGTATCATGTATTATAGATATAAGTATATTCCCATGATCACCTCCCGAGTTATCACGACCCAATAGTATAGCACAGCAGATGGACAAGAATGTAGGGCCACAGATGGAAATACTAGCATCCTATACTAAGCAAGTAGGATTGCAGGTAAAGGTATCAACAGTAGTAGCAAGGACAAAGCTATGCATCGTGATAGGAATAACGAAAGCAAGAACATGCTACACAACTCTAATGCAAGCAGTATAGAGGAGAGTAGGCGATATCCGGTGATCAAGGGGGGCTTGCTTGGTTGCTCCCAAGAGAGAGGGGTCGTCAACTCCGTAGTCGTACTGGGTAGCAGCGGCGTCGGTCTCGGTGTCTAGCGAGAGAAGAGGGGGAAGAAACAATAAATATTTAAGCAAATAGATGCATAGCGATGCATGACATGAAAAGTATCGGTGCGAGGGGTGCCCTAACGCGGTATGAGGTGATACTGGTGAAGGGGGGAAACATCCGGGAAAATATCCCCGGTGTTTCGCGTTTTCGGGCAGAGGAGCCGGAGGGGGAAAGTTGTGAGTTTGATATGTTAGGGGTGTGTGGCGGACGAACGGGCTGCTTATCCGGGTTTGGCTCGTCGTTCTGAGCAACTTTCATGTAGAAAGTATTTTCATCCGAGTTACGGATTAAAAGATATGATTTTCTAAAGATTTAAATCATTTCTGATTTTAATTATTTATTTAAATCCAACATTATCCGTAATGTTGAATGATGACGCATTTACGACATCGTAGTGATGTCGATGAGGTCAACTGGTCGGTTGACCAGTCAAATAGACAGGTGGGTCCAGTGGGACCCACATGTCATTGTCAGGGGCACTAATAGGGGGGTTTAACCTAACTAAATGGGTTAATTAGCAGGTGGGCCCCAGCAGTCAGTGTCTAATTAGGTTTTAGTTAATTAACTTCATTATTTAGCAGTTTATATATTTGTCTTTATTTGTTTTATGGCATGGGGCCCGCATGTCAGTGGCAGTAGCTGCCACGTCAGCGAAGTTGACTTCGGTCAACGTGGCGATTAGGCCCCCGCCCACGTGCAAAGAACCTGTGGGTGGGGCCCGCCAGCCACGCCGGCGACGCCACGAGCGACTCCGGCGACCCAAACAGAGGCGGCCCCTCGCTGGAGTTGGCCGGAATCGCGCTACGGGGCACCAAAACGAGCGCGGCCGGGCGCGTTAGAACGGCGAGACGACGACGCATCGATTGGAGGTGGTCTGGCGAGCTGCGGTGGCCCGAGAAGGATGCATCGAGCTCATCGGCGGCGAGGGGTTTCGGGCGAGCAACGACAACAGCGATGCGGCGCGCTACTGGGCAAACAGAAGAGCGGGGCGAAGCCTACGCGCGTGCGCGAGCACAACGGCACGAGCCCGTGACCATTTGGTCACCGGAGACTCGTCGGCGACGAGCTCCGCGGCGGCACGCTCGGGCGCTCATCGAGGCCGGCGTTAGGAGGCACGGGGGGAAGCGTGCGCAGGCGCGTTGGGCTCCTAGGAACCCCAGGAGTACAACGGTGAGTTCGGGCGAAGCGTGATTTGCCGGCCGTGGGCCACGGGCGGCGAGTACACCGCGCGACTGAGCCTGGGCACGACGACGAGCTAGCTAGGGCGTGAGCTAGGGGACCTAGAGGGCAGAGGGGGGAGGCAGCTCACCTAGCGGCACGCACGGTGGCCTTTGGTGGCTTAGTAGCTGCAGAAGGCGTCGCCGGAGTTGGTGAAGAAGAACGCGGCAGCCGGAGATGAGGGCGAAGGGGATCCAGTGATTCAGTGCTCCCCAGCTCCAGCTGAGGCCTCCGGTGGACGAGGAAGACGATGGAGGCGATGACGGACACGCAGGCGTGGCGAGGCGATGGCTGTGGCCGCGCGATTCACGGTGGCGGGTCCATGGCGGTGTTCGGGCGTGGTGGGGAATGAGGAGGAGAGCGAGGTGGATCTGAGGGGGAAGGGAGATGCGCAAGGACCGAGGCGGGAGTGGGGGCGATTGGGGAGGGGAGCCCGAGGGGGCGCGGCGTCGGCGTCCTTATCCATCTCGACACCGGCGAGCGGGTCCGGTGGCGACCGCGCCCTGTAGCGGCGTGTGACCGAGGAACAGGAAGGGGGTGCGGTGCAGGGAGCTGGGCCGGCTAGGCCGACCAGGCTGGTTGCGGGCCAGGGGGGCAGGGGCTGTGGCCGTGCGGGTGGGTTGGCCGGTTTGGGACCGGCTCATAGCATGGGCCGATCGGCCCAGTGGGGAGGGGGGTTCTCCTTTTGTTTTATTTTCACCTTTTCTTTTTATTTATTTCCTTTTCTATTTTATTTCATTTTAAAGTAATTAGGCATTTTCTAAAAATGTGTTTACTTCACCATAATTACCATCGCAATATTTGGCACCCACCGAACATTTTTGTTTTGGCTTTTGAAAACATTGGGTGTTTGTCACTAATTCATTTTTGAATTTGCAATGTTTTTGGAACTACCACTTGATTATAGCAGTAACATAGATGACATGGCATCATCAGGAGAGTTTTACTGTAGCCTAATTATCTGGGCGTTACAAATCTCCTCCACTACAAGAAATCTCGTCCCGAGATTAAGGAGGTAGAAGGAAACAGCGCGGGGTATTCATCACGCAGGCGATCCTCGCGTTCCCAAGTGGCTTCATCTTCAGAGTGATTCGACCGCTGGACCTTGAGGAACTTGATCGTCTTCTGATGTGTGCGGCTTTCAGCTTGGTCGAGAATGCGGACCGAATGCTCTTTATAGGAGAGGTCCTGCTGCAATTTGAGCACTTCATGATCCACTGCTCGGATTGGGTCCTTGAAGAAGCGTCGGAGTTGTGACACGTGGAACACATCATGAACCTGAGAAGGGTTTGACGGAAGCTCCAGTTGATATGCCACTTTTCCACGCCTCTCGAGAATAGTGAAAGGACCAATATAGCGGGGAGCTAGCTTTCCTTTGATCCCGAAGCAGTGTGCACCCTTCATTGGTGTAACTCGAAGATAGGCCTTCTCGCCAGGTTGAGAGACCATGTCTTTATGATGACAGTCATAATTACTCTTTTGACGTGACTGAGCAGTCTTGAGATTCTCGCGAATAATGCGGACTTGTTCTTCGGCATGTTGGATAATACCGGAACCAAAGAGTGGACGTTCCCGGTTTCGACCCGATTCGGAGGGGTTCGCACTTTCGTCCATATAACACTTCAAGGGGGCCATCTTCGCACTAGCTTGATAGCTATTAATATAAGAGAACTCAAAGATACGGGAGAGATTCCTCCCATTTCTTGTCAAGGAAATAACACAAGCTCGAAGCATGTCTTGAGAACTTGGTTGACATATTCAACTTGCCCTTGGGACCGAGGATGAAACGCAGATCGAATCTTGAGCAGCAGATGAGTTCCCATAGCTTCTTGGAAACTTGCCCGTAATCTTGAAGTGAATAAGCTGCCACATTCGAATCGATAACCAGAGAATACCGTGAAGTGAAACAATTCGGACATGTAGAGAGTTGCAAGCTGACTAGCGGTGATCGTTTCTTTGACCGCCGTAAAATGTGCAACTTTAGAAAGCGGTCAATGACGACAAGAATTGCATCATTACCTTTCTCGCAATTTGGGAAATCCAAAGAACAAAGTCCATTTCAACATGGTCCCATTTCCATTCAGGAATAGAGATAGGTTGCAGTAGTTCCAAAGAGGCCTTTGGTGTTCTGCTTTGATACGACGGCAAACGTCACACTCGGCAACATAACAAGCAATGTCTTGCTTCATATTAGACCACCAGAATCTCTGACGGATGTCTTGGTACATATTTGTACTACCAGGATGGATACATAGAGGCGTATCATGAGCTTCCTTCATAACTTCCTGTGTCATATCCAGGTTCTTCTCTGCACATGGCGCCACTAGGCGGCCCTTGAAGTACAAAGCGCCATCATCAGCAATAGTGAAGAATGAGGGCTTTCCTTCTGCGAGGTAGCGCTTAATCTTGTGGGCTTCAGAGTCATATCCCTGTATTCTCTTGATGGAGTCCAAGAGATCTGGTTCGACAGCCAGGGTATTGAGGGAACCCTGGGAAACAACATGGAGGTTCATCTTGCGAAACTCCTTAGGGGGGGGAGCGAAAAATCTTGAGGAACAATATGGAGGTTCAGCGTTCTGAATTCTTCAACAAGCGAGGGCTAAACTTTGTGAATCTGGAGGTGGTTGCAGTAAGACTTGCGGCTCAAGGCATATGCCATTACATTAGCCTTGCCTGGGGTATAGGAAATACCCAAGTCAAAGTCTGCAACAATCTCCATCCATCGCTGTTGACGTAGGTTCAGGTCTGGCTGGGTAAACAGATACTTCAGACTTTGGTGGTAAGTGAAGATCTCACAACGATTACCGAGGAGGTAATGTCGCCACTGTTTTAGCGCATGAATAACAGCAGCAAGCTCGAGGTCGTGAACTGGGTAGTTCTCTTCGTGAGGGCACAATTGCCGAGAGGCATAAGCAATCACTTTGCGCTCTTGCATTAGGACACAGCCTAATCCTTGACGGGAAGCGTCGCAGTAAATGACGAAGTACTTCTTAGTATCGTGGAGCTAGCATCAAGGGCAGAAGTCAACTTGTCTTTGAGTGCTCGGAAGCTTTCGACATTTGTCTCGTCCATTGGAACTTGACGCCTTATGCAACAAAGTTAGTCGAGGCTGGCAATCTTGGAGAAGTTCTCGACGAATCGACGGCAATAGCTGGCGAGAGAAAACTTCTGACTTTCTTAACGTTCTTCGGAGGAGTCCAATCGAGAATAGCCTGAAATCGTTCAGGATTAATGGCAATACCATCCTTAGAGATGACATGCCCAAGATAGGTTACTTGGGAAGCCAGAATTCACATTTGGAGAACTTGGTGTATAGCTGATGCTCTCGTAGCTTTTCCAGCACAAGACGAAGATGTTCAAAGATGTTCTTCTTCGTTCTTGGAAAATACCAGGATATCATCCAGATAAACCACGACGAACTTGTCGAGGTAATCCATGAATATATAGTTCATCAGGCGAGAGAAGGTGGCTGGAGCATTGGTTAAACCGAATGACATGACCGTGTACTCGTATGAACCATATCGAGTCACAAAGGCGGTCTTTGGGATATCCTCTTCACGAACATGGATCTGGTGGTAGCCCAACCTCAAGTCGAGTTTAGAGAACACTGACGAAGCAGCCAGTTGATCATACAGATCATTGATCCGAGGAAGAGGATACTTGTTCTGAATGGTAGCTTGGTTAATAGGACGGTAGTCTTGGACCAGTCGGTTTGTCCCATCCTTCTTCTTAACAAAGAGAGAAGGTGCTCCCCAAGGAGAGCAACTTGGGCGAATGAAACCACTTCGAAGAGATTTGTCGATTTCCTCCTTAAGCTCAAGGAGTTCATGCGGCGGCATCTTGTAGGGTCGCTTGGCTATAGGAATGGTGCCTGGTTTCAAGTCGATGACGAATTCGACAGCTCTAGCAGGGGGAATCCCTGGAAGTTCTTCAGGAAAGACGTCGAGGAATTCACGCACGACAGGAATGTTTTCAATGCCCTCGAGGGGTGCAGCGTTCAATGCATTCAATGCATAGAGCCTTGCGTCAGCATTCTGAACCAGACGAGCGTTGTAGCTTATTATTTCATCAGAAGGGTGTAGCAGATGGATGGTCTTGGTGGCGCAAACGATAGAAGCAGTATGCGCTTTTAACCAATTCATTCCCAGAATGAGATCAATGCTACAGGACTTCAGTACGATGGGAGAGACAAGGAATTCCAGTCCTTCGATTTCTATGGGGACGTCGTTGCAAATCATGGAGGTTTGACATTGGCCCGCAGGGGTGTGTACTAATAGTGAAGCATTCATGTCTTCGCTTTTAATGCCATGCATGAATGCAGAATCTTCTGACATGAATGAATGTGACGCACCTGTATCGAATAAAATAGATGCAGGTACTGAATTTACGAGGAGTGTACCCATCACAGTAGTAGGCTGGTCTTGAGCTTCGTTCAGATCAACGTGGTTGGCATGAACACGACCATAAGACTTGGCATGGTTGCTGCGGGGCTGGTTGCTTCCACGACCGATTCTTTGGAAGGGCCGATTGATTCTGGTTGGTTGCATTCCCTAGCACGGTGCCCGTTGACCACACCTAAAGCACAAACCATTATTGGGAGTGGGAACAGGAGCTTGGGGTGGTGGTGCTGGAAGCCTTGGCTGCCTAGTTGGGGGAGTAGGCAGACGAGGTGCAACATAGGACTGCCTTGGGGCAGGTGCATTCGGCTGGTACATGCTGTTGGGAATCCATATCTTGCGCTTTTGCGAGGACAGGCCCGAAGATGAGCCCGCGTCACGGTTGCGCCTGTGAGAGCTCTTGTATTCCTGCAGACCAGTTTCGACATTGATGGCCTTGTTCACCAAGGTGGCGAAATCAGCAAAGTCATGCACTAGAAGTGCGAGCTTGATGTCAGCTTGAAGGCCGTCATGGAACTTCTCCTGTCTGCGTGCATCAGTTGCAATGTCCTCTTCAAAGATAGCGGGACAAGTCCGTAAACTCCTACCGATAAGCTTCAACAGTTTTGTTGCCTTGGGTGAGGTTGCGGAACTCACGCTTCTTCCGGTCCATGACTCCTTGAGGAATGAAGCGGGCACGGAAAGCTGCTTGGAAGTCTGGCTAGGTGATGATTGTTCCAGCTGGCAGAGTACGCCTGTGGCTGTCCCACCATTGAGCTGCGGGTCCCTTCAGGAAGAAGGAAGCAAAGGTGACAAGTCAAGGGGGCTACATCAGCAGACTCCATCTCATAGGTGATGTCACGGAGCTACCATCGAGCATCCAGAGGCTGAGTTGAGCTGCGGTACACAGTTGGGTTCAGGCGCATGAAATCCTGTAGAGTTACTGGGGCTGGCTGCTGGTTCATATTGGGGCGAGGAAATTGAGCCATCATGTTCTCCATGAACTGGCGATTCATCTCAAGCTGTTGGATCATACCAAATGTATGTACTCAAAGCGGTGGTGGGAAGTTGCCACCTCAACCACGACCACCTGGTCTAACCATCCTGCTAATATATAACAGGGGTAGTTCAGCATTGAGAAATTTACAAAGACAAGAATCATTCATGATGAAACATGCATAATGAAAGCAGCACGATAGATACTACCTAGTAGTCGGCATATCTTACAAAAGAGATCATGCATAGAGTTCGGTACACAGAGTTCAGTACATAGACTAAGACATCATAGGCGGCACGCAGGCTCGCGACGAATGCATCTAACACTAACAAGCAAGTCTACATAAGTCCCACGCGGTACTGCAGAGGTAGCTGTAGCCTGAAAGCTGGTAGTGTGGCATCGGGAACTCCTCGTCGGCAACACAGGGGTCATGGGTACTCTGGTCTGAGAGAAAGCGCTCAAGTGGCAGAAGAGGACCAAGTGCGGGAGAGTAGCCTCCCACCTCTGGCCAACCGACACCCTGGGGCATCACGGTCCTGGCTGGATAGATCGCAGAACGCGGCAGCTCTCCAGATCCGACAAAGGGGTGCAACATCGTCAGAGCACGGTAAAGGTGCTGACGGGTGGTGTACAACTCGTGGTGAAGAGCTCGGTTAGCTCGATCGAGCCCATCAGCATGCAGAACCAGGTTCTGATGGTAGAAGGGCTCTCGGGTGACAAAGTGAGTAGGCAGCAGTGTAGTAACCCTCCGCACCAACATCGGATGCGATAGCAATGTGCTCAAGGGGAGGTGTCCAACTCCCGATACTCCCTACGAAGGCGTGTCAGAGCAGCATAAGCAGCATCGTGAACTGCCATATCGATGGTCACTCCAACACCATGAGCGGTGTGCAGCACAGTAGTGGAGTCATACTCCCGAGAGTAGAGGTGGACGATGGCACGGTACTGCTCCTGGTTAAAGTCCTGGTACTCCTCGAAGACGGTGTACTCAGGGTGCCAGCGATAACCCAGATAGGTCATCATCTCAGCTAGCACGGCAGGTGATCCCGAGGCACCAATGGCCGTCGTGTGGCATTTACGACCTGCCTCGTGGGTTCCATCTGAAAGCAAAGATGTTTCAAAGGAGTCAAATGACAGTGTGGAAATTGTTCAAAACACTATTCTAAGGAATAACTGTGGCTTTTATCCAACTTTGGGGTGAATGTCATCACGGGATCCTAGTGTTAGAGTTAGTAAATTCGTTTAACCCGAGTAGAAGAGAGTTCAGAGTCCCAGAGTAAAGGTCGAGGAGTAAAAGATCCTAGTACCACCCAATGGCGACGTGGGCCCGTAAGGCACACATCCATGTTAGTAAAAGTTTTTGCAATGTCTAGACTCGACTTTGGCCAAGGAGTGTGGAAGGGGGATTCCTACAGGCAGTCAGCCCTGATACCAACTTGTGACGCCCCCGATTCAATCGTACACTAATCATGCACGCAAATGTGTACGATCAAGATCGTGGACTCACGGAAGATATCACAACACAACTCTAAAACATAAATAAGTCATACAAGCATCATAATACAAGCCAGGGGCCTCGAGGGCTCGAATACAAGTGCTCGATCATAGACGAGTCAGCGGAAGCAAGAATATCTGAGTAAAGACATAAGTTAAACAAGTCTGCCTTAAGAAGGCTAGCACAAACAGGGATACAATCGAAAGAGGCGCAGGCCTCCTACCTGGGATCCTCCTAAACTACTCACCCGGTCGCCGCCGGGCTGCTGCGTAATGTGAGCACCTCCAGTAGTAGGAGTCGCCGTCAAGGTGGCGTGCTGGATCCCGGCTCCATCGTCCGGCCGCAGCAATCGGGTAGAGAAATGGGAAAAGGGGAACAAGGCAACCGTGAGTACTCATCCGAAGTACTCGCCAAAGAAGGAGCTACACTACATATGCATGGGTATATGTGTAAAGGGCCATATCGATTGGACTGAACTACGTAATGCCGTAATAAGAGGGGATAGCTAATCATGTCGAAGACTACGCTTCTGGTAGCCTCCGTCTTGCAGCATGTAGAAGAGAGTAGACTGAAGTCCTCGAAGTAGCATCGCATAGCATAATCCTACCCGGCGATCCCCTCCTCGTCGCCCTGTTAGAGAGCGATAACTGGGTTGTATCTGGCACTTGGAAGGGTGTGTTTTATTAAGTATCCAGTTCTAGTTGTCATAAGGTCAAGGTACAACTCCAGGTCGTCCTTTTACCGAGGGACACGGCTATTTGAATAGATTAACTTCCCTGCAGGGGTGCACCACATAACCCAACACGCTTGATCCCATTTGGCCGGACACACCTTTCGGGGTCATGCCCGGCCACGGAAGATCAACACATTGCAGCCCCACCTAGGCACAACAGAGAGGTCAGCACGCCGGTCTAAACCTAAGCGCCGCAGTGCAGGCCCATCGCCTTAGCACACCAAGACGCTATGCGTGGCGGACGGAAGCATACCTAGCCTAGCGGCGTTCCACCAATCCGCGCCGCTCGATTCTTGTCGACGTCACGAAGTGCTTCGGCTGATACCACGACGTCGAGTGCCCATAATTTCCCCACGTAGTTGGTTAGTGCGTATAGACCAAATGGCCAGACTCAGATCAAATACCAAGATCTCGTTAAGCGTGTTAAGTATCCGCGAACGCCGACCAGGGCCAGGCCCACCTCTCTCCTAGGTGGCCTCAACCTGCCCTGTCGCTCCGCCACAAAGATCCACTCGCGGGTACTCCTATGAGCCGACCCGTCTTTAGTCACCACATGTATCATGTATTATAGATATAAGTATATTCCCGTGATCACCTCCCGAGTGATCACGGCCCAATAGTATAGCACAGCAGACGGACAAGAATGTAGGGCCACAGATGGAAATACTAGCATCCCTGTACTAGCGGTGTAGGATTGCAGTAAAGGTATCAACAAGAGTAGCAAGGACATGCTATGCATCGGGATAGGAATAACAAAAGCGAGAATATGCTACACTACTCTAATGCAAGCAGTATAGAGGAGAGTAGGCGATATCTGGTGATCAAGGGGGCGGGGCTTGCCTGGTTGCTCTGGCAAGATAGAGGGGTCGTCAACTCCGTAGTCGTACTGGGTAGCAGCGGCGTCGGTCTCGGTGTCTAGCAAGAGAAGAGGGGGAAGAAACAATAAATATTTAAGCAAACAGATGCATGGTGATGCATGACATGACAAGTATCGGTGCGAGGGGTGCCCTAACGCGGTATGAGGTGATACTGGTGAAGGGGGGAAACATCCGAGAAAATATCCCCGGTGTTTCGCGTTTTGGCGAAGAGCCGAGAGGGAAAGTTCTTGAGTTTGATATGTTAGGGGTGTGTGGCGGACGAACGGGCTGCGTATCCGGGTTCGTCTCGTCGTTCTGAGCAACTTTGTAGAAAGTATTTTCATCCGAGTTACGGATTAAAAGATATGATTTTCTAAAGATTTAAATCATTTTCTGATTTTAATAATTTATTTAAATCCAACATTATCCAGAACAGTGAATGATGACGCACGCATGACATCAGAGTGATGTTAGCAGGTCAACTGGTCGGTTGACCAGTCAAACAGATAGGTGGGTCCAGTGGGACCCACATGTCATTGTCAGGGGCACTAACAGGGGGGTTTAACCTAACTAAATGGGTTAATTAGCAGGTGGGCCCTAGCAGTCAGTGTCTAATTAAGTTTTAGTTAATTAACTTAATTATTTAGCAGTTTATATATTTGTCTTTATTTGTTTTATGGCATGGGGCCCGCATGTCAGTGGCAGTAGCTGCCACGTCAGCGAAGTTGACTTCGGTCAATGTGGCGATTAGGGCCCCAGCCCACGGCGACCGGGGTGGGGCCCGCCTAGCCACGTCGGCGGACGGTGCCGGAGCGACTCCGGCGACCCAAACAGAGGCGGCGCCTCGCCGGAGTTGGCCGGAATCGCGCTACGGGGCACCAAAACGAGCGCGGCCGGGCGCGTTAGAACGTCGAGACGGCGACGCATCGATTGGAGGTGGTCTGGCGAGCTGCGGTGGCCGGTGAAGGACGCATCGAGCTCATCGGCGTCAAGGGGTGTCGGGGAGGCTGATCGTACCCACGAACACCTATGGGGCCGGCGGACCAGGCCCCTTGTGGTTCGGAGGGGGGCGGAGATCGCACGAAGAGCGGATCGAGGCGTGGCACACGAAAGCGGTTACCCAACTTCGAGCTCTCCTGAGAGATAAAACTCCTACTGCTGCTTGTTTGATCTATTCTGTTCTTGCTAGGGAGCAATGCGAGCTACAAAACCTAAGCGTGAGTGTATCTAGTCTCCGTGAGTCGAATGAACCGAATCGACCCGAACCCCTTCTACGCTATGCGCATGGGCCTCCTTTTATATGCTCAAGGGTCTCCGGCAGGTGGCAACATAGGCGGGGTACAAATGTAAAAATAGGAGTTGGTACACCTACTTGAACAAGCAGTGTGCGGTGCAAAATACCTAACTCGACGGCAAGGGACAAAAGCAATAAATGCCTGTCGTTGTCGCCCAAACAAAGGTAACAGAGGCCGTCAGTGCGCCTCCGCCGCCACGATGGCGAGCTTGTCAGCGCCGCTTATCGCTGCTCTCCGCTGGCTGCACAGCCTCTCGACACGCCGCCCATGGAACGGTCCCATGGCGACACGCGTCATTGGATGAGCTGGAGCGGAGAGGAAGAGAGTTTGCATGCCGCTGCAAGCGCCTTGTCAGCGTCGAATCCTTGTCGCGCCAGAGGCTTGTCGCGCTCACGGGCCTTCCCAAGCTCCTCTTGCCGGGGCCTTGTCTTCTGCGTGCCTGGAGTGGCCTTCCCGACAAGCTCCTCTTGTCGGGGCCTTGTCTTCTCAATCGAATACTTTGTTCTTGAATGGTTCCAAAGGAGCCACGGAGGATATTGGCGGTGACGAGGCAAACCTTGCCGCGGGGTGCTGCAACTGTCCGTGCACGAGTACGGGATACTAGGGTACCCCTACTCTAGTACACCGACAGGAGACCCGGCCCGGCCGTACACGGTGCCGAGCGCTTGTCGGGCCAGGCCCAGAACTGTGCACGGACACGCGCGGCCTCGACCACGTCGCACCTCGCCCCGGACCCACCACGATCCCCACTAACGGCATGTCAGGACCCCGATCCTAAGTCACACCGACCTAGCATGTAACACATCATATCACTTTGCGGCCTCACGCACGGTATTCCCACGGGTGTCGCCTTACCATGTCCCGGACCGCTTAAGTCTTTTGGCTCACGATATGATAGTGTCGCTAGCATCCATATGACAAAGAACCCGGCCGACATGGCTAGTCGTGAACCCAAAGCGGCACTAACCTATGGGGACAGGCATACATGAATCACATCGAGCATGTCGGTCATCAACGTATATATTCGGGCAGAAAGCACTGGGCTAACAGGACTCGGTATCCCGGCTGTAGCAGGCTAGGCAGGACTCCGAATAACACCGCGTGACATTTCCCGAAGGGACAGACATAAGGAACGAAGTGAAACACATGCCGGCCGGTCAAGTGTCCAAGCGGTAGTCTTTGGGCTAGCGGGACTCCGGTGAACCGGGCAGAAGCGGACTACTATCGCTCGTAAGCACGAGACTACATTTCCCCATATGAGAGGCTGCCAAGGATAAACAACTAGTTTGTCGGATCCCACACATACCAAGCATTTCAAACATACACACAATATGCTCAATATGTGTAGATACAACATGGCATCACAACATAACTCTACAACTCAAATATTTATTCAATAGGCTCCGAGGAGCGAGATATTACAAACATGGGTCTCATGACCCAACACTCGAAACATACAAGTCAAAGCACAAGCGGAAGCTAATCATGTCCGAAAGTACGCATAACTATAAATGAAAAAGGCCGAGAAGCCCGACTATCTACTGCATCTGCCAAGGCACAAGATCGTAGCTGAGGTAACAAGCTAAACGTCAAGTCCACGTGGAACTACTAGCGAGACCGACGCGTCTCTCGCAAAACATAAAATAAGCAAACGTGAGTACAATTGTACTCAAGAAGACTTACATAAGAACTAACTACATATGCATCATTATCAAAAAGGGGTGGTGGAGTTTGATCGCAGCAAGCCAGCTTTGACTCGGTGGCTATCCTGAACTAATCGCAAGTAACTCTTTGAGGTGGCGCTACGAGTCCACATATTCACCATATCAATACACCACTATGGACCCGCTCCCGTCTTCCCACGAGAACGCCATCCATAGCACTCATGCTTATCTTGCGCATTTTAGAGTATCCACTTTCACTTGTCTATGAACTGATATAGGCAACCCGAAGTCCTTTTCCGTGGACACGGCTATTCAATAGATCATATTAAACCCCGCAGGGAGTACTTCTTCACACACGCTCACCACTTACCGCCGTTTACACGACATGTACTCTCAAGAACCTTCAAGCGGAAGCCCAACGTGGGTGTCGGCCACGGCCTACCTAAACACTCAAGTCCTTAGTCCAGTTTATCGCCTATTCGGGTTCCATCCGCAGGGAGTCCGCCGAGGTTTCCCATACAGCCCCGAACGATGTGTGCAGGGTTCCCGAGATACCAAACGGGCACTCGGTACACACCGCAGTGCCTACCGCAACACAACCCACCCCTAAGGTCAGCGTTAGCGGCCCCAAAGATACTACAAACACCGAAACTACTTGCAACTCCGGACCAGGAACAAGGGTGGTTAAGAAGCCGAGAGGGTCAATTAAGGATCCCAATGCGTGGTAGTAACTGTTTCATGGATCACAAATACAGAACTCAGTTCCTGAGGACGGTTTCAATGAGACAACCCACCATGTACTCCTACATGGCCTCTCACCGCTACCTTTACCAAATCGTGTTCACACACTTAGCTCACACACAATAGGACATGTTCACACAACCATTCCAATTCATTCCCTATGAATCAGACCTGACTCAACTCTAAGCGATGGCAGGCATGACAACAAGCATAAATGAGTAGGCACAACATGGCTCAAACAATTCCTACTCATGCTAGTGGGTTTCATCTAATTCTTGTGGAATGACAGTCATGCAAAGGATCAAGGGGTTCAGCTACCGCAGCAAGTAACACATGATTCGTTGTTGTCCTAATGCAGTAAAATAGAGCAGGAGCGAGAGAGTGGGATTGTATCGGAATGAACAAGGGGTTTTGCTTGCACTGGCACTTAAGATAATAGTTCTTCATCGGTGTCATCGAATAATCATCGCTTGGGTACATCGCTCACCGGAGGGGACAATTACTGCAAACAAGAGAGAACACAATCAATGCAATGCACATATATGATGCATGATCATGTTAAGGTACTGAATTCACCTAATGCAATAATAATCCAAGTTAGTTGAAGTGGAATTCAAACAAGGTTGAATTCCAACTCCAAATGCTATTTCATAAATTACCCTAATCATGATTCATCCTATTCAGTGATGTTAACTTGTTCAAACATGCATGATCATGGCATAAACAGATTCTTCATATTTTTCTGATCATTTTTCATATATAAATTATTTCCATCCGAGTTACGGTTGAATTTATATGATTTTTAGAAGTTTAGAGTATTTTCTGAAATTTACTGAATTAAAATAATTCCAGAATCATTAATGCGTCAGCATGACATAGGCGTGACGTCAGCGGTCAACTGGGTCGCTGTCCAGGTCAACTCTGACGCTGGGACCCACTGGTCAGTGACAGAGGCGCTAATCCCGCGTTGACTCGGGCTTTGACACGCTGCGGGGCCCGCTGTCAGAGTCTAAGGGTGGTTAGCTGGCAGGGATTAGTGCTAATGACGAGGCCACGTCGGCGTGGCCGGAGTTAGGCCGGCGGCGACCAACCGAGCGGCGGTGGCCCGCCGGAGTTGCGCTAGGGCAGCGGCTGGGGCGCGCTGAGGGTACCAGGAGGGAGCCCGTGATCCCGCGCATCTAGGGGGACCAACGGGAGGTGCGGGGGCGGCCGGAATCCCGCCGGCGTCGAGCTTTGGCGGCGGCCGGAGTTCGGGTTCGGTGGGGCAGCTAGCTAGGGGACGAAATCAAATGCACGGAGTGAGGGGAAGAGAAGAGGAGCTCACGAGGAGTGCGGAGGTGGCCTCGGCGTGCTCGGGAGGGGCCGGGTGACGACGGAGGTCGCCGGCGATCTCGGTGGCCCGAGGAGGAAGAAGACGCCGAGGACGGCGCCCGGTTTTTCTGTCGCGTGAGACGACGAGAAGGACGGGGCGGAACGGGCGGAGCTCGAGGACGGTTTGAGAGGCGTGGGGATGGCTGTGGCATGGGTATGGCGAACGCGGCGGCGAGTTCATTCGGGTTCGGGCAGAGAGCGAGACAGAGAAGGGGAGGAGTTCGGGAGAGAGTGAGAGGGGCCAGGATCGGGAGGCACGTAGCATCGTCGTGGCATTCGGGGACTCGTCCAACAAGGCCGTGGAGTGAGGAGGCAGGCAGGTGGAGGTGGCGTGGCGCGGCGGTGCCTGCTTGGCACGCGCCCGTCCTCCTGGCAGAGGAGGAAGGCGACAGGAAGGAGGCGGTGGTGGGCTGGGCCGCCTGGGCCAGCGAGGGGGAGGGGGGGGGGGAAGAGAAGCTGGGCCGGTTGGGCGCCAGGTAGGTCAGGTAGGGTTTTTTTCTATTTTGTTTTTCTGTTTTCTAATATTCTGTAGCTTTAGGGCTTTATTAAAAATACCAGGGCACTTCTAAAAATCCTGGAAATAATTGTGGGCACCCTCTGAAATATATGCAACAGCCCACATTTAGTTTCAGAATTATTCGAGCATTTAAATTATTTATAGCATTCAAATGCCCAAATTCAAATACTTCATGAATTAATTCAAAATCCATAAATGGTCAAGAAATATGCTCATCATTTTTGGCAGAGGTTTTTACCTTTATCAAAAATCATGATCATTTCCAAAGGCATTTTGGGTTCATTGAATAATATTTTTATTGAACCTAGTTGAATTCAATTGGTGCTAGGGTTTCAACAATCCCCATTTCAACTTTCTCGAGAAAATTAACATGATGACATGAATGCCTTAATGCAACTAATGTCAAACAATTCTAGGGCTGTGACAACTCACCCCCACTAAACAAGAATCTCGCCCCGAGATTCAAGACGTGAGGTAAGAGAGAGAAGGGAAGTCACAAACTATCACAATCTCCATGATCCAATTGCCTTCTCGAAGATGTTGGTTCACTCCATCTTCTTGGTCTTGACGTCTTCGAGATCTTCACCCGACACGACAACAGAAAGAAGGGGAAAACCCTACATGATTCGACCTTCGCGAAGATCAAGTAAACATGATCAACTCACGGACTGAGACGGTGACACATTTCGAGTTGAGACACAAAACACATCGAGAGGAATGGAAGAACAACAACGGGGTTTGATTGGTGGCAACAATTCCACGCTTAGAAAGATGGTGGATGGTGTCAAGGTGGTGAGAAAATATTTTCCATGATTCAATAGCGGGGCACCTCAGGGGAGGTGACGCGAGGAACTATTCCCTTAAGTGGCAAAAAGAATTACTTTTGATACAGAGATCATTGAAACTCTTCATACCAGCCTAAGGCAATTTAGAACGATCGTTTGGCGGAGTGCAAAGGAATGGTACACCCGGACTAGAGTGGATGATGTGGACTACCTTGTTGAAGACAACGCAATGGATGATTTTGCTTATCATCGGAGGTGGAGGGGACCCATGGTAAGTCCACTTTTGAAAATGAACCTGGACAAGAATTACTAAGAAGGCAGCCCGTAGTGAAATGGCACAAGGACGGTGCAAGCTGGGAACGAAATGCAACTGTTGGAATGTTCCAACCATCATATCTGCCTGAGATTCAGATCCGATTGGTAGTAGGATACTTCAGACTCAAAGATGTCCGAAAAGAAAGTTTGCAACACAATTGACGAGATGGCGTTGCGAGAATCTCGGGATATGAACTACGATAGCAAGCTCCAAAACATGAGCTGGTTTTGCTACAAACATGTGAACCACGTTGTCCTAGACAAGCATGACTACATGGTAGTCTTATAATAAAACACTAAGCGAAGTTCGGTGGGGAACCATAATCGAGGATATTGAAGTCCTTGCATAAGGCATGCTCTTAAGAAGGAACTTCCTTCCCTTGAACAAATCAATCGGTGGCTTGGTGTGCTAGGAATACATACGGAATGAAGATGATCGATCTATCAAACCATAGAATACTTTGCACATGCATGACGGACTTGGGATGATTCCACGAAGGCAAAACAAACCTTTCTCAAGTTCATGGCGGCAACTTACATCGATGCACATGAACTAGAGGAAGTCACTACTTTCATCCAAACATATGCTTCATGAATGAAACACGAAGAAATGCTTACACAAGTTTCCAATACTAGGTTGATGCTCAACATGACTCATGGGGAGACAAAATGCTCTTGATGGGCTCCATGACAACTCATCGGAATTTCCACATCACTGGACTTCCACCATCATGTGAACACGGTGATAGCATTGGTCAGACCAAAAGATATAATGGTGTATGCTCGAGGGATCAACCACGAGTAAGACAACATTATGAGCACCGTTGGTACTGATTTGACTTGACAATGGCCCATACTCAAATCAAAGAATTGGTAGGACAATAGATCCAACAACTGATCACGAGGAACAATCGATGAAGATATCATCTTTCTTCAACACACACTACACAAGAATATCCCTTTGGATCGAACTAAATTAGGCAAGCTTTTATCTTCCAACTCTCCAAGTTATTGTCTAGCTTAACCAACTAGCTCAGGGGTATCCAACACAGATTCTTGGAGAAAGGGTGGTTCACAAGAAACCGACTTGATCACGGGCTCAACATAACAGTCAGGGAACAACCCGGTAACACTTCCAAGAAGATATTTGGAAAGTCACGAACCACCGGTATGTTACTAAGCTCGAGAACAATCTTGCTTTTGAGGGCAAGACGATATGATTAAGGGAGTGAGGACTTGACAAGATCCTAACTCGTCAATCGAAGTGTACACCAGAAATAAGGACTAGGTAGCACGATCCATCTTAGGATGATGGTTTAATAACCAACACGCTAAGAATGAGGATAATGTCCATTAGCTGCCAAGCAACGAATTGCTCGGAGTATTGATGTCACACATCACAAGTCACTTGTCGGCATTCCGGTTGCAACAACACGGAACCGAGGAATGAATAATGATAGCAAGAGTATCACTGCGTCAAGAATTCCTAAGAGGTTGTGCAATTCCCATGACATTCTTGACATAAGATGGCAATACTTCAGGGTAGAACAGAATCAAAAGCTGAATTGGCATTTTGATCTGCGGAATACAACTACTTTGACCCAATCCTAGAAATGGATGAGGTCTTCGAGTTTGTTTCTCCTAGTCATTCTAGAACGAGAATGGCTTGACGGACCACAAGGATAAAATGCATTGATGACGAGTGCACGCCTACTCCTCGACTATCAATTGATAGACGAAGGTCGGAATGCAATCAAGAGAGCAACTCAGAGGAACATATAATTTTCTGAGTTGTGGATGCACAGATTAGTATGTCGAGCAAACTCAACATTTCTTCCGGATAACCCATGCAGAAAGGTAGAACTGGCAGAGTCACAATTATGAATGGAGAACTCCTCAAGAGCACTCTAGTTGTGATCTTTTGGTTCAAAAGAACTTCTGCCATAATTAGTTCATGGTATTTGGAAGAAGAAGAATACCACGGACTTCGAGGACTATTGCAAGGTTACTAATATCCTAAAGGCACTAGCAAATACTAACAACATGAAGTAGGATGAATCTCGGGTTCAGCAACCCAGGAGTAGAATACCTACTACTAAATGGCATCACGGGATGCTTTCAAGAATAATGGCCAGAATCATCACACCGGGGATACAAAAGCATTGCTAAATTGCCAGGTGACTTCCTAAACACCTAGGGTCATAATAATAGTTCCAACATATGTGTCGAGGCAACAGAGTACCTCAACCGACTGGTTAGTGTGCTTCTTCTGACCAAAAAAAGACATCGGGAACGGAAAGAAAGGATTTGCAAATGCATCAGACTATTTAGAGACACTCGATGACTCGGACAGCATAACGGCTGTAAATGCTCAAAATGATTTGAGACATCCTGCAAAATGGTGGCATAACCACTCAACATCACAATAACAAGGTTCCGAGATCAACAATTATCATACAGAAATAGTAGGAACTGAACTGGGGCTTAAATCCAACAATCTTAAAGGTCTATGGATTGGTAACACGTCATCCTAATAGATAGATGAGAAGCCTAGTTCTTAAACCCCGTAGGAGAGAAGAGGATGACTCAGATCAGAAGGCCATGAGGTATAAGGAGTAAAAAGAGCCTTACGTTCCCTTCCACAATCAATTCCCTTACATAACTAAAGCATTTCTAGACACAACTTCGACCAGTTTGGCTTGGTAATCCTACAGATCAAAGCTCGATACCAACGTCGGGACCCGATCCTAAGTCACACCGACCTAGCATGTAACACATCATATCACTTTGCGGCCTCACGCACGGTATTCCCATCGGTGTCGCCTTACCATGTCCCGGACTGCTTTGCGTCTTTTGGCTCACGATATGATAGTGTCGCTAGCATCCATATGACAAAGAACCCGGGCCGACATGGCTAGTCGTGAACCCAAAGCGGCACTAACTCTATGGGGACAGGCATACATGAATCACATCGAGCATGTCGGTCATCAACGTATATATTCGGTCTGTAGCATGGGCTAACAGGACTCGGTATCCCGGCATGTAGTGCTAGGCAGGACTCGAATAACACCGCGTGACATTTCCCGAAGGGACGGACATATAGGAACGGCGAAACACATGCCGGCCAGTCAAGTGTCCAAGCAGTAGTCTTTGGGCTAGCAGGACTCCGGTGAACCGGCAAGAAGCGGACTACTATCGCCGTCACGAGACTACATTTCCCCATATGAGAGGCTGCCAAGGATAAACAACTAGTTTGTCGGATCCCACACATACCAAGCATTTCAAACATACACACAATATGCTCAATATGTGTAGATACAACATGGCATCACAACATAACTCTACGACTCAAATATTTATTCAATAGGCTCCGAGGAGCGAGATATTACAAACATGGGTCTCATGACCCAACACTCGTAACATACAAGTCAAAGCACAAGCGGAAGCTAATCATGTCCGAAGTACGCATAACTATAAATGAAAAAGGCCGAGAAGCCCGACTATCTACCGAGATCCTGCCAAGGCACAAGATCGTAGCTGAGGTAACAAGCTAAACATCGAAGTCCACGTGGAACTACTAGCGAGACCGACGCCTCTCGCAAAAACATAAAATAAGAAAACGTGAGTACAATTGTACTCAGCAAGACTTACATCGTAATCTAACTACATATGCATCATTATCAAAAAAGGGGGTGGTGGAGTTTAACAGCAGCAAGCCAGCTTGACTCGGTGGCTATCCCGAACTACGGGTGCAAGTAACTCTTTGAGGTGGCACACACGAGTCCACATATTCACCATATCAATACACCACATGGATCCGCTCCGCCTTCCTCTGAGAACGCCATCCATAGCACTCACGCTTATCTTGGCGCATTTTAGAGTATCCACTTTCACTTGTCTATGAACTGATATAGGCAACCCAGAAGTCCTTTTCCGTGGACACGGCTATTCGAATAGATCATATTAAACCCTGCAGGGGAGTACTTCTTCACACACGCTCTCACCACTTACCGCCGTTTACACGACATGTACTCGGCAACCTTCAAGCGGAAGCCCAACGTGGTTGTCGACCACGGCCTACCTAAACACTCAAGTCCTTAGTCCAGGTTTATCGCCTATTCGGGTTCCATCCGCAGGAGTCCGCCGAGGTTTCCCATACAGCCCCGAACGATGTGTGCAGGGTTCCCGAGATACCAAACGGCACTTTCGGTACACCGGGCACGGTGCCTACCGCAACACAACCCACCCCTAAGGTCAGCGTTGCGTGCGGCCCCCAAAGATACTACAAACACCGAAACTACTTGCAACTCCCGGACCAGAACAAGGGTGGTTAAGAAGCCGAGAGGGTCAATTAAGGATCCCAATGCGTGGTAGTAACTGCTTCATGGATCACAAATACGTAACTCAGTTCGAGGGACGGTTTCAATGAGACAACCCACCATGTACTCCTACATGGCCTCTCACCGCTACCTTTACCAAATCGTGTTCACACACTTAGCTCACACACAATAGGACATGTTCACACAACCATTCCAATTCATTCCCTATGAATCGCACTGACTCAACTCTAAGCAGTAGCAGGCATGACAACAAGCATAAATGAGTAGGCACAACATGGCTCAAACAATTCCTACTCATGGTAGTGGGTTTCATCTAATTCTTTGTGGAATGACAGTCATGCAAAGGATCAAGGGGTTCAGCTACATGGCAAGTAACACATGATTCGTTGTTGTCCTAATGCATTAAAATAGAGCAGGAGCGAGAGAGTGGGATTGTATCGGAATGAACAAGGGGGTTTTGCTTGCACAGCACTTCAAGATAATAGTTCTTCATCGGTGTCATCGAATAATCATCGTCGGTACATCGCTCACGGAGGGGACAATTACCGCAAACAAGAGAGAACACAGTCAATGCAATGCACATATATGATGCATGATCATGTTAAGGTACTGAATTCACCTAATGCAATAATAATCCAAGTTAGTTGAAGTGGAATTCAAACAAGGTTGAATTCCAACTCCAAATGCTATTTCATAAATTACCCTAATCATGATTCATCCTATTCAGTGATGTTAACTTGTTCAAACATGCATGATCATGGCATAAACAGATTCTTCATATTTTTCTGATCATTTTCATATATAAATTATTTCCATCCGAGTTACGGTTGAATTTATATGATTTTTAGAAGTTTAGAGTATTTTCTGAAATTTCTTGAATTAAAATAATTCCAGAATCATTAATGCGTCAAGATGACATAGGCGTGACGTCAGCCGTCAACTGGTCGCTGTCCAGGTCAACTCTCGACGCTGGGACCCACTCGGTCAGTGATGAGGCGCTTAATCCCGCGTTGACTCGGGCTTTGACACGCCGGGGCCCAGCCGAGTCTAAGGGTGGTTAGTCAAGGCGAGGATTAGTGCTAATGACGAGGCCACGTCGGCGTGGCGGAGTTAGCCGGGCGGCGACTAACCGAGCGGGCGGTGGCCCGCCGGAGTTGCGCTTAGGGCAGCGGCTGGGGCGCTACCGAGGGTACCAGGAGGGAGCCCGTGATCCCAGCGCATCTAGGGGACCAACGGGAGGTGCGGGGGCGGCCGGAATCCCGCCGGCGTCGAGCTTTGGCGGCGGCCGGAGTTCGGGTTCGGTGGGGCAGCTAGCTAGGGGACGAAATCAAATGCACGGAGTGAGGGGAAGGGGAGTGGAGCTCACGGGGAGGGGGGAGGTGGACTCGGGCGTGCTCGGGAGGGGCTGGTGACGACGGGAGGTCTCCGGCGATCTCGGTGGCCGAGGAGGAAGAAGATCGCCGAGGACGGCGCCCGGGTTTTTCCGGTCGCGTGGAGACGACGAGAAGGACGAGGGCGGAACGGCGGAGCTCGAGGGACGGTCGGAGAGGCGTGGGGATGGCTGTGGTCAGCGGGTATGGCGAACGGGCGGCGAAGTTCTGCTCGGGTTCGGGCAGAGAGAGCGAGATGTAGAAGGGGGAGGAGTTCGGGGAGAGAGTGAGAGGGGCTGGGGATCGGGAGGCACGTAAGCGTCGTCGTGGCATTCGGGGACTCGTCCAGTAGCGTCGGTGGAGTGAGGCAGGCAGTGGTGGAGGTGGCGCGCGTGGCGGTCTTGTGGCGTCGAACCTGCCTGGCCCCTCCTCTGGCAGAGGAGGAAGGCGACAGGGAAGGAGGCGGTGGTGGGCTGGGCCGCTGGGCCAATGAGGGAAGGGGGAAGAGAAGTGGGCGGTTGGGCGCCTGTAGGTCGTAGGGTTTTTTCTATTTTGTTTTTCTGTTTTCTAATATTCTCAGAAGCTTTAGGGCTTTATTAAAAATACCAGGCACTTCTAAAAATCCTGGAAATAATTGTGGGCACCCTCTGAAATATATGCAACAGCCCACATTTAGTTTCAGAATTATTCGAGCATTTAAATTATTTATAGCATTCAAATGCCCAAATTCAAATACTTCATGAATTAATTCAAAAATCCATAAATGGTCAAGAAATATGCTCATCATTTTTGGCAGAGGTTTTTACCTTTATCAAAAATCATGATCATTTCCAAAGGCATTTTGGGTTCATTGAATAATATTTTTATTGAACCTAGTTGAATTCAATTGGTGCTAGGGTTTCAACAATCCCCATTTCAACTTTCTGAGAAAATTAACATGATGACATGAATGCCTTAATGCAACTAATGTCAAACAATTCTAGGGCTGTGACAAATCGCACCGGACGTGGCGTCGTGCGAGAGATCGTGGGCGCGGTCGTGGGGGGTTCTTTATTAGTATAAGCGGAACGTCCGCCCCCTCCTCCCCTTTATAAGCGGAGGAAGCAGGCGGCTGACCACCCCTGCCATTGCTGTCTTGTCAAGAAAACCACCGCCGCTCCCTCTTCTTCTCCGGTGTAAGAGAGCAGCGCCCCACCCCCTTTCGCCGCAAGCACACTCACGCCGTCGGCCTCCTCCGCCCCCCCTCGCCATGGCTCAAAGCCGATAAGGAGAAGGGCGCTAAGTCGGCCGAGGCGCAGCTGCTCACGGCGTTGCGCAAGGAGCGAAGTCATCTTCCCGCAGCTCGGCGCAAGGGAGCTGCGGGACGCCTTCTACCTCTTTCCGTCATCGGAGACTCGTGCGCATCCGCGCACGAGGGTGCTCCCCGCCTCCGCCGCTGATTTGGCCCCAACAGGGTACCCCTTTTTCGTCCTTTTCTTCTATTGCGGGCTTTGCCCGCCCTTTTTCGAGTTCTTTTGCGACATCATGAACACGTTTAGCCTCCGCCTCCTTGATTTCACCCCCAACGCCGTCTTGACCATGGCGGTTTTCGCTCATTTGTGCGAAAACTTTGTCGGAGTCCACCCGAACGTGGCACTCTTCCGCCATTTCTTTCTTCACCGCCGTGCGCCAAACCCCAATAGTGCGCGGCAGCGATTGGAGTAACTTGGCGCCAGAGGATGCGAAGCTGAAGATAGCTGTGACCCGAATTCTGCGCCTCAGGCTTGCCGGGTTGACCGTAGGAGCAGTTGGCGCAGACTTCAGTCGCCGCCAGACGCTTCCCTTGCGGTGAAAGGAGGAGGCCTGCTTGGGAGTTCCAAAATGCGGCGGACATCATGAGGCTGCGCCTGGGCCTGAATTGGAACTTCACCGTCATGGAGCTGGATTCAGTGCTGCTCGAGCTGTTCAAGAACGACCCCGACCATCCTGAGTGGTTCAGGTTGCCGCGAGGGGTCGTCCCTTTGTGCAACAACCGGGCGCCGACCGCATCCGGGCTATGATGCATTGCGGCGACTCCATGGGATCGTCCGACCTGGCAGGAGCCCCGACGAGGTCGTGCAACAATCTTTGACGATTTGCAAGAAGTGCCGATCCGCTCCGACGAGCGTAAAAGGCTCACCCAGCGACACCACCGACCAGGAGATGGCGCGGATTGCCACTGTGGGAGGAGGCGGCAGCAGCCGCTGCCGCTGGAGCCTTCGGGTTCACCATGGAGGAGGCGGACGCGCGAAGGCGGCAAGCCTTGCCGAAGCGAGGGGAGGTCGCCGGGCGATGACGAGCTTGCCGAGCCCGAGGCCGGGTCGAGTGGACCCGCCGAGGGCGCTTTCTTCCTCACCGCCAAGCGACTTGCCACAGCCCGAGCTCCTGCTCCGCCAAGAGGCGCCTCCGCAGGTTGGAGACGAGTCGAGGCGACACACTGCCCACAAGAAGCGGCCACATGACGCAGCTCCACCGCAAGCGAGGTTGCCTTGAGGCGCCCTTCTGCAGCGGCAGTGGGCGGAATCTTCTCGTGCCACCGCCGACGCCCGCTTAAGCGGCCAAGAGAGCCCACTCCCCCGCCTCATCGCACCGGAGGCGGGCCGGAGTTCGACTTCTCCGTGCTCAGCTCCGAGGAAGAAGGCGAAGAGTAAGCTCTTGAGACTTGTGCTTGTATTTCTTCAATTTTTATTGCTTCATCTTGAATCTGATTTGCTTCGTTCTGGACTCTTTTCTTTTCAGGACGCTGGCCCAGAGAGCGGCGAAGAGGGCCAAGATCCCGACGATCGTCGTTGAGGACGATTCCCCTGGCATGGCATGGGGACGCGTCTGAGACCGCCTTTGCCGGACCAGCAATCCTTCCTCGAAAGGCAGCCCCCAAAGACAGCCCCCAGAGTAAGTGTGCAGTTTTCTTCTTACTATTAGGTGTGCAGGGGTGCTCCTTCTGCGTTGATTTCTGATAGTTTGCTTGTGTAGGAGCAGAGCAGCCTCATCAGGAGGGCTCGGAAGCCGCCCCCGAGGTCCTGTCTGCTGACACTACACCGCCAAGGGAGGAACCTCCGGCAAGGGAGCGCCCTCCGACAAGGGAGGCCAGTCCGGCAAGGGAGGCTACTCCGGCAAGGGAGGCTACCCCGGCAAGGGACGGCGCCAGTGACCCTCCAGTGGTCGAGGCCATGACTGCGGATCCCATTGCAGGTAATTCCCTTACACGAAAATTTCCCTTGGGCTTGCTTTCTTTTGTTGCTCTTCTCGTACATTTGCTTGACTGCTCTTTCTTCGTCTGACGCAGAGCCGATGGAGGTCGAGGTCGCCGGCGAGGAGGAAGCGCGCGGCAACACCGACGAGGCTGCCGTCGAGGAAGAAGAGGTCGCTGCGTGGAAGAAGAGGTCGTCGCCGCCGACGAGCCTGTTGGGCGAAGAGGCCACCGAGGCTGCCGCCACGCAGAGGCCGGTGAGGGGTCGGTGATCGCATCGACGCCCCGAGGGCCGCAGGAGCTGCAAGCGCCATACACCGACAAATGACTTCCCCGGCCACGCCGCAGCTGGTCGGGCTCCAAGGGGCCCCAGCCCGGGCGCCTACTGAAGGCCGGCGAAGGCGTCTTCATCAAGCTTCCCTCGAACCGAAGCTCCTGTGGCGCCGGTCGAGGAGAGACCTTCGACGGCGAAGCTACTCGCCTCCATTGGGCTGACGCTGGTGGACGCGCCAAGCAGCAGCGGCGAAGTTCGAGGAGGAGCAAATGGCTGAAGAAGCCGCTGTCGCTCTACCGCGCCCGTGCCAAGTTGGAGACCCGGGAGGCACTCGTCGCGAGGGCGGGAGCGGACATGGAGAGGCGCGCCGAAGAGCTCCGGAGCGCCAACAAAGAAACCCTCCGCGACGTAGCCGAAGCGCGGGGGCAACTCGCAGAAGAGCGCACGGCCTTCTTCCTTGAGAAGGCCGCAGCTGAGGAGGAGCAGCGTCTGGCTGCCGAGAAGCTCGCCGTGCAGGAAAGTGAGCTGGCGCAGCGGAAGGTCAACCTGGACAGCCATGAAGAATACCTTGCCGCTGCGAGGAGTCACTTGGCGGGCGCCGCAGAAGCGGCGACGCCGTCAAGCCGCCGAGGCCGCCAAGGAGGAGTTGAAGGCGAAGGTGGCAGCTGGAGCCACCCTCAAGAAGAGCGCGAAGAGCTTGCCGTGCTCAAGCGTGAGCGAGAAGGACGCCTACACTCTTGGTGAGCTGCAGAGCCGTCTCGCCGAGTAGGGCCAAGGAGCTCGGCCGCCAAGGATTCCAAGGCGGATCTTGAGCTGAAGCTAACCACTCGACGCAGACGTTGGATGGCGCCAGAGAGCCGGGAGGTGGGCTTGTTGGAGGCGATCAAGGCCAAGGAGGAGCTGCCGGGCGAATGCTGCCTGGCCCGTAACACTTTGAGGGAGAGCGTGGAGCACTGGACCGAAGGTCTTGTGGACACCGCCACGACATCCACAACGAGCCGATGGAGCTGGGGATGGCGGACCTTGCGTACTCCTCCGACGAGCATCTCCAACCCAGCCAAGCTCAGCTTATTCTTCAAAGGCGTGGTGGACGGGTCTCCAGCGACTCGGGAAGAGGTCCAAGCAGCTGGGCCGAGGAATCGCGCCAGGTTTGTGCAGGGCCCTCGAGAAGGTGTTGATGAAGGTGGCCTTCCGCAACCCGGGCCTCAACCTTAACGGCGTCCTCAGATCCTTGCCGTCAGACGCCAACGTGGAGGAACTCAAAGCCCTTGTCGCACCCATTGTGGACAAGGTGAACAAGATCAAGCGGATCGAAGGCGACCGCGTATACTAGGCCGCCAACCTTATCTTTCCCTTGTCGCTGCTGATCATGTTTAGAATACTTTGTTAGATCAGCGACAACCTTATCTTTCCCTTATCTTTCCCTTATCTTTCCCTTCGTACGATCAGCCTCCCCGACACCTATGGGGCCGGCGGAGCAGGCCCCTTGTGGTTCGGAGGGGGGCGGAGATCGCACGAAGAGCGGATCGAGGCGAGGCACACGAGCAGTTTACCCAGCTTCGGAGCTCTCCGGAGAGATAAAACTCCTACTGCTGCTTGTTTGATCTATTGTGTTCTTGCTAGGGAGCAATGCGAGCTACAAAACCTAGCGTGAGTGTCTCTGGTCTCTGGTGAGTCGAATGAACCGAACTAACCGAACCCCTTCTACGTTGCGCATGGGCCTCCTTATATATGCTCAAGGGGTCTCCGGCAGTGGCAACATAGGCGGGGTACAAATGTAAAAACAGGAGTTGGTACACCTACTTGAACAATTATGCAGGCAAAATACCTAACTCGACGGCAAGGGACAAAAGCAATAAATGCCCGTCGTTGTCGCCCAAAAGGTAACAGAGGTCGTCAGTGCGCCTCCGCCGCCACGATGGCGAGCTTGTCAGCCGCTTATCGCTGCTTTCTCCGCTGGCTGCACAGCCTCTCGACACGCCGCCCATGGAACGGTCCCATGGCGACATCGTCGCTGGATGAGCCGGAGCAGAGAGGAAGAGAGTTTGCATGCCGCGGCAAGCGCCTTTGCCGCGGCCAATCTTGTCGCGCCCGGAGGCTTGTCGCGCTCCGGGCCTTCTCGGCAAGCTCCTCTTGTCGGGGCCTTGTCTTCTGCGTTCCTGGAGTGGCCTTCCCGACAAGCTCCTCTTGTCGGGGCCTTGTCTTCTCAATCGAATACTTTGTTCTTGAATGGCTCCAAAGGAGCCACGGAGGATATTGGTGGTGACGAGGCAAACGTTGCCGCGGGGTGCTGCAACTGTCCGTGCACGAGTACGGGATACTAGGGTACCCCTACTCTAGCACACCGACAAGGGGTTTCGGGCGAGCAACGACAACGGCAATGCGGCGCGCTACTGGGCAAACAGAAGAGCGGGGCGAAACCTAAGCGCGTGTGCGAACACAACGGCACGAGCCCGTGACCATTTGGTCACCGGAGACTCGTCGGCGACGAGCTCCGCGGCGGCACGCTCGGGCGCTCATTGAGGCCGGCGTTAGGAGGCACGGGGGGAAGCGTGTGCAGGCGCGTTGGGCTCCTAGGAACCCCAGGAGTACAACGGTGAGTTCGGGCGAGCGTGACGGCGGCTGTGGCCACGGCGGCGAGGTACACCGCGGCGACCAGAGCCTGGGCACGACGACGAGCTAGCTCACCTAGCGGCACACACGGTGGCCTTTGGTGGTTTAGTAGCTGCAGAAGGCGTCACCGGAGTTGGTGAAGAAGAACGCGGTAGCCGGAGATGAGGGCGAAGGGGATCCGGTGATTCGGGGCTCCCCATCTCCAGCTGAGGCCTCCGGTGGACAAGGAAGATGATGGAGGCGACGACGGACACGCAGGCGCGGCGAGGCGATGGCTGTGGCCGCACGATTCACGGCGGCGGGTCCATGGTGGTGTTCGGGCATGGTGGGGAATGAGGAGGAGAGCGAGGTGGATCTGAGGGGGAAGGGAGAGGCGCAAGAACCGAGGCGGGAGTGGGGGCGAGTGGGGAGGGGAGCCCGAGGGGGCGCGGCGTCGGCGTCCTTATCCACCTCGACGCCGGCGAGCGGGTCCGGTGGCGACCGCGCCCTGTAGCGGCGCGCGACCGAGGAACAGGAAGGGGGTGCGGTGCGGGGAGCTGGAAAGGCTGGGCCGACCAGGCTGGCTGCGGGCCAGGGGGGCACGGGCTGTGGCCGTGCGGGTGGGTTGGCCGGTTTGGGACCGGCCTTGCTAGCAGCTGGGCCGATTGGCCCAGTGGGGAGGGGGGGTTCTCCTTTTGTTTTATTTTCACTTTTTCTTTTTGTTTATTTCCTTTTCTGTTTTATTTCATTTCAAAGTAATTAGGCATTTTCTAAGAATGTGTTTACTTCACCATAATTACCATTGCAATATTTGGCACCCAATTTAACATTTTTTGTTTTGGCTTTTGAAAACATTGGGTGTTTGTCACTAATTCATTTTTGAATTTGCAATGTTTTTGGAACTACCACTTGCTTAGCAACAGTAACATAGATGACATGGCATCATCAGGAGAGTTTTACTGTAGCCTAATTATCCGGGTGTTACACAAGCCAAGCAATTGTTTCATACTTTTGATATTCTCAAACTTTTTCAATCTTCACGCAATATATGAGCATGAGCCATGGACAAAGCACTATAGGTGGAATAGAATGGTGGTTGTCGAGAAAACAAAAAGGATAAGATATTCTCACATCAACTAGGCTTATCAATGGGCTATGGAGATGCCCATTAATAGATATCAATGTGAGTGAGTAGGGATTGCCATGCAACAGATGCACTAGAGCTATAAGTGTATGAAAGCTCAATAAAAGAAACTAAGTGGGTGTGCATCCAACTCGCTTGCTCACGAAGACCTAGGGCATTTTGAGGAAGCCCATCATTGGAATATACAAGCCAAGTTCTATAATGTAAAGTTCCCACTAGTATATGAAAGTGACAACATAGGAGACTCCCTATCATGAAGATCATGGTGCTACTTTGAAGCACAAGTGTGTAAAAAGGATAGTAACATTGTCTCTTCTCTCTTTTTCTCTCATTTTTTTATTTGGGACTTCTTTTTTTGGCCTCTTTTCTTTCCTTTTCTTTTTTTTTCGTCCATAGTCTCATCCCAACTTATGGGGGAATCATAGTCTCCATCATGCTTTCCTCCCATGGGACAATGCTCTAATAATGATCATCACACTTTTATTTACTTAAACTTCAAGAATTACAACTCGATACTTAGAACATAATATGACTCTATGTGAATGCCTCCGGCGGTGTACCGGGATATGCAATGAATCAAGAGTGACATGTATGAAAGAATTATGAAGGTGGCTTTGCCACAAATATGATGTCAACTACATGACCATGCAAAGCAATATGACAATGATGAAGCGTGTCATAATAAATGGAACGGTGGTAAGTTGCATGGCAATATATCTCGGAATGGCTACGGAAATGCCATAATAGGTAGGTATGGTGGCTGTTTTGAGGAAGGTATATGGTGGGTATATGATACCGGCGAAAGGTGCACGGTATTAGAGAGGCTAGCAATGGTGGAAGGATGAGAGTGCGTATAATCCATGGACTCAACATTAGTCATAAAGAACTCACATACTTGTTGCAAAAATCTATTAGTTATCGAAATGAAGTACTACGCGCATGCTCCTAGGGGATAGATTGGTAGGAAAAGACCATCGCTCGTCCCCGACCGCCACTCATAAGGAAGACAATCAATAAATAAATCATGCTCCGACTTCATCACATAACGGTTCACCATACATGCATGCTACGGGAATCACAAACTTTAGAACAAGTATTTCTCAAATTCACAACTACTCAACTAGCATGACTCTAATATCACCATCTTCATATTTCAAAACGATTATCAAGTATTCAATGCACTTTATAGTTTTTATCTTGGATGCCTATCATATTAGGACTAATTTTATAACCAAAGCAAATTACCATGCTGTTCTAAAGGACTCTCAAAATAATATATGTGAAGCATGAGAGATCAATAATTTCTATAAAATATAACCACCACCGTGCTCTAAAAGATATAAGTGGAGCACTAGAGCAAAATTGTTTAGCTCAAAAGATATAAGTGAAGCACATAGAGTATTTTAATAAATTCCGAATAATGTGTGTCTCTCTCAAAAGGTGTGTACAGCAAGGATGATATTGGTGAACTAAAAAGCAAAGACTCAAATCATACAAGACGCTCCAAGCAAAACACATATCATGTGGTGAATAAAAATATAGCTCCAAGTAAAGTTACCGATGGACGAAGACAAAAGAGGGGATGCCTTCCGGGGCATCCCGAAGCTTAGGCTTTTGGGTCGTCCTTAGATGTTACCTTGGGGTGCCTTGGGCATCCCCAAGCTTAGGCTCTTGCCACTCCTTGTTCCATAATCCATTAAATCTTTACCCAAAACTTGAAAACTTAACAGAAAATCTCGTGAGCTCCGTTAGCGAAAGAAAACAAAACACCACTTCAAGGTACTGTAATGAACTCGTTATTTATTTATATTGGTGTTAAACCTACTGTATTCCAACTTCTCTATGGTTCATAAGCTCCATTACTAGCCATAGATTCATCAAAATAAGCAAACAACACACAAAAAACAGAATCTGTCAAAAACAGAACAGTCTGTAGTAATCTGTAACTAACGCAAACTTTTGGAACTCCAAAAATTCTAAAATAAATTTCTGGACGTGAGGAATTTATCTGTTAATCATATGCAAAAAGAATCAACTAAATAGCACTCTCCAGTAAAAGTTGTAGCTAATCTCGTGAGCGCTAAAGTTTCTGTTTTTTACAGCAAGATCGCAAAGACTTTTCCCAAGTCTTCCCAAAGGTTCTACTTGGCACAAACACTAATTAAAACACAAAACCACATCTAAACATAAGCTAGATGGATTATTTATTTCTAAACAGAACCAAAAAGCAAACAACTAAAATAAAATTGGGTTGCCTCCCAACAAGCGCTATCGTTTAACGCCCCTAGCTAAGCATAAAGGCAAGGATAGATCTAGGTGTTGCCATCTTTGGTGTTGGGAAATAAAAGAGAAAATTTGTTATCTATGGCGTTTGTCTTTCTATTTTGATAAAGTACGTGGCCATTAATGGTGGAAGAAAGATTAAGAACGCTACGAAAATTCACATCTAAGCTAGCTTTCATCTCTTTGATAATTTTGTTTTGGTAAAAGCACAAAAGAGAGGTGGATTCAACTTTCTCACTCATAGGGTGCCCAAATATAGTTTTCATATTTTCATAGGTATCTATGGGATCCCCTTCAAGAAAAACCTCATCAAAAATAGAATCTAAAACTTGCTTGAACGAAGCGGGCAACCCAACATAAAAGCTTTTTAGGTATATCTCAATTTGATATTGGGGCACATAGCTAGCTCGGATCCTTAAAAGCCTATCCCAAGCATCTTTCAAAGACTCATCGAGTAAATAACGAAAAATTCTGGGATCATCTTCATCGAAATTATTCAATCCCTCAATGACAACCCCGGTAGGTTTTTCCATAGCATCATTATTTATGAGCTTAGAGAGGACAGAGGGACTATCCAAAGTACTAAAACCATGGAAAGAGCCCTTGGGCCTTTTTGATTCAGCCATGGCACAAGAAAAACAACGGGAAAGAGGCGAACGGAAAGAGAGGGCAAATAAAACGGCAAGGGTGAAGCGGGGGAGAGGAAAATGAGAGGCAAATGGCAAATAATGTAATGCGAGGGATAAGAGTTTGTGATGGGTATTTGGTATGTCTTGACTTGTGTGTAGACTCCCCGGCAACAGCGCCAGAAATCCTTCTTGCTACCTCTTGAGCACCGCGTTGGTTTTCCCTTGAAGAGGAAAGGGTGATGCAGCAAAGTAGCATAAGTATTTCCCTCAGTTTTTGAGAACCAATTTATCAATCCAGTAGGAGGCCACACGCAAGTCCCTCGTACCTAGACAAACAAATAAGAACCTTGCAACCAACGTGATAAAGGGGTTGTCAATCCCTTCACGGCCACTTGAAAAAGTAAGATCTGATAGAGATGATAGGATAATATTTTTTGTATTTTTATGATAAAGATTAAAAGTAAAGATTGCAAAATAAACAGTGAAAGAAATAACTAGTTGACGAGAGATTAATATGATGGAAGATAGACCCGGGGGCCATAGGTTTCACTAGTGGCTTCTCTCAAGATAGCATAAGTATTACGGTGGGTGAACAAATTACTGTTGAGCAATTGATAGAAAAGTGCTTAATTATGAGAATATCTAGGCATGATCATGTATATAGGCATCACGTCCGTGACAAGTATACTGACTCCTGCCTGGATCTACTACTATTACTCCATACATCGACCGCTATCCAGCATGCATCTAGAGTATTAAGTTCATAAGAACAGAGTAACACATTAGGTAAGATGACATGATGTAGAGGGATAAACTCAAGCAATATGATATAAACCCCATCTTTTTATCCTCGATGGTAACAATACAATACGTGTCCTTTCCCCTACTGTCACTGGGATTGAGCACCACATGATTGAACCCAAATCTAAGCACTTCTCCATTGCAAGAAAGATCAATCTAGTAGGCCAAACCAAACTAATAATTCGAAGAGACTTGCAAAGATAACCAATCATACATAAACGAATTCAGAGAAGATTCAAATATTGTTCATAGATAATCTTGATCATAAACCCACAATTCATCGGATCTCGGCTAAACACACCGCAAAAAAGAGTTACATCAAATAAATCTCCAAGAAGATCGAGGAGAACTTTGTATTGAGATCCAAAGAGAGAGAAGAAGCCTCTATCTAATAACTATGGACCCGAAGGTCTGTGGTAAACTACTCACACATCATTGGAGAGGCTATGGTGTTGATGTAGAAGCACTCCGTGATCGATGCCCCCTCCGGCAGAGCGCCGGAAAAGGCCCCAAGATGGGATCTCACAGGTACAGAAGGTTGCAGCGGTGGAATTAGGTTTTCGTGGTGCTCCTCGATGGTTTCGGGGTACGTACGTATATATAGGAGGAAGAAGTAGGTCGGTGGAGCCACAAGGGGCCCACAAGGGTGTAGGGCGCACCCAGGGGGTAGGCGCGCCCCTGCCTCGTGGCCTCCTCGTTGATTGCTTGACGTCCACTCCAAGTCCTCTAGATCATGTTTGTTCCAAAAATAACTCTCCCGAAGGTTTCATTCCGTTTGTACTCCGTTTGATATTCCTTTTCTGCGAAACACTAAAATAGGCAAAAAAAACATCAATTTCCACTGGGCCTCGGGTTAATAGGTTAGTCCCAAAAATAATATAAAAGTGTATAAATAAGCCCATTAAACATCCAAAACAGAATATATAATAGCATGGAGCAATAAAAATTATAGATACGTCGGAGACGTATCAAAGGTTTCGGAGGAATTTCCAAAATTTGACCTGTGAGTATATATATATATCCAATCCCGTCGATGTGACCGAGTGGAACGACTCGGTGGCACCGAGATGCAGAATCGCAAGCGGTTGCTGCAACTCGGTGTGACCGAATTGTTCAAATCGGTTGCACCGAGATTGAAACCTAGATCAACTTAATGAACTCGGTATGACCGAAAGGGATGAATCGGTTAGACCAAAATACACAGAGAGGTTTTGGAAGTTTAAGTCTACGACTTAATCGGTGGTTTCGACCGCTCCTCACCCAGAGGGTTCGAATCTGACTTGATCAAACTTTGTGATGTAGCAAGAATAGAGTTTGAGACGAGAAAAGCATAGATAGCTAGAGGGAGTTCTTAGGCATTCTTGTCCGTACATTTGACAAAAGAAAAAGAACCAAACAATCAAAGCAACAAATGGAGGTCCTCGAATGGGAAAAATATGCAATCAACATGCTCACACAATAAGATGACAAATGAAATATGTGGCAAAGCATGCACAAACACTCTAGCATCTATCAAGCAATTGGCGATGACTAGGTCATCTATATATGAGTATATTGACTGAGGAGTCAAATGAGAACATTTGAGCGTAGGTCATACTCATCGTTTAAGCACAAGTGGGGTTACCACTTTTACATAAAGCATTTTTGTGTTCACATCATTAGAGTTTCTTTGGCTCAATTATTAGAGTAAAGCTCCTCCTAGATGTATATCCCCCCAAAGAGGGATGAACTAACCTTGGGTTTTGTCGATGATGACTTCATATAGATGTTGAAGATGTGGATGCTAATGTTGATGTAGATCATTTGGAGCTATCCATTGGAGTGAGTTGCATTGTCAATACCTACATGGGTTAGTCCCACAAGGAACAAACAAGGATATCCATAGACATAGAGTGAAGTACACACAAGATGATGTCCATGAAAGCATTAGGTTACCTTATCCCTTGACTTACCGACAAGAGGGTTTGTGACTCCTTGATCTAGTGCAAGATGTGGAAGTTGATTGCACTTGTCATTGCCAAAATAAATATGAGTGAAGTATGTTGGCAGAGTCACCCTCAAGAACTCTCTAGTTCTTCTTCTTCGGGATCCACATTAACTTGATGGGAATCCTTAGAGTTGTAGTCGTACTTGATGAAGTAGAACTTGATGTGGTCTTGGGAACCCACACTGGTACATCGACATCCTAAACAAATGGTTTAAAACCCCTTTCCGCGACGACATTTGGAACCGTCGCCAAGTGAGTGTGGGTGATAGGGGGGTCTGTGACGCCCCCGATTCAATCGTACACTAATCATACACACAAACGTGTACGATCAAGATCAGGGACTCACGGGAAGATATCACAACACAACTCTAAAAATAAAATAAGTCATACAAGCATCATAATACAAGCCGGGGGCCTCGAGGGCTCGAATACAAATGCTCGATCATAGACGAAGTCAATGGAAGCAACAATATCTGAGTACGCATATAAGTTAAACAAGTTGCCATAAGATGGCTAGCACAAACTTGGATACAGATCGAAAGAGGCGCAGGCCTCATGCCTGGGATCCTCCTAACTACTCCTGGTCGTCGTCATCGGGCTACACGTGGTAGAAGGCACCTCCGGTGTAGTATTCGTCATCGACGGTATGCTCGCCCCGGCTCCATCGTCTGTCGCAGAACCGGTAAAGAAAGGGGAAAAGGGGGAACAAGGCAACCGTGAGTACTCATCCAAAGTACTCACAAGCAAGGAGCTACACTACATATGCATGGGTATATGTGTAAAGGGCCATATCAAGGACCGAATCGCAGAATGCCGTAATCGAGGGGGATAGCTAATCCTCGTCAAGACTACGCTCGCAGCCTCCGCCTTTGCAAAGATGTAGCGTAAAGTAGATCAAGTCCTCCAAGTAGCATCACATAGCAATAATCCTACCCGGCGATCCTCCTCGTAACCCCGAGAGAGAGCGACCACCGGGTTGTATCTCGCACTTGAAAGGGTGTGTTTTATTAAGTATCCGGTTCTAGTTGTCATAAGTTCAAGGTACAACTCCAAGTCGCCCCAGAATCAAGATCACGCCTATTCAATAGATTAATCACCGCAGGGTGCACCACATAACCCAACACGCTTGACCCCATTTGGCCGACACGCTTTCTCGATCATGCCCGGCCGCTGAAGATCAACACGCTGCATCCCCACCTAGGCTCAAAGAGAGGTCAAGACGCCGGTTCAAACCTAAGCGCCATGTGGGTCCGGGTCCCATCGCCTTAGCACACAAGCATGTTGCGTGACGCGCCGAAGCGCACCCTAGCCTACAGGCGTTCCAGCCCAATCCGCGCGCCGCTCGGCCGATGTCACGGCGTGCTTCGGCCGATACCACGACGCCGAAAGTGCCCATAATCGCTCCGCATAGTTGGTTAGTGCGTATAGACCAAATGGCCGACTCAGATCAAATACCAAGATCTCGTTAAGCGTGTTAAGGATCCGCGAACGCCGACTGCAGGCCAGGCCCACCTCTCTCCTAGGTGGTCTCAACCTGCCTGTCAGCCTCCGCCACAAAGTAACAGCTTGGGGGTCACGGGAACCCCGGCCCACCTCTACCGGGATGGAGCCACCGTCTTTCAAATTTCATCTCCTAACAAGCACTACGTAATGTAATAGTGTAAAGTATATAGTATATGCCCGTGATCACCTCCTCAAGTGATCACAGCCCAAGAGTATAGCATGGCAGACGGACAAGAATGTAGGGCCACCGATGGAACACTAGTATCCTATACTAAGCAAGAGGATAAAGGTAAAGGTAACAACAGAGTAGCAAGGACAAAGGCTATGCAAGAAAGATAGGATTAACTCGAAAGTAGTAACATGCTACACTACTCTAATGCAAGCAAGATAGAGAAGAGGAGGCGATCTCTGGTGATCAAAGGGGGGGGGGCTTGCCTGGTTGCTCAGACAAGAAGGAGGGGTCGTCAACACCGTAGTCGTACTGGGCAGCAGCGGCATCGGTCTCGGAGTCTAGCCGAAGAAGAGGGAGGAAGAAACAATGAATACAATACAAACAGATGCATAACGATGCATGACAAAGCAATGCGTGATGCTAGGCGTGCCCTAACGCGGTATGAGGTGATACCGGTGAGGGGGGGGAAACATCCGGGAAAGTATTCCCGGTGTTTCGCGTTTTCGGACAGATGAACCGGAGGAGGAAAGTTGCGTGTTTGCTATGCTAGGAATGTGTATGACGAATTTAACGGATCGCCAGACGATTCGTCTCGTTGTTCTGAACAACTTTCATGTACAAAGTTTCTTCATCTGATAAACGGTTTAATTTATATTATTTATCAAAGTTTTAATGATTTTCTATAATTATTATTAATTGAAAATAAATAGGAATGCTACGGCACACGTACAGTGTACCCAGCTAGAGTGTGTGTGTGTGTGTGAGGTCGGCAAGGGACGGGGGCTGGGTCAGCCTAGTCAAGATCGACCATTGACGGGTCAAGTCGACTAGTGGGGCCCAGGTGTCATTGACACAAGTTTAACCTAGTGTTAAGTTTTATTGATAACAGATTAATTAGCAGGGTGGGTCCCATATGTCAGTGAGTGGTTACCTTAGTTAATTATGTATATTAACTAATCTGAAGTTAATTAACGCGTGGGGTCCTGGAGTTAGTGAGTGTTAGTAGGGGGTAAATGACGTCCTCGTCATCATGGTTAACGCCGACGAGGAGCTATAGTGCGTCGGCGATGGCAGCAACGCGAGAACCCGTCGGGCTTGCGCTACGGGCATCGCTTCGATGCGCGAAGGGGACCGATGGGTAGCTGGTGGTCGACCACGTCGACCGGTGGTCGCGGGGCGGCCGAACTTGGCCGGAGACGACGGCGGAGTTGACATCTGCCGCGGCGCAGGCGGCTGCCGGAATAGATGTGGTGGGGCGACGCGAGGTAGGCAGCAGGCGCGGACTATGCGGGCGGGCTACTAGCTAGCGGCAGCGTACACGCGACGGAGCGTGCACAAAGGCAGCGATGAGCATGCCGGGGCGCAGCTGGGTAGGTGTAATCGCGCGACGCTACCGACACAAGGAAGGAGGGGAAGGAGGATAGAAGGGGGTGCTCACAGGGGAGCTGCAGGGGGAAGGCAATGGGCTCGAGGAGGTGGCGACAGTCCGGCGAGGGAGGGCGGGCTCCGGGCGGAGCGGTCCTCGGGAGGCGGCGGGCGCGGTCGACCCGGCGGCGGCGGGGTCGGGCGACGCAGATCCGGCGAGGAGGAGGTCGAGGACGGAGCGGTTCGGCTGGGAGGCGGTCCGATGAGGTGTTGGGCGATCCGACGAACGGCGGCGAGGGGCGATGGGGGCAATGATGTGGGCGGGATCGGGCGCTGGGGCCCCGATCCAGACGGGATCAAGAGAGAGAGGGGGGAGTGGGGATCGTGTGCCGGTTAGGTTTCGTGGAGGTAGGGGTTAGTAGGGAGGTGGACTGGGTGGGCCGCCTGCTCGAAGGGTTGACGCCACTGGCCACTTGTGGCCCAAATGGGCGGGGGGTCCTGCTTTTCTTTTCTCCCTTTTTTTGTTTGCTAGTTTTCCTTTTCTCTTTTTTTTCAATTTCTTTTCTGTTTATTTTTACCTTTGTTTTATAAATTATAAATCTAGCCCCTAAGTTAGTACTAATACTTATGACACTACCACAATTGATTTGGCACCCTAAACAATTAGTTTATATTTGTTTAGTATCTAAAAGACAATTAAATATTAGTTTTACTGCAGTTTTTATTAATTTAGTGCTTTTAACTACTTTATAAAAAGATGTTTCCTCCACCATAAATACCTACGCATTATTTGTCACCTCTCTAACATTTTAGTTTTAAAGTTTGAAAATCTTTACCGTTGACTTTATTTTTAAGTTTGAATTTCGAATCGATTTTGAACTAACACGAGATTAACAATGCGAACTGTGGTGACGTGGCATCATTAACGTGGGATTATCAGTAGCCTAATTGCTCAAGGCCACAATTCTCCTCCACTACAAGAAATCTCGGCCCGAGATTTAGGAGCGTTATAAGGGGAAGGGATCTGGTTACGAAATTCTAACGATTCTTCTCGGTCATAGTTGCTCTTCTCAAGTGGTCGATCCAATACATTGATGTCTTCATTTTTCTCGCTTCAGTCATTAAGATGAAGTCAGCATCCTTTCTTCGTAAACTCCATCGTATTTCATTTAATAGGTCACGGGTAGATCGGAAACGCATGTAATGCTATAAGGGTAATAACCTGGGATTAACCCATGAATGAGCATATGAGTACCTCTCGAGTTGAACAAATAGAACACATCGAGAGTAAAGTTGGAAGGTCCAACAAGAAGTTTCGTGCAGCCGTGCAATCGCTCAATGCCTAGTCGAAGGTGAAAGGGGTTTCAAGCAACGGAATAATTATTGCTTCCGGCGCCGTAATTGATGATCTCATCGGAAGGTGGCTCATGAATTACATACGAGTCCACGCTGGAGGAATAACTTTGGGAACAGGGGTGTACAGGAGAGTCAGGTTTCGATCCTGTGGAACTGCAGGTTATGGGCCCACCATGTGGTTGAAAGTAGGAAGGGGCCGACATCTTGCACGGTCATGATAGTAAGGCGTGTCGAGGGTAGCCTGCCGCTTATGTCGGCAACAACATCGATACCAAGGGCGAGGGACGAAGAGAACCATTTTCCCGCCGTTGAACGAGGCGGGCCAATAGGCAAAGTTCTCGTCCGTCGGTGGCTACCGAAATGTCATCAACAAGAGAAATGTGGTCTTATCGGCACGGGTTGTACACTAACGTGTTTTACATAAGCGTAAGATTACTACCGCTTATATAATATAGATCACAAGAAGGGTTAAGCAAACCAAAGGAAAGGAAAGGTGATTACCAAAGTTAAATGTAATAATGGAAAGGAAAATGTGTTTAAACACATTTCGGGGCATATCCTTCCCAAGGACAAGCAAAGCAAGATATCCATGACAGGATATAGAGTGGATAACCATTTAGGTAAGGGGAGAGGAATTTGATGACCATACCCATACAAATGTGTTTGGATAATCGAGCAGAAACATTTAGCTTTGGGCTTAAATTTTTTTTGTTGAAAATGGGAGTACAATAGACATGCTTCATGATAGCATTGACATGGTCTTTTAAAAAATCAGACTTTAATACTCAAAGGATTCATCAGAACAACTTATAGAATAAGTCTAACCACATCCTCATGGAAGAATAGATAACCTTGTTAAAAGGAAACTATAATAATAGGGCCTCCGCCAGTGTGCTAGGCACGACATCACCTTACCGGGTCACATAAAGACCATTGTTATAACTCTTGAAATATGTTCCAACCATCATATCCTAATCGAGATTTAGATCTGATTGGTGTTGGGATACCTCGTGCCTCAGGATGCCCGAGAAGAAAAGGTGCTACACAAATTAACGAGGTGACATCAGAAGACTGGGGAACGAACTATGGAAGAGAGTTCCAAAACAAGAGTTCATCATTAAATCAAGGAGAGGGTGAGGAGGTGGCTGATGGACTCAAATGACTTTCCATTGGGATTAAAAAAGGATTTCCACGATTATCCTAACAAGGAGATAACCTTTGTCGATTAAATGATATAGTGAGGTATGCTCGAGGAAAACATACATAATTAAACATTGGTTGAAAGGTGCACCAAATATGGGCTGGGTTGCACGACCAATGTTAGAATGGTGATTCAATTATCGGAAGACTTAGAATGAAACTATCGCCCATTCACTCCAAAGCAATAGGGTTGCTAGAAGTTTTGAATTCACACGCCATAGCTCAATTGTCGGTATTCCAGCTTAAAAAAACAATACGGGTCCAAGGAATGAACGGAGATGACGAGAAGTATTATTATATCAAGAATTCTTAAGAGGTGGTGAAATTCTCACCACATTCTTGACAAAAGAGATGGTAATACTCCAAGGTAATTACGAACAAAGGCTGGATAGCAAGGAACTCAAGGTATAACACGTAACACCTAACAAGTTTGTGTTGGAGGAGGCATTAAAGTGGTCGATGACAACACAAATCATCGAGGGCAAGGATGGTATTTCTCATCATGAATTCAATTGATATCCGTGAAGGAGTCAAGATATTGATGATGATCACGACAAATTTTGTCGAGAGGCTCCAATGAAGATGTAATAGATCAGCTGACATCAAGTCAAAGGAATGATGAAGCGAAAGGTTAATGGAACCGAGGGTACGACACAAACTCCAAAGCAAGCTTGCTGTCCAAAGCGAAATGATATGATGAGGAAAGATCGACGTAAGCTTAGCTCATCGTCAAAAAATTGTGCTCTGGGAAGAAGGACCAGGTAGCACGGTTAAAATCGGCACGACAACGATATAGCCAAACAAGCTAGGAATGGCGTGATCGGGTACAAACTCGTACTTATAGAAGCTATCAAGAGTTGTTGAACCGCAAAGGCGGACTCGGTTCGCTTATCGGTGTCTATGAGTGTTTAATAACTCAGAGCCCGTGAAAATTGGAATCAAGTGGGAAGGTAGCACTTGATGGAGAACTCATAAGAAGTTATGCAGTTTTGTGATAATCTCGAGATACCAGGGGGGTACTACTCGACGGTAGATCAAAGTAAGGGTTGGACTGGGGTATTGATCCACAGAAGACAAGTGCTTAAACTTGCCCGGGAATTGTATCAAAGAAGAACATATGGTCGGAACCATGATTGCAAAGGATCAATTCAACGAAACCAAAGGATATTATATCAAGGAAATAACTATTATTACAAGAAGCTTCCAGGATAGGATCTACATCGTGTCCATGGGCATGAACACAAAGTTCAAGGTCGACTCCCACTTCTTCAATGTATAACCTTCCATTCACTCCTCGCTTTGATAAAGGCATTAGTGTTGAAAGTTTTACCCGGTGAAATACCAGATGAGTATGACCCGTGAAAACTTCCGAGTTCACACATGGTAAGGAAGGCATAGGTTCAACCCATCGTGGCATCTTACTAACATATACCACAAACTTCAATAGTAAATACCACCAAAGCTCGAAAAGCGTAGCATGGTTGGCAAGCTATGATACAATTTATCGGAGGCACTATGTATCGTGGGGAGAACTCACAAGGTGATTGAATATGAAGGACACCGTCGGATAACAATCCAAAATGGATCGGGTGATCCACAACGGAGCTGATGTGGAGTATCGGTACTCCATCGTAGGAAGAAAGAATGCACGAAAGCATCATATTATAGAACATCGGAATAATTCGATGCTTAGATTAACCAAGGAATTATGATTTCCAAAACAAAGGATCGTAAGGCACGCCCGATCAAGGATGGATAAGTTGTATAGACCAGAGGCACAATTGACGACAAATAGTTTGGTCGAGAACCAGCTCATGTTCAAAATGACATCCGAAAGGTGAAAGATAATTTAGAAGGGTTGATAGATGATTGTGTGCATTCACACACATGTGATCAATAGGATCAAAATGACGGTGTCAAAAGATACTAATGAATATTGCTAGTGATATGGGAGCATCCATAATGTAAGGCATTTAGTATTGCAGAGCAATAAGCTACTAAGGATTTTTGGAGGATTGAATAGTATTTCGAAGACCATTGTGAAACACATGAACAATGGTGAAAGAACGGATACTCGGTAAGTGTGAGGAATTATCCATAGAGGGTATTCGTGTGGCAAAGATCTGCAATGCAATGGCTCAAAAGATTCTTAAAAGTCAAAGAACAATTCGATGCATATTGTAATAACAAGAGCAGCTAGGGATGAATGTAAGAATGGTAAGGGCAATAAGTTATCCATAAGGATTTATCGGTGGTAGGGAATTGCAAAAGCAATGGGCACAAGGTCCGAGAGAATATCGAGATTATCTTCAAATCTTCTCCGTGCAGCCGGCAATCACCAGATTAAGGGGCTCTCCAGAGGAAGTAGTTACGAGAACCTAGAGTCAGATTTAGTAAAATCATTTAACCCGAGTAGAAGAGAGTTCAGAGTCCCAGAGTAAAGGTCGAGGAGTAAAAGATCCTAGTACCACCCAAATGGCGACGTGGGCCCGTAAGGCACACAACCATGTTAGTCAAAGTTTTGCAATGTCTAGACTCGACTTCGGCCAAGGAGTTGGAAAGGGGATTCTACAGCAATGGGCTCGATACCAACTTGTGACGCCCGATTCAATCAGACACTAATCATACACGCAAACGTGTAATGATCAAGATCGTGGACTCGGCAAGATATCACAACACAACTCTAAAAATAAAATAAGTCATACAAGCATCATAATACAAGCCGTGGGCCTCGAGGGCTCGAATACAAGTGCTCGATCATAGACGAAGTCACGGAAGCAACAATATCTCGAGTACGCATATAAGTTAAACAAGTTGCCACAAGATGGCTAGCACAAACTTGGATACAGATCGAAGAGGTGCGTGCCTCCGCCTCGGATCCTCCTAACTACTCCCCGGTCGCCGCCATCAGTCAAGACGTGGTAGAAGGCACCTCCGTGTAGTAGTAGTCATCGACGATGGCGCTCGCCCCTCGGCTCCATCGTCTGTCGCAAAGAACCGGTAAAGAAAGGGGAAAAGGGGACCAAGGAAACCGTGAGTACTCATCCAAAGTACTCGCAAGCAAGGAGCTACACTACATCTGCATGGGTATATGTGTAAAGGGCCATATCGCTGGACCGAATCGGAGAATGCCGTAATAAGAGGGGATAGCTAATCCGTCAAGACTACGCTCGGGCAGCCTCCGCCTTTGCAAAGATGTAGCGTAAAGTAGATCAAGTCCTCCAAGTAGCATCACATAGCAATAATCCTACCCGCGATCCCTCCTCGTAACCCTGAGAGAGAGCGACCACCGGGTTGTATCTGGCACTTGAAAGGGTGTGTTTTATTAAGTATCCGGTTCTAGTTGTCATAAGGTCAAGGTACAACTCCAAGTCGTCCTGTTACCGAAGATCTCGATGTGGTCTTGGGAACCCACACTGGTACATCGACATCCTAAACAAATGGTTTAAAACCCCTTTCCGCAACGACATTTGGAACCATCGCCAAGTGAGTGTGGGTGATAGGGGGGTCCTTCCCACACGACCCAGAAATCGTCGGGGATAGGCCCTCGTGGGACCCAGGTTGGGGCAGTGTGCGATCGGGCGAGGCATGGAAACCCAATCATTTTCGTAGGTATGTACATCCCACACGGTGAATCCCAGAAATAATTTCCGTAGGTATGTACATCCCACACGATGAATCCCAGAAATCATTTCCGTAGGTATGTACATCCCACACGGTGAATCCCAGAAATCATTTCTGTAGGTATGTTCATCCCACACGGTGAATCCCAGAAATCATTTCCGTAGGTATGTACATCCCACACGGTGAATCCCAGAAAATCATTTCCGTAGGTATGTACATCCCACACAATTCTTTGTGTGGAAACATGTGTGCAAGGTGGCCTAACGCAAACAGTTCGCTGCTGGAAGCCGTGTGTGATTGTTAGTTGATCGAACATGATTACTTTCTGGAAACCGTGCAGGTTGTCTGAGTTCATCGCCCACGGTGCTGTCTGAGTAACCGTTTGCAATAGAAAACCCCAATAAGCAGGGTAATTAGCCTATTATTGATAATCCATGTACTAATAAAACTAATATTTCTTATAAAACACGCCAGATATTTCATATCCATATAAAAGCAACCAGGATTTCATAATCTAATTACATCAGATAGCTTCGCACTCGCCACGCCAAGACACAACAAAGCACCAAGTTTCACATGCAGCATCAAAACCTTTGGAAAGTAGCATTATACACGGTAAATAGACAGATGAATCTCATCCTGAAATCGCAGGCGGAAGGCAAATATTGAGCCTTCAGTGATGTTAAATGTCCTTGCAACTTTAGGCCAGTGGCTATGGATAATTTTTTTGACTGGGAACTGTGGGGCAACACCCCCACAGCATATCACAACTTTATTAATAAAAAAGAAACAGGTACAACAAGCTGATTACAAGGGGTAATCTAGAAAAAAACTAGACTATGAAAGGGGGGGGCAGAAAAACCTTACTACACTAAGCCTTAAGGGGGAAGGAAAGAGATCCACTTGAGGAGATCATCCTTGTAGGCTGATTTAATCCTATATTGTAACAGAGATATATCATGCCTAAAAGCACCTCTCCATTTATTAAAGTTGGCCCTCTCATTTCTAAAGACTTTGGCATTTCTAATGATCCAGATATTCCAACATGCAGTGAACACCACTTCAGAGAAAAAGGGTTTATCAAAACGATTCCTAGCCTGAATAACCAGATCAGACATTGAGTCGCCAGAAGCCCAATCAACCTGCAGATAGTTCCAGACTCTAAAACTGAAGTTGCAGTTGAAGAAAAGATGATCCCTGGTTTCTCGAACCTGCAAGGGACAGAGTGTGGCTATGGATAATTGCCCGCCCAACCTTCGTCCTCTTCAGCAAGACTTCAATATTGTACCGTGGGTGTTGAATGAATACCTTCCTCGCCTCTTGACCATGCAGGTGGTTTGAATCATTGGTGAACTTCTTTGAAAAGTACTAAAAACAAAGCTATGCATAAATCGCTGTTGTAAATTTTGAAATGGCGCAAGGGGTAAAATCAAGGTAAAAGAGTTGGTACCATCCTATAGTTGACTGATGTCTTCTTCATTGTGCAAACAAAGATCTTGTTGTTATTTGTTGCAAGTTTCTTCATCCTAACAATCTTTCCGAGTGTCTTGACTTGACTGATATTCATGGACATCTCATTTCCCCATATGCAAAATGGGTCGAACTGTGGGTATAAGCCTCTGACAGCAGGACCTACATGTGCAAGACCAAATTGTAAGAAACCTAAATATTAGAATGATTCCTCAAGAATCGCACAATAATGTGCTATTAGCCAAAGGACCCTGCTTGAACAAACCTCGATGGTAAACCGCAGTGTCTCCCATTGTTTCCCTGCAACACACGTAAGGAAGATCTTGATCAGGTTAACTGAGAGTGGCCATACTATCAGTAGAATATGTATTGAGTACAACCAAATTTGATTAGTGTCATATGCATAACAATACAAAATTTTACCCACAGCAAATGAAAAACAAATTGCAGAACTGAACTAAACAGTTAAATGGACAGCAGACCAAATGAACCAAAATAGTTAACTGAGCACAACATTGCAGATTAGAAACATGTACTAGAAGATAAGACAGTTAACAAAACAAAGAATGCTTGAGAACAAGATTACTAAATGTAGCAATTGTTGGACCAAAGTGTTAGCTGAACATTACATTTCAGAGGACCAAACTGTTAACTGAACATCAGATTGCATATTAACATTACAGAGGACAATTCACTAGAAGGCACTGGCGGTGGCCTCGAGAAAACATCACAATCTGTATTTTAAAGTAGACAACCGTGCGGTGGTGTCGACGGTGGCCTCGAAGACGGGGTGCTCCTCCAAGATCTGGCGGTCGACACGCATGTCAGCCATAGCGACCTCGTTCGTGCGTGCAGCCGCATGCTACTCAGCTCCATGTTATACTGCGTGTAAAATGGCTGTGGGCGGCGCTTAATTGGAGGAGGGGGGCAGTGATTTCGGTGGAAGGTGTTGCTCTGTCAGTCGGGGCATGTGGGATGGGAAATGAGGAGGATGGTGTGGGTGGGTGTGGATTACCTGACCATATCAACGAGGCCGCACAGCAAGAAGAAGGGTCGGCGGCAAGGAGGCTGCGTAGCAACAAGAAGAGTCGCCGGCGAGGAGGCGGCGCTGCAAGAAGAAGGGTCGTCGGCGAGGAGGCGGCGCTGCAAGAAGAAGGGTAGCCGGCGAGGAGGCGACACTGCAAGAAGAAGGGTCACCAGCAAGGAGGCTAAGCTGCCAGTAAGCAGTAGTGAAGGTTTGAACTTCGAAAGCAAGGAGGAACAGTGGAAATGTGGCTTTTGGTAGGAGGGAGGGGCGGGGAGATAGATATTTCCGGTGGCAAAAATTTCGCCGTGCCGCGAGAAACTGCATGCAAGTGTGGTTCAAGCGGGGCGGTGGATCAGATGATGAAGCTTCGCTCACAGAAGTTTACAAGACGGTGCGCCAAGATATTTTATATCGCACCCCACACGATTCTTTCTAGTAAACTGTTTGTGGTATACCTGATTTTTCATTATGTTTTGAAAGACAAAATGGTGTTATAGAGGGAAAGGATGGTGTTTGAATTGCTAGAACATTTACGTACAGTGAACATGCAACTAGTACATGAGTGTCATGATTAAATTTGGAATTATTCTGGGTTTATTTGGCATTTTTATGCATTAATTTGAGTTTCTGGGCATTTAGTGTGCATAATTCAAATTTGAACTACAAACACATGCTCCAATGCACCAAAGTTTGCTAAAAAATCACATGTGTGTCTTTGGGTGAATTTATAGGTCCCATGCAAGAAAAGGGAATAAAATTCAAACATCTGGGTGTCGTGGCTCAGCCGGAATGATTGAGAAACTTGGTTTTTTAATTCCTGTAAATCGAAAACACGGCTGAAAATCATGAAACTTGGCATGGTGTCATGACATGGCACCAACATGCTGTAGTAATTGTTTTGGCCGAATTGGGACAAGATTTGGTGTAAGCTTCTTGCAAACCGGAGCTTCCCTCAAGAAGCCTCCTGGTTCCGAGAGGGAACGTGTCACCTCCGTGTGCGAAACAACAAACGTGCATTGTCTTCTCCCGCCTTAATTTTTTTATACAGGCAGATTAGACAAAATAGAAGTATCGTGCTAAATTTTGGAAGTATTCCGTGTTCGTTTGGCCTTTTTTATACATTAATTGAGTTTATGGGCATTTAATGTGCATAATTCAAATTTGAACTACAAGCACGTGCTCCAGTGCACCATAGTTGTTTGAAAAATCACATGTGTGTCCTTGTGTCGGTGTACTAGAGTAGGGGTACCCTAGTATCCCGAACTCGTGCACGGGCAGTTGCAGCACCCCGCGGCAAGGCTTGCCTGGTCACCGCCAAGATCCTCCGTGGTTCCTTTGGAGCCATTCAAGAACAAAGTATTTAACCAAGAAGACAAGGCCCCGACAAGAGGAGCTTGCCGGGAAGGCCACTCAAGGCACGCAGAAGACAAGACCCCGGCAAGAGGAGCTTGTCGGGAAGGCTCGGAGAGCGACAAGCCTCCGGATGCGACAAGGATTCAGCCGTGGCAAGGCACTTGCCACGGCAGTAACCTCTTCATCTCCGCCTCCAGCTCATCCACCAACGTGTCGCCATGGGACCATTCCATGCGCTGCGTGTCAAGAGGTCAGGCAGCCAGCGGGAGCAGCGATAAGCGGCGCCGACAAGCTTGCCATCGTGGCTTAACGGTGGCGCCCCGACGGTCCCTCACAGACTCGCTTGTTTGGCTGTGACGCATTTAATGCTTTTGTCCCTTGCCATCGTGGTTAGGTAGAGTACATCATACCATCGTACAAGTAGGTGTACCAACTACTGTTTTTCCATTTAGGTACCCCTTCTACGCTGCCACCTGCCGGAGCCCCTTTGAGCATATAAAAGGAGGCCCATGCGCAACGTAGAAGGGGTTGGTCACGACCGCTTCCTCCGGTTCGAACACTCTCACGCTAGGTCTCGTACTACCGGAGTATACCGTAGCTCTCAGCCCCTAGCAAGAACACAATACAATTAGACAAGCAGCAAGAGGAGTATTATCTCTCCGAGAGCTCAAGCTGGGTAAACTGCTCGTGTGTTTCGCCTCGATCCGCTCTTTCAGGCGATCTCCGCCCCCTCGAACAAAAGGGACTCGGTCCGCCGTCCCATAGGTGTTCGTGGTCCGATCAGCCTCCCGACATCTTTGGCGCGTCCGTAGGGCGCCGAGGCTGTGTGAACCTGATCCGGCGCTCACACGAGCAACATCTTCATCATCTTCAACATCTTCATCAACATGCCACCGAAGAAGAAGTCTTCGGCAGCGGAGCCGTCTCACGAACCCACCATCACCGGAGCAAACGGGTGGTGGAGCAGACGCTGGCGGAAGAACGGGCGCCGACGGGGGAGCTCACGGTGCTACCAAGTCCAAAGACAAGGCCGCGCAGACCTCGGCGTCCGTACATGTACCGCGCCCATCTCAGGAGCCGCGGGACCAACAGCGTCATGGTATTCACAATACCATACGCCGCTGGATCAAGACCGAGCCGAGGATCTCAAGGCCCTCAAGACCAGCGCGGACGCCAACATGCTGGCACGAGCGAGGTACGGTCGCCTGGACGGGATGCTGCTCCTTCTAACATAGTTAGAAGTCCGAGCATATCCCGCTCCTCGCACCGTTCACCATTGCCACCCACCACTCCAGCAGAAGCTCGGGCGAGAGCTCAATCCTCTCGACATTACCCTCCAACGGCCGACAAGGTCGACGAGTGGAGGGCCACCATACAGTAGTCTCATCGGCCGCCAATGGCAACGCCCACGGCAACCGAAAAGTGCGTTGCCGCTGCGGCAGAACGCCAAACGCGAGCCGGTGGCGCATTTAGACCGTGGGGTGCAACCACCACGCACTCTCCGCCCCGAAGGCCAAGGTCGCGGACTCGCCGGATCCACCTCGACAAATGACTCCATCGCGGCCATCAGATCCACGAGCTCATCGCGATCAGCGCCAAGTGCTACACGCTCAACAAAGAAGAGGACGCCGAACTCGCATCGAAGCGCCAAGAGAAGCGCGACGTCAATCCGACAAGCGCTGGGCCCTTCTGTTGACATGCACGCGCCAGAGGAACCAGCGACTTGCCGTCAGACGCGGTAGGTTGCCCCGCTCACTCGTGAGCTGCGGCAAGTCCAAAGGGCCCAAAGAAGAAAACTTCGCCGACGCATTCGGAGAAGTACGACGGCAAGACGCATCCGTCGGAGTTTCTCAAAGATCTACACCATCGCAAAGGCACGCTGCCAGGGGCGAGACGACAAGATCCTTGCCAACTACTTCACCGGTGCTCAAGCCCAACGTCAGGTCTCGCTCATGCACTTGCCGGAAAACTCCATATCTTCTTGGCAGATCTATGCCATCGCTTTGTCGGCGCTTTTACAGCGCCACAAACCCCATGGCCAAGAAAGCGACCTTCATCTCGCCGCCTGTAAGGAAGGAGAGTCCCCGCGCAAGTTCATTCGTGAGATTCAGCCGTGTGCACTACAACATCCCAGATGTCCACCCCGCCGCTGTGATCGCCAAGCTTCATCGTAACGCGCGGAACCGCAGGATGAGGGAGGAGATGGCGATGTGCAAAGTCAAGGACGTCAGTGAGCTGTATGCTTTAGCCGACAAGTGTGCACGTGCTGAGGAGGGGAGGAGACTCCCCGGAGAGAATACCGAAGCAGGAGGATCTGACAGTGAGGAGACCGCCCCGGCAAACAAGAGTCGGCGGCGGGGCAACAGGAAAAAGAAAGGCAGAGATGTGCTAGTCGTCGAGCAGTCCGGCAACGGAGGTGGCGACAAGAATGCCAAGGCTGGTAGCTCCGGCAAGGAGGTTGTTACCGGCACCAACCACCAGTACTGTGGCGCCGCCGGCTGCAGGACGGCTCGACAAGCAAGATCGCAAGATCCACCGCACCAAGGGCCATGACCTCCAGAGCTGCAAAAAGGTCGAGCAGCTTGTTGAACAGCAGAAGGCTGAATACGAGCGACGCGACAAGGAGAAGGCCCAGGAAGGTGCTGGAGGAGCTGAAGAAGAAATGTCCCACGGGAGGGCGCCGCGGCAAGGCCAAGCAGCGGCAAGGAGACAGGCCTCCCCGCGACCGTGACAAGGATGAAGATGACGACGACGATGAAGATATGGAAGACGACGAGACCGATGAGCAGGAGTTTCAGGAAGCTACAGAGGTCCTCTGCGTTGACGGAGGTGCTTCCCTGCATACTTCCCACCGCCAACTCAAGCAGTGGATGCGGAAGTTAATGCAGCTGAACCGTCTGTGAGAGTCACGCAAGCCTCTGGCGGTTCAAAGACGCCTATCATCTTTGATATTGAGGACCACCTCGATCGCATAATCAAGGGTCGGGTGCTTGCCGATGTTGGTCTCACCAACTATCCGCAACCTCAAGGTCACCAAGATGCTAGTTGACGGGCGGGCCGCTTGAACTCGATCTCCTCTCAAGCGGTGCTCCGTAAGCTTCAGATCCCCGACAATGAGCTCGAAGAGACTGGCACATTCCAAGGAATCAATCCGGGAAGGAGCAAGCCGAAGGGGAAGATCACGTTGCCGGTAACATTTGGCAGCAAGCTGAACTTTAGGACTGAGAGGGTCACATTCGACGTTGCCGATTTCCCATTGCCTTTCAATGGGATACTTGGCCGTCCAGCACTCGCTAAGTTCATGGCAGCCTCTCATTATGCATACAACTTACTTAAGATGCCAGGCCCGATAAGCATCATCTCTGTCCCTGGCGACAAGAAAGATGCTCTTATCTGCGCCGACAAGATCTACCGGGAAGCAGCAGCTGCAATGTAGCAAAACACTTGCCGCCAAGCTCCTGTGGGGAAGAAGACCAAGTCGGGCAAGAGCTCGATGCCCACCGGCAAGCGCACCTCTTCGGAGTGCTGCGCCACCGCCGAGGACGCACCATAGAGCTCCACCGCAAGTGCAAGAAGACGATGGCAGCTCCGCCAAAGACCAAGAAGGTGTCCGCCAAGGAGGACGGCACCGTGGTACTCTTCACCATCGCTGCCACTCTCGACCCTAAACAGAAGGCGCGCTGTTGCTTTCTCGCGCTTAACGCCGACGATTTGCATGGCAACCGCCCCGACATCCCCGGTGTTCCTGTGAAAGTAATTGAGCACCGCCTTGCCGCTTGTCCTCATGCGCGCCGCCAAGCGTAAAGTCAGGAAGCAGGCAGTGGAACGCCAAGAGTTCATCGTAGAAGAGATCAAGAAACTGGAAGCAGCATGCCTTGTCAGAGGAGTGCTCCATCCTACGTGGTTGGCCAATCCTGTAGTTGTGCGCAAGGCAAATGGGAAATGGAGACTTTGTATCGACTTTACAGATGTCAATAAAGCTTGTCCCAAAGATCCATTTCCCTTGCCGCCAGACGACCAGATTGTTGACTCCACGACCGGATGTGATTTGCTTTCATTTCTTGATGCATACTCGTGGATATCATCAGATCTTCATGGCGTAAGAGGATGAGGAGAAAACCGCATTCATTACTCCATGTGGCACATACCGTTTCATACGGATGCCTTTCGGGTTTGAAGAATGTTGGTTCAACGCTTGCAAGAGTAGTCCATGACGCTTTTGAGCCGCAAATGCACGTAAATGTAGAAGCCTACATGGATGACATAGTGGTCAAGAGCAAGGACAAAGCAACTCGTTCAAGATTTGGATGAGACCTTTGCAAATCTGCGCAAGATCAACCTCAAGCTCAACCCCGAGAAGTGCGTGTTTGGAGTCCCTTCCGGCAAGCTTCTCGGGTTCTTCGTGTCTCAGCGGGGAATTGAGGCCAATCCCGACAAGATCAAGGCCATTGAGCAGATTGAAGCACCAAAGCGTGTCAAGGATGTACGAAGACTTGCCGGTTGCGTGGCTGCTCTCAGCAGGTTTATCTCTAGGTCTGCTGAACGCGCCCTGCCATTTTTCAAGATTTTGAAAAGGGTAGGTCCAATGAAATGGACTCCCGAAGCGGAGGCTGCGCTGCAGGACTTAAAGAGGTACCTGTTCTCCACTCCAATACTTGTCGCACCTAAGCCACAAGAGAAGTTGCTGCTATATATAGCGGCAACCAATCAAGTGGTTAGTGCTGCGTTAGTAGCGGAGAGGAGGCGGACGATGAGCCGCAACCATGGCAGATACATCCAGCGACAAGGTGGGGCTTCACGACAAGCTCTGGTCCCGACAAGGACGGATCTGCGCAGACGCACGAGCAGATGCAGAAAAGGATGGTGCAGCGCCCAGTTTACTTTCTCAGTTCCCTTCTGCAGGGGGCTAGATCAAGGTATTCTGGTGTGCAGAAATTGCTTTTCGGCCTCCTCATGGCCTCGAGAATGCTGCGCCATTACTTCCAAGCACATGAGATAATAGTCGTCACTCGCTTTCCGTCAAGAGGATATCGCAAAATCCGTGGCGGCAGTGCAGGATTGTCGAGTGGGCACTCGAACTGTCATGCTTTGGCCTCAAGTTTGAGAGCACTTCAACTATCCAAAGCGTAGCATTGGCAGAGTTCATAGCGGAATGGACCCCACGCAAGATGAAGAAATTCCGTAAACGAAAGCATCCCCGACAAGGAAGCGAGCAAAGAGTGGCTGATGTACTTTGATGGTGCCTTCTCGCTGCAAGGCACCGGTGCCGGCGTGCTGCTTGTCGCACCCACCGGAGAGCACCTCAAGTACGTAGTCCAGATGCACTTTCCCAAGGAGCAAGCAACAAACAATACAGCAGAGTATGAAGGTTTGCTTGCCGCCTCGTGGATCGCAGTGGACCTTGGGATTAAGAAGCTTATTGTCAGGGGTGATTCGCAGCTTGTCGTCCGCCAAGTGAACAAAGATTATCAGAGTCCATTGATGGAAGCTTATGTTGATGAAGTGAGAAAGCTAGAAGAGCACTTTGACGACCTACAAATGGAACATGTTCCAAGAGCTCGTAATGATATTGCCGATGGCTTCGCCAAAGTGCTGCACTTAAGTTGCTCTGTGGAACCAGGGATTTTGTGCTCAAGCTAACTCAACCAACCGTAACACCATCAACTGGACAGAACAAGAAGAGGAAGTTGATCTCTGGTGACTACTTTCCGGCAGAGCTTCCCGAAGCCGCCGCCAAGAAGGTCCCCAAGATCGACACCAAGAATGCTGAGGGGCAGTCTGCTCCGACAAGCCCTAGGGTTTGTTTCGTTGAAGCAGACGCTCGCGACAAGTTTTGCTCCGGCAAGCTTGCCGGGGAACATCAAGCTCCGGCCGAACCGCAGTTTCTTGCCGTAGAAGCGGATGTTCCCGCAGCAGCAGATGTGCCTTTAGTCCTTGTTGTCGAGCCGCAAGCTCCAGCATGGGCGCAGCAGATTGTCCATTTCCTTCAGACAGCAGAACTTCCCGAAGAGCAAGAAGAAGCGGAAAGAGTAGCCCGGCAAATAAGTATGTACCAGTTTGTCGACAAAGACACCGCATGTATGAGACTCAATGGGGTGAAATTGAAGTGTATTCATCGGGAAGACGGACAAAAGCTGTTGGCAGAGATACATGGAGGCATATGTGGTCACCACATTGGAGCCAGAGCACTTGCCGGCAAAGCGTTCCGGCAAGGTTTCTTTTGGCCGACAGCCCTCCAGGATGCAACTGCACAAGTAACCAAGTGTGAAGCGTGCCAGTTCCATTCCAAACAGATACACCAGCCAGCTCAAGCTCTCCAGACGATCCCTTTATCTTGGCCATTTTTGGTCTGGGGGCTCGACATTCTCGGCCCCTGTCCTCGAGCTGTCGGGGGCTTTGAGTACTTGTACGTCGCAATCGACAAGTTCACAAAGTGGCCGGAAGTGGAAGCAAAGAGGAAGGTGACAAAGACAAGCCAGCCAAGTTCTTCAGTCGATTGTTTGCCGCTTCCGAATCCCTAACAGGATCATCACCGACAACGGCACACAATTCTGAAGTCGCACCTTCATGCAAAGACGTCCAAGATCTTGGCGCCAAAGGTCTGCTTTGTTCTTCGCTGCTCATCCGAGAAGCAACGGTCAAGGCAGAGGGCAATGCTGAAGTGTCTTAGCGGACTCAAGACCAGAACTTTCGAAAGGCTGCACAAGTGCGGAAGAAACTGGATTGAGGAGCTACCGGTGGTTCTTCGGTCGATCGTGACGACGCCAAATCGAGCCACCGCCGCACACCTTTTTGCTCTAGTCTATGGAGCAGAGGCAGTTCTCCCCACGGAACTTCAGATACGGGTCACCTCGAGTACTCGCTTATGATGAAGCTTGAGCAAGAGCAGCTGCGACAAGATGACGCTGCTCCTTGAGGAGGACCGTCTTCAGTCAGCACGAGCTTCGTTACCAAAGCAAGCTTTGCGCCGCTACCATAGCCGCAGTTAGTGCCGTAAGCCTCGAGGAAGGCGACCTTGTTCTTCGCGCGCTCAGTCCGCCAAGAATTCAAACAAGTTGACGCCGAAGTGGGAAGGCCCTTATCGGGTGAAACGAGTCACTAGGCCTCGGCGCTGTCCGCCTTTGAGACCGAAGATGGCATTCCGTGAGCAACTCCCGAACATTGAGCATCGTCGTAAGTTTTACTCAGAGCGCGTTGTTTAACCTGTTCCGGCAACCACCTTTTGTACAAGTCTTGCCGATGTTGCATGTAATCCTTTGTACAAAGCCGGGCGCAGATCCCGTGCATAAGTAAATCTCATGTGTTGCACACAACTTGTCAAATTCATGCTTTCATCATTTTATTGCATGTTTTGGCTAACACTTTGTGCAGCACCCACACCCGGTAAGCAATATCGAGTCATTGGGCTCCATAACTTTATTTTCTCTTCTTTCTCTTTTCTCAAAGAAAGGAAGGTTCCCTCGCGCACAAGTTAACCAGGGGGAAGGAGAAGATAATACTATGGACCAAGCGTTGCTCGAGGAAGTTTCGCCTTATTGGGAAGCAAACGACAGAAAAGCTAAGTTGCCCATGTTTGAGCAATCAGTTCTTAAATTTTTAAGTTATCTTCCTCGAACGATAGTACTTTGTATGGAAAACCTGTGCGCGGAGGAACCAACTCGCGGCTAGTCGCGCCCTTACTTTGTTTCGAGTCCGCTCAACAACTTAAGTGAGCTGCAGCTAGTCGCGACAAGGTTGCTTGTCGGAGGCGGCACCGCCAGCAGGCTGCTGACGTTCCACACTCGGCCATGGCAAAGGCGCTGCACCGACAAGTTCCCTAAAAGCGTAGGGCAAAACGCATAAAGGAAGGAATCAAGTAAAGGAAATAACATTGCAATCATCGCCTAAGATAGAGTTATATTACAAAATAGCTTGTCACAGATCTAATAAATTGTTCTAAACATGATCGCCAGCCGACAAGGGAAAGATAAAATTGGCGGCCTAGTCTACGCGGGTCGCCATCAACCCGCTGATTCTTGCCCACCTTGTCCACAATGGGTGCGACAAGGGCTTTGAGCGCCTCCACATCGGCATCTGGCGGCAAGGATCCGAGGACGCCGCTGAGGTTGAGGCCTGGATTGCGGAAGGCCACCTTCATCAACACCTTCCGAGGTCTCTCTCAGACAGATCTGGCGCGATTCCTCGGCCAGCTGCTTTGGGATCTCTTCCCGAGTCGCTGGAGAGCCGCCACCACGCCTTGAAGAATAAGCTAAGCTTGGCGCTGGGTTGGAGGTGCTCGTCGGAGGAGTATCCGAGATCCACCATCCCCAGCTCCATCACTGCTGTGGATGGCGGCGAAGATTCACGAGACCTTCGTCCAAGGCTCCACATTCTCCCTCAAAGGCGCCTGGTGGCGGCAGCATTCGCCAGCAGCTCCTCTTTGGCCTTGATCTTCTCCAACAGGCCCACCTCCCGCTTCTTGGCGCCTGGGCCCAGCTGCCTGCGCTGAGTTGTCGCCTTCAGCTCAAGATCTGCCTTGGAATCCTTGGCGGCGTCGAGCTCCTTGCTCCTATCGGCGAGACGGCCCTGCAACTCGCCAAGAGTGTAGGCGCCCTTCTCGCCGTGCTTGAGCGCAGCAAGCTCCTCGCCGCTTTTCTCGAGATCGCCTCCAGCCAAGGCCACCTTCGTCTCCAACTCTTTCTTGGCGGCCTCGGGCGGCTGCGGCAGCATCCTTCGCTTCCTTAAGAGCCCCGCCAAGTGACTCCTCGCGCGACAAGCTCTTCCTCATAGCTGTCAAGATTGATCTTCCGCTGCGCCAACTCGCCTTCTTCTTGCGCAGATAGCTTCTCGGCAGCAAGCCTTTGCTGCTCCTCGACCTCAGCCTTCTCAAGGATGAAGGTTGCACGCTCTTTCAAAGAAGTCGCCCCGCCTTTCCGCTACGCTCCGGAGAGTTTCTTGGTTGGCGCCCGGAGCTCTTCCTCGCGCTTCTCCATGTTCCGCTCCCGCCTCGCGACAAGTGCTTCCCTGACTCCAACTTGGCTTGTTTCGGGCGCGGTAGAGCGACAAGAGCTTCTTCAGAAATGCTCCTCCTCGAGACTCGCCATCGCTGCTGCTTGGCGCGTCCATCAGCCTGCCCGGCCTGAGGCGAAAGGCAGCTCTCCGTCGAAGGTCTCTCCTTCGACCGGCGCCCGGGAGCTCGACGCCCAGGGGAGCTTGATGAAGACGCCGTCGCCGGCCTTCAAGTAGACGCCGGGCTGGGGCTCTTCGGAGCCTGACGCTGCAGCGGCAGCGGGGGAATCGGCGGTCGGTGTAGCGCCTGGCGCTCCTGCAAGGCCTCGGGGCCGTCGGTCGATCGCAAGACCCTCGCCAATTCTGCGGCGGCAGCCTCGGTGGCCTCTTCGCGGCGAGCTCGTCGCGCCGGCTTCTTCTCCCACGGAGGCGGCTTCGTCAGTGTTGCCGCGCGCGTCCTCCTCGCCGGTGACCTCGGTCTCCATCGGCTCTAGGGCGGACGGATGAAGAAAGTCAAGAAAATATCCAAAGATAGAATCAGAAGAAGAAAAACACAAGGGAAGTACTCAGGCAAGAAGGTTACCTGCGCCGGGGGCTGCGGTCATGGTCTCCGCCGCCAAGGGATCACTGGTGCCATCCCTTGCCGGAGAGCTGCCCCTTGCTGGAGAAGGCTCCCTTGCCAGAGAAGGTTCCCTTGCCGGAGAAAGCTCCCTTACCGGGGAGCGCTCCCTTGCCGGGGAATCCACCCTTGGCGGCGAGTCAAGCGTATGGAGGCTGCTCTGCTTCTACACAAGTCAACAGTCGGATATCGACAAAGGAAAAGCACCCATGCACGCCAACAGCAAGAAGTAGACCATATACTTATGCCGGGGCTGCGCCTGGGGCTGCTTTGAAGGAGAGTTGCCTCACCCGGCAAGGTTGTCTCGGACGCGCCTCCTGCCGTCGCGGTGGGTTCGTCCTCGACGACAATCACCGGGGTCTTGGCCCTCTTCGACGCTCTCTGGGCCAGCGTCCTGAAAAGGAAAGAGTTCAGAACGAAGCAAATCAGATTCAAGATGAAGCAACAAAATTGAAAAAATACAAGCACAATATTGAAGCTTACTCTTCTTCTTCCTCATCGGAGCTGAGCGCGGAGAAATAAAACTCCGGCTCGCCTCCGGTGCGACGAGGCGGAGGAGTGGGCTCTCTTGACCGCTTGGCGGAGGTTTCGCGGTGGCACTGGAGGATCCCGCCCAGCTTGTCGCAGCAGTGTGGGGTGCTCAAGGCAACATTGCTTGTCAGCTGTAGAGCGCTGCTGCCTTGTGGCCAAGGCTGGGCCCGCCTGCCGCTTCTGCCTCGCCTCCGCCTTATGCGGAGACGCCTCTTTGGCGGAGCCGGGGGCTCCGTTTGCAGCAAGCCGCTGGATGGTGGGGAAGAAGCGCCCTCGGCTGGTTCGCTCGACTCGGCCTCAGATTCGGAAAGCTCTTCCTCACCGACGAACTCCCTTCGCTCGGCAAGGCTTGCCGCCTCTGCTGCATCTGCCTCCTCCATGGTGTACCCGAAGACGCCAGCGGCAGCAGCTGATGCCGCCTCCTCCAGCCTGGTGGCAATGCGCTGCATGTCGTCGTCGGTGGTGTCGCGGGTGAGCTTCTTCTGCTCGTCGGGGCGGATCGGCATTTCTTCCAAGCTGTCGAAGAATTGCCGCACGACGTCAGTCTGCAGTGCTCTTGCCAGGTTGGAACGATCCCATGAGAATTGCACAACGGCATCATGGCACGGATGCGGTCCAAATAAGAATTGTTGCACAATGGGACTACCCCTCGGCAACCTAAACCACTCGGGGTGATCGGGGTCATGCTTGAACAGCTCTAGCAGCATCGCATCCAACTCCAAGACAAAGGAAATTCCAGTTGAGGCCCGGCGCAGCCTCATGATGTCCGCTGCGTATTGGAACTCCCAAGCAGGTCTCCTCCTCTCCTCGCAAGGGGAGATGGCGCGGCGCGGCGAAATTCTCGCCAATCGCGCTTACAAGAAGTCCGGCAAGCCTCGAGGCGCAAGATCCGGGTCACAGCAATCTTCAGCCTAGCATCTTCCGGCGCCAAGTTGCTCCAATCGTTGCCGCGCACTATTGGGGTTTGGCGCAGGGCAGTGAAGGGCTGCGGGTTCTCCTCAACGATCCAACACCAATTGGCTCTCCACTCCTCCCATTTGTTGCGGAGCTCACCTTCCAGATAAGCTTCTTTCTTGCCGATCCTGGAGACCCAAGCAATCCCTCCGGCAAGCGGCTCCCCTCTCTCAACGCGGGGCATGAAGAAGTGGCGGAAGAGGGCTACGTTTGGGTGGATCCGACAAAGTTTTCGCAAAGGTGTGCGAAAACTGCCATGGTCGAGACAGCATTGGGGGTGAAATCAAGGAGGCGAAGCCCATAGCTGTTCATGATATCGCAGAAGAATTAGAAAAGTGGCGGGCGAGCCCGCAATAGAAGAAAAGCGCAAAGAAAGGGTACCAAGTTGGGGCTAGTTCAAGCGGTGGCGGGGAGTACCTTCGCGCTGGATGCGCACGCTGCCTCCGTCGACCGTAAGAGGTAGTAACCTCCCTCGGCTCCTTTGGCGCCGAGCTGGGGGAGAAGATGGCCCGCCTTTTGCAGCGCCCATGAGCCGCTACGCCTCGGCCGACTTCACGCCCTTCCCTTGTCGGCTTTGAGCCATGGCGGAGGCGGTGGAGGAGACCGACGGCGTTGATGGCGCTGTGGCGAAAGGGGGCGGAGCGCTGCTCTCTTCGCACTAGAGAAGAAGGGGGGAGCGGTGGTGGTTTTCGAGACGAGACAGCAATGGCGAGGTGGGCGACCTGCCCCTGTTTCCCCTGTTTATAAGGAGGGAGAGGGGGTCGGACGTTCTGCTTTTCCTAATAAAGAAACCCCCCACGATCTCTCCTACGACGCCACGTTCGACGCATGCTGTTCGTGGGAGACATGGTGGGTCCAGAGCAAGTTACGGCGTGATCAAGGCCGCGTGTGGCCGTGCACTGTTTTGGGCCTGGCCCAACAGCGCTCGGCACCGTGTGTGGCCCATGCCCGGGGGCTCCTGTCGGTGTACTAGAGTAGGGGTACCCTAGTATCCCGAACTCGTGCACGTCGATTCTGCAGCACCTCAGCAAGGCTTGCCCGTCACCGCCAAGATCCTCCGTGGTTCCTTTGGAGCCATTCAAGAACAAAGTATTTAACCAAGAAGACAAGGCCCCGGCAAGAGGAGCTTGCCGGGAAGGCCACTCAAGGCACGCAGAAGACAAGACCCCGGCAAGAGGAGCTTGCCGGGAAGGCTCGGAGAGCGACAAGCCTCTGGACGCGACAAGGATTCAGCCGCGGCAAGGCAGGCAACCTCTCTTCATCTCCGCTCCAGCTCATCCACCAACGTGTCGCCATGGGACCATTCCATGCGCGCGTGTCAAGAGGTCAGGCAGCCGGTGGGAGCAGCGATAAGCGGCGCCGACAAGCTTGCCATCGTGGCTAACGGTGGCGCCCCGACGGTCCTCAAGTTGCCTTTGTTTGCGGCGAGACGGGCATTTAATGCTTTTGTCCCTTGTCGCCGTGGTTAGGTAGAGTACACTCAGTACAATCGTACAAGTAGGTGTACCAACTACTATTTTTCCATTTGTACCCCGCTCACGCTACCACTGCCGGAGCCCCTTTGAGCATATAAAAGGAGGCCCATGCGCAACGAGAAGGGGTTGGTCACGATCAGTTCCCTCCGGTTCGAACACTCTCACGCTAGGTCTCGTTACCAGCCGGAGTATCTTTGTAGCTCTCAAAGGCTCCCTAGCAAGAACACAATACAATTAGACAAGCAGCGGTAGGAGTATTATCTCTCAGGAGAGCTCCGGTTGGGTAAACCGCTCGTGTTAGCCGCCTCGATCCGCTCTTCGTGCGATCTCCGCCCCCCTCCGAACCAAAAGGGACTCGGTCCGCCGGTCCCATAGGTGTTCGTGGGTCCGATCAGCCTCCCCGACACCTTGGGTGAATCTCTAGGTCCCATGCAAGAGATGGGAGTGAAATTCAAACATCTGGGCGTCGTGGCTCGGCCGGAAAGATTGAGAAACTTGGTTTTTTAATTCCTGTAATTCCAAAACACGCCTAAAAATCATGAAACTTGTCATGGTCTCATGACATGGCATGAACATGCTGCGGTAATTTTTTTGGCCGAATTGGGACAACCTTTGGTGTAAGCTTCTTGCAAACCGGAGCTTCCCTCAAGAAGGCTCGTGGTTCCGAGAGGGAACGTGTCACCTGCGTGTGCGAAACGACATACATACACTGCCTTCTCCCGCCTTAATTTTTTTTGCACATCCAGATTAGACCAAATAGAAGTACCGTTCTAAATTTTGCAATTATTCCGGGCTCGTTTCGCCTTTTTTATACATTAATTGAGTTTCTGGGCATTTAATGTGCATAATTCAAATTTGAACTACAAGCACAGGCTCCAGTGCACCAAAGTTGTTTGAAAAATGACATGTGTGTCCCTGGGTGAATTTCTAGGTCTCATGCAAGAGACTGGAGTGAAATTCAAACATCTGGGCGTCGTGGCTCGGCCGGAAAGATTGAGAAACTTGGTTTTTTAATTACTGTAATTCCAAAACACACGTGAAAATCATGAAACTTGGCATGGTGTCATGACATGGCACGAATTGGATGCGGTATTTTTTTGGCCGAATTGAGACAAGCTTTGGTGTAAGCTTCTTGCAAACCGGAGCTTCTCTCAAGAAGGCTCGTGGTTCCGAGAGGGAACGTGCCACCTCCGTGTGCGAAACGACATACGTACACTACCTTCTCCCGCCTTAATTTTTTTACATAGCAAGATTAGACCAAATATAAGTACCGTGCTAAATTTTGGAATTATTCCAGGCTCCTTTCGCCTTTTTTATACATTAATCGAGTTTCTTGGCATTTAATGTGCATAATTCAAATTTGAACTACAAGCACATGCTCTACTGCACCAAAGTTGTTTGAAAGATCACATGTGTGTCCTTGGGCGAATTTCTAGGTCCCAGGCAAGAGATGGGAGTGAAATTCAAACATCTGGGAGTCGTGGCTCGACCGGAAAGATTGAGAACCTTGGTTTTTTAATTCCTGTAATTCCAAAACACGCCTGAAAATCATGAAACTTGGCATGGTGTCATGACATGGCACCAACATGCTGCGGTAATTTTTTGGCCGAATTGGGACAAGCTTTGGTGTAAGCTTCTTGCAAATCGGAGCTTCCCTCAAGAAGGCTCGTGGTTCCGAGAGGGAACGTGTCACCTCCGTGTGCGGAACGACATACGTGCACTGCCTTCTCCAGCCTTCATTTTTTACACAGCCAGATTAGATCAAATAGAAGTATCGTGCTAAATTTTGGAACTATTCCGGGCTTGTTTCGCCTTTTTATAAATTAATTGAGTTTCTGGGCATTTAATGTGCATACTTGAAATTTTAACTACAAGCACATGCTCCAGTGCACCAAAGTTGTTCGAAAAATCACATGTCTGTCCTTGGGTGAATTTCTAGGTCCCATGCAAGAGATGGGAGTGAAATTCAAACATCTGGGTGTCGTGGCTCGGCGGGAAAGATTGAGAAACTTGGTTTTTTAATTCCTGTAATTCCAAAATACGCCTGAAAATCATGAAACTTGGCATGGTGTCATGACATGGCACCAACATGCTGCGGTAATATTTTTGGCCGAATTGGGACAAGCTTTGGTGTAGGCATCTTGTAAAAAGGAGCTTCCCTCAAGAAGGCTCGTGGTCCCGAGAGGGAACGTGTCACCTCCGTGTGTGAAACGACATACGTACACTGCCTTTTCCCGCCTTATTCTTTTTACACAGCCATATTAGACCAAATAGAAGTTCCGTGCTAAATTTTGGAATTATTCCGGGCTCGTTTCGCCTTTTTATAAATTAATTGAGTTTCTAGGCATTTAATGTGCATACTTCAAATTTTAACTACAAGCACATGCTCCAGTGCACCAAAGTTGTTCGAAAAATCACATGTGTGTCCTTGGGTGAATTTCTAGTTCCCATGCAAGAGATGGGAGTGAAATTCAAACATCTGGGTGTCGTGGCTCGGCTGGAAAGATTGAGAAACTTGGTTTTTTAATTCCTGTAATTCCAAAATACGCCTGAAAATCATGAAACTTGGCATGGTGTCATGACATGGCTCCAACATGCCGCGGTAATATTTTTGGCCGAATTGGGACAAGCTTTGGTGTAAGCTTCTTGCAAATCGGAGCTTCCCTCAAGAAGGCTCGTGGTCCCGAGAGGGAACGTGTCACCTCCGTGTGCGAAACGACATACGTACACTGCCTTCTCCCGCTTTATTTTTTTACACAACCAGATTAGACCAAATATAAGTACCGTGCTAAATTTTGGAATTATTCCGGGCTCGTTTCGCCTTTTTTATACGTTAATTGAGTTTCTAGGCATTTAATGTGCATAATTCAAATTTGAACTACAAGCACATGCTCCAGTGAACCAAAGTTGTTTGAAAAATTACATGTGTGTCCTTGGGTGAATTTCTAGGTCCCATGCAAGAGATGGGAGTGAAATTCAAACATTTGGGCGTCGTGGCTCGGCCGGAAATATTGACAAACTTGGTTTTTTTATTCCTGTAATTCCAAAACACGCCTGAAAATCATGAAACTTGTCATGGTGTCATGACATGGCACCAACATGCTATCGTAATATTTTTGGCTGAATTGGGACAAGCTTTGGTGTAAGCTTCTTGCGAACCGAAGCTTCCCTCAAGAAGGCTCCTGGTTCCGAGAGGGAACGTGTCACCTCCGTGTGTGAAACGACATACGTACACTGCCTTCTCCCGCCTTATTTTTTTTACACAGCCAGATTAGACCAAATAGAAGTACCGTGCTAAACTTTGGAATTGTTCCGGGTTTGTTTGGCCTTTTTTATACATTAATTGATTTTCTGGGCATTTGATGTGCATAATTCAAATTTGAACTACAAGCACATGCTCTAGTGCACCAAAGTTGTTTGAAAAATCACATGTGTGTCCTTGGTTGAATTTCTAGGTCCCATGCAAGAGATGGGAGTGAAATTCAAACATCTGGGCGTCGTGGCTCAGCCAGAAAGATTGAGAAACTTGGTTTTTTAATTCCTGTAATTCCAAAACATGCCTGAAAATCATGAAATTTGGCATGGTCTCATGACATGGCACCAACATGGTGTGGTAATTTTTCTGTCCGATTTGTGAAGGCCCACACATTAACAATCAACAAAGTCATTTTGGAACAAGTGCTGTCACGTTACAAATTGGAAACACAAGTATTATTGAAACCATGGGTGTTCAACTTACCAATTATGTGCAGCCACGCATCCCCTTTTTAATTGGCTAGGAGGTGTCGTGCGGGGTAGCTATGTGAGTACGGGAGGTGTGCGATCAGACCCCTGCGCGTGCTCATTGGGAGGAGAGCCCTTTGACTGCTACCCGCCGTGCACCTCCCTCCCAACGTCTCCATTAATGGCGTCCGAGCACCTGTTCTAAGGCGTGGCTATATGTCTCACTGGATTGAGATTTAAGAGAGAAAATGAAAATCTGAAAAGAAATTTTTGCACGGATCTTGATGTAAGATCCGACGAACCTATATAGCATCGACTGTGACTTATAGCAAGCATGATGAATATAAGGACGATGACAGTGGATAATAATTGTCTTACATATTTAGAAACATAATTAAAAAAGCCACATGCGGCAACGCCCGAAATACACAAGGGCAAAAGAAGAAGGAAGACAACTATCTGGCTCACTGATCTCTACTTTCTTGATGCGTTGCTGCAGGCCGCGGGAACTAGTCTCCGCGGCGAGCGGCGACGAGCTCTTTCTTGTTATTCTCGTCCATAAGTTTCTCGATGATGACGCCAGTCCTCTTCAACAAGGCAGTGGTCTGCTCCGGCTACTCCGCACTTCCGACGATCTTCGCCCTCAGCAGGTCGCGCTCGGCCCGGAGCTTCGCATTGCTCTCATTTAGTTGTCGGATGACGTCGGTAGACTGTTCAAACAAGGCTTGCAGGTCATCCTGCAACCTCGCCCACCTGGAGATCTGATCCATCTGCCTATGGAAGAGGGCACGCATGCGCCTGTCAGAGTCCTCGCCTACCCGCGAGGCATTTCCCCGGCCTCCGCGGCAAGGGAGGACATCTCTGCTGCATTCGCGGTGCGGCGGGACATCTCTTCTGCTTCCACGGTGCGGCCGGACCAGTCTGCTGCATCGACGGTGGAGCGGGTCCTCCGTGCTACATCGGCGGCGTGGTGGGACCTCTTTGCTGCTACGGCCGTGCGGCAGGACATGTTGGCTGCTACCGCGGCGAGGCGGGACATCTCTCGTGCTCCCGCTTCCAGGCTCGCCTCTCCCTGGTTGCAATCTCTCCACCCAGAACTCAAGCTGGCCACGGCGGACGCAAGGGAACGATGATGAATGCCTTGTTTTTTTTTGACTTTTTGTCGATGAGGAGTTGAGGAGGAATGTGCAGTCATCTTGGAGTAGTAGTATTTATAACCACGTAGTAATACACTCCTAAGTGGGAAACCATTTAGGTTTTGATCGGTGTGAATAGGTTTGCAATTTGGAATGTGACGGAACGCATGCTCAAAATTTACTAACGGTTATAAGTGCGGCACTATTCCTGGAAGGCGTAATGTGGGCACGTACGCCTTCTCGGCCGCGTACGTGGCGTTTGCACCATAGGGTGCACCGCAATAGGCAATGTCAGCACACATCTTTTAATTAGAATGGGTGTGCCCGTCTAGCGCACACACGCCATCAATCACAGACACTTTGATCTGGCTTACCCGTTTCTGTTTTGTTGCCTAATCACAAACAGTTAATCCTTCTGAAGCATATGCCCTCAATCACACACACCTTGATCTAGCTGACCGTTTCTTTTGTGTTGCCTAATCACAAACAGTTCATCCGAGTGAACCAGATGCTGTCGATATCGCATACACCTTCATCCGCTGCCCGTTTCTTTTGTGTTGCCTAATCACAAACAGTTCATCCGAGTGAACCGTATGCTCTATATCGCACACGCCTTCATCAGGCTGCCCGTTTCTTTTGTTCCTCCTCATCGCAAACAGTTCATTGGACTGAACCATATGACCTGGATCGCACACGCAACTAAAATCTGAGCCCTGTTTGATGCATCCTCCATCGCAAACATTTTCACCTTTTTTGACTGTTTTCATACATCACCGTTTGCGATTATGGCATCGCACACAGTTTCTCGAAGGGTCTCTGATCATAGTGTCGCGTTAGCAGCATCCTGCAGCAGTGCCACTTGACCAAGGCCTTAGGAGCTTCTTCAAATGCACCAATCTCCTCTTGAAGCTTGTCATTGCCTTTTAGCTTGTGGTCTTGTGGTGGAAGATCATCTTGAGCTTGTGTCCCCTTGAAGGAAGTAGGATCATACTTCTCTCGTTGAGGAACAAACTTCGTCTTGGGGTATTGATCTTCCTCCCACTCAACTCCGTTGTCATTGAACTTTCGTTCAAAACCAACACCCTTGATTCTTCCGGTGCCTTCCTTGCTTGCGTACAATTTCCTCAAATTTCTTACTTCCGGCAAGGCTCTTGTAAACACCTTTCTCTATAATTCCCTTCAATAAGCTATTTTCTTGCTCAAGTGTAACTTGGCTAAGAGAATCATTAGTGGAATCAAGAGAATTACTGGAAGCAACAATATTGGTTTTAGCATGATTATTAATACTACTAGAAGAAGAATCTTTCTTACTCTTGTTGCTAGATTTTACTTATGGCATGTAAGTAGACAAGAGTAAATGCTTTGCAATGTAAGAAGAACTTTTCTTACGAAGATCATCATTGATTGCTTTTAAGAACCCATGCTCTTGCTCTAGGTTTGAGCTTTTCAAAGCATAGCTTCTCATGAGTCTTTAAAAGCTCCTGATAATCTTCTAAGGTAGTTTCATGAGCTAACGTAAGAGTGTTTAGTTCTTTAGTTAGATGCTCAATATCCTTCTTATCATCGTCATTCGTTTATCTTTATTAGCATGATTAATAGCAAGTTCATCATAGTTTTCATCACTAGAGTTGTTAATAAGTAAATCATCATCACCTAGCAAATCATCTTCATCACTATTGAAATCAACATACTTGGGGTGTGATACCTTTGGGCCTTTAGCCATGAAGCATCTTCCAGTTCCTTCATTTGGTGAGTCAAATATATCATAGGAGTTGGTTGACACAAGTGCTAGACCGACAACACCTTCATCTTGAGTATATTTAGAGTCAGAGTGATAACTTCTCTTGGGGTGATTGTCAGAGCCTGAGCCGGATACCCATTCACCAACATGAGCTTGATGTCTTTGTTTTGTGTAGCTCCTTGATGACTTGTCCGTCCTTTTCGAGTCCTTGCTTCGCTGATAGGTTCTTCTTTCATAATGATCATCTCTACTCCTTCTCTCCCTTGGAGGTGATTCTTCTCTTTTGCTTCTCCTTTTAGGCGAGTCTTCTCTTCTTTTGTAGGGAGCCATACACTCATTGGAGTAGTGTCCAGGTCTTCCACAATTGTAGCAATTACGCTCACGACTAGAAGATCTTTTGTCATTGTAGGACCTTGACTTGGAACTTCTTTCTTTGCTTCTACTCTTGTAGAACTTGTTGAAGTTCTTCACCATTAAGCTCAATTCTTCACTGAAAGCTTGTTTCTCACTTGATGATGTAGGAGCATCACATGAGGCTTTGTAAGCACCACTAGACTTGTTGTGAAGCTCTTCTTTATTCTTGAGTGACATCTCATGAGCAACAATTCTACCAATGACTTCCGTTGGCTTGAGATCTTTGTAGTTGGGCATCATTTGGATCAATGTGCACACAATATCATATTTTCCATCCAAGGCTCTTAGGATCTTCTTGATGATGAATCTATTGGTCATCTCTTCACTTCCTAAGCCCGCAATCTCATTTGTGATGAGAGCAAGCCTAGAGTACATTTCAGCGACACATTCACCATCCTTCATTTTGAACTTGTCAAGTTGACTTTGAAGCACATAAAATTTGGATTCCTTGACGGAGTCGGTACCTTCATGCATATCAATCAAAGTATCCCAAATTTCCTTTGCATTCTCAAGACGGCTGATTTTGTTGAATTCTTCGAGGCATAATACGTTGAACAGGATATCACAAGCTTGAGCATTGTATTGCAACATATTCAATTCTTCCGCGGTCGCTTCACGATTCGGTTCTCTCCCATCGAATAAATCACCTTGCAAGACAATACACACAATAGCCCAAACGGCGGGGTTATGTTAAAGAATATGCATTTTCATCTTATGCTTCCAACTAGCAAAATTAGTACCATCAAAGTAAGGACCTCTACGGTGGTAATTTCCCCCAGTAGACGTCATACTCTACTAGGTTGTGAAACCAAGGCTATGATCACCAAAGCTAATCAAGGCAAAATGGAGACCAAAGCTCTGATACCACTTGTAGGATCGGAAGTATGTCTAGAGGGGAGGGGTTGATTAGACTACTTGACCAAATAAAAATCTAGCCTTTTCCCAATTTTAAGTCTTGGCAAATTTTAGCAACTTAGCACAAGTCAAGCAATCAACCTACACATGCAATTCTAAGAGTATAGCAGCGGAATGTAAATCATTGCATATGAAGGTAAAAGGGAGGAGTTTGGAGGGAGAAAATGCAATGTAGACACAAAGATGTTTGGCATGATTATAGGTGGTGCTATCGTACATCCACATTGATGGAGACTTCAACCCACGAAGGGTAACGGTTGTGCGAGTCCATGAAGGGCTCCACCCACGAAGGGTCCACGAAGAAGCAACCTTGTATATCCCACCATGGCCATTGCCCACGAAGGACTTGCCTCACTTGGGTAGATCTTCACGAAGTAGGCGATCTCCTTGCCCTTACAAACTCCTTGGTTCGACTCCACAATCTTGACGGACGCTCCCAAGTGACACCTAACCAATCTAGGAGACACCACTCTCCAAAAGGTAATAGATGGTGTGTTGATGATGAACTCCTTGGTCTTGTGCTTCAAATGATAGTCTCCCCAACACTCAACTCTCTCACGCATATTTGGATATGGTGGAAAGATGATTTGAGTGGAAAGCAACTTGGGGAAGGCTAGAGATCAAGATTCTTGTGGTTGGATTGGAATGTCTTGGTCTCAACACATGAGTAGGTGGTTCACTCTCAGAACATGAATGCTGGAAGTCTAGGCACGTTCTGATAGCTCTCTCCATGAATGGAGGAAGGATGGAGTGGTATATATAGCCTCCACACAAAATCTAACCGTTACACACAATTTACCAAACTCGGTGAGACCAAATAGTGAAACTTGGTCAGATCGATTCAGTTCAAAATGTGAACAATAGGCTTTTCGGTGGGACCGACATGATCAACTCGGTGGGACCGATATGTTAGGGTTAGGGCATAACTTGTTCTCGGTGAGACCGATTTCAGTAATAGGCAAACAGAGAGTTGGTCACGCAAACTCTGTGGGACCGATCGCTCATTTCGGTGGGACCAAAAGGTTACGAAAAGGAAATAGAGAGTTTGCATTGCGAACTCGGTGGGACCGATCGCTCATCTTGGTTAGACCGAAACATTACGAAGGGAAACAGAGAGTTTGCAATCCCATCTCGGTGAGACCGAGATCCCTATCGGTGAGAACGAACTGATTAGGGTTTCTGGCTATGGCTATGTCAAATGAACTCGGTGGCGCCGGATGGATCAAATCGGTACGGCCAAGTTTGACTTTAGGTTTAGGACATATGTGGAAATGAGAAAGTGGTCGACGGCTTTTGGAGCATATCACTAAGCATTTTGAGTAAGCAAGCCATTAAGAAACACCTCATCCCCTTGTAATAGTATTGGCTTTTCCTATGGACTCAATGTGATCTTGGATCACTAAAATGAAAATGTAGAGTCTTGAGCTTTTGCCAATATGTGTCCTTAGCATTTTGAGGGGTCCACATCTCTAGTCCGTGCCATGCCAATCATTGAACTTTTTGAAATGATTATCTTGAAAGAATATTAGTTCAATGAGCTATATGTTGTTAAGAATTACCAAAACCACCCAGGGATTAGTTGCACTTTCAATGACCCGCCACCAGAAGAACACCACGTCACCATGGATTCCATGGATGTTAATCCTGCTCATGCTAAGCCGCCCAGTCCCGCTCAGCCGGCTCAAGAGACTGAAGACGTAATAGTCACTGGGATGGCTTATACAGCACCGGGCAATCCCACCGTCTTATCCAAGCACAGCTCCAAAGAAGAAATTTTAGCTATTGACAAGGGCAAGTGGAAACTGGATCTGGAGAGCTATGCTCAATTCAACGCCCATGAGATTCTTGTAGGTTATTTGAACTGCCTTCAAATCAGCGGTGACTTTGAAGCCGACTTGGTTAACCTCATGAAGGAGTGCTTTGAGGTAAGCACTAAAAAACTTCTCATATAAGTATATATTTGTCAGCCGCCAAGTGTCGGTGTACAAAAGTAGGGGCTCGCCTTTTGACCCCTTTACTTGTGCGCGAGCAGTCAGAGCCACGCGCCACGACCACACGTAGCAGGGCAAAGGAGGGGACCGGAGAGAAGCCGAAGCCCAAGACGGCCAAGACAATGCCAAGGCCAAGAACACAAAGAAGCCGAGGGGCGGAGCAGGTTCCCCCGGCAAGGGCCCTTGCCGGGGCAGCCTCAGCAGCCCCGGCAAGACCCTTGCCGGGGCAGCTCGCCCACACTAACAGAGTGAGCCACCCTTGAGCCCGCAGGTTCCAAACCAACCAACCACGATTAGACGAGGGCTTGGGAGGCACATCTGTGGTGGCATGCAGATATTTTTCAAGACCATAGATATACAAGATCAGATGAGGACCAAAAGACGGCGATCCTCGGCGAGACCCTTACCGAGGAAAGCCACAAGACCCCCAGCAAGATCCTTGCCGGGGACGACTGCGCACCGCTGCAAGACCCTTGTCGGGCCACCCGGCAAGACCCTTGCCGAGAACGCCAGCAGGGCCACTGCCAGGGCCGCACCAGCCAAGTCTCCGCCGCCACTAACATGTAGCTGCCAGCCCGACCAGCTAGGCTGGCACCTGCGTGGCAACATGCAGCTTCCAGACCAGATCAGTGAGTGCCTGTGTGGCGGCACGCAGACCTTCGTGAAGACCCTACCACTGCGCCACCTCAGCTGATTGCCTGCCTACATGGCGCCGCACGCATCGCTGGCCAGGGCGCGTGGCGACACGAGGAGGAGCGGCGACGGACGGGATGGGCCTCGCTCCCGTCCCTGATAAAGCTAGGGGACACCTAAGTGACGCATTAAATGCATCTTGTCCTATAATATGGGCGATAAGCTCAGGTATCAGAGGCCTTTCCACCTCCTCCTGTGCTGCCTGTGGCAGCCCCTTTTCGATTATAAAAGGAGGCCCATGGCGTACTGGAGGGGGATTCGGCTTTTTTGAACTACTCAGCCCCCGTAGCTAGTTCGAGAGCTCAAGAACACTCAATACATCCAACAAAGCAAGACTAGGGTTTTACACATCCTCGTGGCCCGAACCTGGGTAAACGATCCTTGTGCTGACTGTTAATCCTGCTCTTCTCACAACCCTGCGCCCCGGCAACTGTAGTAGGGATTCTTGTGATCCCATAGGTGTCGTTCCACACCGACATCTTTGGCGCGCCAGGTAGGGGGACGCAATTGTGAGAATCTAGTCTAGTAGTTAGCCTAGCGGTTCTTCATCGCCATGGCTCCCAAGAAGAAGACGACCATGGTGATCGGCTCGTCGGGGGCCGAACGGCCCGTGCCAGTATGAGCGAGCAGCGGCCCGGTCGCGAACAGAACCCGGGCCATGGTCCGCGAGAACCAGCATCGCCCTGGTAGTCAGAGACTAGCGAGCGGCGCCGTTCGTGCGCCAGGCGACGGGCCACACGCCACCAAATCCAAAGACGGGGCTGGGCCCCCCGCAGGCGGTGCGGGGCCCTCTAGAAGTGTCGTTGTGCCACCCACGGGCGGCACAACAACCTCCAAGACGCCCACGCCGGCAACCACTGCACGCACTTCCCATGGTGTGCGCGACGAGCAACATCACCACACAGGTGACCCTGGACACTGCCATGGGAAGAGCCATGTGCGTCGTCCGCGGGACGAAGGAGTTCAGCATGCCCGCCGAAGTGCTGGCAAAAATGGCACGCAACCGCTGGGCCGTGATAGAGCTCCTTCTAACGTGGTTAGAAGTCGAAGCATGCCACGGTCCACGCAGCTGTCGCCACCACCCACGCCAACAGAAGATTTGGCGCGCGCGCAGCTGCTCCTCGACTTCCCTCCTGCTACGGAGAAGCTCGACGAGTGGAGGGCCACCATTCAGAGCCTCATCGCTGTCACCAACAAAGATGATCCGCGACCGGCGGGACCCTCGGGCCGGCGCTCCACCGAGCCACCGCAGACCAAGAAGGTGCCCGTTCGGGAGGATGGCACGGGAGGGGCTTTCACCATAAGCTCCACCCTCGACAGCAAATAAGAAGGTGCGCTCATCACCTTCCTGCGGGCGAATGTCGACGTGTTTGCAAGGCAAGCATCCGACATCCCCGGTGTTCCCAGGGAAGTGATTGAGCACCACCTAGTTGTCTGTCCTCATGCGCGGCCCGTCAAGCAGAAGGTCAGGAAGCAGGCTCTGGAAAGGCAGGACTTCATCATAGAGGAGATCAGGAAGTTGGAAGCGGCAGGTTTGGTGAGAGGAGTGCTCCACCCGACGTGGTTGGACAATCCGGTGATGGTGCACAAGGCAAATGGGAAGTGGAGGCTGTGTATTGACTACACAGATATCAATAAGGCTTGCCCTAAGGACCCCTTCCCGTTACCGCACATCGACCAGATTGTTGATTCCACGACCGGGTGTGATCTTTTGTCATTCCTCGACGCGTACTCGGGCTACCACCAGATCTTCATGACAAGAGAAGACGAAGGGAAGACAACATTCATCACCCCATGTGGTACGTATTGCTTTTTACAAATGCCTTTCGGGTTGAAGAGTGATGGCTCGACATTTGCAAGAGCAGTCCAAATTGGTTTTGAACCCCAGCTACATAGAAATATGGAAGCTTATATGGATGACATAGTGGTCAAAACCAAGGACAGGGCAACTCTTATACAAGATTTAGAAGAGAAGTTTGCCAATCTGCGCAAGATGAACCTCAAGCTAAACCCTGAGAAGTGTGTCTTCAGCGTTCCGTCCGGAAAACTTCTCGGGTTCTTTGTGTCGCAGCGCAGGATCGAGGCAAACCCAGACAAGATCAAGGCTATTGAACAGATTGAGGCGCCCAAGTGGATCAAGGATGTGCATCGGCTCACTGGCTGCGCCGCCGCCATGAGCCGATTCATCTCCAAATCCGCTGAGCGCGCCCTTCCCTTTTTCAAAATCTTGAAGAAGGCGGGCCCGATGGGGTGGACCCCAGAAGCCGAGGCAGCGTTGCAGGATTTGAAGAAATGCCTTTCCTCCACACCGATACTAGTTGCGCCTAAACCACAAGAGCCATTGCTGCTATATCTGGTGGCGACGAATCAAGTGGTCAGTGCCACGCTAGTGGCGTAGAGGGAAGTTGAAGAAGAGGCAGTGGCAGTGGCGGGACCGACGGGCGGCATGTTAGAAACTCCCCCGGCAGGGCCCGGTGCCGGCAAGGCAAGGCCCCCAGCAGAGTCCGACGCCATCGGGACGGGGCCTGTGCCGTCAAGTGGAGTGGTGCAGAAGAAGAAGATGATGCAGCACCCGGTTTACTTTGTCAGTTCCCTCTTGCAGGGGGCTAGAGCAAGGTACTTCGGTGTGCAAAAATTGCTCTTCAGCCTCCTTATGGCCTCGAGGAAGCTGCGTCATTACTTCCAAGCCCACGAGATCACTGTCGTCACCTGCCTCCCGTTGCAATGGATACTGCACAACCCAGACGCGACCGGAAGGATTGTGGAGTGGGCCTTAGAGTTGTCAAGCTTCGGTTTGAAATTTGAAAGTACCTCGACGGTCCAAAGCAGGGTCTTGGCGGAGTTCATTGCAGAATGGACCTCGACGCCTGATGAAGAGGTCCAGGAGACTACCCTCCCCGGCAAGGAAACAGTTCGCGACTGGATTATGTACTTTGACAGAGCTTTATCGCTGCAAGGCGCCGGTGCTGGTGTGCTGCTCGTCGCACCCACCGGAGAGCACCTCAAGTATGTGATCCAGATGCACTTTCCCAGGGAGATGTCCACCAACAACACTGCTGAGTACGAGGGGCTGCTTGCAGGTCTCAGGATCGCGGCAGACCTCGGGGTTAAGAAGCTCATCGTCAGGGGTGACTCGCAGCTTGTTGTCAGACAGGTCAACAAGGATTACCAGAGCCCGTTGATGGAGGCCTACGTAGATGAGGTGAGAAAGCTGGAGGAACGCTTTGACGGTATCCAAGCGGAGCACGTCCCCAAGCGGAGAACGACATCGCCGATTACCTGTCAAAGTGTGCTGCATTCAAGCTACCTGTGGAACCAGGTACCTTTTTGCTGCCATCAGTCGAACCATCAACGGAGCAGAACAAGCGGAGGAAATTAGGTCCCGGCAATTACTTTCCCACCAAGCCCCCTGCAACTGCCGGCAAGGATGTTGCCATGGATACTAAGCCTGCCAAAGAGCAATTGGCTCCGGCAGGGCGTCAAGCCCTAGCCGTGGAGACAGTCGCTCCCATGGCGGAAGAAATGCCTTTAGTCCTTGCCGTCGAGCCCCAGGCTCCGGCGTGGGCACAGTATACCGTCTGATTCCTCCAAACAGGGGAACTTCCCGAGGAGCAGGAAGAAGCGGAAAAAGTAGCCCGTCGGTCTGCCCTGTATCAGTTCGTCGATGATGTCCTGTACAGAAAAAGACCGAACGAGGTGAAATTGAAGTGCATCCCCCGGGAGGAAGGACTGGAGCTGTTGGCGGAGATACATGGAAGCATATGTGGCTCCCACATAGGGTCGAGGGCCTTGCCGGCAAGGCGTTCCGGCAAGGTTTCTTCTGGCCCACGGCCCTCCATGATGCAACGACACTAGTAACCAAGTGTGAAGCGTGTCAGTTACATTCAAAGAAGCTTCATCAACCAGCTCAAGCCCTTCAAACAATCCCTCCTCCTAGCTATTTTCGGTCTGGGGGCTCGACATACTGGGCCCCTTCCCTCCGTGCCGTCGGGGGCTTTGAATACTTGTACGTTGCAATCGACAAGTTCACAAAGTGGCCAGAGGTGGAAGCAAGGAGGAAGGTGACAAAGACAACCGCCGTCAAGTTCTTCAAGGGGCTAGTGTGCCGTTTTGGTGTGCCAAACAGAGTCATCACCGACAACGGCACGCAGTTCACAAGCCACACCTTCATGCAATACATCCAAGACCTCGGTAGCAAGGTCTGTTTTGCTTCCGTGGCACACCCCCGGAGCAACGACCAAGCGGAGAGGGCGAATGCTGAAGTGTTGCGAGGCCTGAGAACAAAGACCTTTGACATGCTGCACAAGAGCGGAAGGCGCTGGATTGATGAGTTGCCGGTGGTTCTTTGGTCGATCAGGACGACGCCAAATCGAGCCACCGGTCAGACACCCTTTGCCCTAGTATATGGGGCGGAGGCAGTTCTCCCCACGGAACTCATATACGGGTCACCTCGAGTGCTCGCTTATGATGAGCTTGAGCAAGAGAAGTTGTGGCAAGATGACGCAACGCTCCTTGAGGAAGATCGCCTTGAGGCGGTGAGAGCAAGCATGTTACCAAAGAAGCCTTGCGCCGCTACCATAGCCGCAAGGTTCATGCCCGAAGCTTTGAGGAAGGCGACCTTGTTCTTCGGCACGTTCAGTCGGCCAAGAATACCAACAAGTTGACGCCAAAGTGGGAAGGCCCTTATCGGGTAATACGAGTCACCAGGCCCGGTGCAGTCCGCCTGGAGATCGAAGCTGTTGTCCCAGTGAGCAACTCCTAGAACACCGAGCATCTTCGCAAGTTTTACCCGTAAGGCGCGGCTTGCTGGCCCCCCCGGCAAGCCACCTTTTGTACAAGCTTTGCCGGCAAGGCATGTAACCCTCTGTACAAAGCCAGGCGTAGACCCTGAGCATAAATAAATGAAGCGCTGGTGCCCTAAGTTATAGCATGCATGCTAGGTTGAGTCTCTTCCTCGGTTAGGGTTGATAGTGCTTAGCAGCGACTAATTTCAGGACCCCGATCCCAAGTCACATCGATCTAGCCGGTAACACCTCATATCACTTTGCGGCCTCACGCACGGTATTCCCACGGGTGTCGCCTTACCATGGCCCGGGACCGTTTGTGTCTTTGGCTCACGTATATGATAGTGTCGCTAGCATCCATATGACAAAGAACCCGGGCCGACATGGCTAGTCGTGAACCCAAAGCGGCGCTAACCCATGGGGACAGGCATACATGAATCACATCGAGCATGTCGGTCATCAACGTATATATTCGGCTGTAGCACTTTGGGCTAACAGGACTCCGGTATCCGGCTGTAGCTAAGCGTGACTCGAATACCACCGCGTGACATTTCCCCGAAGGGACATACATAGGAACGAAGCGAAACACATGCCGGCCGATCAAGTGTCCAAGCAGTAGTGCTTTGGGCTAGCAGACTCCGGTGAACCGAGGCAGAAGCGGACTACTATCGCCGTAAGTACGAGACTACATTTCCCCATATGAGAGGCTGCCAAGGATAAACAACTAGTTTGTCGGATCCCACACATACCAAGCATTTCAAACATACACACAATATGCTCAATATGTGTAGATACAACATGGCATCACAACATAACTCTCTGACTCAAATATTTATCCAATAGGCTCGAGGAGCGAGATATTACAAACATGGGTCTCATGACCCAACACTCAGAGCATACAAGTCAAAACACAAGCGGAAGCTAATCATGTCTGAGTACAGACAACTATAAATGAAGAAGGCTGAGAAGCCTGACTATCTACCAGATCCTGCCGAGGCAAAAGATCGTAGCTGAGGTAACAAGCTAACCATCGATGTCCAAGCGGAACTACTAGCGAGACCGAAGTCTCTCTGCAAAACATAAAATAAGCAAACGCGAGTACAAACGTACTCAGCAAGACTTACATCAAAACTAACTACATATGCATCATTATCAAAAGGGGGTGGTGGAGTTTGACTGCAGCAAGCCAGCTTTGACTCGGTGGCTATCCTGAACTACGACCGCAAGTAACTCTTTTGAGGTGGCGCACACGAGTCCACATATTCACCATATCAATACACCACTATGGATCCGCTTCCGTCTCCCTACGAGAACGCCATCCATAGCACTCACGCTTATCTTGCGCATTTTAGAGTATCCACTTTCACTTGTCTATGAACTGATATAGGCAACCCGTGAAGTCCTTCTCCGTGGACACGGCTATTCGAATAGATCATATTAACCCTGCAGGGTGTACTTCTTCACACACGCTCTCACCACTTACCGCCGCTTACGTGACATGTACTCGGCAACCTTCTGCGGAAGCCCAACGTGGGTGTCGGCCACGACCTACCTAAACACTCAAGTCCCTAGTCCAGTTTATCGCCTATTCGGGTTCCATCCGCAGGAGTCCGCCGAGGTTTCCCATACAGCCCGAACGATGTGTACAGGTTCCCGAGACACCAAACGGGCGAATCGATACACCGGGCCACGGTGCCTACCGCAACACAACCCACCCCTATGGTCAGCGTATGCGGCCCCGACATACTACAAACACCGAAACTACTTGCAACTCCCGGACCGAGGACAAGGGTGGTTAAGAAGCCGAGAGGGTCAATTAAGGATCCCAATGCGTGGTAGTAACTGTTTCATGGATCACAAACACGTAACTCAGTTCCCGAGGACGGCTGCAATGAGACAACCCACCATGTACTCCTACATGGCCTCTCACCGCTACCTTTACCAAATCGTGTTCACACACTTAGCTCACACACAGAGGACATGTTCACACAACCATTCCAATTCATTCCCGATGAATCGACCTGACTCAACTCTAAGCAAGAGTGCATGACAACAAGCATGAATGAGTAGGCACAACATGGCTCAAACAACTCCTACTCATGCTAGTGGGTTTCATCTAATTCTTGTGGAATGACAGGTCATGCAGAGGATCAAGGGGTTCAACTACCGCAGCAAGTAACACATGAGTCGTTGTTGTCCTAATGCAGTAAAATAGAGCAGGAGGCGAGAGAGTGGGATTATATCGGAATGAACAAGGGGTTTTGCTTGCACGGCTCTTCTGAAGATAATATAGTTGTTCATAGGTGTCATCGAATTCATCGCTTGATGCCGCTCATCGAGAGGGGACGATTACGGCAAACAAACAAGAGAGAACACAATCAATGCAATGCACATTCACATGAATGACATGTCATGTTAAGGTACTGAATTCACCTAATGCAATATCTAGCCAAGTTAATTGAAGTGGAATTCAAACAAGGTTAAACTCCAACTCCAAATGTTATTTCATAATTTGCCCTAATCATGATTCATCCTATTCAGTGAGGTTAACTTGTTCAATCATGCATGAAAATGCCATAAACAGATTCTTCATATTTTTCTGATCATTTTCATATATAAATTATTTAATTTGGAGTTACAGATTAAAAGTTATGAATATTTGAAGTTTGGGGTGTTTTTCAAATTTCCTGAATTAAGTTAAATCCAGAAAAGGGGTTTATCGTCGGCATGACGTTGGCATGACGTCATCAGGTCAACAGGGCTGGTCCGGGTCAAACCTGACCTGTGGGACCCATATGCCGTTGTCTCGTGCTGGTTTGTGTGGTCGACAGTGGATCGTCAACGGCCACGCCGGAGTCAATCTTGTGGGTGGGGTCGGTCAAAGTGTGATGGGGCCAGGTCAATCTGACCTGTGGTGCCGGCGGGGGTTAGTTTTATTTAAACAGGAACAAACCTGGCTTAATTAGGCAGTGGGGCTCGTACGTAAGTGGCTCTAGGGTTAATTAGTAGTGTCATTAGTGGCTAATGATGGGCCACGTAGACATCGCCGGAGACTGGCCGGCGGCGACCAAAACGACGGCGGCGCGGCTCGGATTTGAGTTTCGGGCGGTGGTTTGGCGCGCGGAGGGCACCAGGAGGAAGCCCGTGCCCGTGCGTATCTGGGAAGACCAACGGGAGGTGCGGGGGTGGCCGGCGTTCGCCGAAAGCGAGCTCGCGGCAGCGGCCGGAGCTCGGGCCTCAACGGGCATGGCGCTAGGGAGCTCGTGGGAAGGAGCTGGTGGTGGTGTTAGGCTCCTAGGAGCAAGATGAACTTCGGGCAACGGTCGGCGCAAACTTCAGTGGTTGTGGCGGCGGCGGCATGGCCGTGGCAGGAGCTCGAGCACGGCGGGGAATGGAGCTAGAGTGTACAAACGCAAGGGAGGAAGAGGGGTTTGGAGCAGGGCTCACGGCGATGACGACGGACGCCGGGCGAGGTCGGGACGGTCCGAGCCATTTAATTTGACGGTGATGGCCGGGCGGTCCCGAGGTTGAAGAAAGCATCAATGGCGGGGTTGCGGTGAAATCCGGCTTGCGTGGCTCGGTGGGGTTGACGGGACGGAGTGGCGGATCTTTGGGGCATGTTGGATGGGCGAGGAGGGCGGTGGCACGGCTATGGCGGCAGCGGTGTGGCGGCTCTCGGCCATGGTGGAGAGGGCGAGAGGGAGGCGAGGGGAGAGAGGACCAGAGTGAGGGGGTCGGGAGGCGCGTGGCCTGTGGGAGATGTCCAGAGGCCGGGAGGGAAGCGGCAAGCGTGGAGGTGGCTGCGGTGGCCGTGCGCGCGGCGGCCACGCGCTCATCCTCCTGGCAGAGGAGGAAGGCGACAGGGTAGGAGGCGGTGGTGGGCTGGGCCACCAGCTAGGCCAGTGTGCTGAGAGGTGAGCGCCAGGTAAGCTGGGCTTCTCTCTCTCTCTTATTTCTGTTTTTCTATTTTCTGTAATTATGTTTGGCTTTAATAAAATGCTGTGCATTTCCAAAAATCATGAAACTGGTCAATGTCACTGTTTGGAATATTTCCAACAACAAACATTTCAGTTCATGATTATTTGAACATTTAAACTATTTATTAGCATTAAATGCCCAAATGCAAATACTATATGATTTAATTCAAAAATCCAAATGTCATGGAAAAATGTGCAACATCTCCGTTATCAAGCTTCAAGATTTTTCCAAAAAATGGTGAACATTTTTAAGGCCATTTGGTTCATTGAAAAATATTTCTTAGTTGAACCTATTTGAATTGTTTTTGGTGCTAGGGCTTGGTCATCCCCATTTCAAATTTAAAAGAAATTTAGACATGATGCATGGATGCAAGAAAATCAAGCTAGGGCTGATCTGGGCTATGATAGCTCACCCCACTAAACAAGAATCTCACCCGAGATTCAAGACGTGAGGTAAGAGGAAAAGGAGTCACAAAACTATCACGATCTTCATGATCCATTTGCCCTTCTCGAAGATGTTGATTCACTCCATCATCTTGGTCTTGACGTCTTGCTTTCGAGATCTTCACTCGACACGACAATGGGAAAAGAGGGAGGTCCTACATGATTCGATCTTCACGTAAGATCAAGTAAACATGATCGACTCACGGGATGAGATTTAAAAACATCTCGAGTTGAGACACAAAACACATCGAGAGGGATGGAGGAACAAATGACGGGGTTTGATTGGTGGCAACAATTCCACGCTTAGAAAGATGGTGGATGGTGTCAAGGTGGCGAGGAAATATTTACCATGATTCAATAACGGGGCACCCTGTGGGAGGTGACGCGAGGAACTATTCCCTTAAGTGGCAAAAAGAATTACTTTTGAATCAGAGATCATTGAAACTCTTCATACCAGCCTAAGGCAATTCACAAATATCGTTTGGTGGAGTGCAAGGAATGGCATACCCAGTCTAGAATGGATGATGTAGACTGCCTTGTTGAAGATAACGCAATGGATGATTTTTGCTTATCATCGGAGGGGGATGGAACCAATGGTAAGTCCACTTTTGAAGATGATCCTAGACACCAATTACTAAGAAGGCAGCCCATACTGAAATGGCACAAGGACGGTGCAAGCCGGGAATGAAATACAACTGTTGGAATGTTCCAACCATCATATCTGCCGAGATTCAGATCCGATTGGTGATAGGATACTTCGCACTCAACATGTCTGAAAAGAAAGTTTGCAACACAAATCGACGGAAAGATGTTGCGAGATTCTCGGGAATGAACTACAATAGCAAGCTCCAAAACATGAGTTGGTTCTGCTACTAACATGTGAACATATTGTCCAAGACAAGAATGACCACATAGTAGTCTTATCATGAAACACTACCGAGTTCAGGTGGGGAACCATCATCGAGGATAACGAAGTCCTTGTATAAGCCGCGGTCTTAAGAAGGAACTTCTTCTCCTTGAACAAATCAATCGCTGGCTTGGTGTGCTATGGAATTCATATGGAATGAAGATGATCAGTCTATCGACCATAGAATACTTCGCGTGCATGACTGACTTGGAATGATTCCAAAGGAAACAAAACAAACCTTTCTCGAATTCATGGCGACAACTTACACCTAAAGCACATGAATTCGAGGAAGTCACTACTTCCATCCAAACATATGCTTCATGAACGAAACACGAAGACATTGCTTATAAAGTTTCCAACACTAGATTGATGTTCAACATGACTCATGGGGGGAGACAAAATGCTACTGATGGGCTCAACGGCAACTCATCGGAATTTCCATATCAATCGACTTCCACCATCATGTGAACACGGTGATAGCATTGGTCGCACCAAAGGATGTAATGGGGTATGCTCGAGGATCAACCACGAGTAAGACAACATTACGAACATCGTTGGTTCTGATTTGACTTAATAATAGCCCATACTCAAGTCAAAGGATTGATAGGACAATAGGTCCAAGAATCGATCACAGAGACCAATCGATGAAGATATCATCTTTCTTCAACACACACTACACAAGAATATCCCTTTGGAACGAACTAAGTTAGGCAAACTTTTATCTTCCAACTCTCCAAGTTGTTGTCTAGCTCAACCAACTAGTTCGTGGATATCCAACACAGATTCTTGGAGAAAGGGTGGTTCACAAGTAACCAACTTAATCACGAGCTCAACATAACAAATGGGAGAACCTGGTAATACTTCCGAGAAGATATTCGGAAAATCACAAACCACCGATATGTTACTAAGCTCGAGAACAACCTTGCTTTTGAGGGCAAGACGATATGATCAAATGAGTGAGGACTTGATATAATCCTAACTCATCAATCGAGGTGTGCACCGTAAATAAGGACTAGGTAGCACGATCAATCTTAGGATGATGATTTAATAACCAACACGCTAAGAATGAGGATATTGTCCATTAGCTGCCAAGCAACGAGTTGCTCGGAGTATTGATTTCACACATCACAATTCACTTGTAGGCATTCCGGTTTCAACAACTCGGAACCGAAGAATGGATAATGATGGCGAGAAGTATCACTGCATCGAGAATTCATAAGAGAAGGTGCAATTCTCATGATGTTCCTGACATAACGATGGTAACACTCCAAGGTAGAACAGAACAAAAGCTGAATTGACATTTTGATCTGCGGAATACAACTACTTTGACCCAATCCTAGAAATAGATGAGGTACTGGAGTTTGTTTCTCCTAGTCATTCCAGAACAGAATGGCTTGACGGACCACAAGGATAATAGACATCGATAAACGAATGCACACATACTCTTGGTTATCAACTGATAGAGGATGGTCGGGATACAACTAAAGAGAGCAACTCAAAGGAACATATAATTTTTCGAGTTGTGGAAGCATGGATTAGTATATCGAGCAAGGCTCAACATTTCTCCCGGATAACCCATGCAGAAAGTAGAATTGGCAGATTCACAATATGGAATGGAGAGCTACTCAAGAGTACTCTGATTGTGATCTTTTAGTTCAAAGAACTTCTGCCTTAACTAGTTCATGGTATTTGGAAGAAGGAAATGCCACGAACCTCGAGGACTATCACAAAGTTACTAATATCCTAAAGGAACTAGCAATTACTAACAACATGAAGTAGGGTGAATCTCGGGTTCAAGAACCCGTGAGTAGAATGCCTACTAACTAATAACATCACGGGATGCTTTCAAGAATAATGGTCAGAAACATCACACTAGGGATACAAAAGCATTGCTAAATTGCTAGGTGACTCCCTAAACACCTAGGGTCATAATAATAGCTCCAACATCTACGCCGAGGCAACAAAATACCTCAACGTACCGATTAGTGTGCTTATTCTAACCAAAAAGGACATCGGGAACAGAAGAAAAGGATTTGCAAATGCATCAGACTATTTAGAGAGGGATGACTCGGACAGCATAACGGCTGTAAATGCTCAAAATGATTTGAGACATCCTGCAAAAATGGTGGCATAACCACTCAACATCACAATACCAAGATTCCGAGATCAACAATTATCATGCAGAAATAGTAGGAACTGAACTGAGGCTTAAAACCAACAATCTTAAAGGTCTATGGATTAGTAACACGTCATCCTGATAGATAGATGAGAAGCCTAATTCTTAAACCCCGTAGAAGAGAAGAGGATGACTCAGATCAAGGCCATGAGGTATAAGGAGTAAAAAGAGCCTTACGTTCCTTCCACAATCAATTCCCTTACATAGCTAAAGCATTTCTAGACACAACTTCACCAGTTTGGCTTGGTAATCCTACAGCAACAAAGCTCGATACCAACGCTGTCAGACCCCGATCCCAAGTCACATCGATCTAGCCGGTAACACCTCATATCACTTTGCGGCCTCACGCACGGTATTCCCATGGTGTCGCCTTACCATGGCCGGGACCGCTTGCGTCTTTGGCTCACGATATGATAGTGTCGCTAGCATCCATATGACAAAGAACCGGGCCGACATGGCTAGTCGTGAACCCAAAGCGGCGCTTAACCCATGGGGACAGGCATACATGAATCACATCGAGCATGTCGGTCATCAACGTATATATTCGGCTGTAGCACTGGCTAACAGGACTCCGGTATCCCGGGTGTAGCAGGCTAGGCAGGACTCCGAATACCACCGCTGCGACATTTCCCGAAGGGACGTATATAGGAACGGCGAAACACATGCCGCCAGTCAAGTGTCCAAGCAGTAGTCTTTGGGCTAGCAGGACTCCGGTGAACCGGTCAGAAGCGGACTACTATCGCCGTAATGTACGAGACTACATTTCCCATATGAGAGGCTGCCAAGGATAAACAACTAGTTTGTCGGATCCCACACATACCAAGCATTTCAAACATACACACAATATGCTCAATATGTGTAGATACAACATGGCATCACAACATAACTCTACGACTCAAATATTTATCCAATAGGCTCCGAGGAGCGAGATATTACAAACATGGGTCTCATGACCCAACACTCGAAGCATACAAGTCAAAACACAAGCGGAAGCTAATCATGTCTCGAAAGTACGCATAACTATAAATGAAGAAGGCCGAGAAGCCCCGACTATCTACCAGATCCCGCCGAGGCACAAGATTGTAGCCGAGGTAACAAGCTAACCGTCAAGTCCAAGCGGAACTACTAGCGAGACCAAGTCTCTCTCCAAAACATAAAATAAGCAAACGTGAGTACAAAGCGTACTCAAAGAAGACTTACATCGTAACTAACTACATATGCATCATTATCAAAAGGGGGTGGTGGAGTTTGACCGCAGCAAGCCAGCTTTGACTCGGTGGCTATCCCGAACTACGCACCGCAAGTAACTCTTTTGAGGTGGCGCACACGAGTCCACATATTCACCATATCAATACACCACTATGGATCCGCCTCCGCCTCCCTACGAGAACGCCATCCATAGCACTCACGCTTATCTTACGCATTTTAGAGTATCCACTTTCACTTGTCTATGAACCGATATAGGCAACCCAGTAAGTCCTTCTCCGTGGACACGGCTATTCAATAGATCATATTAACCCTGCAGGGGTGTACTTCTTCACACACGCTCTCACCACTTACCGCCGTTTACACGACATGTACTCGGCAACCTTCAAGCGGAAGCCCAACGTGGGTGTCGGCCACGACCTACCTAAACACTCAAGTCCCTAGTCCGGGTTTATCGCCTATTCGGGTTCCATCCGCAGGGAGTCCGCCGAGGTTTCCCATACAGCCCCGAACGATGTGTACACAGGTTCCCGAGACACCAAACGGGCGAATCGGTACACCGGGCCACGGTGCCTACCGCAACACAACCCACCCCTATGGTCACGCTATGCGCTCCCCAAAGATACTACAAACACCGTAAACTACTTGCAACTCCCGGACCGAGGACAAGGGTGGTTAAGAAGCCGAGAGGGTCAATTAAGGATCCCAATGCGTGGTAGTAACTGTTTCATGGATCACAAACACGTAACTCAGTTCTCGAGGACGGCTGCAATGAGACAACCCACCATGTACTCCTACATGGCCTCTCACCGCTACCTTTTACCAAATCGTGTTCACACACTTAGCTCACACACGTGAGGACATGTTCACACAACCATTCCAATTCATTCCCGATGAATCGCACCTGACTCAACTCTAAGCAAAGCAGTAGCAGGCATGACAACAAGCATGAATGAGTAGGCACAACATGGCTCAAACAACTCCTACTCATGCTAGTGGGTTTCATCTAATTACTGTGGAATGACAGGTCATACAGAGGATCAAGGGGTTCAACTACCGCAGCAAGTAACACATGAGTCATTGTTGTCCTAATGCAGTAAAATAGAGCAGGAGCGAGAGAGTGGGATTATATCGGAATGAAAAAGGGGGTTTTGCTTGCCTGGCTCTTCCAAGATAATATAGTTCTTCATCGGTGTCATCGAATTCATCATCGATGCGTCAATCTCGAGAGGGGACAGTTACCGCAAACAAACAAGAGAGAACACAATCAATGCAATGCACATTCACATGAATGACATGTCATGTTAAGGTACTGAATTCACCTAATGCAATATCTAGCCAAGTTAATTGAAGTGGAATTCAAACAAGGTTAAACTCCAACTCCAAATGTTATTTCATAATTTGCCCTAATCATGATTCATACTATTCAGTGAGGTTAACTTGTTCAATCATGCATGAAAATGCCATAAACAGATTCTTCATATTTTTCTGATCATTTTTCATATATAAATTATTTAATTTGGAGTTACAGATTAAAAGTTATGAATATTTGAAGTTTGGGGTGTTTTCAAATTTCCTGAATTAAGTTAAAGCGTAAAAGGGGTTTATCAAGGCCAAGATGACGTTGGCATGACGTCATCAGGTCAACAGGGCTGGTCCGGTCAAACCTGACCTGTGGGACCCATATGCCGTTGTCTCAGTGCTGGTTTGTGTGGTCGACAAAAGCGATCGTCAACGGCCACGCCGAGTCAATCTTGACGGGTGGGGTCGGTCAAAGTGTGATGGGGCCAGTCAAACCGACCTGTGGTGCCAAGGGGTTAGTTTTATTTAAACAGAACAAACCTGGCTTAATTAGGCAAAGGGGCCCGTATGTAAGTGGCTCTAGGGTTAATTAGTAGTGTCATTAGTGGCTAATGATGGGCCACGAGACATCGCCGAGATCGCCGCGGCGAATTAAAACGACGCGCCGCTGCTCGGATTTGAGTTTCGGGCGGTGGTTTGGCGCATGGAGGGCACCAGGAGGAAGCCCGTGCCTGCGCGCATCTGGGAAGACCAACGGGAGGTGCGGGGTGGCGGCGTTGCCGAAGCGAAGCCAAGCGGCGGCCGGAGCTCGGGCCTCAACAGGCATGGCGCTTAGGGAGCTCGTGGGAAGGAGCTGGTGGTGGTGTTAGGCTCCTAGGAGCAAGATGAACTCGGGCAACGGTCAGCGCAAACTTTAGTGGTTGTAGCGGGCGGCGGCGGCATGGCCGGGCGGCAGGAGCTCTCGGCACGGCGGGAATGGAGCTAGAGTGTACAAACGCAAGGGAGGAAGAGGGGTTTGGAGCAGGGCTCACGGCGATGACGACGGACGCTTCAGCGAGGTCGGGGACGGTCCGGAGCCGAGCAATTTGACGGTGATGGCGGCGGTCCCGAGGTTGAAGAAAGCATCGATGGCGGGGTTGCGGTGAAATCCGGCTTGCGTGGCTCGGTGGGGTTGACGGGGACGGAATGGCGGATCTTTGGGGCATGTTGGATGGGCGAGGAGGGATGTGGCACGGCTATGGCGAGCGGCGGTGACGGCGGCTCTCGGCCATGGTGGAGAGGGCGAGAGGGAGGCGAGGGGGAGAGAGGACCAGAGAGTGAGGGGGGTCGGGGAGGCGCGTGGCGTTCAGGGGAGATGTCCAGAGCGTCGGGGAGGAAGCGGCAAGCGAGGAGGTGGCCGTCGGTGGCCGTCTGCTGGCGGCCACGCGCTCATCCTCCTGGCAGAGGAGGAAGGCGACAGGGTAGGAGGCGGTGGTGGGCTGGGCCACCAGCTGGGCCGGTGGGCTGAGAGGTGAGCGCCAGGTAAGCTGGGCTTCTCTCTCTCTCTTATTTCTGTTTTTCTATTTTCTGTAATTATGTTTGGCTTTAATAAAAATGCCAGGGCATTTCCAAAAATCATGAAACTGGTCAATGTCACTGTTTGGAATATTTCCAACAACAAACATTTCAGTTCATGATTATTTGAACATTTAAACTATTTATTAGCATTAAATGCCCAAATGCAAATACTATATGATTTAATTCAAAATCCAAATGTCATGGAAAAATGCACAACATCTCAAGTTATCAAGCTTCAAAGATTTTTCCAAAAATGGTGAACATTTTTGAAGGCCATTTGGTTCATTGAAAAATATTTCTTAGTTGAACCTATTTGAATTGTTTTTGGTGCTAGGGCTTGGTCATCCCCATTTCAAATTTAAAAGAAATTTAGACATGATGCATGGATGCAAGAAAATCAAGCTAGGGCTGATCTGGGGCTATGACAGCTCACCCCCACTAAACAAGAATCTCGCCCCGAGATTCAAGACGTGAGGTAAGAGGAAAAAGGGGAGTCACATAACTATCACGATCTTCATGATCCATTTGCCCTTCTCGAAGATGTTGATTCACTCCATCATCTTGGTCTTGACGTCTAGCTTTCGAGATCTTCACTCGACACGACAATGGGAAAAGAGGGAGGTCCTACATGATTCGATCTTCACGAAGATCAAGTAAACATGATCGACTCACGGGATGAGATTTAAAAACATCTCGAGTTGAGACACAAAACACATCGAGAGGGATGGAGGAACAAATGACGGGGTTTGATTGGTGGCAACAATTCCACGCTTAGAAAGATGGTGGATGGTGTCAAGGTGGCGAGGAAATATTTACCATGATTCAATAACGGGGCACCCTGTGGAGGTGACGCGAGGAACTATTCCCTTAAGTGGCAAAAAGAATTACTTTTGAATCGTAGATCATTGAAACTCTTCATACCAGCCTAAGGCAATTCACAAATATCGCTTTGGTGGAGTGCAAGGAATGGCATACCCAGTCTAGAATGGATGATGTAGACTGCCTTGTTGAAGATAACGCAATGGATGATTTTTGCTTATCATCGGAGGGGGATGGAACCAATGGTAAGTCCACTTTTGAAGATGATCCTAGACACCAATTACTAAGAAGGCAGCCCATACTGAAATGGCACAAGGACGGTGCAAGCTGGGAATGAAATACAACTGTTGGAATGTTCCAACCATCATATCTGCCTGAGATTCAGATCCGATTGGTGATAGGATACTTCAGACTCAACATGTCTGAAAAGAAAGTTTGCAACACAAATCGACGGAAAGATGTTGCGAGATTCTCGGGAATGAACTACAATAGCAAGCTCCAAAACATGAGCTGGTTCTGCTACTAACATGTGAACATATTGTCCAAGACAAGAATGACCACATAGTAGTCTTATCATGAAACACCACCGAGTTCAGGTGGGGAACCATCATCGAGGATAACGAAGTCCTTGTATAAGCCGCGGTCTTAAGAAGGAACTTCTTCTCCTTGAACAAATCAATCAGTGGCTTGGTGTGCTATGGAATTCATATGGAATGAAGATGATCAAGATATCGCACCATAGAATACTTCGCACGTGCATGACTGACTTGGAATGATTCCAAAGGAAACAAAACAAACCTTTCTCGAATTCATGGCGACAACTTACACCTAAAGCACATGAATTCGAGGAAGTCACTACTTCCATCCAAACATATGCTTCATGAACGAAACACGAAGACATTGCTTATAAAGTTTCCAACACTAGATTGATGTTCAACATGACTCATGGGGAGACAAAATGCTACCGATGGGCTCAACAAAGAACTCATCGAATTTCCATATCATCGACTTCCACCATCACGTGAACACGGTGATAGCATTGGTCGCACCAAAGGATGTAATGGGGTATGCTCGAGGATCAACCACGAGTAAGACAACATTACGAACATCGTTGGTTCTGATTTGACTTAATAATAGCCCATACTCAAGTCAAAGGATTGATAGGACAATAGGTCCAAAGAACTGATCACAGAGACCAATCGATGAAGATATCATCTTTCTTCAACACACACTACACAAGAATATCCCTTTGGAACGAATCTAAGTTAGGCAAACTTTTATCTTCCAACTCTCCAAGTTGTTGTCTAGCTCAACCAACTAGTTCAGGGATATCCAAACACAGATTCTTGGAGAAAGGGTGGTTCACAAGTAACCAACTTAATCACGAGCTCAACATAACAGTCGAGGGGACAACCTGGTAATACTTCCAGAAGATATTCGGAAAATCACAAACCACCGATATGTTACTAAGCTCGAGAACAACCTTGCTTTTGAGGGCAAGACGATATGATCAAATGAGTGAGGACTTGATATAATCCTAACTCATCAATCGAGGTGTGCACCGGAATAAGGACTAGGTAGCACGATCAATCTTAGGATGATGATTTAATAACCAACACGCTAAGAATGAGGATATTGTCCATTAGCTGCCAAGCAACGAGTTGCTCGGAGTATTGATTTCACACATCACAATTCACTTGTAGGCATTCCGGTTTCAACAACTCGAACCGAAGAATGGATAATGATGGCGAGAAGTATCACCGCATCGAGAATTCATAAGAGAAGGTGCAATTCTCATGATGTTCCCGACATAACGATGGTAACACTCCAAGGTAGAAACAACAAAAGCTGAATTGACATTTTGATCTGCGGAATACAACTACTTTGACCCAATCCTAGAAATAGATGAGGTATCGAGTTTGTTTCTCCTAATCATTCCGTAATGTAATGGCTTGACGGACCACAAGGATAATAGACATCGATAAACTAATGCACACATACTCTTGGTTATCAATCGATAGAGGATGGTCGGATACAACTAAAGAGAGCAACTCAAAGGAACATATAATTTTTCGAGTTGTGGAAGCATGGATTAGTATATCGAGCAAGGCTCAACATTTCTCCGGATAACCCATGCAGAAAGTAGAATTGGCGATTCACAATATGGAATGGAGAGCTACTCAAGAGTACTCGATTGTGATCTTTTAGTTCAAAGAACTTCTGCCTTAACTAGTTCATGGTATTTGGAAGAAGGAAATGCCACGAACCTCGAGGACTATCACAAAGTTACTAATATCCTAAAGGAACTAGCAATTACTAACAACATGAAGTAGGGTGAATCTCGGTTCAAGAACCCGTGGAGTAGAATGCCTACTAACTAATAACATCACGGGATGCTTTCAAGAATAATGGTCGTAAACATCACACTGGGGATACAAAAGCATTGCTAAATTGCTAGGTGACTCCTAAACACCTAGGGTCATAATAATAGCTCCAACATCTACGCCGAGGCAACAAAATACCTCAACGCATCGATTAGTGTGCTTATTCTAACCAAAAAGGACATCGGGAAATGTAAGAAAAGGATTTGCAAATGCATCGCACTATTTAGAGAGGGATGACTCGGACAGCATAACTACTGTAAATGCTCAAAATGATTTGAGACATCCTGCAAAAATGGTGGCATAACCACTCAACATCACAATACCAAGATTCCGAGATCAACAATTATCATGCGTAAATAGTAGGAACTGAACCGAGGCTTAAAACCAACAATCTTAAAGGTCTATGGATTAGTAACACGTCATCCTCGATAGATAGATGAGAAGCCTAATTCTTAAACCCGTAGAAGAGAAGAGGATGACTCGGATCGTAAGGCCATGAGGTATAAGGAGTAAAAAGAGCCTTACATTCCCTTCCACAATCAATTCCCTTACATAGCTAAAGCATTTCTAGACACAACTTCGACCAGTTTGGCTTGGTAATCCTCTGAGCAATCGGGCTCGATACCAACGCTGTCAGACCCGATACCAAGTCACATCGATCTAGCTGGTAACACCTCATATCACTTTGCGGCCTCACGCACGGTATTCCCACGGTGTCGCCTTACCATGGCCCGGGACCGCTTTGCGTCTTTGGCTCACGATATGATAGTGTCGCTAGCATCCATATGACAAAGAACCCGGGCCGACATGGCTAGTCGTGGAACCCAAAGCGGCGCTTAACTCCATGGGGACAGCATACATGAATCACATCGAGCATGTCGGTCATCAACGTATATATTCGGGCTGTAGCACTGGCTAACAGACTCGGTATCCCGGCTGTAGCAGGCTAGGCAGACTCCGAATACCACCGCGTGACATTTCCCGAAGGATGCATATAGGAACGGCGAAACACATGCCGCCGGCCAAGTGTCCAAGCAGTAGTGCTTTGGGCTAGCAGGACTCCGGTGAACCGGGTCAGAGCGGACTACTATCGCCGTATAATGAGACTACATTTCCCATATGAGAGGCTGCCAAGGATAAACAACTAGTTTGTCGGATCCCACACATACCAAGCATTTCAAACATACACACAATATGCTCAATATGTGTAGATACAACATGGCATCACAACATAACTCTACGACTCAAATATTTATCCAATAGGCTCCGAGGAGCGAGATATTACAAACATGGGTCTCATGACCCAACACTCAGAGCATACAAGTCAAAACACAAGCGGAAGCTAATCATGTCTGAGTACAGACAACTATAAATGAAGAAGGCTGAGAAGCCTGACTATCTACCAGATCCTGCCGAGGCACAAGATTGTAGCTGAGGTAACAAGCTAACCGTCGAAGTCCAAGCGGAACTACTAGCGAGACCGAAGTCTCTCTCCAAAACATAAAATAAGCAAACGTGAGTACAAACGTACTCAGCAAGACTTACATCAGAACTAACTACATATGCATCATTATCAAAAGGGGTGGTGGAGTTTGACCGCAGCAAGCCAGCTTTGACTCGGTGGCTATCCTGAACTACGATTTGCAAGTAACTCTTTTGAGGTGGCGCTACGAGTCCACATATTCACCATATCAATACACCACTATGGATCCGCTCCCGCCTCCCTCACGAGAACGCCATCCATAGCACTCACGCTTATCTTGGCGATTTTAGAGTATCCACTTTCACTTGTCTATGAACCGATATAGGCAACCAGAAGTCCTTCTCCGTGGACACGGCTATTCGAATAGATCATATTAACCCTGCAGGGTGTACTTCTTCACACACGCTCTCACCACTTACCGCCGTTTACACGACATGTACTCGGCAACCTTCAAGCGGAAGCCCAACGTGGGTGTCGGCCACGACCTACCTAAACACTCAAGTCCCTAGTCCAGTTTATCGCCTATTCGGGTTCCATCCGCAGGAGTCCGCCGAGGTTTCCCATACAGCCCCGAACGATGTGTACAGGTTCCCGAGACACCAAACGGGCGAATCGGTACACCGGCCACGGTGCCTACCGCAACACAACCCACCCCTATGGTCAGCGTTATGCGGCGGCCCCAAAGATACTACAAACACCGTAAACTACTTGCAACTCCCGGACCGAGGACAAGGGTGGTTAAGAAGCCGAGAGGGTCAATTAAGGATCCCAATGCGTGGTAGTAACTGCTTCATGGATCACAAACACGTAACTCAGTTCTCGAGGACGGCTGCAATGAGACAACCCACCATGTACTCCTACATGGCCTCTCACCGCTACCTTTACCAAATCGTGTTCACACACTTAGCTCACACACGAGGGACATGTTCACACAACCATTCCAATTCATTCCCGATGAATCGGACCTGACTCAACTCTAAGCAGTAGCAGGCATGACAACAAGCATGAATGAGTAGGCACAACATGGCTCAAACAACTCCTACTCATGCTAGTGGGTTTCATCTAATTATCGTGGAATGACAGGTCATGCAGAGGATCAAGGGGTTCAACTACCGCAGCAAGTAACACATGAGTCGTTGTTGTCCTAATGCAGTAAAATAGAGCAGGAGCGAGAGAGTGGGATTATATCGGAATGAACAAGGGGGTTTTGCTTGCCTGGCTCTTCTGAAGATAATATAGTTCTTCATCGGTGTCATCGAATTCATCGCTTGCAGACGCCGCTCATCGAGAGGGGACAAGCATCGCCAAACAAACAAGAGAGAACACAATCAATGCAATGCACATTCACATGAATGACATGTCATGTTAAGGTACTGAATTCACCTAATGCAATATCTAGCCAAGTTAATTGAAGTGAAATTCAAACAAGGTTAAACTCCAACTCCAAATGTTATTTCATAATTTGCCCTAATCATGATTCATACTATTCAGTGAGGTTAACTTGTTCAATCATGCATGAAAATGCCATAAACAGATTCTTCATATTTTTCTGATCATTTTTCATATATAAATTATTTAATTTGGAGTTACAGATTAAAAGTTATGAATATTTGAAGTTTGGGGTGTTTTCAAATTTCCTGAATTAAGTTAAATCCGTAAAAGGGGTTTATCAACGGCATGACGCTGGCATGACGTCATCAGGTCAACAGGGCTGGTCCGGTCAAACCTGACTGTGGGACCCATATACCAAAGTCTCAGTTGGTTTGTGTGGTCGGCTGTGTGGATCGGTCAACGGCCACGTCGTGAGTCAATGCCGACGGTGGGGTCGGTCAGTGTGATGGGGCCAGGTCAAACTGACCTGTGGTGCCGGCGGGGGTTAGTTTTATTTAAACAGGAACAAACCTGGCTTAATTAGGCAGTGGGGCCCGTATGTAAGTGGCTCTAGGGTTAATTAGTAGTGTCATTAGTGGCTAATGATGGGCCACGTAGACATCGCCGGAGACTGGCCGGTGGCGACCAAAACGACGGCGCTGCTCGGATTTGAGTTTCGGCGGTGGTTTGGCGCGGAGGGCACCAGAGGAAGCCCGTGCCCGTGCGCATCTGGGAAGACCAACGGAGGTGCGGGGTGGCTGGCGTTGCCGGAAGCGAAGCCGCGGCGGCCGGAGCTCGGGCCTCAACGGGCATGGCGCTAGGGAGCTCGTGGGAAGGAGCTGGTGGTGGTGTTAGGCTCCTAGGAGCAAGATGAACTTCGGGCAACGGTCAGCGCAAACTTCAGTGGTTGTAGCGGCGGGCGGGCGGCATGGCCGGGCGCAGGAGCTCTCGGCACGGCGGGAATGGAGCTAGAGTGTACAAACGCAAGGGGAGGAAGAGGGGTTTGGAGCAGGGCTCACGGCGATGACGACGGGACGCCGGGCGAGGTCGGGACGGTCCGGAGCCGACGAATTTGACGGTGATGGCCGGGCGGTCCCGAGGTTGAAGAAAGCATCGATGGCGGGGTTATGTGAAATCCGCTTGCGTGGCTCGGTGGGGTTGACGGGGACGGAATGGCGGATCTTTGGGGCATGTTGGATGGGCGAGGGAGGGCCGGTGGCACGGCTATGGCGAGCGGCGGTGACGGCGGCTCTCGGCCATGGTGGAGAGGGCGAGAGGGAGGCGAGGGGGAGAGAGGACCAGAGAGTGAGGGGGGTCGGGAGGCGGCATGCCTGTGGGAGATGTCCAGAGCGTCGGGAGGGAAGCGGCAAGCAGGTGAGGTGGCCGTCGGTGGCGTGCTGGGCGGCCACGCTGGCCATCCTCCCCGCCAGAGGAGGAAGGCGACAGGTAGGAGGCGGTGGTGGGCTGGGCCACCAGCTGGGCAGTGGGCTGAGAGGTGAGCGCCTGTAAGCCGGGCTTCTCTCTTATTTCTGTTTTTCTATTTTCTGTAATTATGTTTGGCTTTAATAAAATGCCAGCATTTCCAAAAATCATGAAACCGGTCAATGTCACTGCTTGGAATATTTCCAACAACAAACATTTCAGTTCATTATTATTTGAACATTTAATCTATTTATTATCATTAAATGCCCAAATGCAAATACTATATGATTTAATTCAAAAATCCAAATGTCATGGAAAAATGTGCAACATCTCCGTTACTGCTTCCAAGATTTTTCCAAAAATGGTGAACATTTTTGAAGGCCATTTGGTTCATTGAAAATATTTCTTAGTTGAACCTATTTGAATTGTTTTTGGTGCTAGGGCTTGGTCATCCCCATTTCAAATTTAAAAGAAATTTAGACATGATGCATGGATGCAAGAAAATCAAGCTAGGGCTGATCTGGGGCTATGACAGCTCACCCCTAGCCTAGACGTCGAGTGTGCGTCTTTCTGTTCTCTTTGATTTGCAGGGCACTTCTGCTGAGCCACTTGGGAAAAGGAGGACGAACTGACGCTCCGGCCCCGGCAAGGCAAGGCTGCCGGGGGCTGAAGATGTAAGGGTCCAACCACGGCAAGCCAAGGTTGCCGGGGGCTGCGGATTCAGATAAGTTTTTCATCCCCCTGCTATGCGTTTCTGTATGGAACTGGGACATGTGAAGCCTCATTTATGTCTTAAGACCACCGTGCTTTCTTTTTTCCTATACCCGAGGGTTACTTCCTAGGTCGGAATTTGGTAGTAGTTGCGGTGGCGAAGAGATGAACGAGGAGCCTAACTCTACTTCGCCCCTGCCTCCGCCGAAAGCGCGAGAATGGGCGACTGAAGAAGAGAAACGGCAAGGCCTGTTGCCAGGCGATAACGTTTATTATAAAAATAACAATGATTCATCCTTGGCATGGGCCTCGCTCACGCACGAAGAACCCGGCAAGCACCCATTTTCATAAAAAACGTCCCATACAGGTACAGTTCGTATGGAAAGAAAAACAGGAGCAAGGGGATTACAAGCTTTAAATCTAACAAATGCCCGCAGGCTTATAGACTAAAAAGAGATGAGATGCCCGTAATCCCTTTCTTGTCCCTCTCCTCATGAGGCAGGTCAAGGAGGCGAAAGGGCAAAAGGGGCGCCTAGGCGAACTACGAGCAGCAGGAAGCACCAAGAGAACACCTCGGTGGCTGCCCACGGGTGGGCCGGTGATGACGGTGCCGGGAAAGGAGCTGGAAGACGAGGCGGCAGGTTGCCAAACACGTGATGAAGGCGTCGGTGTCCGCGTACTCCAAGTTGACGGCCTTGTCGCCCGCCCTCTTCCTCTTCCGCAGCCCCCCGACGCCAGCCGCCCAAGGAGACGGCCCCAAGAAGTTCAAGGAGCTGGCCCCTCCCCCGGCAAAACTCCGCTGGAGGAGCGGCCAAGTGCAGATGCTGCTCCTGCCGCACCCGCCCAGGCGCGGGGAGTCCGACGCCTAGTCGTACTCGTCCCCGTCATCTGCCCCATTGTCCTCCTCGTCACTTTCGCTCGAGGAAGAGCTTTCATCTTCGGAATCTCCGTCGGAGGAGCTCTCCACGCAGCACTTCAGGCGAGTTCCAAGATCTCCGAAGACCTTGACGGAGAGCAGGCCGTCCTCCATTAATTTGAAGTAGAGGACGAGCCCCGCCGTCAGGCTGTGGATGCGAGCGAACGTCTTCCATCCACGACGGAGGTACATGACCCGAGGAGCCGGGAACTCGACGTCGACCCGCGTGCTCCCATTCCCGCAGCCCCTCATGTGCAATCTGAGGGTCTGGGGCGCTCACACTCCATATCTCGAGAGAACGGGGCGGGAAGACGAAGACGGCGACGCGGAGGCTGGCGCAGCCTGATGTAGAACTCGCGACGCTGGTTGGCGCAGCCTGATGTAGAACTCGCGACGCTGGTCTCCAACGTGGCCCTTCATCGGGAAAGGCATCATTGGCGGGGGCGAGGCCGGCGCGCCGCCCCGTCCTCCTCTTCCCCAGGCACCACGACCTCTGCCACGGCCTCGCCCCCTCCCCCTCCCCCTCGCGGCTGGCTCCACCACCGCGGGCTCAGGAGGAGGAGGGACGCGCTGTCGAGCGACGACCCTCGCCGCCACCGTCAAGGGACCTGGGTTCCCCTTCTCCATGGCGGATGAGAGGAAGAAGCAGAAGCAGGAGGAGATAGAAGATAGAAGAGTGCGGAATGCCATCCCCCCTTCCCTCTCCTTATAAAGGGGCGGGGTCGGGGCTCGGCCGCCCCGCTCAGCCAATCCAGCCACCGGAGGCGCAGGGAATCGAGACCAACCCGCTGCCCCAACCAGCTATGGCCCGGTTTCCCGCCTCCACAGCTCGCCACCTGCATGAAGGACGTGTGGCAAGCGTGCAGGGTCGAAAGGACGGGTGAGGCGACCGTTCCCCGCCTCGTGATCAGGAGGGCGTGGGCGCCTTGAAGACTGCGACTCGAGTCCATCCAGTAAATGAGCCGCGCCTCCACGCCTCCCTCTTTTTACGGGGAAGGCGCGAGCCGCCTCTTTACCATGATGTGACGCATGCGTGCGGAAACCGCACCACGCATGCTGCCCACATCACGCGCACCCCTCCACGCCGCGCATTCAACGCGGGTCATGGGGAAGCGCAGCGGATGAAGAATTACCGCGGTAAAATCCGCCCCTCCTGCCCACGCACCATTCTGGGCCTGGCCCAACAACGTGTTGCGCTTATGTGTGGCCCAGGCCCGGGGGCTCCTGTCAGTGTACAAAAGTAGGGGCTCTCTTTTTGACCCCTTCACTTGTGCGCAGGCAATCAGAGCCACGCGCCACGACCACACGTAGCAGGGCAAAGGAGGGGACCGGAGAGAAGCCGAAGCCCAAGACGGACAAGACAACGCCAAGGCCAAGAACACAAAGAAGCCGAGGGGCGGAGCAGGTTCCCCCGGCAAGGGCCCTTGCCGGGGCAGCCTCAGCAGCCCAGGCAAGACCCTTGTCGGGGCAGCTCGCCCACACTAACATAGTGAGCCACCCTTGAGCCCGCAGGTTCCAAACCAACCAACCACGACTGGACCAGGGCTCGGGAGGCACCTCTGTGGTGGCATGAAGATCTTTGTCAAGACCATACATATACAAGATCAGATGAGGACCAAAAGACGGCGATCCTCGGCGAGACCCGTACCGAGGAAAGCCACAAGACCCCCAGCAAGATCCTTGCCAGGGACGATCACAAGACCGCTGGTAAGACCCTTTGTCGGGCCACCCAGCAAGACCCTTGCCGAGAACGCCAGCAGGGCCACTGCCAGGCCCGCACCAGCCAAGTCTCCGCCACCACTAACATGCAGCTGCCAGCCCGACCATCTAGGCTGGCACCTACGTGGCAACATGCAGCTTCTAGACCAGATCCGCGAGTGCCTGCATGGCGGCACGCAGACCTTCGTGAAGACCCTACCACCGCGCCACCTTAGCTGCTTGCCCGCCTATGTGGCGCCACACGCATCGCTGGCCAGGGCGCGTGTCGACACGAGGAGGAGCGGCGATGGATGGGACGGGCCTCGCTCCCGTCCCCGATAAAGCTAGGGGACACCTAAGCGACGCATTAAATGCGTCTTGTCCTGTAATATGGGCGATAAGCTCATAGTACTGTAGGCCTTTCCACTCATGTGTGCCACTGTGGCAGCCCCTTTTTGATTATAAAAGGAGGCCCATGGCATACTAGAGGGGGATTCGGCTTTTTTGAACTACTCAGCCCCCGTAGCTAGTTCGAGAGCTCAAGAACACTAAATACATCCACCAAAGCAGGACTAGGGTTTTACGCATCCTCGTGGCCCGAACCTGGGTAAACGATCCTTGTGCTGACTGTTAATCCTGCTCTTCTCACAACCCTGCGCCCCGGAAACCGTAGTAGGGATTCTTGTGATCCCATAGGTGTCATTCCACACCGACACCAAGTCTGCTGAATGTGAAAATTTTGAATATGTTGTAGACTTAAATATCCTGGTTGACCTTGTAGACATGTCATAACAATTTGTAACTGTTGAATCAGAACGAGTAGTCCCCAAGGGCCGGCTTAAACTAGAAAGTTATGCCGAGACTTCAAATTGTAGTACTCAATTTCGCAATGTAGCTCCCAAGGGTCGGCTTAAACTGGAAAGTTAAGCCGGAAATTCAAATAGTAGTGCTCAACTTTGCACATGTAGCCCCCAAGGGTCGGCTTAATCAGCATGGCAAAGTCGGGACTTATCACGATATTTATGAATAAAATCCAAATATATAGCCCCCATGAACCGGCTATAGTCGTAGAATTGTAACCGAGTCGTCATAGAATTGTCTTCAAAAAGAGCAATGTACATTAGCCCCCAAGTGCCAAGTAAAATATTAGTATTATGATTGGGACTTCAAATAAAGTGATTATCATAACCATAAACTGCTGCTGACTCGCCTTATCTTGTAGGCTGAATTGAATATGAAAGAATCTCAAGTGGTGGATCTGAGGCAAAATATCCAGTCCCAACAATCAGAAACTTCAAAGGCCAAGTCAGAGCTGAAAACCGCCTTAGAAAATATTGAGAAGGTGCAGGAGGATTTTAGCACTGAGAGAACCGGCTGGGACACCGAGAAAGCACCTCTATTGAAAAGAGCAGAAGATGCTGAAGCTGCCCTTAAGCCGGTAACCGACAGTTGTCTGGTTTAAAGTATCAAATCAATATCATGATAGCCGCTATCTTTGGTAAGTAATATTGTACTTCAATCTTTCATCATCAATGTTGAACAACCATTGACCCTGTTTATAAATATCTTTGGCAATGCAGGCTCCAGAAGCTCCAAGCTGGGTGAAGACATGCGCATAAGGCTTAAAGCTGTATACACCCTTGTGGAACAGTTGTATACTGGCGCTCAACGGGCTATTTTTGCTGCCTCCCATAAGAAGCAACCACCTTCCCTCATCAAGGAAGTGTTGGAAAAATTGTTTATGCTACCGCAAAGGGTTGAAGAATTAAAGCGATCAGCCGCCAGAGACGGTGCCATCACCGCCTTGAGCCGGGCAAAGGCATGGCAAGCGGAACTTGACCCGGAAGAACTAGCCATCGGCTGCCCCAGCTTAGAAGAAGATGGGTCTCCCTTCAGCGCCGATGACTTCACCAAAATAGTAAGGGAGATTAATCCTTTGGCAAGCAAACTGGCTGAGGAGACTGGTCTCTCCAAGTATCGTGCGGTTTATGATGCTGAAAACACAAAAGTGAAGGCGCCGGTTCATGAGGTCGTGGACCTTATCCCGCCAACACGTAAGCACACCTTCGCTCCTGATATTGACCCGTCAAGCCTTATAGATGATGAATCTGTATTCAGAGCTTTGACTGGGATCAACTGGGCCACATCTGACTTCCAGCCAATGGGTGAAGAAGAAGAAGAAGAACCGGTGCAGGATGACCCAGAATCTTCAACACGCCAAGACCAGGGCCACTGAATCACAAGGCAGCTCTCCGCCTGCCACATAGAAGTTGTGCACAGCAAAAACACTTATTCTTTTGGTCCATATGACGCCTCGTAATAGGCTAGTTGAAAACCATGATCTGCCATGCCATCGTGCATGTTTATCTTTAAACCGCCGATCTTGATAGGGCAGATCTGCTGTTTCTGCTCACAATATTATCAATCATACATGTCATATTTATCATATTCTCTACACACAAGCAGATAACATGTGCCCTGGCGTTTTACCCCAGGGCGGGTCATGATGTCCCATATAATAGTCGCTGGTGACTGTATAGTCCATAACCAGGGCGGCTTATCAAAACCTCACATATTCATATAACAAGTAAATAACATACCTGTGAGATTTGGTCATACTGCCGGCTTACAGCACTATATGTAGTTAGGTAACAGCCCAAAGACTTAGAGCGCAGAACTCCAAGTGCTCAATCCATGTATACTGGCGACTTATCGTCCAAAGCCAGGCCGGGTTATCAATGCTACCTCTTGAGCACTGCGTTGGTTTTCCCTTGAAGAGGAAAGGGTGATGCAGTACAGCAGCGTAAGTATTTCCCAGTTTTTTAGAACAAAGGTATCAATCCAGTAGGAGGCCATGCACAAGTCCCTCGCACCTACACAAACAAATAAAAACCTCGCAACCAACATAATAAAGGGGTTGTCAATCCCTTCACGGTCACTTACGAAAGTGAGATCTGATAGATATGATAAGATAATATTTTTGGTATTTTTATAATAAAGATGCAAAGTAAAATAAAAGGCAATAAAAATAACTAAGTGTTGGAAGATTAATATGATGGAAAATAGACCCGGGGGCCATAGGTTTCACTAGTGGCTTCTCTCGAGAGCATAAGTATTATGGTGGGTGAACAAATTACTGTTGAGCAATTGATAGAATTGAGCATTATGAGCATATCTAGGTATGATCATGTATATAGGCATCACGTTCGTGACAAGTAGACCGACTCCTGCCTCCATCTACTACTATTACTCCACACATCGACCGCTATCCAGTATGCATCTAGAGTATTAAGTTCATAAGAACAGAGTAATGCTTTAAGTATGATGACATGATGTAGAGGGATAAACTCATGCAATATGAAATAAACCCCATCTTGTTATCCTCGATGGCAACAATACAATACGTGCCTTTTGCTGCCCCCTCACACTGGAAATGACACCGCAAGATTGAACCCAAAGCTAAGCACTTCTCCCATTGCAAGAAAGATCAATCTAGTAGGCCAAACCAAACTGATAATTCGAAGAGACTAGCAAAGATAACCAATCATACATAAAAGAATTCAGAGAAGATTCAAATATTGTTCATAGATAATCTTGATCATAAACCCACAATTCATCGGTCTCAACAAACACACCGCAAAAGAAGATTACATCGAATAGATCTCCACAAGAATCGTGGAGAACTTTGTATTGAGATCCAAAGAGAGAGAAGAAGCCACCTAGCTAATAACTATGGACCCGAAGGTCTGAGGTAAACTACTCACACATCATCGGAGAGGCTATGGTGTTGATGTAGAAGCCCTCCATGATCAATGCCCCTCCGGCAGACGCTTTAAAAGGCCCAAGATGGGATCTCACGGCATGTAAGGTTGCGGCGGTGGAATTAGGTTTTCGTGGATGCTTTTGTTGGTTTGGGGGTACGTAGGTATATATAGGAGGAAGAAGTACGTCGGTGGAGCAACGTGGGCCCCACGAGGGTGGAGGGCGCGCCCAGGGGGTAGGCGCGCCCCCTACCTCGTGCCCTCCTGGTTGCTTTCTTGACGTAGGGTCCAAGTCCTCTGGATCACGTTTGTTCCAAAAATCACGTTCCCGAAGGTTTCATTCCGTTTGGACTCCGTTTGATATTCTTTTTCTGCAAAACTCTAAAATAGGCAAAAAAAACAGCAATTCTGGGCTGGGCCTCTGGTTAATAGGTTAGTCCGAAAAATAATATAAATGTGTATAATAAAGCCCATTAAACATCCAAAACATAATATAATATAGCATGAAGCAATAAAAAATTATAGATACGTTGGAGACGTATCAAGCATCCCCAAGATTAATTCCTGCTCGTCCTCGAGTAGGTAAATGATAAAAACCGGAATTTTGATGCGGAATGCTACTTGGCATAATTTTTTAATGTAACCCTCTTAATTGTGGTATGAATATTCAGATCCGAAAGATTCAAGATAAAATTTTAATATTGACATAAAAATAATAATACTTCAAGTATACTAACTAAGCAATTATGTCTTCTCAAAATAACATGGCCAAAGAAAGTTATCCCTACAAAATCATATAGTCTGGCTATGCTCTATCTTCACCACACAAAGTATTTAAATCATGCACAACCCCGATGACCAGCCAAGCAATTGTTTCATACTTTTTTGTGTTCTCAAACTTTTTCAATCTTCACGCAATACATGAGCATGAGCCATGGACATAGCACTATATGTGGAATAGAATGGGGGTTGTGGAGAAGACAAAAAAGGAGAAGATAGTCTCACATCAACTAGGCGTATCAACGGGCTATAGAGATGCCCATTAATAGATATCAATGTGAGTGAGTAGGTATTGCCATGCAACGGATGCACTAGAGCTATAAGTATATGAAAACTCAACAAAAGAAACTAAGTGGGTGTGCATCCAACTCGCTTGCTCACAAAGACCTAGGGCATTTTGAGGAAGCCCATCACTGGAATATACAAGCCAGGTTCTATAATGAAAAATTCCCACTTGTATATGAAAGTGATATCATAAGAGACTCTCTATCATGAAGATCATGGTGCTACTTTGAAGCACAAGTGTGGTAAAAGGATAGTAACATTGTCCCTTCTCTCTTTTTCTCTCATTTTTTTATTTGGGCCTTTTCTCTTTTTTTTTATGGCCTCTTTTTTCTTTTCTTTTTTCATCCGAGTCTCATCCCGACTTGTGGGGAATCATAGTCTCCATCATCCTTTCCTCACTTGGGACAATGCTCTAAAATGATGATCATCACACTTTTATTTACTTACAACTCAACAATTACAACTCAATACTTAGAACAAAATATGACTCTATGTGAATGCCTCCGGCGGTGTACCGGGATATGCAATGAATCAAGAGCGACATGTATGAAAGAATTATGAATGGTGGCTTTGCCACAAATACGATGTCAACCACATGATCATGCGAAGCAATATGACAATGATGGAGCGTGTCATAATAAACGGAACGGTGGTAAGTTGCATGGCAATATATCTCAGAATGGCTATGGAAATGCCATGATAGGTAGGTATGGTGGCTGTTTTGAGGAAGGTATATGGTCGGTGTATGATACCGGCGAAAAGTGCGCAGTATTAGAGAGGCTAGCAATGGTGGAAGGAAGGAAGTGCGTATAATCCATGGACTCAACATTAGTCATAAAGAACTCATATATTTATTGCAAAAATCTACAAGTTATCAAAGCAAAGTATTACGCGATGCTCCTAGGGGGATAGATTGGTAGGAAAAGACCATCGTCATTCCCCGACCGCCACTCATAAGGAAGACAATCAATAAATAAATCATGCTCCGACTTGATCACATAACGGTTCACCATATGTGCATGCTATGGGAATCACAAACTTTAACACAAGTATTCCTTAAATCCACAACTACTAAACTAGCATGACACTAATATTACCATCTTTATATCTCAAAACAATTATCAAGCATCAAACTTCTCTTAGTATTCAACACACTCATAAGAAAGTTTTTTACTAGTTTTGCATACCTAACATATCAGGACTAATTTCCCAATTTAAGAAAACTACCATGCTGTTTAAGACTCTCAAAATAATATAAGTGAAGCATAAGAGAATAATAGTTTCTATAAAACAAAACCACCGCCATGCTCTACAAGATATAAGTGAAGCACTAGAGCAAAAACTATATAGCTCAAAAGATATAAGCGAAGCACATAGAGTATTCTAATAAATTCTGAATCAAGTGTGTCTCTCTCAAAAGGTGTGTACAGAAAATATGATTGTTGCAAACTAACAAATAAATACTCAAATCATACAAGACGCTCCAAGCAAAACACATATCATGTGGTGAATAAAAATATAGCTCCAAGTAAAGTTACCGATGGAAGTAGACGAAAGAGGGGATGCCTTCCGGGGCATTCCCAAGCTTTGGCTTTTTGGTGTCCTTGGATCATCTTGGGGTGTCATGGACATCCCCAAGCTTAGGCTCTTGCCACTCCTTGTTCCATAATCCATCAAATCTTTTACCCAAAACTTGAAAACTTCACAACACAAAACTTAATGTAAAAATCTCGTGAGTCTGCTAGCTAAAGAAAAAAACACCACTTCAAGGTACTGTAATTAACTCATTATTTATTTATATGGGTGTTAAACCTACTGTATTCCAACTTCTCTATGGTTTATAAACTATTTTACTAGCCATAGATTCATCAAAATAAGCAAACAACACACGAAAAACAGAATCTGTCAAAAACAGAACAGTCTGTAGTAATCTGTAACTAACGCAAACTTCTGGAATTCCAAAAATTCAGCCATAATAGGATGACCTATAGACTTTCTTTATGGATCCTCAGCAGTTTGAATCAATATTTTATCACATTCTGGTGATTTTTAACAATTTTTTTCGTGAACAGAAAGTTTCTGGAATTTTCAGCAAGATCAAATAACTATCATCCAAGAAGATCATATAGGTTTAACTTGGCACAAACACTAATTAAAACATAAAAAATCTAACCAGAGGATAGATCAAATATTTATTACTAAACAGAAGCAAAAAGCAAAAAAACTAAAAATAAAATTGGGTTGCCTCCCAACAAGCGCTATCGTTTAACGCCCCTAGCTGGGCATGGATAATTTTAATGATGCTCACATAAAAGACAAGAATTGAAGTGCAAAGAGAGCATCATGAAAAACGTGACAAACACATATAAGTATAACATACTTCCTATGCATAGGCATCTTATAGGTAAAAAAATTATCATAGCAAGCAAAAACTAGCATATGCAAGGAAGTGGAAAGAAACAATAGCAATCTCAACATAATGAGAGGTAATTTTGTAACATGAAAATTTCTACAACCATATTTTCCTCTCTCATAATAATTACATGTGGGGTCATAAGCAAATTCAACAAAATAGCTATCACATAAAATATTTTCAACACGATCCACATGCATGCAAAGTTGATACTCTTCCAAAATAGTGGGATTCACATTAACTAAAGTCATGACCTCTCCAAACCCACTTTTATGAAAAACTTCATAAGATTGAACATTCTCCAAATATGTGGGATCTAAAGTTGACACTCTTCCAAACCCACTTTCAATATTAATGCAAACATTATTATCAATCTCATATTCACAATGGGGCTTAAATAAATTTTCAAGATCATAGGAAGAATCACCCCAATCATGATCATTGTAACAAGTAGAGGATATAGTAAAACTAGCATCCCCAAGCTTAGGGTTTTGCGTATTATTAGCACAATTGACATAAAGAGAATTTATAGTAAAATCATTGCAATCATGCTTTTTATTCAAGGAGGTATCGTGAATCTCTTCATAAATTTCTTCATCACAATTATCAGATTCATGAATTTCAAGCAAAACCTCATAAAGATAATCTAGTGTGCTCAACTCACTAGCAATAGGTTCATCATAATTGGATCTCTTAAAGAGATTAGCAAGAGGATGAGGATCCATAGCAATAGATTTTTAGCAAGCGTAGATGCAAGCAAATAGAAGGCACATGCTAACACAAGCAAACAATAGATCTGGCGAGAAAAAGGCAAACGGAAAAGAATGCGAATAAAATGGCAAGGGTGAAGTGGGGGAGAGGAAAAAGAGAGGCAACTGGCAAATAATGTAATGTGAGGGGTAAGAGTTTTTGATGGGTATATGGTATGTCTTGACTTGTGCGTAGACTACCCGGCAACGGCGCCAGAAATCCTTCTTGCTACCTCTTGAGCACTGCGTTGGTTTTCCCTTGAAGAGGAAAGGGTGATGCAGTAAAGCAGCGTAAGTATTTCCCTCAGTTTTTTAGAACCAAGGTATCAATCCAGTAGGAGGCCATGCACAAGTCCCTCGCACCTACACAAACAAATAAAAACCTCGCAACCAACGCAATAAAGGGGTTGTCAATCCCTTCACGGTCACTTACGAAAGTGAGATCTGATAGATATGATAAAATAATATTTTTGGTATATTTATAATAGAGATGGAAAGTAAAATAAAAGGCAATAAAAATAACTAAGTGTTGGAAGATTAATATGATGGAAAATAGACCCGGGGGCCATAGGTTTCACTAGTGGCTTCTCTCGAGAGCATAAGTATTACGGTGGGTGAACAAATTACTGTTGAGCAATTGATAGAATTGAGCATAGTTATGAGAATATCTAGGTATGATCATGTATATAGGCATCACGTCCGTGACAAGTAGACCGACTCCTGCCTACATCTACTACTATTACTCCACACATCGACCGCTATCCAGCATGCATCTAGAGTATTAAGTTCATAAGAACAACGTAATGCTTTAAGTATGATGACATGATGTAGAGGGATAAACTCATGCAATATTAAATAAACCCCATCTTGTTATCCTCGATGGCAACAATACAATACGTGCCTTGCTGCCCCTGCTGCCACTGGGAAAGGACACTGCAAGATTGAACCCAAAGCTAAGCACTTCTCCCATTGCAAGAAAGATCAACCTAGTAGGCCAAACCAAACTGATAATTTGAAGAGACTAGCAAAGATAACCAATCATACATAAAAGAATTCAGAGAAGATTCAAATATTGTTCATAGATAATCTTGATCATAAACCCACAATTCATCGGTCTCAACAAACACACCGCAAAACAAGATTACATCGAATAGATCTCCACGAGAATCGTGGAGAACTTTGTATTGAGATCCAAAGAGAGAGAAGAAGCCATCTAGCTAATAACTATGGACCCAAAGGTCTGAGGTAAACTACTCACACATCATCGTAGAGTCGATTGTGTTTATGAAGAAGCCCTCCGTGAAAAATGCCCCATCAGGAACGACGCCAAAAAAGGCCCCAAGATCGGATCTCACGGGTACAGCCGGGTGTGGCGGTGGAATTAGGTTTCCGTGGATGCTTCGGTGGGTTTGGGGTACGTAGGTCTATATCGGAGGAAGAAGTACGTCGGTGGAGCAACGTGGCCCCACGAGGGTGGAGGGCGCGCCTGGGGGGTAGGCGCGCCTCTACCTCGTGCCCTCCTAGTTGCTTTCTTGACGAGGGTCCAAATCCTCCGGATCACGCTTGTTCCAAAAATCACGCTCCCAAGGTTTCATTCCGCTTTGGACTCCGCTTGATATTCTTTTTTCCGCAAAACCTCAAATAGGCAAAAACAACAATTCGGCTGGGCCTCCGGTTAATAGGTTAGTCCCAAAAATAATATAAAAGTGTATAATAAAGCCCGTTAAACATCCAAAACAGAATATAATATAGCATGAAGCAATCAAAAATTATAGATACGTTGGAGACGTATCAATCAACACCTCAGATACGCTCAAATATGAGCCATAAGGATCAAGGCTACATGGTCTGAATTGGTTTAAACCATATGTTAACATGGCACAAGAATATGAACCCAAACAATGTTAATAAAAGATCAAACTAGAAAAAACGAGGCTTTCCACTACAAAAAAGACACATCCGTGACATTTTGGGCCGAACGAAATTTTTTCTGTCATACTTATGACACTTCTATGACGATAATTGTGACAAAACCTGGTATCATCATAGATGTGGTGTGGTCCCACTTCTATGACAAAAAACATGACAGAAAATGGGCTTTTCGTCCTGGGCGGGCCGGAGACGCAGCTGCATGACATTCTTTGGGCCGTCCATGACGGAAAGTACCGTGGTAGAAGTGAGGGAGAGGAAAATATCGGGGAGTTCCCGGTTACGGTGGCTGGTCGGGGGCCGAGCGATGTGCGTTTCTCTCGTACATACGCGCGTGTGTGCAAGGCGTTGGGATCTAATCAACTCGAAAGCGAGGCGTTGGGCTCTAATCGAACCCGAGCGAGGCGTTGGGCTCTAATCAACCCGACCGATTGCACCGGCTACGCTGCTATCGAACCCGAGCTATCGATCGATGGCTGTTAACTGAACCCGATTGAGCGATTCCTTCGCTACTGCTGTTAACTGAAGCCGAAAGATGCCGCCTCTGGATGAACAGTGAGCGTTGTTGGGGGGTTTGGATGAATAGTTCCCGGCGGGGGTTGGATGAACAGGAACCCGTGGTAGCAGAGGCCGTTGCCACTTGTCGGTGTACAAAAAGAGGGGTACACTCTTTGTACCCCTATGACTGTGCATGGGCAGTCTGAGCCACGGGCACTGCCGCACCAAGCACGACAAGGGAGGTGAAGCCAAGGTAAGGCCGAAGCCGAAGAGGAGTAGAACGACGCCAAGGCCACAAAGAGCAGGGGAGCAAAGCAGACCCCCCGGCAAGACCCTTGCCGGGAGGCAGCTTTAGTTAGCCCGGCAAGATCCTTGCCGTGGCAGCTCGCCCCACACCAACGGAGCGAGGTCACCCTTGAGTCCACTACCCCCATGGGGCAAGGATTCAGGAGACATCCCCGTGGTGGCATGCAGATCTTTGTGAAGACATTCAAGACCAGATACCCACCTAAGAAGATGATAATCCTTGGCGGGATCCCAGCCAAGGAGGACCCTAAGGCCCCGGCAAGAGCCTTGCCGGGATGACAAGAACGCCACAAGAAGACCCTTGCCGGGCCCCGCAAGGCCCTCGCCATGACACCATGGGCCACATTCAGACCGCACTGCCGCACCTCCACCGCTGTCAAGACGTTAATGCCGACCCAACCAGTTGGGCAGGCACCTGCGTGGCGGCGTGCAAATCTTCGAGAAGACCCACCTCGGCGCCACCTCAGCTATGTGCCTGCTTACATGGCACCACGAGCAATCACCGCCGTGGCACGGTCAACACCAAAGGGAGTGGCGACGGACGGGACGGGGCTCTCCCCCGTCCCCGATAAAGCTAGGACACCTAAGCAGAGCGCATTAAATGCGCCTTGTCATGTAATGCAAGGGATAAACTCGCATTACTGTACCCTTTCCACCTCCTGTGTGCCACTGTGGCAGCCCCTTTCCTATAAAAGGAGGCCCGAGGCGACCAGGAGGAGGATTCGGCTTTTTGGAGCTCCTCACACCCCATAGCTAGCTCAAGAACACAGACATATAATCCGCCAAAGCAGGAGTAGGGTTTTACGCATCCTCGCGGCCCGAACCTGGATAAAGGAACCGTGTGCTGCCTGTTTGTTCCGCTCTTCTCACGACCCCTGCGCTCCGCAACCGCAGTAGGGATTCTCGTGATCCCATAGGTGTCGTTTCCCACCGACACCACTGGACGAACAGTACCCTGATCGATCGAGCCGGTGGATGAACAGGACCCCGTGGAGGGCTGGATGAACAATAGCCGGTGGAGGGCTGGTTGAACAGTAGCCGATGGAGGGTTGGATGAACAGTAGCTCATGGAGGGGTGGTTGAACAGGACCCCGCGGAGAGGGCTGGTTGAACAGTAGCCGGTGGAGGAGCGGTGGAGGCTGGATGAACAGGAGCCCGAGGATGAACAGTCGCAGGAGGAGGCTGGAGGAGGTCGACAGTAGAGATGAACAGTATCTCGTGGAGTCCCGTTTTGTGGTACGCCACACCTCCCGGCGAACAGGACCCTGCTTTGATCAGAAGCGCTCCAACACAAGTCCGTTTCCTCCGTTTTGCGGTACGCCACACCTCTCCCGATCAACATGACCCCATTTCGACCGTAGAAGGTTCGTTTCCTCTATTTTACGGTACGCCAGACCCCTCCCGATGAACAGGACCCCGTTTCCACCATGGACGGTCGAACAGAAGGCCGTTTCCTCCATTCTGCGGTACGCCAGGCCTTGTTTCCATCGCCTGTTCCGGCCCAAGCCGGTTATTCTCGATGAACAAGACGCTGGCCCCGTTGCCTCCCGATGAACACGACGCATTCCGTTGGCTCCCCATGAACACGACGACGATGCAGTTTCTCCGTTCCGGCCCAGCCACAACCATGTACACGAGCAGTGGCCGTCGTATGCGTGAGTAGGTGTTTGAGACCCCGCCCGTATGTACGTACGTGGCCGTATTTACTTTCTTGCACCCTGGCCGCTGTACGTACGTGTACATGCTACGTGCGCGCCTCTACTACCACACGTGCACACCTCTACTACCACACGTGCCCTTCCTTACATGGCCATGGTTCATCGCTGCAGCCTGCAGATAGACCGATCGACCAGTATGTACATACACGTCATGACCGTAATGACAATGCTACGACGCTTCGACCAAAGCGGGTCCCGACCACAAGCACTTCCTTGCGCATAAGATGTAGCTGGTGGGTCCCAACAGTCAGGGGATGAATCATTTTTTTGCTCGTAATATGGACGCACTTCCTTGCATGTGAAGATGTAGCTGGTGGGTCCCAGCAGTCAGGGGGAGAAAACATTATTTTTCAGGGTAAAAAGGATGCAGTTGCATGCATGCGTCCATGGGCGTGGTGCGTCCCCACGGTCAGCCTCTCACATACAGTCATCTTCCGAGGACTCTCGGTTGTTGACCACACCGTGCCGAGCGCACCAAGGCCGATGGATGAGGCGAGGCCCTAGACTGGAATGACTCGGAGATGGGGAAGATGCGGTAGTGGAGTCGCAGATGGAGAGGAGTGGGAAACTTGACTGGTTCGGGTGCGCGGGAGCACTGCCGCCCATGGCAGACAGGAGAAAGAACAGAGGTTGAAGAAGGAGCATGGTTGTTGGATTAACATCCAACGGTCTAGCTGCTAGAATCATTTGTTGATTAAGTTGACAAAGCCCTCACAGACATCGCCCGCTTAGTAGGCCCATAAGTCAGCCACCAAATCTGCTGGGTTCCAGCTGTCATCGGGAGGAATGGTTTTTCTCGCATAACAAGCAGGCACTTCCTTCCGTGCGAAGATACAACCGGTGGGTCCCAGCTGTTAGGGGGAGGAAACAACTTAATAAGGAGGAACTTTCCTTGCGTGCAACCATGGACCTCATGGGTCCCAGCCGCCAGGTTCTCCAAGTACAGTCCTCTTCCGATGACTCTCGTTTGTTGACCACGCCACGCCGAGCACAGCGAGGCGATGGACGACGGCGAGGCCCTAGACTGGTACGACCTGGAGATGGGGAAGACACGACAGTGGAGTCGCAGACGGAGAGGAGTGGGAAACTTGACTGGTTCGGGTGCGGAGTGAGCCTACACTCGGCAGAGAATAACAGGAGGTGCGGAGTGGAGGGATGGTCTGGCCGTCAGCGGGGTAGCGTTTCGCTGAGGTGCGCAAAACAACACCGCTGGACGCCCGAGGCTGGAGCAGGCGGTCCCGGCAGGCTGAAGAAGAATGCCGGCCGTTGGATGTAAATCCAATGCCTTGTTAGGCTTCGACCTACTGGCCCACATGTCAGCCGGTCCATTTGTTTTTTTAGTCCATTTGGTGGGCTGGGTGAAACAATGATGTAACATGTATGCAGCCCGTTTATATATATATGGTAGAATTTAAAGCCCATTTGCATTTTTCTCGAAATCCGCGGACTTGCTGGGTTGGGTGAAAATATCATGTTGGGCTGGATGGAGAAATGTTATAAAAACGTAAACACATGATTGCACGTCTATTACTACATTGGTCAGTAAAATCTTTGCAAGCTTATGTACGCAATCACTAGGAGTTAACTTGCCAAGTTATATATAAACAATTATTATTATTATTATTATTATTATTATTTTCTAAGAACTTTCAACTTACAAAATAAAATATCATTTTAATTTGATGAGTTGATAGGACATGGGGTATTATTATTTTTTAGGCTAGACGTGGGACAATTGAGTTGGTTGCAGGGAAAAGTACTGGGAGAAAACTCAGTTTACATCAAAAAATAAAGTGGGAGAAAATTCAGATATAGGATTCATGAAAACAAAAAATAAAGGAAGTGGGAAGGTCTATAAAATGGTTGGACGAATGACAGGTTCAACGGAACCTTATGTTGTTTCTATTATATATATATATATATGTAATAAAATAAGATATAAATATAGGTTTAGTTTTGCATTCTTATATAAAAATGGAACTGAGCTGTGCGTCGTCTTGAAAAAACAAACATAACTTGGGCTGCTGATGTTATAGACAAGCTAGGCTGGGAGGCCCAGAGGCCGCTTGATACCTACTGGATCCAAAAAATGTTGAAACATGTCGTGGGCTGCCCATGTTAAACAACAAAACCTAGGCCATGGACCTGGTGGGCCCGGGACTGTCAGCCTCTCAACCAACAGTTGTCTCCTGATTCCTCTTGTTTTGCTGACCATGTTGGGAACGACAGATGGCGGCGCTGCAGCGAGAGCACCAAGGTAGAGGACGACGTCGAGACCTCGGACCGAACGAACTAGAGCGGGGGAAGACGCAGGCGGAGGGGAGTACGAGGGTTGACTTGTTCGGGTGTAGGGTGAGCTGGTGGAGCTGCCGCCGCCGGACAATGTGTGGGAGTAGAGGGATGGCCACTTGGCCAACCGATGTATAGGAAGAGGACGAAAGATTGAACAAAATAAAGAACTACAAATGGATAGGTGGTTGGTCCCATATGTCTGTGTACGAGACCTGCTGGGTCCACCTGAGAAGGGGAATATGTTGGCAAGAAGGAGATCCAAAGCACGATGTACCGAAAGTGAACTAGTTTTTTTAAACGGACAAGTGAACTAGTTACATACATAAGCTAATAGCCACTAAAAAAGCAAATAGGTTAATGCGTTCTTAAAAGAAATATTTCGGAGAAACTAGATAATTACGACACATAGGCTAATGCATGAAACACTCAGATGATAAAGGTGCTTATAAACAGATAAAGTACAACATCTTGACCTTCCTGGCATGCTTGATCATGACGCTGCGGCTGTCCGTGTACTCGTCGGTTACGGGAAGCAGACACACCATCATGTCCAAGATCCTCCTGTACATGTCGTAGCATACGTATGCGTCCTTGGCCGCGTAGGTTATGTAGGCTAGATTTAGAGGTACCTCTCACGTTTTCAGGTCCTTGGTATCGTTGTCTTCTTTCATGTTGGCGTATCAGGGGTCGATGATGGTCTCGGCGAGGTCAACCATGGAGTTCTTCTCCTGCCCGTTGTTGATGATTTTGTATTGCTTCTGGATGTCGACAAGCTTGTTGCACTAGATGGCCGAATCGTCACGTTCTTCCTTCTCTCCACCGTAGAGAAGGTGCAGTCAGCGCTGCCGATGAAACGGGCGAATGCTCCAGAACCTCTGATGGCCCTACAACAGTGGTAGACGAGAACCTCATCCCGCACACATACCTGGGCGACGGTGATCCGTTGGTCCCTATCAGGAGAAGAATGGATGGGCACAAGGTCTAAGTCCTGCGACCTTGTGCTTTCTCATCCTGTAGGTATTGCTTGAACTCAGCGAGGCAGAGCTTCACCGAGTCCGGATCGTTGGTGTACATCACATTCAACTTGGTGCAGCCATAGGACTGAACGGCGAACTCAAAGGGGAACTCCTTAATGAAGTCCATATCCAGCAGGCTCACCCCTCGGATCGCCATTGGAGTCTCTTCAAGTCAACGAGTGGGTAGGCGGCGGCAGCAGTTTGTTTTTCAGCTCTTGGGGAACTAGATTCAACAGTAATCTGAGTGTGTACATGCGACAACAGTTACTACCCATCCCTCGCTGCTGCACACCCGGTAGAAGATGCACCCTCGGCGCATTCAAACGCCTCCATTAAGAAACCTACTCCGCCACACGCCGGTTCACGAGCTGGTCTCAGACAGTAATCAGTAATAACAAGAGTTAGTGGTCACTTTACTTAAATTTAATTAGCTTTAATAGAAATTTATGCTTAAAACAAGCAATGCATTGGCTCGCTCTATCGCTGCCACAGATCAACATGCACAACAATGAGAATTATTATTCTCGTGACGCATTACGATCAAGACATTTGTCGCACTTTCACACGTATAATACTACCAAGTTTGAACTGTTTGTTATGGTTGTTGTCCTTTGCATCATCATGCTGTGTTTCCCAGCTTGCAAGATTCAGAACCAACAAATAAGATCCAAATAATAAGTACAACAAAGATGCCTACACATCTCATTGATTCCCAGCTTGCAAAATTCATAACCAACAAATAAGATTCAAATCATAAGTACAACAAATATGCCTACACATCTCATTGATTCCCAGCTTGCAAGATTCAAAACCAACCCATTAGAGCCTTTTGATAAAGTCAATATCGGGATTAAATCCATCTTGGCTAGCCGTTGTCGGTGTCAAAACCGGTGGATCTCGGGTAGTGGGTCCTGAACTGTGTGTCTAGGATCGATGGTAACAGGAGACGGGGGACACGAAGTTTACCCAGGTTCGGGCCCTCTCTATGGAGGTAATACCCTACTTCCTGCTTGATTGATCTTGATGAATATGAGTATTACAAGAGTTGATCTACCACGAGATCATAATGGCTAAACCCTAGAAGTCTAGCCTATGTGTATATGGTAATGAATGTATCCTTTCCGGACTAACCCCTCCGGTTTATATAGACATTGGGGGGATCTAGGGTTTACATGGAGTCGGTTACATAAGAAGGAATCTTTATAGTTGGTCGCCAAGCTTGCCTTCCATGCCAAGTAGAGTCCAATCCGGACATGGGTACAGTCTTCGGCCTTCATGTCTTCGTAGCCCATCAGTCCGGCCCATGGATAACAGGCTGGACGCCCGAGGACCCCTTAGTCCAGGACTCCCTCAGTAGCCCCTGAACCTGGCTTTCAATGACGAGGAGTCCGGCGCGCAGATTGTCTTCGGCATTGCAAGGCGGGTTCCCTCCTTCCGAACTCCGGAATAGTCTTCAGGTGTAGTAGATATATTTGGACCCGTGTATATAATTGCAGAAAATACAATATCCCACGATTCTAATTTGTTGATAACTGTTTATGGCATCGCATCACGCCTGCCCGGTTACTATTTCCAACCGTTGGCTGGCACGTCGACCCACGTCTCGGGACACGGTTTTACTTGCATGTCTTGCCAAGGCAGAGATCGTGTTCCCTTATTCACGGGATTATCATTAATGCAAGCATGGGTAACCCCACCGTCCCCTGGGTACAACTCTCTGGAGATAGGTAAGTTTCGAGACCCAGGTGGGTACGCTTAGTATCTGGGGTCTTTATATAGGGTCCCAGACTTGTCTTCTTCCTTTGCGCTTGCTTCTTCCTCAACCCTAGCCACCCCAAGTTCCAACCCTCGGGTTCCCATCGCCACCAGACCTAATCATGTCCGAATCCATCCGTCAAGGCTGGTGGGTGGCTTCTTCTGTCATAGAGGAGGATATTGCGAAGCTTCGCGCTGCGAGGTATCTGACCCCGGAAATCCTTCATCGGCTTCCTGCACAGGGGCAAGTCGTTCCTACCCCCAAATCCGGCGAGAGGGTAGTGTTTGTGTCCCACTTCCTCCATGGGTTAGGGTTCACGCTTAACCCCTTCGTCCGGGGCTCATTTTCTACTATGGGCTAGACTTTCACGATCTGGCCCCGGACTCTATTCTCCTCATCTCGACATTTATCGTCACGTGTGAGGCCTTCCTCTAGACTCCTCCGCACTTTGTTTTGTGGCTCAAGACCTTTGATGTGAGGCCGCAGGTGATAGAGGAGGAGCAGGCAGAGTGCGGCAGCGTCTCAATAGGCAAGCTTGCCTGCGCGGTTTGGTTTGAAGGATCTTTCTCCAAGCCTTCCGACCTATGGCGGTAGGGGTGGTTTTATATCAATGAGCCACGGGGCTCCAAGTGGGCGGCTCGCCTGCGTTCCGACCCGACACTCCAATTCAGCTTGCTTCATGGATCAATAAGGGATTGGACTGGGGATCCGTCAATGAAGTGCAGACTCTGCAAGGTCGCATCCGAAGCCTTACCGAGAAGGGCATCGGTCTTGTGAATGTCGTTCAAGTAATGCTAGTCCGCCGGACCCTGCCATGCCACCGCGGCCTCTCAGATGTGGGAGTTTAATCCGTATGGCGGCGGCCTCTTCAGCACTTCTTCGGCACCACGCACGAAGGAATGTGGAAATTATATTTCGGGGAACGAGAGCAATGGCCGGACACCACCAAAGATGTCGGCCTTGACCGCAATCATCCGGACACTGCGGTACGTACTCAAATTCTGAACACCTTCCATTCAAGCATCTCTTGACAAGATACTGAACAATCCGTCCCTATAAAGGACTGAGTAAAGAAAGCGGTGTTAATCTGGTGCCCGGCGCCCCTTCCCGAAGACTCTGCGACCGCCCTGCTGACGAAAATGCTGATTCCCACACCGTACCAGATGTCTGCAGAGGGGGCTGAGAGCGGGGAACCCGAAGGTGATACCCGCCTTGAGGACGAATTAAACGCTGTTTTCGAGGAAACCGAAACTCTTTTGCCCAAGGGCAAAGGTGCGGAGGAATCTCTCCATGGAAAAAAGAGGGCTGCTTCCGAAGATCAGGAGGGGAAGCCTTCCAAGAGAGGAAAAATGCCATCGTCGGGCAGTTTGGGCCGGGCGAGCGATGTTGCCGTAAGGCTTTCTGGCAAGGACGAACCTCTGGCCAAACCGTAAGTGGGGCACTTTAAACGTACCTCATTCTTCCCCTATTAGTGAAGTAATCATCCGACATATGCACATCCACGCAGGTTAACGCATGGTGTTTCTCAATCGTCCTCCTCCTCGGGAGACCTTCTTCCAGAGATGATGGAGAGTGACACGCCATCTCCAGCTTCTTCACCCAATAGGGGGGATGATACTGAAGTATCGTCCCGAAGGGCTCCTCCCAATCGTCAAGCAGTGCAGGAAACAAAGAAGGCGTTACCCGAAGGTGACGCCTCTGTCATCCAGGGCTCAGGAATCAAGAATAATGGCCCCGAACCGTCCGGTTTACAGCCGGAGACGATTCTGGGGGAGAATAAGCAGATTCCTTCAAAGGAATGCTATACTCCGGCGGTGGTTTCTGAAGACCCCGGAGCGCCGGAAATGTTGACGGACATGCTGCGGTGAGCGTCCATTTCAGATAAGCACCGTGCTTTGATGGTTACGGTGGTCGAAAAGGTTCTATCCGCAAAAAGCGGATTGAACGAGGCCTTCTTGATCCTTCTAAGAGGTTTTGAGGTTTGTGATGTAGTTTTGCCAATTGAATGATATTGACAGAATGCACATGTTGTATATGCAGTAGCCCCTGAGACTCGGATTGCCTTCCGAAGGAAGCGATTGGAGGATCAAAAAGATATGCTCAGTTACTAACCTTAACTTAACGTGGAATTCAGGCTGCCTCCCCTCCTGCGGCTACCCGAAATACGGAAGTGGCCGAACTGCAGCGAAAGCTGGATATTGTAGAAGATGACATTGCATTGATCAACAGGCGTCATGACGACTCGCAAGGTATATAGTTCGAGCATTCCTTACACCAATGTTCTTGTAATGTAGGCCTGACGCCAAAAAGTGTTTTATATGAAATGTGCATGATTGCAGATGGTGCCGCCGCCGTTGAAGCTCTTCGGGCGGAGCTAGCCCGGGCCAAGGAGCAGGCCCGGTGTAGTGGTGTGGCTGCCGAAAAGGCATCGGCTGATCTAAGAGCCGAACAAGCAGCTCGGCGCTGAAGTGAGGAGAAAATATCCTCGCTGGCGCTTGAATTGAAGAATACTGCCAGCCACTGTGAATTCCTTGAGAAGGAGAATAAAGCCAAAATGGCTGAACTTGATAAGGCCATACGAGAGGCGAGTGAAGCTCGGTCTGAATCTAGGGCAGCTCATAAAGAGATTCGAAAGGCTAAGGAGATAGTGGCCGGTAAGACCTTTTTGCTTCAGACTAAGTTTGGCGATCCGGACTATGCTCAGCTAAACCAGGTCTGGAGTTCTCTGACTGAATTTTTGGACTTGCCGAAGAGTTCTTTCGATGCAGCGCAATTTTACCAAGCGCAAGAGGGTTATGCAATGAATAAGCTTTTCTGGTCACAATTTGGCGCCTCAAAGCGCCCTTTGTTGCTAAATGAACAGATGTCCCAATGGGCCGAGCTTCGTAGGATATCCGGCGATGCCACGAAGAACGTCATAATCCGGTTGTGGCCGAGTGAGCCTGTTCCCAAGAGCTATTTTGGCCTGGTGCGGCATCTTGTTGATGCGGTGCCGTGTATCGATGCTGCGAAGCGGTCGTCATGCATTGAGGGTGCACGGATGGCCTTTGCCCGAGTCAAGACGTTCTGGGGGAAGATGAAGGCCGTCAATGTTGCGGCGAAGAGACCGCCCAAGGGCAAGGACCGTAATGAGCCGGAGCATTATTTTGAAGACGTCCTGGAAGTCGCCTGCCTGATAGAGGGTCAATGCTTGAAGAACATAATGTTCGAGTGAGGTGTATTAGAATTGTAAAAGACAATTTTATAATTGATCTATTTTATGTTTTTGCTCCAAAGCTTGAATTCCTCCTGTGCTGCCGTTTTAATATAATCTGAAAGTTTTCCAAGCCGGCTTCAAACCCCTCGTAGGAAAGTACGGGTGTTCGTAAAAGCATTTAATCACTCTTTATCCAACGTCTTGGTCCGTAAAGGAGGTGATAATGCGGCGAATCAGGCAATCGGACTATAGGGCGTTAACACTTTCACTTAGCCATAGGAGTTTTATGGTGGGGCTACGACATAGCCCCTGGTATGTATATGGCGCATAGTGCCTTACATATGTTGATCTAAAAAAGATCCCTCGTGTGACACGGAGAATCACTAAAGATTCGAATAAGTCGTCAAGTGGTTGACCAGCTCTTGCCGCATCAAGACAGTCAGTTTTTGGCTTTCTCTACTGAGGTTCTCATCCGGTCTAGGCCAGGGCACAATCGCAGTAGTTCTCCCTTTACTACCCTAGCCGATAGAGCGGAACGTAGGGTAGCAAGCACAGGAGCCGGGCAACCCAACTATTGACCAAAGACAATGATTCGGAGCTGATGCATATAAGGCCAAACTTGCGACTCCAAAGTACGCTAGAGAGCTATTCGGACTTTTACTGGCGACTCGTATGTTCCCATATCGGGCCCCTGGAAAGTTATGCCGAGGCGCGTCTTGTAAGGCAGCCGTTACGGCCGGACTCATTGTAGAAAGATCATGAAATATTAGTTCGGATTAAGTATACTGGGAGCGGAGCAATATGCCAATGATAAATATATATAAAGAGTAAAAACCACAACCCAGGTATTTGACATGCTCGGGGTTGGGAACAGAGGAGAAGGGCATGGTACTGGCTCAAAAGAAAGAGTGCGGTCTACAAAAGCTTATTTTGGACCTCCTGTCGCACGTCTGTGCCGCCCGTCCTCGGGGAGGGGAATCCTTAACGGGAGTGGCCCCTTAGGTGAGTGTGCGGATCCGAACTTCGATAGAGTCTGATGTAGATGTTGTCCTGATGGTCACCTGTTTTTAAGAAATGATACAGAAAAATAAGAAAAACGGATAAAAACGTTACGGTGATTCTTGCAGGTTTGTCCATATTGTGCTTCTGCCGATGCCCATGGTATCTTGAGTGCATAGTGATGTACGCGTGGTGTAAACTTTGCCAGTACAGTAGGTGGGTGGCGGAAGCCGAACTGCTATTTCCGTTCTGGGAGTGGTCGAACTTCAGAGGGAAAGTGTTTCTGGCCCCTGGTGTTCGGCTAGCGAGCCGATCCGTCGTATCTATCGCCTGGTGGCCTCCTCCCCTTGTGATTGGCGTTGAGCTTGCCTGCCTGCTTGAGGACCCAACAGTTTCTGTTGGTATGGTTAGCTGGCTTATCAGGATGACCGTGAATCTGACAAGGTCGGTCCAATATTCTGTCAAGGGTGGATGATCCATCCTGGGTTGCCTTTAGTGGCTTCTTCCGTTGACCGGGTTTCGGATTGTGAAATCCGGCATTGACCGCTGTGTCGCGTAATCTTTCAGTATTGTTGCGACTATTGTGTTCGGTTCGTCGTGGCTTACTGTTGCCGTCTCAAATTTCGGAAGTGCCCGGGTCGCTGGCGTTGTTGCTTTTACGAGCGAGCCAGTTGTCTTCTCCCGCACAAAAGCGAGTCATTAGAGCAGTAAGGGCTATCATGGACTTGGGTCCTTCCTGGCCGAGGTGACGCGCTAGCCATTCATCCCGGACGCCGTGTTTGAAGGCTGCGAGGGCTTCTGCGTCTGGGCAGTCGACAATTTTGGTTCTTTTTGACTAAGAACCTAGTCCAGAGCTCCCTGGCCGACTCGCCGGGCTTCTGGACAATATGACTTAAGTCATCGGCATCTAGTGGCCGGACATAAGTTCCTTGGAAGTTGTCTTGAAAGGCGTCTTCCAGGTCTTCCCTGCTACCAATAAATTTTTCTGGCAAACTGTTTAGCCAGTACCGAGCTGGCCCTTTAAGCTTGAGAGGTATGTATTTAATGGCATGAAGGTCGTCTCCACGAGCCATGTGGATATGGCGGAGGTAATCCTCAATCCATACCGTGGGATCTGTTGTTCCATCGTATGATTCTATGTTAATGGGTTTAAACCCGTCTGGAAATTCATGCTCCATTACCTCGTCGGTGAAGCAGAGAGGGTGTGCGGCTCCTCTATGATGAGCCACACTATGAAGCACCTCCGGCGGACTCCGTTTACGGAGTTCGGACCGAGCGTGGTCGGCTCTGTTGTGTCCGAATAGGTGACCATCATCATGGGTCGAGGCATGTCCCCGCGATCTGTGTATTGACTGCGTGTGTCCTGTTCTACCCTCCAGGTCCTGTTGGATGTCACAAGTGTTCCCCCGAGCTGTTTTGTTCTTGTTTTGACGGCCGGATGGGTTGGTATGATGCTCTGCTTGGGCTGCTGCTTTGTCCGAACCGAATTGTGGTCGGCCTACAGCCTTATTCGATGGTGGTGTGGGCTCCAATGCCCTGCCATCGTATTGAGGGGGCCACCTGCTGTTGGGGTGGCTCTTGTCTGGGTCGATAAGGCCGTATTCTTCGGCGGCCAAGACCTCGGTCCATCTATCATTGAGCAAATCTTGGCTCGCTTGAAGCTGCAGCTGCTTCTTTCTTAGGCTCCTTGCAGTGGCTATGAGCTGGCGTTTAAAGCGCTTCTGCTCGAGAGGTTCCTTAGGCACGATAAAATCCTCGTTGTCGAGGATCTCCTCTTCCTCAGAGAGTGGGAGATAATTGCTATCCTCTGAGTCTCCATACGTTGCCTGTTCATCGGGGTTGTCTTGCCCGCCTTCCTGTTCTTCCTGTTCGGATCCTACCTCAACAGGGTCTTCATCGTCCGGGGTATTGTCTTCTCCGGTGCTAGTGCTATTTTCTCTTGAGCGTCGTGACTTGGAGCGGCACAAGGCCCACCGATGTTCAGACTATGCACCAGGAGGTTTATCCTCAACTGGATCCTCCTTGTCATCGTCAAAAGCATCGTTGGGTGTGTCTATCATACACATGTCGTACCATGAAGTGGCCATCCCGTGTCTAGCGGCCGGTAGTGAGTTCTGGCCTTGCCCCTCATCGTCGTCCGTACCGTCGATGTCTTTGGGGCCGAGGTCAAGCGTGTTGGTTGGGTCTTCGACAATGGCTATGAAGTGGGTGGCGGGTGGGAAGCAAAACTCTTCATCATCAGCCGTAAGTTCGAACCGAACATAGTTCGGTGGGGAGTCGCCTGCTAGAGATAGGTTTTTTAGTGAGTTTAGTACATCGCCCATGGGCGAGTGTTGGAAGACGTCTGCGGTGCTGAACTTGAAGATCGATAACCGATCGAGTTCGGTATCTGCGGACTCGCAGGGTTCGGAACCTGTCGCCGAGGTCGAGTCCGGGGTTCCGCTGATGCAGATATCATACGCAGTAGAGTCTGAGTGCGGCTCCAACGCCGCAGAATTGGTAGCCCCCGTGATGGGGTTGAGCTTCCCATCCTGGGATGACTTGATCTGCTACGAATCTAAGGCCAGAGTTGCTGCAGGAGCTATCTCCTGGATGCGGCCCGATGACAGGTTTAAGCCATGTCCATCGAGGCGGCGGGGAATGATTGACATGGTCTCGAATCCGTCGCAGATCAAGTCTCCACGGACGTCCGCAACGTAGTTCAAACTTCCGAATCTGACCTGATGGCCAGGGGCGTAGCTGTCGATCTGCTCCAGATGGCCAAGTGAGTTGGCCCGCAGTACGATGCCGTCGAACACGAAGATCGGTCGGCGGAGAAAGGTTTCTCCCTGGACAACATCACCATCGACGATTGAAGGGGCCATTGAACCTTTTTTCGACGACATAGTGGAACTCTCAATGAAAGCACCAATGTCAGCGTCAAAACCGGCGGATCTCGGGTAGGGGGTCCCGAACTGTGCGTCTAGGATTGATGGTAACAGGAGACGGGGGACACGAAGTTTACCCAGGTTCGGGCCCTCTTTATGGAGGTAATACCCTACTTCCTGCTTGATTGATCTTGATGAATATGAGTATTACAAGAGTTGATCTACCACGAGATCGTAATGGCTAAACCCTAGAAGTCTAGCCGATGTGTATATGGTAATGAATGTATCCTTTCCGGACTAACCCCTCCGGTTTATATAGACACCGGGGGGATCTAGGGTTTACATGGAGTCGGTTACATAAGAAGGAATCTTCGTAGTTGGTCGCCAAGCTTGCCTTCCACGCCAAGTAGAGTCCAATCCGGACACGGGTACAGTCTTCGGCCTTCATGTCTTTGCAGCCCATCAGTCCGGCCCATGGATAATAAAGTAGGACGCCTCGAGGACCCCTTAGTCCAGACTCCTCGTAACATCTCAGAATCAAGAACTGGGCGAATGCTCTTGACCGTCACAACATCTGTAGTTGAGTATTACTGTTTGCACATCACAAATAAGAAGAGTCTGATTACTATAATTGTGGCACTCCTTGAACTCAACCCGCAGCTCCACTCGGATGAGGCCTGCCTGGACTTCCATGATTCAATTCATGTGCCTTTTTCTGCAGTTCACCTGAAATGAAGCAAAGATTGCATCATTCAGCTAGCAAGAAGTACTTGCTCTCATGAGCTGGCAGGTTTTTTAGTAGTTGCACTAAAATTGAGGAACATTAAGGTTGGATATCCTGCTCATGTAAGGTGCAACTATAATTTGCTAATCCTTTTGTGCAGTTCCACTAAAATAAAGTGCCATTGTGGTGACAGTGACGGCTCATCTTGCAATGGCTAATAAAATGTTGCTTGAGATTACCAGCAGAATTTGACGGAGATTTTGGAAACTCCAATCACCATTTTGTGCAGTTCCACCAAAATTGAGAGATGTTTCCCACGTTACATTTTAGTTGAACTGCACAAGACACTCATTCCAAAAAAAGAGTGTTTTGTGCAGTTCACCAAAAGGTCACAATAGCAACAAGGTGAAATGGATATCCCTATCTGCACAAAAAGATAGAAAGTAAACGATTCTTTGGTCAATAAGAATATACAAAACATACACGAAATGAAAAGAAGCATCTTAATTATGTTCATGCAATCATGCAAGGACAGTAGAAATTTTAAAATGTCAGCAATGCTTCATGTTACCGGAAGCATTACAATCAACAATGACATTCGTCAAATATGGGATTACTTTAATGGTGGCATTACTTGTTTACCAGATACAGTAAATCAACAACAGCTAAAGAGTTGGTTTAAGGGCATGGGACCATGGGGACACCAGGACACTCAACAGCATAAAGGAGCAACTTACTTATCATACTGGGGAAAACAGCAGGAGTACCATTTGCAACACAGTTTAATTGCACCATATCACTGGAGGCATTAGATTAACAATAACACTGGTTAGACATGTCCCTAAGGTAACAGTGTGATCGCTTCATTTTACATGCGCCCTTACATTAACAACAACAAAAGGTTGGTATAAGGACATGCGACAGTGGACGCATCAGCACAATGTACCTACAAGGAGGCATAAAGTGGTGATGCCGAGTTTGTTCATGCTCTGTGAGGGCAGCAAATCTAATCTTGGAGACCTTTTACTATGTGAGGGCAGCAAATCTAATCCTGGAGACCTTTTACAATGTGAGGGCAGCAATTCTAATCCTGGAAACCTTTTACTATGTGAGGGCAGCAAATCTAATCCTGGAGACCTTTTACTATGTGAGGGCAGCAATTCTAATCCTGGAGACCTTTTAGTATGTGAGGGCAATAAATCTAATCCTGGACATACTCTGTTGACTTGTCCACCAGCCGCCACTTTCTATCCTTTTTTCAACCAATAATAGATCTGTTCCTTATCCAGTTTGTACCGCGTTTTCCCATTATTTCCCTTTTCAACCAAGAGACCGGTTGGGTATCCGGTCTCTACTACTTTCACCATATTATTTCCTCTTTGAATCAAGTCCTAGATTCATGCTACAACTTTCCCCTTTCTTCGTTGTTTGAACCAAGTCCTAGATTCAATGCATGAAGCAGCTTTACCTCTAATAATACTAAAAATTTAGGTGGCTTTGGAAGAGCTGATGGGAGTAGAAAAAGATGCACATGCGCAGACCGTGGGAGGCTGAGGCGATGAAGCAAGACCGCTTTCGAAGAACTTATACCTGAGGGTCGTCGGGATGTCGGCGGCGGCAGGTCAGATCTGCGCACAATACGGCGGGGAGGAAGAAGGGTTGGAGGACCTCCCGAGCCGGCGCTATGTTGGAGAGAATGGCACGGGCAGAGGATCGGGCCCCTCCGGCAGCTGTAGGTTTCCTCCCTCGCCGGTGATGACCGCGTGAACGATGCACCTAGTCCTCTACACACGCCAGCCGAAGGGATCCGGCCGGATCTGTGACTAGCGGTGAGCAGAGAGAAAATGTCGCTATCGCTGTCTTGTTTAGATCTGGAGAGGATGATAGAATAAAGAGAGCAACCCTAGTAAAGCGAGCGCTCAGGCCCCATCGTACATATATAGTGGAGTGATTATCTTTTTCTCTCCACAACAAGCATTTCAATCTGTGTATGCGGCATTAAAGAAAAGAAACTCTCTATTTAAGGTGAGTAACTGTACGAGTCCTACTTACTACTACTACCTCTGTCCTGGTTTATAGGTCACCTTTGTAATTCGTGCCAAATTTTGACCAAATATTTAGCTAACAAAATGTGAATGCATGTCAACAAAAAATACATTGTTCACTTACGGAGGTAGTAGTAGTAGTATTGTTCACTTGTGCTCCCTGGCCCTCCATTCATTTACCAACCCCACGGGTGAATAAACATACACTACTAGTATTTATATAGAACGAACAAGCTCGAACTATTTTCGCGTAGTTAAAAGTTGAGGGGCGGGCTTTTCCCAGGCAGTACGTGCGGTAGTTTTCGCGTAGGCGGTTTGACAGAGAGGCGAGGAGGGTGAGGGAGTAGCGGATTCAACTTACTTACTGCTGGAAAGGTCAGGCTGTCCGATTTGATGGCACGTTACTGCTAGAAAGACTTGTGATATGACTACTCACTATAGTCATGAATTACTGGCGGTACGATCGGGGTGATGCCCCTTCCGTTCCGCACTCTAATCTGGTGCATGATACGTCGACCCGAATGCAGGCTCTCCCACATGTCGGTGAAGTATGTAGGAGGAGTGCGAACCACGAGAGAAGAGTGCGAACCATGGTAGCCCAGTGAATAAGCAGTAGAAAATAATGTGCTGATATGGCCATAAAAAACAATGTGCTACGGTCCAGACTGTAGCATGTACAGTACTACTCCTCTTTGTTTGGATCCCTGAGTTAGAGCTAGTTTGGGTTGAAATAGCCTCAAATTATCCAAACAGGAGGGGTTAGTTTGAGCTAGTTTGCTCTAGCCCAGCTAAAAAACTATGGACTAGGGACTTTTTAGTTGGGACTAGAAGAAGTCCTAGGACTTATGAACTAAACAGGGTCACAAGCACCTATGGAGGCGACTGCCGCTCGCGTCTATCGTGTGTCAGGAGACGTTACTGTCGACGACGAGGTGCCTATGGTGCCTATTGTGCACCGCAACCAAGGCGGAGAGGAAAACGAGAGAACTATGTATTTATTTACGGTGTAGATTCACTCATTTTGCTCCATATGTACTCCGTCTCGGTGTAGTCTAATAACTTGTTGAAATCTCTAGAAAGGAAAATACTCCTTTCTGGTTTACAGGGCTATACTAGCTAGTAAAGTGGGCTCACATAGCAATTTTGTCTCATGCAAGAGCGTGGCTATATGCGTGCTCCAAGGTTCAAAACGGCCACGTTCGGGTTGCGCTTGGCTCTTCGCCTCTTTGAGAAGAGCAATGATGTTACTACTACTGCTTCTAGAGTATCGAATCCACTGCTGCATGTTCGTCCACCGCGAGCGGGAGGGATAGCTTGTTGTAGTACTACTATAAGCAAAAGCCTGTTCTTGTCTGCGAGCCACTGCGCGCATGTGCGAGGGAGAAGGCGTGTAGTAGTACTACTATAAGCAAAAGCCTGTCCTCGTCATCAAGAAACTGCCACACGAGCGTCCGGGCTGCGCTTGGCTCTTCGCCTCTTCGGGAACTCGAACAATGATGGAGTACTACTGCAGTGGAGGAGTACTACAGTATGCTTCTGGCCATCTGACATCGATTGAACTGCTGCATGTCAACCGCGTGCGGGAGGGAGAGCGTGTAGCAAATGAAAGCTTCTCCTAGTCCTGCCAGCCACCACGCTCATGGGCGAGGGAGGGACGCAGCTTCATTGACTTACTGCTCCTGCCTTTGCGTCTTTTGTGGGACACATCAAAGCACTGCACTCGATATATTTCAATAATTTGCCTTTACCGATGCATTAGTTACAACGCATGCATGCATGACGTGACTCTCCTTTTGATACTTGCATGTGTTGATTTAATGCACCTTGAAGTAATATGAATATGTGACGGTAAAGCTTTGTAATGCCCCGGCCCTAATCAAGCGAGAGATGGTTGTGCACGAGGAGGGAGAGATCATGCAGACGGAACAGGACCCGACGATGGAGCTCTCTATGGTCTCGATGGACCTCACCTTGCTCCACTGCCCCTTGTGCCTCCGCCCCTTGAAGCCTCCAGTGTATGAGGTTCGAATACACCTCCTCCATTCGGCTGATCGAGCAAGGTGCAGGTTTCTTGATTGATGTGTTGTTCGATTGATCTGTGCGGTGCAAGGGAGGGCACTGCCTGCGGATCGCCGCTGGCCGAAAGCGCCATGAACTAGCGACAGTGTCAGAAGTGCGAGCGCGGCAGTGGCTTCGACGTGTGAAACACGGCGGTGGACACCGTGCTCTCCTCGGTGAGGGTGGAGTGCCCGCACGAAGGTTGTGGGCTCTACGTCACTTACCACAAGCTCGCCGATCACCGTGAAAGGCAGTCCGCTCGCACCGCAAATGCCCCTGCGTCTGCTTCATACCACGAAGGCCTGCTACCGGGCGCCTCCCACCACATCAGCACCGTGTATCCCATGCCCGTGCACAGGATCGAGTATGGCAAGGTGCTCTAGCTGCAAGTGCCACTTTCGGAGCCACGGCTCTTGCTGTTCGCGGAGGAGGACGGTTGTGCATTTTTCTTGGTCGGTGGCGTGCTCGACATCGGCGCGCCTATCACCGTGTCGGTCGTCTTCGTCAGAGTGGGGTCGTCCCCACTTCCGCACTATGTAGCCAAGCTGTGGGCGAATGGCCCGCCGGGGGAGCCCAAAGGCAGGATCGACGCCGTCAAGGTGGAAATGGAGGTGACAAGAAGCAAGGATCCCGGCGACGTCGCGGTGCACGAGCTGACCTTCTTCACAGTTCCGCCCAAGCTGCTGGTCGGGGCTAAGATGGTGTCCCTCCACATTCAGATTGACAAGCTCACGTCCTAAATGATTCTACAGTGCCTTCTGTTTATCTTAGGAATATGCTAATATAGGGGTTAGCTTAGTCTACTTTAGCTTAAGAGATGGTGGGCTTTGGTGGTGATGCAGCAATTACTTCGACATCAGATTAACAGTTAAAGTAATTTCCAACAGTCGAACGGATATTTTGTATCTGTTGGATATAAAGATCCTTTGGGTAAGAAGTATAACTGCTTATAAGAAGTAAGTATAACAACTTATATGCTTGTTTGTTCAGGAAGTGTTGCATACTTGTGCGAGTTGACGCGACACATCAAAGTAGTACTACTAGTAGTACTCCCTCCGATCCTAATTTCTCTGCGCATGAGGCTGGTCATACTGGGAGCAACATAGGTAGTAACATAGATGCCACATAAGCAAAAATGATGAGGTGGCAAGTAACTAATGAGGAGAGAGGCAAATAGAGTAACATAAAGGCTGGTCATAGTGGGGAGTAACTTAGACTAGTAGTGTTATGCATATGACGCTAGTCTAAGTTATTACCTTCATAATGCAAAGTAACAAAATAGTAGTATTATAGATGGCTTCATTTATCTAGTCTTGGAAAGCCCTATGTTACAGTACATAACATATTATGTTACCAGCTCTTATTAATTACTTGCCACAAAAGCAGAATTTTCTCAAAGTGCGCTATGTTACCACTCCCACTGTCTAGGTGTATAAGTCATCTTTAGGCTGTGCACCGCGACCAAGGCGGAGGAAAAAACGAGAGAACTTAATGTCTTTTTGCTAATTATAATAGCATTGCATGCAATGAACTAACCACTGCATGTCATGTTTGTTAGTCTCAAGTCATTAAAAGCATGCATGACCCACATCTCTTATTGGTTGATACGTCATGAAACAAGAAACGAGAAGGGAGTTAATTACGTGCCTAAGTGTTTTGGGTTTATTTCGTTTTCGTAAGGTGACTTACACAGCTAGACGGAGGGAGTAGTTAGTTACTCCCACTATGACTAGCCTAATATGTTACCATCACATAGCGCTTTCCAATGCAAAATGAGTCTACAAAGTAATAAATGAAGACATGTAGTACTATGTTATCACATATATGACACTACCCACTATAAAGGTACTAGTAGTAACATAGACTAGTAACTAGTCTATGTTACTAGTCTATGTTACTCTCCACTATGACCAGCCAAAGTCGAGGCGCGGATACCAGCGAGGGCCCGGTTGTGTCTATACTTGGACAACTCACCCGACTACATGCGCACCACGTAGACGAAGCTCGTGTCGTGTTGGTGCCGTGTGCGGCCCGCACATTAACCAAAACCTCGCGCCTCCATCTTAGCCTCGGAGTTTTAAACTTCTCAATCTCAAGGCCAAGGAGCAACGTGAAACCTATGATAGAGCCAATCGAATGGTTGAGAACACTACAATTCGTAGCTACAGATGCGTGTGTGAGAGAGGACGAGTGCGTGCGTGCACCTCTTCTCAAAGTACAAGTGTATGTGGGTGGCATCGACCTAGGGAGCAGTGATGGTGTGTGCGAGAAGTCCTGAGAGATAGGTGTAATGCGTCTGGAAAAAAAGACTAGTCTATAGCTCTCCACGAGGCTATTCCCGTCGAACGCCAAGCGTAAGATATGTATCCGACGGTGCCAGTTTTTGCACGTACACAGCAGTAGAAAAATAACTAGTACCATGGCATATGCTACACCACGGCCGAGAACACGTGCCAACGTTACGCCATCCGGGAATAGTGCCGCACTTCGAAACTAGAACCGTCAATAAATTTTGAGCGCGTCTCGTCACATTCCAAATTACTACTACCACGCTATATTTAATTGCAAACCTGTTCACACCAATCACAACCTAAACAGTTTCCCACTTAGGAGCGTATTAGTAGTACTCGGTTACAAATACTACTATGCCAAGATGACTGCACATTCCTCCTCAACTCCTCATCCACAAAAAAACAATCAAGTCAATCAAGCCATGGCCAGCGTGAGTTCTGGGTCAAGAGATTTCCACCAGGGAGAGGCGAGCATGGAAGAGGAAGCACGAGAGATGTCCCGCCTCGCCGCGAAAGCAGCCGACATGTCCAGCCGCGCAGCAGTAGCAACACAGAGGTCCTGCCGCGCCGCAGAAGCAGCACGGAGGTCCCGTCGCGCCGTCGATGTAGCAGACTGGTCCGGCCATGCCGCGGAAGTAGCAGAGATGTCCCGTCGTGCCGCCGAAGCAGCACGGAGGTCCCGCCGCGCAGCGGCGGCCTGGGAAAATTTCTCGCAGGCAGGCGAGGACTCTTACAGGCGCATGCATGCGATTGTCCATAGCCAGATGCATCAGATCTCCGGCTAGGCGAGGTTGCAGGACGAGGCTACCGGCGTCATCCGGCAACTAGGGGAGGGCAATGCGAAGCTCCAGGGCGAGCGCGACCTGCTGAGGGCAAAGATCGCCGGAAGGGCGAAGCAGGAGGAGGAGGCCACTGCCTTGTTGCAGAGGATGGGCGTCATCGTCAAGAAACTTATTGACAAGAATGTCATGCTCCGCATCGAGCGCAACAGGCTGATGGAGGAATCCATGGATGTTGCCAAGCAGCGTATTAAGGACATGAAACTGCTGAAAAAGATCATCGCCCGGCGCGAGAACTAGTCTCCGCGACCTACATCGCATAAAGAAAGTAGAGATCAATGAGCCAGATCGTTGTATGAGTCTTCCTTCTTCTTTTGCCCTTGTGTATTTCGGGCGTAGCCGCATGTGGCTTTTTTAATTATCTTCCTAATTATGTAAGACAATTAGTATCCACTCTCGTCGTCCTTATATATATTTATCAGTCTTGCTATAAGTCGCAGTAGATGCTATATAGGTCCATCGGATCTTACATCAAGATCCGTGCAAAATTCTCTTTACAGATTTTCTTTTTTCTCTCTTAAATCTCAGTCGAGTGGGACATTGCCACGGCATTAAACAGAGGCTCGGGCGCCATTAATGGAGACCTTGGGAGAGAGGTGGGCGGTAGATGGAGGTCAAAGGGCTCTCCTCCCGATAAGCACGCGCATGGGTCTGATCGCACGCCTCCCGTACTCAAACAGCTACCCTGCACGGCGCCTCCTAGCTAAAAAAAGGGGGACGCGTGGCGGCACGTAAATGATAAATAGAACGCCCACGGTTTCAGTAATACATGTGTTTCCGATTGTAACGTGACAGCACTTGTTCCAAAATGACTTTGTTGATTGTTAATGTGTGCGCCTTCGCAAATCGGACAGCAAAATTACCACAGCATGTTGGTGCCATGTCATGACGCCAAGCCAACTTTCATGATTTTCATGTGTGTTTCGGATTTACAGGAATTAAAAAACCAAGTTTCTCAATGTTTCCAGCCGAGCCACGACGCCCAGATGTTTGAATTTCATTCCCATTTCTGGCATGGGACCTAGAAAATTACCAGAGGACACACATGTGATTTTTCAACCAGCTTTTGTGCACTGGAGCATGTTCTTGTATTTCAAATTTGAATTATGCACACAAAGGACACATTCCCTCTCAGAACAACGAGCCTTCTTGAGAGAAGCTCCGGTTTGCAAGAAACTTATACCAAAACATGTTCCTATTCTACCAATTTTTTTACCACAGCATGGTAGTACCATGACATGACACCATGCCAAGTTTCATGATTTCAGGCGTGTTTTGGATTTACAAGAATTTTAAAACCAAGCATCTCAATGTTCTCGGTCGAGCCACGATGCCCAGATGTTTGAATTTCATTCCCATTTCTCGCATGGGACCTAGAAATTCACCCAAGGACACACATGTGTTTTTTCAACCTACTTTGGTGCACGGGAGCATGTGCTTGTAGTTCAAATTTAAATTATGGACATTAAATGACCAGAAACTAAATTAGTGTATAAAAAGGCCAAACGAACCCGGAATAATTCCAAAATTTAACAGGCACTCATGTAGTTCTATGTTGCTTCTGTAAAGAAACTCAAGGGGGGCAGCGTATATTGTTTCGCACTCAAAGGTGACACGTTCCCTCTTAGAACCACGAGCCTTCTTGAGAGAAGCTCCGGTTTGCAAGAAGCTTATACCAAAATTTGTTCCTACTCGACCATTTTTTTTACCAGGGCATGGTAGTACCATGTCATGTCACCATGCCAAGTTTCATGATTTTCAGGCGTGTTTTGGATTTACAAGAATTTTAAAACCAAGTTTCTCAATGTTCTCGGCCGAGCCACGATGCCCAGATGTTTGAATTTCATTCCCATTTCTTGCATGGGACCTAGAAATTCACCCGAGGACACACATGTGATTTTTTAACCAACTTTGGTGCACGAGAGCTTGTGTTTGTAGTTCAAATTTGAATTATGCACATTAAATGACCAGAAACTCAATTAATGTATAAAAAAGGCCAAACGAACCCGGAATAATTCCAAAATTTAACAGGGCACTCATGTAGTTCTATGTTGCCTTTGGAAAGTAACTCAAGTGGGGGGCAGCGTATATCATTTCACACTCAAAGGTGACACGTTCCCTCTCAGAACCACGAGCCTTCTTGAGAGAAGCTCTGGTTTGCAAGAAGCTTATACCAAATCTTGTTCCAAATCGGCCCAATTTTTTACCACAGCATGTTAGTGCCATGACATGACACCATGCCAAGTTTCATGATTTCCAGGCAAGTTTTAGATTTACTTGAATTTAAGAACCAAGTTTCTCGATGTTCTTGGCCGAGTCACAACGCCCAGATGTTTGAATTTCTTTCCCATTTCTTGCATGGGACCTAGAAATTCACCCAAGGACACACACGTGATTTTTCAACCAACTTTGGTGCACCGGAACATGTGCTTGCAGTTCAAATTTGGATTATGCACATTAAATGTCCAGAAACTCAATTAATGTATAAAAAAGGCCAAACGAACCCGGAATAATTTCAAAATTTAACAGGGCACTCAGATAGTTCTATGTTGCATCTGTAAAGAAAATCTGGGGGGAGGCAGCATATATTGTTTCGCACACAAAGGTGACATGTTCCCTCTCGGAACCACGAGGCTTGTTGAGAGAATCTCCGGTTTTGCAAGAAGCTTATACCAAAACTTGTCCCAATTCAGCCAAGAATTATATACATATGAAAACAGGGTTTAGATTATCCCGAACATCTCGCCACCTAGACCAATGTACTCTGATTTGAATTCAACATAAAATGGATACAAATATTTGAATTGGAGATCATATGTTACATGTAGTTTATAGTGAAATATGATTACTACTATATGCATGTTTTTTGTTATCAAGATAATATTTAAATGATTGTATAACTTGACAACAATCATATTCAAATAAGGAAAATTGATTCAAATTTAGTCCATATGGTAGACGACAATATATATATTCATAGGGTGGAGTAAAATGTTCATATATGATGGAAGATCAAAATGTAGGACTACATCCATTATAAACCGCAAGGTCACCTAATGATATATTCGAATTCAACATAACGTGGATTCAAAAATTGAAATTCGAGATCCTGGCATTTGTAATCATATAAAAAGGGACATGACTCTTTATTTTGGTGGGAATTGATTTGTTTTTTGTTGTTGTTGAGGGAAGTGCGAATCGATTTGGTACTATACAGGGTAGTCTTGTTCTCCCATTTTTTTACATCTTTCTTGTAGTTTTTTCAATGACATTTATAGCAATATAGTAAAAGGGGACATGAAATTCTTGTGTCTTGTATGAATTGTTTTTTGTACACGTTAAGTTTGTTCTGCCGAACAAGGAATCCGTGCCTTGTTATCCTGAAATTTTAAGCTCGAGTATCTTTTGTCTCATCTGCTTTGAAACTCCTGCCTCTTCAACCCGCGCCGCGCCTTGTTATCCCGAAATTTCGACGCGCGTGAAAACTCCCTCCTCATCCAAAATCGGTCCCGCAGCCCAGACACGTGAAATCCCCCTTCTACCCCTCAGCCGGAAATGCCGGCTCGACGTCGCGGTGTCAAAACCGGTGGGGGTATGCTGGTAACTTACCCTACATTTCAGAAAAGCGCGTCCCTAAGCCATGGCTCCCCCTACCTTCCCCTTCGCCCCCCCATTCATACACCAAGGCCGCCAAAACCCACGAAGCCCCACGCTCCTCGGTCGGCCTGCCGACCGCCGCCCAGCCAGAGACTCTTCCCCGACGACGTCGTCCACCGCAACAGCTCACCGTCCCTCATCCACCGCACTAGATGAGGATCCGTCATTGATCTCGTCGTCCCGTCGGATCATCCGCCCCGTCCTCCACCTCCAAGGAGCTGCCCCGATGTTTGCCTCGTCTATCGCGCCACCTCCATCCCCACAACACTATCTTGACCTGCCCCACCAGAACCGCAACACCCTCACCAATTCCTCCGATGAAGCCGAGGCCAACTCGGCACCACCAAGGAGGTTCTGCACTCACTGCTGCATTTTATCTTTTATTCGATCTCACGGGGCTGCCGGTGCTCGATATCGAGCAGCCATGGCGGGTCTCCGTCGACGGCGCCGTCGCCGGCCACTTCATCCACAGCGTTTCTCTCCCATGTCATTGCTTCCTCGGTGGCCACTTCATGCTGCTGCTCTGCTCTGCTATTGCCGTCGGTCGCGCTGCTGCTCCGCTCTTGCTCTCATTCGTGCTGCTGCTGCACGACCTCCGGCACCTACAGGAGTTGCTGCTTTAGCAATCGCTCGCGGTTCTACTACATGACTTGTTGTCTGCTAGTGTGTTCCCTGCTCAAGCGTCTACTGATTTAGATCACTGCTTCTCTGCTACTAGTGCTTGAATGCCCTAAACATCTATTGCAATGTTCTTCTACTAGTCCAATCAGTTTCGACAGTAAAATTCAGTTTCGACTGTAAAGTTCAGTTTCTTCAGTTAAGTTCAGAGTAAACAGTATTTACAGCATCTGTCGGAGCGGCCGTGGCGCGGCTGATGCGTTTTACATCTAGCACTTTTTGGTGATGTATTTTGCATCATCTATTGCAGATGATATTAGAGTCCCACTTCAGATCAACGTTGTCTGTCTTATCCTGCTTCAGCGTCGACACCGCACACCTCACTGGAGCTGCTCCAACGACGGAACCATCCATCACAGCGGAGCAGTACCCTCGGTGCCGTTCCAGAGGCCTCAGATCTTCTTCCCCGCCTCCGACAGTCACACCAGCATCACCACCCTCCACGTCCAACCCAATGATGCTGAGGTCGACAAGGCTATGCCAAATAGGTTGTACACTCGTTGCATCACTTTGTTACTGTGCATTCATGTCAATCCCTCAGGGATCCTTTGCTATGGAACTACTATGGTACTACTATTCGTGCATTTGGTTAGGAGTGGAGCAAAGCAAAACTGGAGGATTTTTTCCTTTGGTGTCTCTTTCAAAGAAAAATGGTAGGAATTTTAATATCCAGTTGGACGTCCTTTTCAAATTAATATGCATGAAGAACAGGACTAATTGCATTACTGGCATAATAAGATTCTTATTTTTTCATTTTCACGTGGTTTGACTTTAATTTGACCATGTTTCTCCATTCCTGTGTTCTTCCAATTCATGTGAACCAAACACCGAGGTTCACAGAAATCCTATGTTTCCAAATGCTCTGTTTTGCACGTGCATTCCTATCCTATTCCTGTGTTTTTCCTGTCCCTGCATTTATAGAATCCTCCACTAAGGATCCCTTACAGATTTACTTCATTTTCAAATAGGCGTCAAAGAAAACTCTGTGTGTTATGTCCTGCTCCTGTCGTGCCGTCATCCACCCCACCTGAGGTGCACCCTCGACAGAAGCGTTCACTGAAGCAGAGATTCCCCCTGCAAACTTTCTTTCGCCGCCTCAGATCATCTTCCCCATTGCCGGCAGCCACGCCAACTGCATTACCATCATCGACTGAGCAGATGAACCTGAGAACTACATAGTTCCGTAAGAGAGGTCGCAGTCTTTCGTGTTTGCTTACGTTATACATCGGTTATTATTACTTGCTACTTTATTGTTCCAACTTGAGTTTTAAAATGCCCGTGGGTCTCATATCGAGGCAGCAACGAATAGTATTTGTCTACTATCTTGTTCATCTAGGGTCGTCTATGTGGTTCATGTTGGGTGGGCAACAAACAGTAGATGATCCATTGTCTATCTTTTTAAACTGAAGCTATAATCTACTAGCTATCGTTAGTTTTGGATCTATCCACTCATTTGCTACCATCAGTCTTGATTTCTGCATGCACGCCTTAGGCCTTACAAAATCTAACTAATTTTTTATTATGCATGTCAATTATTGTACACAATCGTACTGAACATGTAGAGAAAAATAGAAGACCGTTGCACGGGAATACAATGTCATGCCGACGCCGCTCCATGGTGGGCGAAGTGCCCCCCCCCCCCCCCGCCATTCCAGATTGTATTCCAGAGGAAGATAATTGTTCAGATGGGGATTCAGAGGGAGCCGACCAATCCTATTTACCACCCGAGGTGTTTGCTCTAATCTGGCATGCTAATGTTGGTCATATCATGCATATGGTGCCTCGCATTGCTTACATTATTCATCTTATATGTCATCAGCTTAGTTTAGATTTGCTTTGTGTGAATGCCACCTGTTTGGTTTCTATATCATACTTCCACCGTTCCTAAATATTTGTCTTTTTAGAGATTTCAACAAGTGACTACAGACGGAGCAAAATGAGTGAATCTACACTATAAAATATGTCTATATACGTTCGTATGTAGTAGTCCATTTGAAATCTCTAAAAGGACAAATATTTAGGAACGAAGGGAGTATATGGGAATTATGCAATGCCATGTTTTTGAGCCAGTTATCATATATGTGAATTATGCACCGCCATGTAGCCAGGCATCATATATGTGAATTATCTCATGCCATCTTTTTTTTCATTACGTATTCCATTTGTCGACAATCTGTGTATATTAAACTACACTTCATGTGTATCAGCCATTTGAGCCGGTTATGGAAAAATCAGGAGTGAAAACAAGGTCTTCGTGAGCGAGCAATGGTACCTGTTGAAGCATATATCTCGATGGTTACAGGAGCTCCTCAAAGGAGGATTCGAGAGATGATGACCAGTCCTATATCCCACACGAGGTGTATGCTCTAAGTTGCAATGTTTATATTTCTCATATCATGCATATGGTGTCTTGCGTTGCTTAGTTTAGACATCATATGCACAATATTGAATTCCATCTCGCTTAGTTTAGAGATCATACATGCGAGTGCCAGCTGCTTAGTATATGAATCAATTATGTCAATTATATCATACCATCCTGTATACTTAGACAACATTTATGTGAATTATTTCATCCCAACCTATTTTAGAAAGACATCGTATAGTTTTGTCATGTCATCTTGTTTAGATACTCATCATATGTTGAATTATGCCATTATATCCTGTTAAGTTATCCATCATATATCTGAAACTGTGTCATGCTATCCTGTTTAGTTAGACATCATATATGTGAAATTGTGTCATGCTGTCCTGTTTGCTTAGACAACATATATGTGAATTACCACATCTGTCTATCATACAATCTTTGTATGTTCAATTTCTTTTCTTGTTTATTAGCCATTTGAATTGGAGGGGGTGATGGCAGTATCTAAGGGAGCAAAAACCCGTTCTTCACAAAAGACAATGATACCCGTCGATGCAGATAGAACCATGGTTGTACTGGCCCACAAACTTGCCCCACCACACATAATCGAGACTCTTCTAGATTGCACACTTAGACCGTTGGGCAGAGAACCAACTACAACCCATCTAACCCCAACCCCAGCGGATAGTAACCCACTTCTAGTTGACAAAGCACCATGTCCACCACAGAGTACCCCCACACGAGCAGTTTGTAAAGCAACTGCAGTGCCCAAAGCCCGAAGACCACCACGGTGAACCCAAACTCCACGTTTAAAGCAGAAGAGCAATTGTTCTGAGGTCAGATTCCGTAGCTATGGTCCATACTCCTTTGATGTTGCATCATTGTATTTACTCATACCAACTACTTTCGAATATGAAGGATCCAATTGAAACTCCAATGGCACAACATGTATGTTTTAAACCTATTTCTTTAACTAGATTGCTTTTCTAAATTCTTGCTCTATGTTGATTTCAGTTTCAGTTGTATAAACAGTTATTTTCTCATGTGATGCACATTAAAAGTGTTGCCAATGATGTGTAGTTTCTCACACTTATATTCTGTCTATGCTGTTGTGTCTTCAAAATATATGAGTTGAACTGTGTCTGTATCTTGATTTGGCAACATAAACTAGAATGATATGGACAATACAGTGACCATAGTACATAGATATATGTTTGTTTCATGCTATTATCCTCCACCTTACTACTGAACCGGTTTACCAAAATGAGTTTGATATACTACATGCTAAACCTGTGATGTGTCTGCTTGTTTCTCTTGTAGTATGCGAACAGAATATTGGAGAAGAGCACCGCACTATGTAATGGTAGAGAAAGTAATGCAGACAAGGTTCAAGATAGTGAGACAACCCTGTTGATCTCCAAGAAAGGTGATAAAAACGATCTCGTAGACAGTGAGAAAAACCCACAGTCCTGCATTGATGTAGTGTTCGAGTTACTGGCCAGTACTGCTGGCGCGAGCTCTTCGACCTCGCTGCCTGAATCACTTTGGCTTTTTCAGTCTCAGCTACAAGCTGAAAGGCATCAGTCAGTTGTGTTGCGGCAAGTAGTCGAAGGACTAAGGAAGTCCATACAGGATTGTAGCGACCCGACCCGAATGGATCAAGTCTCTGTGCTCAGGTGTCATCCCTGGATCAGTAATGCTGACACGACACAGTACTTCGAAGGATTTATAACAGAGTAGCAATCACACACTTATTACATCGTTGTCCAAAAGAGGACTTATTACAATAAATATGGCTTAAGGCCATCTAATAACGATAACGGAAGACTTGGAAGATAAGTGAGTCCATCAACTCCATCGGCATCACCGAGTATAGAACCATGACCTAAAACACCTTACTGTCGTTCGAAAAGTCTGCAACATGAAAGTTGCAGCCCGAAAACGGGTCAGCACATGGAATATGCTGGCAATGTAACACATAGAGAGCAATGAAGCAATAAGCCTATACTACATGCATATATGGCTGGTGGCAAAGCTCTACGGTTACAGTTTTGCATAAAGCTAGTTATTCCCTACTACAAAGGAATAAATTTGTTTAACTATCATGGTGGTTGTTAAACATTGATAATGGTTGACAGCATCCTCAATCCCAATTAAAAGTACTCATTAAAACCCAATAACATTAATTAGAGTAACATGTTGAGATTCACATGATATTCAAGTACTAGATACTCAAGATGTCCATAACCGGGGACACGGCTAATCATGATTAGTTTATACACTCTGCAGAGGTTTATGCACTTTTCCCCACAAGACTCGATCGCCTCCGTTTGGTTTCTCGCAATTCATGGTGTTTGAGAAACGGATGACCGAGACATAGTATTTCATAAGCGCTAGCACCTTACATGTGGGTAGACCGTACCAACCTACAACCCCTACATCTGCTAGTCTACCCGTAAGAGTTCGCACAACTTAGTCAACTATGCCAGAGCCCATAATGGCTTGTGGCTGCACACGGAAGTTTCTAGTTTGAATAATCTTATGATCCCTTTGAGCATGGGTGGCGGTCCGAAGAAATACAGGCAAGTCCTGATAGAAACCAGGTGCCTCAATCCACCCAGATGTGTGTTTAAGTTGCCACCTTAAATAAACCATTAATTAACAATCTCACATCATCATGGATATTCACTCACCCAATCCACGTCTACTAGCATAGCATGGCATAATAAGCAAACGTAGAAGTAACTCCCAAGGTTTCATAAGTAAAACAGGTAATAGGTACTACCTCAATCTACTTCCCATCCCACAATTTAATTAGATCCTAACCATGCAAGTGTTTGAGGATTGATCTAATGCATAAAACTGGGTAGTAGAAAAAGTATGGTCAAGTGTTACTTGCCTTGCCGACGATCCGCGAAACCTAGAGATTCGAAATAACAAGCGGCGCACTCCGGGTGATCTATGCAGACAAACAACAAGCATACAATAAGTATTCATCTAATGCACAGGTAAATCTCGAATAAAAGATCTGACCAGAAAGTTCAACTTAAGAACCCTGGTTGCAAAAAGAATCGAATCAAATAAAGCAACGAAAGTCAAACGACGAATGAAAACAACTCGGTTCTAGCAAGTTGAAACTAGGTCAAAATTTTACAGTAGCAAAACTTTGTTTAAGTTGATTAGTCGGAACGGCGGTTTCGAAACGAAACTCCAGGCGCTTGAATCACCTGATTCCGATAAACGAGCGAGAAGATAAACTAGAACGAAGATCGGATCTGAAATCAAGATCGGAAAATAGCGGATTAAATCCGTTTAAAAGAAAAACGACGAACGGTTAAACGAACGGACGTTCGTTAACAGAAACTAAATGGTGAACACGTTCGTTAAAACGAACGGATTGGTGAACGTTCACTAATTAGTTGAACAAAAAAAACCAAATCTAGGGTTCGAGAAAAAAAACCGAGACGGTTTTTTTTGAAAAAAAACCGGGCGGCGAACGGCGGCGGCTATACCTCCGGCGAGGCCTCCGGCGGGCGGAACGGGGCTCCGGCGGGGTTGGGGTGGCTCGGCGGGGTCGGCGGCGGGGCGGCGGGCGGCGCACACGGCCGGCCGGCGTCAGGCGGCTCGGGTGGCCAGGCGCGGGTTGCGGGATGAGGTGAGGGCGGCGGGCGGCGGGTTTTAAGGAGGGAGGGGGGGTCTGCCTTGGGGGAGGGGTCACGGTGGCGGGGGCGTCGTCCCCGAGCGGGACTCGGGCGGCTGCGGCGGCCAGGTCTCCCGGGAGGAGACGGCTCGGCCGGGTGGGCCATCGGCTGGGCCTTGGCCCGATCGGTATGTGGATTTTTAAATAAGATCACGCATGAAAAATGAATAAAATAAAATCTAAACGAACTCCAAAATTACTAAAGTAAATTTTCCCCGACTCCTAAAAATGAGTCGAACAAAATGAACTTTAACACGGGGCCAAAATGAAAATTTTAAAATACGCATTTTTCCCTAAGGCAAATAAAAGTGACAAACTCCAAAATAAAAATCTAAAATTTGATTTATTTATTAAATCTTCATTTTTCCTAAATTTTGGGAAAGTCATATTATTCCCTCTCTTATTTTTATATTGGAAAAATAATTGAAGATGAAATAAATAAAAATCAAAATGATCCTATTTTCAAAATTTGAGAAAACCCAAATATGAAAATAATGAAATCTCCAACTCTCCGAGGGTCCTTGAGTTGCGTGAAATTTCTAGGATCGGCAAAATGCAAGAAAATATGAAATGCATGATGACTTAATGTATAACATTCCAAATTGAAAATTTGGGATGTTACAAACCTACCCCTTAAGATGAATCTCGCCCTCGAGATTCGAGTTAACTAGAAAATAGGTGAGGTGGTCCTTGAGCAAATCCTCTTCTCTTTCCTGTGTGGCTTCATCCTCAGTGTGGTGGCTCCACTGAACCTTGCAAAACTTGATAACCTTGCTGCGAGTAACTCGGCTGGCATAATCGAGAATCTTGACTGGTTTCTCCTCATACGTCAAATCATCCTTCAACTAAATTGCTTCAAGTGGCACTGTATCTCTTAACGGTACTTCCGCCATCTCGGCGTGACATCTCTTCAGCTGAGAAGCATGAAATACATCATGAACTCCTGACAGTCCCTCCGCAATTCCAGCTTATAAGCAACTTCTCCCATGCGTTGCAAAATCTTATACGGTCCAACGAAACGTGGTGCTAATTTTCCTTTAACTCCAAAACGCTTAACTCCTCAAGCGGGGATACTCTAAGATAAACTGTCTCCAACTTCATATTCTATCGCCTTGCGTTTGAATCCGCATAGCTTTTCATGCAGGACTGGGCTACCTTGAGCCTATCGCGAATCAACTTAACCTTCTGTTCAGACTCCTTAATCAAATCTGGTCCAAACAATCGACGGTCTCGGCTTCGTCCCATGATAACGGTGTCCTGCACCTCCTTCCGCATAAAGCCTCGAAGGTGCCATCTTCAAGCTGGTTTGGTAATCGTTGTTATAAGAAAACTCTGCATACGGCAAGTTATCATCCCAACTAGATCCATAATCTAGTGCGCAAGCTCTCAGTATATCCTCCAAAATCTGATTGACTCTCTCAGTCTGTCCATCTGTCTGTGGGTGGAAAGCTGTACTGAACTCTAATCTGGTTCCTAATGTTTCGTGCAACTGATTCCAAAACTTTGAGGTAAATTGGGTTCCTCTATCTGATATGATACTCCTCGGAACTCCGTGTAAACACACAATTCTGGTCATGTATATCTTTGCCAACTTAGCAATCGCTATAGGTAGTCTTGATTTGGAATGAAATGAGCTACCTTCACAAGCGGTCGACTATAACCCAAATCGAGTCATAGCCAGAACGAGTCTTTGGCAAACCTGTGATGAAATCCATGCCTAGTTTATCCCACTTCCATTCGGGTATTGGCAATGGTTGCAACAATCCTGCTGGCTTCTGATGCTCTGCCTTCACCCTTTGACATACATCACAAACCGTTACATACTCGGCGATATCCTTCTTCATTCCGGTCCACCAGAACGTTTCCTTCAAATCTAAATACATCTTGGTATTTCCTGGGTGAATTGAGTAGGGTGAATCATGTGCTTCTTGCAGAATCAACTTCCTGATCTCCGGGTCATTTGGCACATAAACACGGTCCTCAAACCATAGGGTATCGTGCTCATCCTCACGAAATCCCTTAGCTTTTCCTTCGCTCATTTTCTCCTTTATAGAGGCAACTTCCTTATCTGCCTTTTGAGCTTCTCCGATTTTGTCCATCAACGTAGATCTGAATCTCCAATGCTGCTACGTAGCCTCTCGGAACTATTTCCAAACATAGCTCTCGAAGGTCCTCGGCTAACTCCTTGGGTATTCCTCCCATCATTAGGGTATTGACGTGGCTCTTACGGCTCAATGCGTCTGCTACAACGTTAGCCTTTCCGGGGTGATAATGCACTCTCATATCATAATCCTTAATAAGCTCCAGCCATCTCCTCCATGCGAGATATAATTCCTTCTGCGTGAAGATGTACTTCAAACTCTTGTGATCCGTGTACACCTCACAATGATTTCCAATGAGAAAATGTCTCCAGGTCTTCAATGCATGCACAACGGCCGCTAACTCCAAATCGTGTGTGGCATAATTCAACTCATGAGGCTTAAGCTGTCGTGAAGCATACGAAACAACTCTTCCTTCCTGCATAAGCACTGCTCCAAGTCCTCGACGTGAAGCGTGCCATACACCTCATAATCCTTGGTCTGATCTGGCAAAATTAACACTGGTGAGGTAACCAATCTTTTCTTCAACTCCTGAAAACTTGCCTCACAATCCTCAGTCTAGATGAACTTGGTATCCTTCTTCAACAATTCTGTCATAGGCTTTGCAATCCTTGGGAAATTCTCAATGAATCTTTGGTAGTATCCTGCGAGTCCAAGGAAACTCCGGATCTCTCCAACTGTCGTTGGTGCTTCCCAATTGGTTACGGTCTCAACCTTTGTGGGGTCAACTGCTATCCCTTCTCCGGATATAACATGTCCAAGAAATCCAACTTCCTTTAGCCAAAACTCACATTTGCTGAACTTGGCATATAACTGATGTCCCTCAGTTTCTCCAAAACCAATCGCAAATGTTCCTTATGTTCTTCTTCATTCTTGAGAAAATCAAAATATCATCTATGAACACCACGACGAACTTATCCAAAAACTCCATAAACACTTTGTTCATCGTGTTCATGAAATAGGCGGTAGCGTTAGTCAGTCCAAATGACATAACGGTGTACTCATACTGATCCATATCTCGTGGTAAATGCTGTCTTAGGTATGTCCTGCTCTCGAATCTTCAATCGATGGTACCACGATCGCAAATCGATCTTGGAAAACACTTTAGCTCCTTGCAAACGATCAAACAGATCATTTATCATTGGTAGTGGGTACTTGTTCTTGATTGTTACTTCATTCAATCCACGATAATCAACAACCATCCTTAACGATCCATCCTTCTTCTCCACTAACAGTACGGGTGATCCCCAAGGTGAAGAACTTGGGCGTATATAGCCTTTATCCAATAGCTCCTTAATCTGCTTCTTGATTTCCGCCAAATCCTGTGCGGGCATCCTGTATGGTCGCTTCGATATTGGGCCTGTACCTGGCAAAATCTCAATCAAAAACTCAATGTCTCTATCCGGTGGCATTCACAGCAACTCTTCCTAGGAAATACATCAGGGAAATCCTTCACCACTGGTACTTCTTCCTGCACAACTCCTGATAAGGAATTTACGTGTGCTCTCCTCGGCTCATGCCGTGATACATACTTGATTCTCCTCCCTTCTGGGGTGATAAGCAAAATTGACTTAGTGGCGCAATCTATGTTCCCTCCATACTTCGATAACCAATCCATGCCTAATATCACATCCAATCCTTGGGATTCCAGAACTATTAGGTCCGAGGGAAAAACATAGTGTCCAATCATTAATGGCAGTCGATCACACCATATACTAGCCATGTATTCTGCTCCAGGTGAGGTTACTAGCATGGGCGACCTAAGGGCTTGGGTTGGTAATTTGTACTTATCCACAAATCCCCTTGATATGTATGAATGCGATGCACCGGTATCGAAAAGAACAACTGCAGTAAATGACTTAACCAAAAACTTACCGATTACTGCATCGGGCTGATCTTCAACCTCCTCCACATCAATGTGGTTCACCTGTCCCCTATTGAAAGGGTTTGGCTTCTTTCGTAGCTTCCATTGCCATTTCCATTACGGCCTTACGGGCGATCATTTGCATAATGCCCAGTCTTGCGGCACTTAAAGCAAGTGATGTGGCTCAGTCTACCTTGGTTGGGGTTGATGGTGTGGTGCGGTTACTGTCCATTGCTTCCTCCATTCCCGTTCCCATTCTTGGTGCCATTATGGTTGTGCGAATTACCTCCTCCATGGGTATCTTTGGCCGAACTCCTGTTTAGGGGTATAACTTGGGCTTCATTGGGCTCCAGAGTTATACTTCCCCTGCCCATACTTCCTCTTGCGGTTCTCAATTTGCTTCTGCTTTCCTTCAATCATGAGGGCACGGTCTACCAACTCCTGGTAGTTATTGAAACTTGCTACCATCTACTGCATGCTTAATTCATCATTCAGTCCTTCCGAAACTTCTCCTGCTTAGTCGCATCTCAGTAGCAACGTCATCCGGGGCATAACGTGCTAACTTACTAAAATCATCCACATCTTGCCAATCCTTCCTCCTTGGAGTAAGTTATAAACTCACGCTTCTTCATGGCCATAGCTCCTCTTTGAGACATGGGCGGTCTTGAGCTTGCTTTGGCCGATCCCATGTGATGGTGTCTACTGAGGTAAGTGGGCTGTAAAATTCTCCCACCATGTCTTTGCTGCGGGTCCTTCAAGCTGGTGTGCAACAAACTTCACCTTCTCTCCATCCGTACATCCTGCAGTGGTCAACTCCCTCCCTATCTTACGGAGCCAATCATCTGCTACTATCGGCTCGGTGCTACTGGAAAACATTGGCGGGTTCAGCCTTAAGAAATGAGCCAGATGGTCAACTGGTGGTGGTGGCGGTGGGTTGTTGTTGTTGTTGTTGTTGCCTTGATTCTGTACCAATGTTTGGATCAAAGTGTTCTGCTGCTGAATCAACTGGTGATCTCTGGCGGGAAAACAAACCGGGGTTGCGTCTCGGAGGCATCAGATGGGTTTAGAAAAGACGAGAAATTAAGAATAGAGTGGGGTCTAAGGAGAAACACTACCCAAATGTATATGAGCAAATGCACACAAAATCACTTCATTCAATTCAAACAAAGGGCTTACAACGATCTAACTATCGCAAAAGTGCGTGAACTAAAATGTTACATGGAGGGAATACTACTAATATGTGGGGTCATCTATTAATTTGAACCGGTGGAAGACTCCATGATGTCTGCTCCAGCTTCATCTTCAAAGTCGGGTTCACTTGGATCCGAGTCGGTGTCGTCGATGTTGATGAAGTCGCTCGGGCAGTCGACGTACTTGTCTTCATTCTTGAGGGCCAATTTCTTCTTGAGTTCTTCAATCTCATACTTAAGATCGTTATTGTGTCTTGTTAAAGCTACGATCTCGTCCATGTAGTCCTTACGTGTAGACTTTAGTTCTTCTTCAAGTTCGATGATCCTTCCCTTCGCATCCTTTAATTTGACCATATCATTGCACATCTGGTTCTCCTGGCGTCGAATGTGCTGGTTTAACTCCTGGATGAAAGCTGCAATGGATCTATCCTTCTTAGTGCTGACTATCTCCCATTGTTCATCTCGGTGTCCGCAAATCTGGTAGATGGTGTCTTTGAGGTCTTCTTGGTAAACTTCTCCAATGCGTCCCATGGTGATATGAGCTGCCATGCTCTTTCCCAGACTCCAGGTTGGTGCACTGAAAACACTATCTATAGGCTTGGTGATTGGGGCGAATGTCCTTCCCGGAATATGAGCTTGAATCTTCCAGCGCTCCTCTTCAGGCAGAGTGGCGTTGAAAGTCCCGGTGAAGAGTTAGAAAAGATGTGCCTTCATCTGGTTGGGTGTACTTGATCTTCGCGTCCTTCATCCTAAAGGAGTAGAAAAGATGAGGAGTTAGAAAATGAGAAGAGAGTAGTGATCTATGGCTTTAACTTAGTAGTCGTGTCCCTACGATCGGTGTGCTCGATACCATCTCTGTAGCGACCCGACCGAATGGATCAAGTCTCGTGCTCGGGTGTCATCCTGGATCGATGTCGACACCACACAAGATTACTTCGAAGGATTTATAACAGAGTAGCAATCACACACTTATTACATCGTTGTCCAAAAGAGGACTTATTACAATAAATATGGCTTAAGGCCATCTAATAATGATAACAGCAGAAGACTTGGAAGATAAGTGAGTCCATCAACTCCATCGGCATCACTGAGTATAGAACCACGACCTAAAACACCTTACTGTCGTTGCAAAAGTCTCGCAACATGAAAGTTGCAGCCCGAAAACGGGTCAGCACATGGAATATGCTGGCAATGTAACACATAGAGAGCAATGAAGCAACAAGCCTATACTACATGCATATATGGCTGGTGTAACGCCCGGATAATCAAGCTACAGTAAACTCACGTTGATGGTGCCACGTCACCTCTGTCACTGTAGTTAATCTCGGGTTAATTCAAAACTGTTTCGAAATTCAAATTCAAATTATGATGACAATAAAAGTTTTCAAAAATTTAAAACTAAAAAGTTAAATTGGTTGTCAAATATTACAAAAGTTAATTATGGTGCAACAAACCCATTTTTATAAAATGCCTAAATATGTTTAAATGAATTAAAATGAAAAGAAAATAAATAAATGAAAGAAAGTACAAAAAACAAAACAAAAGGGGGAGAAGCCCCCTCGCTGACTTCCCGCCAATCGGGCTAACGGGCCCAAATGCCAGCCACCGCCCAGTCGGCCCCACCCCTCTCCTTATTCCCCAGAAACCCTAGGTGCCGACACCCCTCACCCGCACCCCACTAGCTCTCCCCCCCTCCCCCCGATCCAGTTCTGGATCGGGATCGGGCCGACGACCCCGCCCCTCGCGGGGACCCTCCACCCCGACGAACGCCGCCCCCTGCCTCGTCCCAGGTGCCCCCCCACTCGACTGGATCGGGGAGGGGCCAGGACCCGCGCCGATCCAACGCGCCTCGACGCCGGCGCCCATCCCCTCCGCCTACGCCGTCGTCACGGACGGCCTCCGCCTCGACCTCCCCTCACGGTCATCCCGACCGTCCCGAGCCCTCTGCCTAGTCCCTACGACCACTGTGAGCCTCACCTCCTCTCCTCTCCCCCCACGCGGCCGTCGCTGTCCCTCCCAGGCGGCCGTGCCCGTGCGGCCTCGTTCCGCGGCCCGGCGCCCGCCCCTCCCCTCGCGCCTCCTCCGTTGGTGGGGTCTCTTCCCCCCTGGCCCCGTCCGCCCGACCTCTCCTCCCTCCCCTTTCGACACACCACCGCGCCCGGCGCTTCGTCGCCATGACCACCGCAGCGTGCGTCCGGTGCGCCTCGTCGCCGCCGAAATCTCTTTGAGCCGTCCCTCCTCCTCGTCGTCGTCGGTGCCACCTCCCCTGCTCCGGCCGCCTCGGCCATGGCCTCGCCCCTCTCTGCCTCCTCGCTCCCGCGCCGTGGCCAGCCCCTGTTGCTGCCTTGCTCGAGGCGGCCTTGCCGCCCTGCGTCCGCTTTGCCGTGGCCGGCGAGCCTGCGTGACCACGGCCTTGGCGCCCGTTCGGGCGCGCACCAGCAGCCGTTTGCCCAGACCCCGACTAGGGGGCCCCGCCCCATAACATTTTTGGAAAAAAAGGGAATTAAAAAATATATTAAATAAATAAATAAATAATAATTAAAATAATTAAATTATTAATTAGCTAATTAAGTAATTAATTAAGTTAATTAATCCTGATTAGATTAACCTAATCACTAATTAAATTAACTAATAGGTAATTAACCTAAACAGAGAATGACAGGTGGGTCCCACTGGACCCACATGTCAGTTGACCAGGTCAACGGTCATCGTTGATCGCCGACGTCAAAGATGACATCATGCCGACGTCATAAATCCATTTTTCGAATTAATTAAATAATTAATTAAATTGAAATTAATAAAATCTTTAGAAAATCATATCTTTTAATCAGAACTTCGGATTAAAATATTTTCAACATGAAAGTTGCTCGAGCGGCGAGGCGAATCCGGATCGCAGTCCGTTCGTCCGCCACACACCCTAACCTATCGAATCGCAACTTTCCCCTCCGGCTCCTCTGCCCGAAAACACGAGACCCCGGGGATATTTTCCTGGATGTTTCCCCCCTTAACCGGTACCACCTCATACCACGTTAGGGCACGCCTAGCATCGTTACTTGTCTTGCCATGCATCGATATGCATCTGTTTACATGGTATTCATTGTTTCTTCCCCCTCTTCTCTCTGGTAGACTACGAGACCGACGCCGCTGCTACCCAGTACGACTACGGAGTTGACGACCCCTCTCTCTTGCCAGAGCAACCAGGCAAGCCCCCCCTTTGATCACCAGATATCGCCTATTCTACTCTATACTGCTTGCATTAGAGTAGTGTAGCATGTTACTGCTTTCTGTTATACCTATCCTGATGCATAGCCTGTCCTTGTTACTACTGTTGTTACCTTTACCTGCAATCCTATATGCTTAGTATAGGATGCTAGTATTTTCATCTGTGGCCCTACATTCTTGTCCGTCTGCTGTGCTATACTATCGGGCCGTGATCACTCGGGAGGTGATCACGGGTATATACTATATACTTATACATGATACATGTGGAGACTAAAGTCGGGTTGGTGGAGCACCCGCGAGTGGATCCTTGTGGCGGAGCGACAGGCAGGTTGGGACCGCCTAGGAGAGGTGGGCCTGGCCCCTGCTCGTTCGCGGATACTTAACACGCTTAACGAGATCTTGGTATTTGATCTGAGTTGGCTACGAGCTTATACACACTAACCAACTACGTGGGAGAGATATGGGCACTCGGCGTCGTGGTATCAGCCGAAGCACTTCAGACGTCAGCGACGGAGCGACGCGCGCCGGATTGGACTGGAACGCCACTAGGCTAGGTCTGCTTCCGGCCGCCCACGCAACGCGTGTGTGCTCGAGGCGATGGGCCCGGACCCTGCTGGCGCTTAGGTTTAGACCGGCGTCTTTGGCCTCTCTCACAGCCTAGGTGGGGCTGCGGCGTGTTGATCTTCCGCGGCGGGCATGACCCAGAAAGTGTGTCCGCCAAATGGGATCAAACGTGTTGGGTAAGTTGGTGCACCCCTGCAGGGACGTTAATCTATTCGAATAGCCGTGATCTTCGGTAACAGGACAACTTGGAGTTGTACCTTGACCTTATGACAACTAGAACCGGATACTTAATAAAACACACCCTTCCAAGTGCCAGATACGACCGGTGGTCGCTCTCTCTCAGGGCAATGAGGAGGGGATCGCCGGGTAGGATTATTGCTATGTGATGTTACTTGGAGGACTTCAACCTACCCTCTTCTACCTATTGCAAGAAGGAGGTGACCAAAAGCGTAGTCTTTGATAAGACTAGCTATCCCCCTCTTATTCTGGCATTCTGCAGTTCAGTCCACTGATATGGCCCTTTACACATATATCCATGCATATGTAGTGTAGCTCCTTGCTTTAAGTAGTACTTTGGATGAGTACTCACGGTTGCCTTGTTCCCCTTTTCCCCTATCTCTATTCGATTGCTGCAACTGCATCGATGGAGCCCTGTGAGCCGACGCCACCGTCGATGACGACTACTACACTGGAGGTGCTTCACTACTACGCAGCCCGACGACCCACTGTGAGTAGTTTAGGAGGATCCCAGCGGGGAGGCCTGCGCCTCTTTCGTCTGTATTCCGGTTTGTGCTAGCCATCTTATGGCATCTTGTTTAAACTTATGTCTCGTACTCGAGATATTGTTGCTTCATTGACTCGTCTATGATTGAGCACTTGTATTCGAGCCCTCGAGGCCCTGGCTTGTATTATGATGCTTGTATGACTTATTTATGTTTTAGAGTTGTGTTGTGATATCTTCCCGTGAGTCCTCGATCTTGATCGCATACATTTGCGTGCATGATTACCGTACGATTGAATCGGGGTGTCACAAGTTGGTATCGAGCCATTTGCTGTAGGAATCCCCTTCCACACTCCTTGGCCGAAGTCGAGTCTAGACATTGCACAACTTTTACTAACTTGGCTGTGTGCCTTACGGGCCCACGTCGCCATCGGGTGGTACTAGGATCTTTTACTCCTCGACCTTTACCCTGGGACTCTGAACTCTCTTCTACTCGGGTTAAACGAATTTACTAACTAACACTAGGATCCCGTGACCACATTCACCCCAAAGTTGGATAAAGCCATAGTTTCCTTGGAATTGTATTTTGATCAATTTCCACACTGTCATTTGACTCCTTTGAAACATCTTTGTTTTCAGATGGAACCCACGAGGCAGGTCGTGCGCCACACGACGGCCATTGGTGCCTTGGGATCACCTGCGGTGCTAGCAGAGATGATGACCTATCTGGGTTATCGCTGGCACCCTGAGTACACCGTCTTTGAGGAGTACCAGGACTTTAATCAGGAGCAGTATCGAGCCATCGTCCACCTCTATTCTTGGGAGTATGACTCCACTACTGTGCTGCACACCGCACATGGTGTTGGGGTGACTATCGATATGGCAGTCCACGATGCTGCTTATGCTGCTCTGACACGCCTTCGTGGAGAGTACCGGGAGTTGGACACTTCCCCCTTCAGGCACATTGCTATCGCCTCTGATGTTGGTGAGGAGGGATACTACACTGCTGCCTACTCCACTGTCACCAGAGAGCCCTTCTACCATCAGAACTTTGTTCTGCATGCTGATGGGCTGGATCGAGCTAACCGAGCTCTTCGCCACGAGTTGTACATCACCCGTCAGCACCTTTACCGTGCTCTGACGCTGTTGCACCCCTTTGTCCGATCCGGAGCTGCCGCTGCTCGCGATCTACCCAGCCAGACCGTAATGCCCTGTGGTGTCGGCTGGCCGAGGTGGGAGGCTACTCTCCGCACTTGGTCCTCTCCGCCACTTGGTCGCCGGGTTACGCACCGAGTATCCGCGCCCCTGTGTCACCGATGTGGAGGACTATCCGCGCCACACTACCAGCTTTCAGGCTACAGCTACCTCCATGATACGCATGGGACTGATGTAGGCTTGCTTGTTAGTGTTAGATGCATTCGCCATGAGCTGCGTGCCGCCTATGATGTCTTAGTCTATGTATTGAACTCGTGTACCGAACTCTATGCTGATCCCTTTTGTAAGATATGCCGACTACTATGTAGTTTCTATCGTGCTGCTTTCATTATGCATGTTTCATCATGAATGATTCTTGTCCTTTGCATAATTTCTCAAGTGCTGAACTACCCCTATTATATATTAGCAGGATGGTTAGACCAGCTGGTCGTGGTCGTGGTGGCAACTTCCCACCACCACCTGAGTACATGGCTGGTATGATCCAACAGCTTGAGATGAATCGCCAGTTCATGGAGAACATGATGGCTCGCTTCCTCGCCCCAATATGAACCAGCAGCCAAACACAACAACTCTGCAGGATTTCATACGCCTCAACCCAAGTGTGTACCACAGCTCAACCCAGCCGCTGGATGCTGATGACTAGCTCCGTGACATCACCTATGAGATGGAGTCTGCTGATGTAGCCCCTGCCAGCCTATGTCACTTTTGCTTCCTTCTTCCGAAGGGACCCGCAGCTCAATGGTGGGACAGCCACAGGCGTACTTCGCCAGCTTGGAACAATCATCACCGCCGCACTTCCAAGTTGCTTTCGTGCCCGCTTCATCCCTCAAGGAGTCATGGACGGAAGAAGCGTGAGTTCCGCAACCTCACCCAAGGCAACAAGATGTTGAAGCTTATCGTGAGAGTTCTCGGACTTGTCCCGCTATCTTTGAAGAGGATATTGCAACTGATGCACGCAGACAAGAGAAGTTCCGTGACGGCCTTCAAGCTGACATCAAGCTCGCACTTTTAGTGCACGACTTTGCTGATTTCGCCACCTTGGTGAACAAGGCTATCAATGTCGAAACTGGTCTGCAGGAATACTAGAGCTCTAACAGGCGCAACCGTGACACGGGCTCATCTTCGGGCCCGTCCTCGCAGAAGCGCAAGATATGGATTCCCAACAGCATGTACCCGTCGAATGCACCTGCCCCAAGGCAAAGCTATGCTGCACCTCGTCTGCCTACTCCAACTAGGCAGCCAAAGCTTCCAGCTCCACCATCCCAAGCTCCTGTTCCCACTCCCAATAATGGTTTGTGCTTCAGGTGTGGACAACCATGGCACCGTGCTAGAGAATGCAACCAGAACCAGAATCAGCTGGCCCTTCCAGCGACTGGCCGTGGAAGCAACCAGCCCCGCAACAACAATGCCAAGCCTTATGGTCGAGTTCATGCCAACCACGTTGATCTGAACGAAGCTCAAGACCAACCTGCTACTGTGATGGGTACACTCCTCGTAAATTCAGTACCAGCATGCGTTTTATTTGATACAGGGGCATCGCATTCATTCATGTCTGAAGATTTTGCATTCATGCACGACATTAAATGCGAAGACATGAATGCTTCACTATTAGTACACAGCCCCGCGGGCCAATGTCGAACCTCCATGATTTGCAACGACGTCCCCATTGAAATCGAAGGACTGGAATTCCTTGGCTCACCCATCGTGCTGAAGTCTTGCAGCATTGACCTCATTCTGGGAATGAATTGGTTAAAGGAGCATACTGCTTCTATAGTTTGCGCCACTAAGACCGTTCATCTGCTACACCCTTCCGACGAAATAGTCACTTACCAAGCTCATCTGGTGCAAAATGCCGAGGCAAGGCTCTATGCATTGAATGCATTGAACGCTGCACCACTCGAGGGTATTGAAAACATTCCTGTCGTGCGTGAATTCCTCGGCGTCTTTTCCTGAAGAACTCCTGTGGATTCCCCGCTAGAGCTGTCGAATTCGTCATCGACTTGAAACCGCACACCACTCCTATAGCCAAGCGACCCTACAAGATGCCGCGCATGAACTCCTTGAGCTTAAGGAGGAAATCGACAAGTCTCTTCGCAGTGGTTTCATTCGCCCAAGTTGCTCTCCTTAGGGAGCACCTTCTCTCTTTGTCAAGAAGAAGGATGGGACAAACCGATTGGTCCAAGACTACCGTCCTATAAACCAAGCTACAATTCAGAATAAGTATCCTCTTCCTCAGATCAATGATCTGTATGATCAACTAGCTGGTTCATCAGTGTTCTCTAAACTCGACTTGAGGTTGGGTTACCACCAGATCCGTGTTCGTGAGGAGGATATCCCCAAGACCGCCTTTGTGACTCGTTATGGTTCATACGAGTACACCGTCATGTCTTTCGGCTTAACCAATGCTCCGCCACCTTCTCTACTTTCGATGAACTATATATTCATGGATTACCTCGACAAGTTCGTCGTGGTTTATCTGGATGATATCCTGATATTTTCCAAGAATGAAGAAGAACATGTCAACATCTTCGCCTTGTGCTTTGGAAAAGCTACGAGAGCATCAACTTTATGCCAAGTTCTCCAAATGTGAATTCTGGCTTCCTAAGTAACCTATCTCGGGCATGTCATCTCTAAGGATGGTATTGTTGCCAACCCTGAACGAGTTCAGGCTATTCTCGATTGGACTCCTCCGAAGAACGTTAAGCAAGTCGAAGTTTTCGGTCTCGCCACCTATTGCCGTCGATTCGTCGAGAACTTCTCCAAGATTGCCAGGCCTCTGACTAACCTGCTGCATAAGGGCGCCAAGTTCCAATGGACAGATAAATGTCAGGAAAGTTTCCAGGCACTCAAAGACAAGTTGACTTCTGCCCCAGTACTAGCTCCTCCTGATACTAAGAAGGACTTCGTCATTTACTGTGACGCTTCCCGTCAAGGATTAGGCTGTGTCCTAATGCAAGAGCGCAAAGTGGTTGCTTATGCCTCTCGGCAATTACGCCCTCATGAAGAGAACTACCCAGTTCACGACCTCGAGCTTGTCAGCTGTCATTCATGCATCAAGCAAAGGGCGACATTACCTTCTCGGTAATCGCTATGTAAATCTTCACCGACCACCAAAGTCTGAAGTATTTGTTTACTCAGCCAGACCTGAACCTCCGCTGCCAGAGATGGATGGAGACTGCTATGCACTTTGATTTGGGTATTTCCTATACACCGTGCAAGGCTAATGTAATGGCCGATGCCTTGAGCCGCAAGTCTTACTGCAACCACCTCCGTGTTCACAAAGTTCAGCCCTCACTGCTGAAGAGTTCGTAGCTGAACCTCCATATTGTTCCTCCGGTGCACTCACTCCCCTCCCGGAGTTTCGCAAGGTGAACCTCCATGTTGTTTCGGGGTTCTCTCAATACCCTGGTTTGTAAACCAGATCTTGTGGACACCATCAAATGGATACGAAATGTGACGATGAATTCGAGAGGATTAAACTTTATCTCGCAGAAGGAAAGCCCTCATTCTTCATCATGGATGATGCAGCACCCTATTCTTCAAAGGTCGCCTAGTGGTACCGAGTAAGACGGAAAACCTGAATCGACTCCAAAGGTTATGAAAGAAGCTCATGATACGCCTTTGTCTATTCATCCCGGTAGCACCAAGATGTACCAAGACATTTCGCCGAGATTCTCGTGGTCTAATATGAAGCGAGACATTGCTTGTTATGTTGCTGAATGTGACGCTTTGTCGTCAGATCAAAGCGTAACATCAAAGGCCTCTTTGGAACTCGCAACCTATTTCTATTCCTGAATGGAAATGGGACCATGTTGAAATGGACTTCGCCACCGGATTTCCCAAGTCGCAGAAAGGTAATGATGCTATTCTTGTCGTCATTGACCGCTTTCTAAAGTTGCACATTTTCCGCGGCAAATAAAAACGATCACCGCTAGTCAGCTTGCAACTCTCTATATGTCCGTAATTGTTTCACTTCACGGTATTCCATTGGTTATCGGTTCGGACCGTGGCGACTTATTCACTTCAAGATTACGGGCAAGTTTTCAAGAAGCTATGGGTACTCACTTATCTTTCAAGATCGCGTTTCATCCGCATGATCACAAGGGCAAGTTGAACGTGTCAACCAAGTTCTCAAGACATGCTTCGTGCTTGTGTTATTTCCTTCGCAAGAAATGGGAGGAATCTCTCCGTATGCCGAAGTTCTCTTATAATAATAGCTATCAAGCTAGTCTCAAGATGGCCCCTTCAAGTGTTATATGGACGAAAGTGCCGAACCCCTCCGAATCGGTCGAAACTGGGAACGCCCACTCTTCGTCCGGATATTATCCAACATGCCAAGAACAAGTCCGCATTATTCGCGAGAATCTCAAGACCGCTTCGATCTCGTCAAAGAGTAATTATGACCGTCATCATAAAGACATGGTCTATCAACTTTGGCGAAAAGGCCTATCTTCGCGTTACACCAATGAAGGGTGCTCACCGCCGGATCAAGGGCAAGCTAGCTCCTCGCTATATTGGCCCATTCACTATTCTGGAAAGGCGTGGAAAAGTGGCATATCAACTCGAAGCTTCCGTCGAACCTTTCTCGTGTTCACGATGTGTTCCACGTGTCACAACTCCGACGCCGCTTCAAGGACCCAATCCGGCAAAGTGGACCATGAAGTGCTCGAATTGCAACAGGACCTCTCCTATAAAGAGCATCCGGTCCGCATTCTCGACCAAGCCGAACGACACACACATCGAAGGCGATCAAGTTCCTCAAGGTCCAAGTGGTCGAATCACTCAAGACGGCCACACAGGAACGCGAGGATCGCCTTCGTGATGAATACCCGCACTCTTTCCTTCTACCTCCTAAATCTCGGGACGAGATTTCTTGTAGTGGAGGAGATTTGTAACGCCCGGATAATCATGCTACAGTAAACTCACGTTGATGGTGCCACGTCACCTCTATCACTGTAGTTAATCTCGGGTTAATTCAAAAGTGTTTCGAAATTCAAATTCAAATTATGATGACAATAAAAGTTTTCAAAAATTTAAAACTAAAAAGTTCGGTGGTTGTCAAATATTACAAAAGTTAATTATGGTGCAACAAACCCATTTTTATAAAATGCCTAAATATGTTTAAATGAATTAAAACAGAAAAGAAAATAAATAAAAGAAAGAAAGTACAAAAAAAGGGGGGAGAAGCCCCCCTGCTGGACCCTGGCCAACTGGGCCAAACGGCCCAGCCGGCCAGCCCACTGGCCCAGGTCGGCCCCCACCCCCTCTCCTTATTCCCCCCCCCCCGCAAACCCTAGGCGCCGACACCCCTCACCCACACCCCACTCGCTCTCTCCTCCCCGATCCAGTTCGATCGATCGGGCCGACGACCCGCCCTCGGACCCTCCACCCCGACGAACGCCGCCTGCCTCCTCCAGTACCCCCCACTCATTGGATCGGGGAGGGCCGGAGACCCAGCCGATCCAACGCGCCTCGACGCCGGCGCCCATCCCCTGCGCCTTCGCCGTCGTCGCCGGACGGCCGCCGCCTTGACCTCCCCCTCGCCGGTCATCCCCGACCTTCCCCGAGCCCTCTGCCTAGTCCCTACGACCCGCCGTGAGCCTCACCGCCTCTCCTCTTCCCCACGACGCCATTGTCGCCGGTCCCTCCCGGGCGGCCGTGCCGAGCTGCCTCGTTCCGCGACGCAGCGCGTGCCCCTCCTCGCGCCTCCTCCGTTCAGCCGGGGCCTCTTCCCCCCTGCCGCGCCGGGCCGTCCCGCCCCCGACCTCTCCTCCTCTCCTGCTCGGCCTTTCACAGCGCGCGCTGGCTTCGTCGCATGGCCACCGCTGCAGCGTGCGTCCGGTCTTCTCGTCGCCGCCGCGCCCGGAAATCACGCTGAGCCGCCCGCCTCCTCGTCGTCGTCCGTGCCACCTCGCTCCGGCCGCCTCGGCCATGGCCTCGCCCTCTCGCCTCCTCGCTGCGTCGTGGCCTTGCTGCCTTGCTCCCAGGCGACGCCTTGGCCGCCCCTGCGTCCGCTGCCGTGGCCGGGCGAAAGCCTCTTTGTGACCACGGCCTTGGTCGCGCCCGTTGAGCGGCCACCCATGCCGTTTTGCCCCCCATCGACTAGGGGCCCCGCCCCATAACATTTTTGGAAAAGAAAAAAAAGGAATTAAAATATATATATATATTAAATAAATAAATAAATAATAATTAAAATAATTAAATTATTAATTAGCTAATTAAGTAATTAATTAAGTTAATTAATCCTGATTAGATTAACCTAATCACTAATTAAATTAACTAATAGGTAATTAACCTAAGCAGAGAATGACAGGTGGGTCCCATCGACCCACATGTCGTTGACCAGGTCAACGGTCAACGTTGATCGCCGACGTCAAGATGACATCATGCTGACGTCATAAATCCATTTTTCGAATTAATTAAATAATTAATTAAATTCAGAAATTAATAAAATCTTTAGAAAATCATATCTTTTAATCCGTAACTCGGATTAAAATATTTTCAACATGAAAGTTGCTCAGAACGACGAGACGAATCCGGATACGCAGTCCATTCGTCCGCCACACACCCCTAACCTATCGAACCCGCAACTTTCCCCCTCCGGCTCCTCTGCCCGAAAACACGAAACCCCGGGGATATTTTCCTGGATGTTTCCCCCCTTAACCGGTACCACCTCATACCAGGTTAGGGCACGCCTAGCATCGTTACCTGTCTTGTCATGCATCGATATGCATCTGCTTACATGGTATTCATTGTTTCTTCCCCCTCTTCTCTCCGGTAGACTACGAGACCAAGCCGCTGCTTGCCCAGTTCGACTACGGAGTTGACGACCTCTCTCTTGCCAGAGCAACCAGGCAAGCCCCCCTTGATCACCAGATATCGCCTATTCTACTCTATACCGCTTGCATTAGAGTAGTGTAGCATGTTATCGCTTTCCGTTATACCTATCACGATGCATAGCCCGTCCTTGTTACTCACATTGTTACCTTTACCGCAATCCTATATGCTTAGTATAGGATGCTAGTATTTTCATCTGTGGCCCTACATTCTTGTCCGTCTGCTGTGCTATACTATCGGGCCGTGATCACTCGGGAGGTGATCACGGGTATATACTATATACTTATACATGATACATGTGGAGACTAAAGTCGGGTCGGCTGGTGGAGCACCCGCGAGTGGATCCTTGTGGCGGAGCGACAGGGCAGGTTGGGACCGCCTAGGAGAGAGGTGGGCCTGGCCCTGTTCGGCATTCACGGATACTTAAGACGCTTAACGAGATCTTGGTATTTGATCTGAGTTGGCTACGAGCTTATACGCACTAACGAACTACGTGGGAGAGATATGGGCACTCGGCGTCGTGGTATCAGCCGAAGCACTTTAGACGTCAGCGACGGAGCGGCGCGCGCCGGATTGGACTGGAACGCCACTAGGCTAGGTCTGCTTCCGGCCGCCCACTAGCGCTTCTGAAGGGGGAAGTGTCCAACTCCCGGTACTCTCCACGAAGGCGTGTCAGAGCAGCATAAGCAGCATCGTGGACTGCCATATCGATAGTCACCGGGAGTTGCGTGGGCGGCCGGAAGCAGTAATGCTGACACGAGACAGTACTTCGAAGGATTTATAACAGAGTAGCAATCACACACTTATTACATCGTTGTCCAAAAGAGGACTTATTACAATAAATATGGCTTAAGGCCATCTAATAACGATAATAAATGGAAGACTTGGAAGATAAGTGAGTCCATCAACTCCATCGGCATCACCGAGTATAGAACCACGACCTAAAACACCTTACTGTCAGTTCTGAAAAGTCTGCAACATGAAAGTTGCAGCCGAAACGGGTCAAGACATGGAATATGCCGCAATGTAACACATAGAGAGCAATGAAGCAATAAGCCTATACTACATGCATATATGGTTGGTGGCAAAGCTCACGGTTACAGTTTTGCATAAAGCTAGTTTTTCCCTCATCGCAAAGGAATAAGTTTGTTTAACTATCATGGTGGTTGTTAAACATTGAGAATGGTCGACATCCTCAATCCCAATTAAAAGTACTCATTAAAACCCAATATCATTAATTAGAGTAACATGTTGAGATTCACATGATATTCAAGTACTAGATACTCAAGATGTCCATAACCGGGGACACGGCTAATCATGATTAGTTTATACACTCTGCAGAGGTTTGCGCACTGTTCCCCACAAGACTCGATCGCCTCCGTTTGGTTTCTCGCACTACATGGTGTTTGAGAAACTGATGACCGCGACATAGTCTTTCAGAAGCGCTAGCACCTTACATGTGGGTAGACCGTACCAACCTACAACCCCTCCATCTGCTAGTCTACCCGTAAGAGTTCGCACAACTTAGTCAACTATGCCAGAGCCCATAATGGCTTGTGGCTGCACACGGAAGTTTCTAGTTTGAATAATCTTATGATCCCTTTGAGCCTGGGTGGCGGTCCAAAGAAATACAGGCAAGTCCTGATAGAAACCAGGTGCCTCAATCCACCCAGATGTGTGTTTAAGTTGCCACCTTAAATAAACCATTAATTAACAATCTCACATCTGTCATGGATATTCACTCACCCAATCCACGTCTACTAGCATAGCATGGCATAATAAGCAAACGTAGAAGTAACTCCCAAGGTTTCATAAGTAAAACAGGTAATAGGTACTACCTCAATCTACTTCCCATCCCACAATTTATTAGATCCTAACCATGCAAGTGTTTGAGGATTGATCTAATGCATAAAACTGGGTAGTAGAAAAAGTATGATCAAGTGTTACTTGCCATGTCGACGATCCATGAAACCTAGAGATTCAAATAACAAGCGGCGCACCGGTGATCTATCGCAGACAAACAACAAGCATACAATAAGTATTCATCTAATGCACAGGTAAATCTCGAATAAAAGATCTGACCAGAAAGTTCAACTTAAGAACCCTGGTTGCAAAAAGAATCGAATCAAATAAAGCAACGAAAGTCAAACGATGAATGAAAACAACTCGGTTCTAGCAAGTTGAAACTAGGTCAAAATTTTACAGTAGCAAAACTTTGTTTAAGTTGATTAGTCGGAACGGCGGTTTCGAAACGAAACTCCAGGCGCTTGAATCACCTGATTCCGATAAACGAGCGAGAAGATAAACTAGAACGAAGATCGGATCTGAAATCGAGATCGGAAAATAGCGGATTAAATCCGTTTAAAAGAAAAATGACGAACAGTTAAACGAACGGACGTTCGTTAACAGAAACTAACCGGTGAACACGTTCGTTAAAATGAACGGATCGGTGAACACTAATTAGTTGAACAAAAAAAACCAAATCTAGGGTTCAAGAAAAAAAAAACCGAGACGGTTTTTGAAAAAAAACGGGCGTGACATGGCGGCTATACCTCCGCGAGGCCTCCGGTGAGCGGAACGGGCTCCGACGGGTTGGGGTGGCTCAGCGGGGCTCAGCGGGTCATGGCGGCAGGGCGGCGCACGGCCAAAGCGACGGCCAAGGCGGTGTCGGGCGGCACGGTGGCGGCGGCAACTCGAGGTGGCGGCGGCGGCGCAAGGTGGTGGCGGGATGAGGTGAGGGCGGCGGGCGGCGGGTTTTAAGGAGGGAGGGGGGTCTGCCTTGGGGAGGGTCACAAGTGGCGGGTTGCCGTCTCGAGCAGACTCTCGGCGGCGGCCAGCTGTGTCTCCCGGGAGGAGACGGCCGGGTGGGTCCGTCCGGGCCTTGGCCTGCACAAGGCCAATGGATTTTTTTTTAAATAAGATCACGTGCAAAAAATGAATAAAATAAAATCTAAACGAACTCCAAAATTACTAAAGTAAATTTTCCTCGACTCCTAAAAATGAGTCGAACAAAATGAACTTTAACACGGGGCCAAAATGCAATTTTTAAAATACGCATTTTCCCTAAGGCAAATAAAAGTGACAAACTCCAAAATAAAAATCTAAAATTTGATTTATTTATTAAATCTTCATTTTTCCTAAATTTTGGGAAAGTCATATTATTCCCTCTCTTATTTTTGATATTGGAAAAATAATCAAGATGAAATAAATAAAATCAAAATGATCCTATTTTCAAAATTTGAGAAAACCCAAATATGAAAATAATGAAATCTCCAACTCTCTCCGAGGGTCCTTGAGTTGCGTGAAATTTCTAGGATCGGCAAAATGCAAGAAAATATGAAATGCATGATGACTTAATGTATAACATTCCAAATTGAAAATTTGGGATGTTACAAGGATTCAGATGCATACTTTCTTGTGCAACAGCAAGCGCTAGAGGATTTAAGCGCCAAACAAGAGAAAGTTAATAAGCTTGCTAAGCATCTTGCCAGCTTTATGGGTACCCAGGATATTGTTTCTTGAGCTCTTCTGAAGTGATTTCATTTTTGGACTTGTTTTGCTGCGACGTTTATTTGCACTGGTCGCCAACTTTGACGACCAGTGTATGTGATATGCTGCTTTGTTCCCTATATTTGCACTGGTAGTGAACTTTGATGCCCAGTGGATGTAATATGTGTAATAGTCGTGATAGCCTAGCGTAAGTTGCTTGCTTATTTAGTTCCTTGTTGTCTTATTTATTTGTTTGCTTGTAGTCAGTGCAGTTCTTTTTCCGCGGTTAGCTAGTGGCCGCAATAACCTATTTTTTAAAACTAAGCCACAATAACCATGGGCTACATATTTACTGTAGTTACCACGGGCCTCCTACGGGCCGTAGAAACAATGGGCCTTCTACGGGCCGTAGAAACAATGGGCCTTCTACGGGACGTAGAAACAATGGGCCTTCTACGGGCCATAGCATCAATGGGCCTTCTACGTGACGTATGATCGATAGGCCAAACATGGGCCGATAACAGACCACATTATGGGCTGTAAACGGGCTAGATTTGGAATCGTCCGTTCATGGGCCGACAATAATAGGCCGTCGTTAATCGGCCGTATTGGACGACACTATGTAAACGGCCCAACGGATTAACGGGCTGAAACGGGCCGTTTATAACCGCGGGTTGAATTTGGCCCACAAGCACAAAAGACCAATAACGGGTCGTAAGTAACAGAATGCTGGAAATGAGCCCAAGAATAAATGGGCCCTGAGAAGGCCGAAAGATAACACGGATTGGAAACGGCCCAAATGAATAACAGGCCGTTAATGGGTTTAAAGGAGTACAATGTTCATTGCGGGACAGATTCACCACGGGCCGTTAATGGGCCAAGAGTTACAAATGGCCTCGTATGGGCCGAAAGACATCATGGGCCATACATGGGCCGGAAGTAACAACGGGATGGAATCATATTGGATGGCCCAGATGAAGCTACTAGGCTTAGTTCTGATAGGCCGTAACGGGCCGTAACTTAGCGGGCCGTAAATGGGCTATATAGGAACATGCTTTCCATGGGCCGGCCCGTTACCTTTTGACCAAGTCAAAAAGGTCGGCCTTTTCACTGGAATGGGCCTCTATTGGGCCGTGCCACGTGTCGACGTATCATAGGCGCCTCCTGTCCAATGAATGGATGACATCTGTCCCAACGGTGAGCCAACACGTGTTTCCTCCGGCCAATGAGAATTTTACACCTGGAAAATTCCCATTTGTTCATGCTGTTAACGGGTTATCGGATCCAAAACCGGACCCAATAGCTTAACAGTGTCCCGTTACGGTGGATGCCACGTGTCGGTCACCCTTTACGAAAGCACTTCTATGACGCGCAATTTATCGTCATCGAAGTGGACACTTCCGTGATGATTTTTCGTAATGTCATGGAACACTTCTACGATAGCATAGGTATGACTATCTTGATCCTGTCATAAATTTGTCATGGATGTACATGCACGAAAGAAAACGTGACCTACTATGACAAACACGTTTCATCACGGAAGTGTATTTTTTTGTAGTGTTCATAGGCTGCCAAACCTTAAAACAAGTGTTATTCAAGGGCCGCACAGCCACTGAGTTAATCCTTTATTCAAACCTGTAAGCCGGGCCTCACATGACCAACCGCCACTTTTACTTTGACAAGTTCAGGGTCTTTATAAGATTGACTGTCAAGAGTACGGCGGTTCATTTTAGGATTACCTGGTTGGAGTGGGAGACATACAAAGGCAGGATAACCCGGAGTTTTGGTGAATACACATGGCGTCCAAGCCGATCAAAAGGGTAAATATAGCTATGTTCATTGAACAGGAAGCCCCCAAGTGACCTATCATAAGCCATCAAGGCAGGTTACCTATGTTTGAACTGCACATTATAGCAAGTTCTCTTTGGTAACTTTTTAACTTGGGCAGAAAGCCCCCAAGTCGTTTGCAACAAGGCTATAAGCTGGAACAAAGGGTAGTCACAGCTATGCTCAGTGAGCAGGAAACCCCCATGTTATTTGTAACAAGGCATGCAAGACAGATCAAGAGGGTAGTCATAGCTATGCTCAATGAGTAGGAAGCCCCCAAGTGATCTTATGAATTGACAATAAAGACTCAGATACTCAGAAATGAAACGACAAAGGCCCCGAATTATCAGGGATGTCGGCTTTATTATACAAATCATAGTATATACATTGGTAAAAGTATGTACATCACAAGAGCCGGTGGCTCAGGTGTAATAAGGCCGAAGATGAGCAATATTCCATGGCCGTTGGGTCTCCTCCTCCGACGTGCGTGATTCCTTGTGGTCTCGAACATCAATGAGGTAGTAGGACCCGTTGTTCAGATTTTTGCTGACCACAAAAGGCCCTTCCCAAGGTGGGGATAACTTATGCATATCTGCTTGATCTTGGATGAGCCGGAGCACCAAGTCACCTTCTTGAAAGGTCCGGGTTTTAACCTGGCGACTATGATAATGACGCAAATCTTGCTGGTAGATTGGCGAACGAGCCGCCGCAAGGTCACGCTCCTCATCCAGAAGGTCAATAGCATCCTGACATGCCTTCTCATTGTCAGCTTCAACATAAGCCGCCACACGGGGCGAGTCGTGACGGATGTCACTGGGAAGAACCACCTCTGCTCCATAAACAAAAAAGAAAGGTGTATAACCCGTGGATCTGTTGGGGGTAGTATTGATACTCCAAAGCACAGAGGGTAACTCCTCAACCCAACAACCCGGCGTCCTCTGCAAAGGGACCATAAGCCGGGGTTTTATGGCTCTTTCAGCTTGACCATTGGACTGGGGGTGAGCCACAAATGAGACATCAAGACGAATATGCTCTCGTTGACAGAATTCTTTCTTAGCACCCTTGGACAAATTAGTTCCATTATTAGTTATGATGCGGTGAGGGTAGCCAAAACAGAAAATCACCTTTTTGATGAATTGAACCGCCGTTGCCATGTCACACTTGCTGACCGGCTCTGCCTCAACCCACTTCGTAAACTTGTCAACTGCCACTAAGAGGTGAGTATTTTTGTCCTTGGATATTTTAAAAGGCCCAACCATATCCAGCCCCCAGACTGCAAATGGCCAAGTAATTGGAATCATCCTCAATTCTTGAGCCGACACGTGAGCTCATCTGGAAAACTTCTAACAACCATCACACTTGCTAACCAAATCCTATGCATTAGCATGAGCCGTTAACCAACAGAACCCATGACGAAAAGCCTTAGCCACAAGAGACTTAGAGCTGACATGATGGCCACAATCTCCTTCATGAATCTCTCGTAGAATCTCACGACCCTCCTCAGGAGAAATACAATGCTGACACACCCTTGTGACACTGCATCTGTGCAACTCACCATTGAAAATAGTCATCGACTTAGACCGCCGGGTTATCTTCCTGGCCAAGGTTTCATCTTCAGGTAACTCACCTGAAAGGATCGAGAAGAGGTGTCTAGAGGGGGTGAATATACTCTTAACTAATAAAAGTGGCAATTTTTTATTTCTTCAAGTTAAGGTAGATTTTTAGCACAAGTTTAAACATTCACAATACATTTCAAGCAAGCATGACAAGAGTATATGAGGATCGGAAAGTAAAGCATGCAAGTTGCGAGAATGTAAAGGGATGGGATTGGAGTGTGCAAACGCAATTGGAGACATGGAGATTTTTGGCGTGGTTCCGATAGGTGGTGCTATCGTACATCCATGTTGATAGAGACTTCAACCCACGAAGGGTAACGGTTGCGCGAGTCCACGGAGGGCTCCACCCATTAAGGGTCCATGAAGAAGCAACCTTGTCTATCCCACCATGGCCATCGCCCACGAAGGACTTGCCTCACTAGGGTAGATATTCATGAAGTAGGCGATCTCCTTGCCCTTAAAAACTCCTTCGTTCAACTCCACAATCTTGTCGGAGGCTCCCAAGTGACACCTAACCAATCTAGGAGACACCACTCTCCAAAAGGTAATAGATGGTGTGTTGATGATGAACTCCTTGCTCTTGTGCTTCAAATGATAGTCTCCCCAACACTCAACTCTCTCTCACTGATTTGGATTTGGTGGAAAGATGATTTGAGTGGAAAGCAACTTGGGGAAGGCTAGAGATCAAGATTTCTTGTGGTTGGAATGGAATATCTTGGTCTCAACACATGCGTAGGTGGTTCTCTCTCAGAAAATGAATGCTGGAAGTGTAGGCACATTCTGATGGCTTTCTCCATGAATGAAGAGGGGTGGAGGGGTATATATAGTCTCCACACAAAATCTAGCCGTTACACACAATTTACCAAACTTGGTGGGACCGAATCAGAAAACTCGGTCAGACCGATTTATTTCAAAATGTGAACGTTAGGATTTTCAGTGGGATCGATATGATCAACTCGGTGGGACCGATGTGTTAGGGTTAGGGTAAAACCTCATCTCGGTTTGACCGGTTACACAAACTCGGTGAGATCGATTTTGGTAATGAGCTAACCAGAGAGTTGGTCAAGCAAACTCGGTGAGACCGATTACATATCTCGGTGAGACCAAAATTATTGCAACAGGAACCAGAGAGTTTGCAAGCCCATCTTAGTGAGACCGGGATCCCATCGGTGAGACCAAATTTACTAGGGTTTCTGGCAGTGGCTATGTCAAGTGAACTCGATGGCGCCGGATAGATCAAATCGGTGGGGCCGAGTTTGACTTTTGGTCTCAGATATATGTGTATATGAGAAAGTGGTTGAGGGATTTGGAGCATATCACTAAGCACTTTGAGCAAGCAAGCCATTAAGCAACACCTCATCCCATTTTAATAGTATTGGCTTTCCTAAGGACTCAATGTGATCTTGGATCACTAAAATGAAAATGTAGAGTCTTGAGCTTTTGAGCTTTTGCCAATCCTTTGTTCTTAGCATCTTGCAGGGGTTCCACATCCTTTTGTCCACGCCACTCCATTTGTTGAACTTATCTGAAATATACTCTGTTGGAAAAGGCAGTGCCTAGGAGGCGCTTAGGCACACCTAGGTGCTAGGAAGTGGCCAAACGCCTCGTCTAGGGCATAAATGAAAGTCTAGGGAGGGCAAGCATGCAATTGTGTACCCAAGCAAGGAGTCGTGCCATATTGCATTGATATGCCAAACGGGCCATATTCCAATGGCAGTAGCTGGTAGTTAACTTATTTATATGCCCCAAATTAATATCTACACACATATAATACTCACAAATACACCCTGATAGTAAACCTATATTACCGCCTAGGCCACTCCCGCCTAAGCACTAGGCGAAGGCCAACCGCCTCGCTTACGCCTACCGCTTTTTCCAACCTTGGAAATATACTAGATAAAAACATTAGTCCAACAAGAGATATGTTGACATTAATTACCAAAACCACCCAAGGAGCACTTGTGCTTTCAATCTCCCCCTTTTTGGTAATTGATGACAACATACATCAATCTCTAGATAGAGATATAAAGAATACCAGGTAAAGCTTTGGAAAGACATGTAACATGCATAGGATCCCCCTACATGTATGCAATCATGTAAATATAGAGTATAAGAGCAGGTGAGTGCATAAGCATGACAGAGCAAGCAATGAGTTACATGTATCTTGGCTATATGCATTAGAGCAAATGATGTGAATATAGAAATTGTAACTTCATGTTCATTATTCCATCTTGCAAACAATATGTACATCAGCAAGAGATCATTATGCACATGAATGTGATGCATATACTTACCTTGTGGTCTTAAGCTGGCTTAGGAAGAGATGAACTTGAGTAACAAGGTTAGATAACACAGATACATCTACTAAACAGAGCAAGAACTGAATCCACAAGAGTACCAAGACTAGGATGACATGTAGAGAATGAGTACTAGGTACTCCTATTGGATATAGACATGTCCCCAAAGGTAAAGGTATGCAATGAATTCAAAGATTTCCTTCCCTAGAAGTTTTTCTTCCCCTGAATCTTATATTGGATAATGGGAGAATATAGGGAAAAGAAAATCAGAGCAAAACAAATCAGATCACACAGAAACATAGCACAAACTAATATGTATTTCCCCTCTTAAAGACATGTGACTTATCTCCTCTTGAATACCAAGCATCTGGGGCTCTTTGATGTGATTTCTCCCTCTTTGAAGTACTCTCCCCGTTTTTGAAGTGATTAAGCTTTGATGTGATCTGTCTCTCCCCCTTTGACATCAATTTCCAAGAAGGGATCTTCTGGATTGTGAGTCAAAATAGGTTTGGTTCTTGAGTCACAGAGCAAAGCAACATATAGAATGTGATGCTGGTAGAGGACTAGAATCATTGAGTGGAGCTGGAACAAATATGCAAGATGCAAATGACGAAGTGTCTACTCAGCACTGAAATCGGTATCACCGGGTTGTTTACTTCGGTAGCACCAAAATGGTTCGGTTTGACCGAAAGTAGCAATCCGGTGTGTCCAAGTTCAACACGGAGACAACATTTTGTCACCTCAGCTCACTAGGCAGATAAGATCTCACAAAGATTTGCAAGGAATTAACTGAAGGATTTGCAATGAATTAGATGCAGGGAATGCAGAACAAATCAAGGAAGAGAAAAGAAATGAATTTTAGATGAAGAGGAACAAATATGCAAGAGACAAATGCAAGAACACTGAGAAACACTGCAGAACTTCATCTAGAAATGGTCGGCGAAAAAGTCACCAATGTTAGAGTATATTGACTTAGGACTTAAGTGAGAATACTTGATCATAGGTCATACTCATTGTTTAAGCTCAAAATGGGGTTACCATTTTTCGTTTAAGCATTTGATGTATTCGCATCTTGTTGAGCTGCTTTGACCCATGTCTTGGGGTAGAGCTTCTCTAAGATGGAATAACATACCTTGAGTGGTGGTGTTGAACTTGATCATGTAGTTGAACTTGTGTGGGATGCTCAAGGTTGATGTAGCTCATCAATGAGTTGGGAGCACCACTTGTAGTTTGAGTTCATCTACCTACATGGGTTAGTCTTGCAAGGAAGAGCACTTGTGTATCCTAAATGACAATCATGAATCAAGACATGCTTGTGAAGCTCAAGGCTGTCTACACACTTGTCGAGCAGCTGTACACCGGAGCTCAACGTGCATTAGCCGCAATTTCGACGACGAGCCAAGTGCCTACTCTGTTGATGGATGTGTTCGGCAGATGTCCTCATGGAGGACTTAGTTGTGGAGCCATTGCAACAAGGTTAGCTTAAAGGGGTTAAACATGACAAAGGACACGAGGAGTTTATATCTTCGGTTGCCCTTGCGGTGAAGGTAAAAGCCTAATCCAGTTTGAGGTGGTATTGCTAGGGTTTCGATGACCAGGGAGCAAATACGCTGTGCCTGGCTCTCGATCTGTTGTTTCTTGCCCTATGCCGCTGCCGGGTCGTCCCCTTATATACACGGGTTGACGCCCTGCGGCCTACAGAGTCCCGGCCGGCTCATACAACGTGTCCGGCTGGGTGACTTATCTTATATGCCTTACAATATAAGTTTACATATACGCGGCGATTTATACTCGTGGGCCTTAAGTCGCCTTCGGGTTTGGGCCCTCTAACAAGCCTGTCTATGAACCGTCATCTTTAATATATACTTGGGCTTCATTGAGATGAACCACCAAAGGGATGACCCGGCCCCGCCTGGGCGGGTCATATCTGATAGTTATATCCCCAACATTAGGCCCCAGGTTGATTTGAACTTGTTCATGTCAATCTTCAACCCTTAGAAAAATCCGTCTTCCTCTTACTGTGAAATACTGTAACCCGCCATGATGTCATCTCCAGAAATCGTGGTAACTCGCCGTGACATCACCTGTGATTAATACTACACAGAATCCAAATCTTAATAAATCTCTTTCTTTACTGACGCTCTAAAAATCGAGGCGCCCGCGCCATCACATGTCCATTTCTTTGTTTCCTCGATTCTCACGCCTGCTGTTTGTCCTTCCAGCCCTATAAATAGGGCCACAAGTTCACCTGTCACTCTCCCCCTTTTCCTTCTCGCCTTCTTCTCCCTCCTCACGACGCTCCAGTGCGCCCGAGCTCCGCCGCCATCGACCTTCGTCCCCTTCATCAACTCTGGCCACTGCATCACCCTGAAAGGACCAGAAACGCCGTGGCACTCCTCTGCTGTCAGCTAGCACCAGTAAGTCCTCCCCTTTCCTCTTCATAGATCTGTCTTTTAGGGTTTCTCTGTTCGTCAGCGTTCATCATCGTTTCCTCCCTTTATCCTTTCTAGATCGCGTAGTTTTGACCTGAAAATAACATAGATCCTGTGCGGTAGCAATTTTTGATACTAGAACATATCCTCATCGCGAAAGATCTCCTCCGGGGCATCTCCGCTTTTCTGCCAGTGCCACCTTAGGTTTAGAATTTATTTCCTTTTTCTTAACAGCTACAGATCTGAACATATAGCCTCAATCTGCGAAACCTGTTTGTCCCAACACTTAGTAAAATTTTGCTCTTGTCAGATCTTGAACGTCCATGCTGGTCATGGCGGTTTACCTCACCGGCTTATAATCACTTATATATCATTAGTCCTCACTTAAGCCGCCATGCTGAATATATACTGTAGCTGTTTAATTTTGTGCTTTCACCAACTGACTTAAACCGGCCAATTTTTTCTCTCCATTAGGCTTCCTCTCTTCACCATGCCGCCAAAAACAGTCTATACATGCAACTGGGTCCCATCCATTGTCACTGAGGGCACATTTAAAGATTTTGTCAAAGTCGGGTATTTGCCCGCAAAGAGTGTGATGCATTACCGTGCTCCTGACCCAGGCGAAGAAAGACCTCAGCCAAAGGATGGCGAAGTCATTGTATTTACTGATCACATGAACCGGGGCTTCTCACCTCCCGACTCTAAGTTTTTTCGAGATGTTCTGCACTTCTTCCAACTCCATCCTCAAGACATCGGACCTAACTCAGTATCCAATATCTGCAACTTCCAAGTCTTCTGCGAAGTATACCTTCAAGAGGAGCCCAGCGCCGATCTCTTTAGAGAATACTTTTATTTGAACCGCCAGACTGAGTTCACAAACGGGCCCAGCTTGGAACTTCGCAGAATCTCGATTCAACGCAGAAGAGATGCTATCTCCCCTTATGCCTGCTTGCCAAGTCACCCCAAGGATTGGAACCAGACGTGGTTTTATTGCAAAGACACTTCTCCGGCTGACGAGAATCCACTGCCGGGTTACCGTGTCGAGCGCTTAGACCCAAAGCACAATCTTCCTGAAAAACTTACTGCTGCTGAACGAAAAAGAATTTCTCCTACCATTGTGAAGGTTAAAGCTCTGCTAGGAAACGGGCTAACTTGCGTTGATTTAGTCAGGTGTTGGGTTTCTTGGCAGATCATACCCTTAAGTCGTCGCACCGGCTTAATGTGCACTTACACTGGTGGTGTAAAAGATTCACTGTGTCACATCTCTACACCATTAACTGATGAAGCAGTAAATGAAATGGTTAAGTCTCTTCTGAATGAAGACCCAGAAGATTGTGTTAAAGTGGGTTTGGCCCCTTTTTGCAAGCTTAACCCGCCACCAGATGTAAGTCTCTGAACTTACTTATCTTTACCTCATCATTCAAATGCCTTATTAACTCAACCCTTAATATCCTTTGCAGGCTAAGTGTGACTTTTGGAAAATGGAGTATGATCATGAGGCTGGTAAGAAGGCTCGGGCTGCCAAAAAAGCCGCTAAGAAAATCGCCAAGAAGACCACCAAGAAGAAAAAGAAACCGAGCGCCTCTGACCTGCTCAAACTGGATGATACCTCTGAGTCAGAGGTAGCCCTTGACTCTCTTGTCTCTTTTTTCAATCATCTTATTGACACTGACTATTATCAGGCTGACACGGGAGCCAACCAAGCAGCTAAAGAAGAGGTAACTATTATTTCCTCCGACTCAGAACATTTGCCAAGACAGAAACTTCGACAAGTAACCTGGAAAGTAAGGTTTTCACACCCCTTGGCTTATTTAGATCCTCACTTTCTTTTGAAGCAACAACAACATGAGAATCGACGTCAGACCCGGACGAGCGGTGGTGAAGAGTTGTCCTCCGGCTTACCCAACACTCCCGCTCCTCGAAAACGGCGAAACGAGGTTCTTTTTAACTTACTCCTTTGACCTGTTAGCAGGTTTTATTTGTCTATCACTTAACTCTATTGATGATTACTGATCAGGAACTTGCCCGTTCTTCCTCTGGCGACTCATCGCAAACCGAGTTGCCGGCTTTCAAAACTGCCCCTGGGTAATGGCAATTAATTTTACTCCGTAACTCTTTATACTCTGATATTTATACTGACTTGTCATGACCCGTGCAGTGGTCAAGCAAAGCCTAACAAAAAGGCAAAGGTGACCAAGCCAACTGAGGCACCTGAAGTTGCTAAGCCAGAGCAGCAAGTCCCTGTACCTGAAGCTTCTGACAAACAACCGAAAGAAACTGTTACTAACGGTCCGCCTGAGATTTCAGATCTCTGTGTTGATGACACTACTTTTAATCCTTCAAATCTTGCACCATCCAGCTCACTTAAGCCGTTGGAGACTCATAATGATGACGTGTTGATTACTGGCATCGGCTTTATAGAGCCGGGAAATCCAATAGCCTTAGCTAAGCATACTGCCAAGCAAGAGGTTATTGAAAGGCGGAAGATGAAGTTCGATGTCTCCCACTATGCGCAACTGAGCAGCAGTGAAATCCTCTCTGGTTACCTCAGCCAAGTACACTCCAACCGCGATCTTGAAACTGATATGGTGAAACAAATGCACCAAAAGTATGAGGTATGACTTCTAGCTTTGAGTAATGTATGTATATCCTGCCAGCCCCCAAGTCTACTGGTTATGATAAGATTGAATAGGCTGTAGACCTAGAAGAATCCATAAACTTTTGTCCTAGAATCCCTCCAAGTCCGGTTTAAATATAAACCGGATGTTTAAGCAGTTTTAGCTTTGCATCCGTAGTCCCCAAGGGCCGGTTTAATCAGCATGAACGAGCCGGTCCTATTTATCATTGTGTAAGAAAAGAGAGCTTAACTGCAGAACCCCCATGAGTCGGTTGGGACTGTTTACAACACATCCGGCTCATTATGAAGAAGATATAAGTGATATGTATTAGCCCCCAAGTGCCAAGTAGTCTCGCTTGCAAAGTGCTTGGGACTTTATTCATAAGAGCCGTTTCGTTGGAAAATTTCTTTGACAGACATTAGCCCCCAAGTGTCAAGTGTTGTTGCTTGCAAAAGACTTGGGACTTATATTCTGGTGACCTTGATATAAATGTTGATAACTTTGTACTTCATACAAGCTGCTACTGCTGAACTGGAGTCTCAATTGAATGACACAAAGACCCGACTGGCGACTCAGGAAACTAAGACCCGAAAAGCTGAGTCAAAGTTCCAGTTTAGCGTGGCTTAGTCGGAAAAGCTGAAGACCAGTTTTGAGGCGGAGAAAAAGACTTGGGCTGAAGAAAAGACTGCTTTAACATAGCGGGCTAAGAAAGCAGAGGCAACTCTTCAAGAGGTGACCACTAAGCTCACCGGCTTAAAATGTCGTGTATCTCAGATGGTTTCTGCTATCTTTACTGAGTCGCCTTGCTAGTCATCAAAAGTGAATCCTTGTTTTTATAATATAACCCGACATTAACCAATCTGTGATATACCCAGGTCCCAGGAGCAGCAATCTGAATCAAGACATGCTTGTGAAGCTCAAGGCTGTCTACACACTTGTCGAGCAGCTGTACACCGGAGCTCAACGTGCATTAGCCGCAATTTCGACGACGAGCCAAGTGCCTACTCTGTTGATGGATGTGTTCGGCAGATGTCCTCATGGAGGACTTAGTTGTGGAGCCATTGCAACAAGGTTAGCTTAAAGGGGTTAAACATGACAAAGGACACGAGGAGTTTATACTGGTTCGGCCCCTTGCGGTGAAGGTAAAAGCCTAATCCAGTTTGAGGTGGTATTGCTAGGGTTTCGATGACCAGGGAGCAAATACGTTGTGCCTGGCTCTCGATCTGTTGTTTCTTGCCCTATGCCGCTGCCGGGTCGTCCCCTTATATACACGGGTTGACGCCCTGCGGCCTACAGAGTCCCGGCCGGCTCATACAACATGTCCGGCTCGGTGACTTATCTTACATGCCTTACAATATAAGTTTACATATACACGACGGTTTATACTCGTGGGCCTTAACCCGCCTTCGGGTTTGGGCCCTCTAACAAGCCTGTCTATGAACCGTCATCTTTAATATATACTTGGGCTTCATTGAGATGAACCACCATAGGGATGACCCGGCCCCACCTGGGCGGGTCATATCTGATAGTTATATCCCCAACACATATGATCATCATCATAAGAGAAATATCAAGGATTAGTCAAGGGCTCATGCCTTGCATGTATCCAAATGGAGTTTCTACGCCAAGTTTGAGGCATCAATGATGTTCAATTCACCTCTCAAATGGAAAAATATTTTGTCATCAAGCGGTTTGGTGAATATATCCGCCAATTGCTTATCGGTACAAACATGCTTAAGATCAATGTCCCCTTTTGCAACATGCACTACTGTAGGATGCTGCTAACGTGACACTACGATCAGAGACCCTTCGAGAAACTGTGTGTGATGCAATAGTCGCAAATGGTGGTATATGAAAACCGTCAAAAATGTATAAAACGTTTGTGATGACAGATGCATCAAACACGGTTCTGGTTTTAGTTGAGTGTGCGATGAAGGGCATACGGTTCAGTTCAATTAACTGTTTGTGATGAGGAGGAACAAAAGAAACGGGCAGCCAGATGACGGTGTGTGCGATACATAGCATACGGTTCACTCGGATGAACTGTTTGTGATTAGGCAACACAAAAGAAACGGGTAGCCAGATGAAGGTGTGTACGATATACAGCATACGGTTCACTCGAATGAATTGTTTGTGATTAGGCAACACAAAAGAAATGGTCAGCCAGATCAAGGTGTGTGCGATATACACATGCGGTTCACTCGACCCTTATCGTTAGTGTGTGACCTCTGTGGCAACCGTTCGCTCCCCAGGCACCTCTTCATGTACCGTGGCAACCGCCCACCGCCTCTTCGCCTATCCCTCTCGATTTGGAACTGCTGTCGCACGCTCTTCCTCCCTCCATTTGCCTTCACCCTTCCTTCTGCCATTGTTCGATCATCTTCTCCATGGAGGGAACAGGCCGGAAACGACCCTGTTATTCTTGCCCCGATCTGAAAGATGACATGGTGGAGGAACTCATTGATCGGTGTGACGTCATCACCTCGGCTAGCATGGCAGGTTCGTTCAAGACCATTCTCAACTCAACTAATAACATCATTACAAGGACCCAAGGGTCCAGGAGTGGTTTGATATCCCCTATCTTCTTCGCAGTGACCCTGCTGACTGGCACAAGGACAAGGGAAGCCTCACCTTGTGCAAGTTGATGCCGCTTGATAATGATACGTATAATGTTAAGATGCCATCGCTTGAGGGCAAGGCTTGGGGTAGGCGCAAATGGAGATTGGGTTGTTTATATTCGGTACAACTGTGAGTGGGAACTTGTGAATGTGTACACTCGTCATCGGGTTCCACTTCCAAAAATCTCAGACGACTGCCCACAGGTTGAGTACACCGGTATTCTACGTGAGTTCAAATATGATCATGGTGACTGTCATCTACAAAAGATAGCAATTTGTCGAGTTCCCAACCGCTCTTGGGATTACACGAACTATGAAGTTGTTGCTATCTTCGACAAGCTTGTTGCCTTCCTTACTTCCATGCCTCGATGAATATTGCTCAAAAATCAATTTTTGTACACGGATGAGTACTGTGATGCAATTCAATACGAGGGTCTTGTGTTTGCTGCCACCACTCGTGGCACTGTTTTTGCATGGAATCATCATGCTTTCGGTACGTTTGTCTTCCACCGTAATTATAATTGTTTCATCCACATGCATGCGGGTTAGCTAGTTTCCCTTTACTAATTAATTTTCCTTCTTGTGTTTCCAAGGTCCTGTGAACATTCCACCACCTATACTTGAAAATTTTTATAACCAAGGGGGAGATGACGATGCTAATGATCACGAGCATGAGGAAGAGCAGGACCCATATACTCAGTGGCGCCTGGCAACTTATTCCAATGGATCACCTCTTCTTGTCCGTATACAGGGCACTGCTGATATTACTAAGGAAGCATTTGTTGTCTCGCATGTTCGCACTCTTCGAACCTATTCCAACATCCGTTGTAGGGTATTCGGGATGGATACTAGTGTACTAGCGCCAACACCTTCTCCCTGGTTCAGTATTGAAAGTCTTGGAGGAAACTCGCTCTTCCTTGGACAAAACTATCCAATGATGGTGGAAGGCGATCCAGCTGCTGTTGACACAACGTTACTATCATTTATGAGAAGCAACTGTATCTGTACCTCGTACATTGCTATGCTTCCCTACCGTCCCAATATGGGTCCTGACATAGGCTGCTTCAGCCTGGATGATCAGTCCTGCGTTGGTCTCGAGATTGATAGTAGCTGGCCCTTCCCAGAGAATCACTTCTGGTTCAAAGCAAGCGTTTCCAACGCCGACGAGTGGTTGAGTTGAAGTTCATTTCATCGCTTTGTTATTTTTTGTGTGAGAAAAACTTTATTAGAATGTTTTGTTGGAAATGATCTATAATCCAACGTGTATCCTCGTTGTCATTGTGGGCTGATGACTTGTTGTATGTAATCAATGGTACAATTGCATATGCGTCCATCAACTCACGCCTGCTAGTGGTATCCATATGGACAGTGCTAGTGATTTTAGTTGCAAACATTAGATAGTGCTAGTGATTTTTAGCTGCATATTTTGACAAATCGTAGTGTTACAAGGTTGACAAATGGCAATGTTACTAGATAAACAAATGTCAATCTTTCCAGTTTGACAAATGGAAACATACCTAAAATGACAGATATGCAAATCTTACCCAATTGTTTGTACGTGGTTGCACACGGGTCAGGCAAAACAACCATTTGCATTGAAGGGATGTGGAAATCCCGCTCGACACATTTTCCCTTGGCTTACTCGGGAAGCTGTCGGTTTGCATCCGGGTGTTCTAACTAAAACATTTGCGATGAGTGTTTTATATTTAAAAGCCATTGACTTTTTTTCAAAAGAAAATCGTTTGATAAGTCTGTACATTAAGAGAGAAAAACGCAAGTTCGTTCAAACCATATCTTTCATTAAGTCACACTGCGGATTTATATTCATATGATCGAGAATTCGAGATACAATATTAAACCCCAAAAAAACTATTTCCGACGGCAGCGGAGGCGGCATGCCGTGCCGTCGTTGTCGTTGTCGTCCTCCAGGACACCATTGTTGAAGTCTTCAAGGCGGCACAAAATGTTCTTCACTTGTAAATCAAACATCATGTCATCGCGCGATCGACGGGCGGGGTGCGGGATGATGGCAACTGGCGCCGCTGAGAGGTAGCGGTCGATGGCAGCGTCCCATGCCGCCGAGCGGGGTGCGCGCACGGGCACGGGCACGGCGGGTGCAACCAAACGCACGGGGGCCGGTGCCACGGTGGGTGGAGGGGCGCACACGAGCACGGGCGCTGGCAATGGCATGTACACAAGCTCGCGCGGGTCCGCGGAGACCTCGCTGACGCCTGTGGCTTCCAGCTCTGCGACAGTGCTCGGCGACCAGCCCGTCAATGGTACGGGGATGGTCGCTGGCGCGGACGCGGGGATGGGAGCTGGGACGGGAGAGGGGGCAGCAACCGCTGCGGCCAGCTTGTTCTGGGCCATGTCCATGAGGCCCCATTCCTCCTTATTTTCTATCTCCTCCGGCTTGGAGTCGACTTCACCAAACTTGAAGACTAGTGGCAGGTGATCGTTCTGCGCCATGGCGTTGGTGAAGGTCTCATGGAGGGAGGGAATGGGAGGCGAACAAGAAGGCCGCCCAGATAAACAAAGTGGCTCGGGCGCCATTAATGGAGAGGAAGGCGGGCGGCCATGGAAGTCAAAGGGCTCGCTTCCCGGTGAGCTCACAAGGCCATGACTTGCACGCTTCCCGGTGAGCTTGCGCATTGGAGGACAGCTTGCATGCCTCTCGGTTAGCCTTCGCACCGGACTGCGCTCGCTCGCCTCCTGTTCTGTCAAGGTCAAGCATCTGTCCGCACGACACCTCCTACAACCATTAAAACCAAGACACATGACATCACATGAATGGTTAACAGAACACACACGGTTTGAATTCTACAAACGTTTGAGATATTAAAGTGACTGCTATTTTTTTCAAAATGCCTTTGTTGGCTCTCATTATTCAAGTGCGCCTTCTCTCAAAATGGACACGAAAAATGCCACAGCATGTCGGGTGCCACTCCATGATAGCATGCCAAGTTTCATGAATTTCAGACGAGTTTTGGATTTACTAGAATTTAAAAACCAGGCATCTCAATGTTTTGTCGGCAATCAACGGTGCCCCAGTGTTTGAAATTCATTCCCATTTCTTGCATGGGACCTAAGCATGCACCCAAGGACACACATTTGATTCTTCAACCAATTTATATGCACTTTGGAGCATGTGCATGTAGTTCAAATTTGAATTATGCACATAAATGCATTGAAAACTCAGTTAATGCATAAAAATGTCCAAACGAACCCCGAAAAATCCCAAAATTGACACAACACTCATGTTGTTCTATCTTGACATGAGAAATTTTTTGAAAGCAATAAGAGGCAATGGATATCGTTTTGTCCCCAAAGGTGGGACGTTCCCTACCGAAACCATCATGCTTGTTGTGAGAAGCTCTTGTTTGTGAGAAGCATATACCCGAACCTGCCCCGAATGGGACAATTTTTTTACCACGACATGTTGATGCCGCTCCATGATAGCATGCCAAGTTTCATGAACTTCAGACAAGTTTTGGATTTAATAGAATTTTAAAACCAGGCATCTCAATGTTTTGCCGCCAATCAACAGTGCCCTAGTGTTTGTATTTCATTCTCATTTCTTGCATGGGACCTAGAAATTCACCCAAGGACACATATTAGATTTTTCAACCAACTTTAGTGCATTGGAGCATGTGCTTGTAGTTCAAATTTGAATTATGCACATAAATGCCTAGAAAACCCAGTTAATGCATAAAAATGTCCAAATGAACCCCGAAAAATCACAAAAATTGACACAACACTCCTGTTGTTCTATGTTGACACTAGAAAATTTTTGAAAGCAAAAGGAGGCAATGGATATCGTTTCGTCCCCATCGGTGGTACGTTCCCTTCTGAAAACCATCATGCTTGTTGTGAGAAGCTCTGGTTTGTGAGAAGCTTATACCCTAACCTGCCCCAAATGGGACAATTTTTTTACCACGGCATGTTGATGCCGCCCCATGATAGCATTCGAAGTTTCATGAATTTCAAACGAGTTTTGGATTTACTAGAATTTAAAAACCAGGCATCTCAATGTTTTGCCGGCAATCAATAAAGGCTCGGTGTTTGAATTTCATTCCCATATCTTGCATGGGACCTAAAAATTCACCCAAGGACAGACATGTGATTTCTCAACCAACTTTGGTGCATTGGAGCATGTGCTTGTAGTTCAAATTTGAATTATGCACATAACATGCCTAGAAAATTTAGTTAATGTATAAAAAAGGCCAAACGAACCCCGAAAAATTCCAAGATTAAACACAACACTCCTGTTGTTCTATGTTGACACTAGAAATTTCATGAAAGCAATAAGAGGCAACGTATATCGTCCCGTCCCCTAAGGTGGTACATTCCCTATCAAAACCATCATGCTTGTTGTGAGAAGCTCTGCTTTGTGAGAAGCTTATACCCAAACCTGTCCCAAATGGGACAAAATTTCCACCACGGCATGTTGATGCCGCTCCATGATAGCATGCCAAGTTTCATGAATTTCAGATGAGTTTTGGATTTACCAGAATTTAAGAACCAGGTATCTCTATGTTTTCTTAGGCAATCAACAAATACAGTGTTTGAAATTCATTCCCGTCTCTTGCATGGGACCTAAGCATGCACCCAAGGACACACATGTGATTTTTCAACCAATTTATATGCACTAGAGCATGTGCATGTAGGTCAAATTTGAATTACACACATAAATGCATTGAAAACTCAGTTAATGCATAAAAATGACCAAACGAACCCCGAAAAATCCCAAAAATTGACACAATACTCCTGTTGTTCTATGTTGACACGAGAAAAGAATTTGAAAGCAATAAGAGGCAATGGATATCGTTTCGTCCCCAAAGATGGGACGTTCCCTATCGAAACCATCATGCTTGTTGTGAGAAGCTCTGGTTTGTGAGAAGCTTATACCCGAACCTGCCCCAAATGGGACAAATTTTTACCGCAGCATGTTGATGCCGCTCCATGATAGAATGTCAAGTTTCATGAATTTTAGATGAGTTTTGGATTTACTAGAATTTAAAAACCAGGCATCTCAATGTTTTGCCGGCAATCAATAGTGCCCTGGTGTTTGAAATCCATTCCCATCTCTTGCATTGGACCTAGAAATTCACCCAAGGACGCACATGTGATTTTCCAACCAACTTTGGTGCATTGGAGCATGTGATTGTAGTTCAAATTTGAATTATGCACATAAAATGCCTAGAAAACCCAGTTAATGTATAAAAAAGGCCAAACGAACCCCAAAAATTTCCAAGATTAAACACAACACTCCTGTTGTTCTATGTTGACACTAGAAACTTTTTGAAAGCAATAAGAGGCAAAGGATATCGTCCCGTCCCCAAAGGTGGTACGTTTCCTACCGAAACCATCATGCTTGTTGTGAGAAGCTCTGGTTTGTGAGAAGGTTATACCCAAACCTGCCCCAAGTGGGACAAAATTTTCACCACGGCATGTTGATGCCGCTCCATGATAGCATGCCAAGTTTCATGAATTTCAGACGAGTTTTGGATTTACTAGAATTTAAAAACCAGGTATATCAATGTTGTGCCGGCAATCAACAGTGCCCTGGTGTTTGAAATCCATTCCCGTCTCTTGCATGGGACCTAGAAATTCACCCAAGGACACACATGTGATTTTTCAACCAACTTTGGTGCATTGGAGCATGTGCTTGTAGTTCAAATTTGAATTATGCACATAACATGCCTAGAAAAAACCCAGTTAATGTATAAAAAAGGCCAAACGGACCTCGGAAAATTTATTCCCATTTCTTGCATGGGACCTAAGCATGCACTGAAGGACACATATTTGATTTTTCAACCAATTTGTATGCACCGGAGCATGTGCATGTAGTTTAATTTTGAATTGTGCACGTGAAATGGCTAGAAAACCAGTTTAATGGATAAAATGTCCAAACGAACCCTGAATAATTCCAATTCTTTTATGACACACATATAGTTGCATGTTCACTGCAGATAAAAGGTCTAGCAATTCAAACAACGTCCATTGCCGCTGTGATCCATTTTTTAATTCAAATCAAGTAGATCACACACAGTTTATTATCACCAACCGTGTGAGATGCAGCACAAAATATCTTGGAGCACCGTCGGTGTATAATACGCCTATGGCTTACGCGAGAAGGTGCGTCGGCTCTGATCCACAGGCGTGTCAAGCACACTAGCTCACTCCCCAAAAACTCCCGCCTCTGCATCCCTCGCAATCTCGAAAATATCTACCGCCTGGAAGGTTATAATGTTTGATAGCACATGATTAGTATGTGCGGACCGTGTGCAATGTCTATTACTCTCGCTCTGCTTCAGTCTCTTGATTCAAATTTTTAGTAGCCTCGGCATTTTACTCCCGCCTCTGCATCCCTCGCAATCTCAAAAGTATCTGCTCGCCCTTGATCCAAATTTTCAAGAGTCTCCTTTGTTACGCCCGCCTAGTAAAATTTACAGTTGCCGTAGTATTTCCTCAAACACAACCTTGCCCCCCTCCACACACACCCCAAAACCTCCACTCACACAGACACACACAACCCTCGAAACCATTGGTAGGTAGCCGCCATCGCCGGCGCCTCCATCCTCAACCTCTGCCCATGTGCCAAGGAGCTCGAGGAGCCAATGCCAAAAAGAGGTTTATCACGGCCTTTTCGTCGACGCCGGCAAGGTGGCCGCCGAGGTATAACCATCATCCTCCATGGGCCCAATCCTTCATCGCTGGTCCCGCGATCCGCCCGCCGCCGCGCCCCTACACCGGTTCGAGGACTTCCCCGCCCTCCCTCAGACCCGACAGCCGACAAAGTTCTACCTCGGGGTCCGGCAGCAGTGGTGGAGGACGTGGGTCGCCGAGATTACAGATCGAGAGACCCACACCCGTCGATGGCTCGGTAGCTTCCACACGGCCGAGCTCGCGGCCATGGAGTACGACCGCCAGCAGGTTCGCTACCACGACGCGGCGGCTAGGCTCAATTTCCCCTTCGGCACATGTCCGGTCCACCTCATTCCGCCAGAGCCAGGGGTGGTGAGCTCGGCTATGGCGCGGGAGGACCGCGAGGTGTGGGAGCGCCTCGAGGCCGAGGCCGCCGATGAGGCCTACATGTAAGAGCTCCGCCGGCAACACCCGGAGCTTGTGCAGGCGGAGCAGGCGATCGTTGTCGGTTCGGAGGTCGGCGATGTTATCACGCTCTCCTCCGATGACGAGGTCGAAGGCGGCGAGGGCGAGGTTATCGCTCTGTCCTCTGATGGCGAGGTCGAAGGCGGAGGCGACGGCGGCGCGGAGGGCGTCAAGGTGGGCCCCGAGGACGAGGAGATCGACGTCAACGACTGGAGGAGTGCCTTCCCCAACGACCCCAGTGATGGTACTAGCCCGTACCCGGATCGCGACACACCGTACATGACGAAGAAGGATTGGCTCGACCTCTACTTCGACCGAAAGTAGTTTAGCTTAGTTTAAATTTATGTTTTATGTTCGGTTATGCAAAACTATCTATCTTTATGTTTGAATGCATGCTACTTTCGGTTGAACCTGCTTTGAACTTGATCAAATTGAAGTTTACAACCTTAAGTTTAGGGGATCGACTAGAAAAGGCCAAAAATTGCTGGAGTATATATATATATATATATCCACTAAGGGTTTTAGTCCTTTAACTTTTTAAGGATCGCCTAGAGATGTCCTTATGACTTGTTTATTCATTTCTTCACAATGTGATGCTCTATATGTGCAACTATTTGCCGTGCAGTTCAATTTCATTAATAACAGTTTCAACAATACCACTATGAACTACGATATTTGGTTGCTGTTAAGGATATTGAAGTTAACATGCCTTTTCGTTTTTCAATTGTTGTTTAGCAACATGCATTGTACTGAATGACTAAATATGCAATCCCAGGCTACATAGCAACAAGGAAGAGTGTTACCTTAATGTTCTGATGATGTCTAGATATACATATAATAAAATCTTATATAATGGGATGGATGGAGTGTTGTACTACATCATTTTTCAATTGTTGTTTAACTTCTAATATTAATTTGGTGCTTTTAGGTACATATATCATTGCCGAAGATCCACACTTCGACCCTTTCTGCATATGGGGCAATGAGATATTCATGAACCAACATCAAGTGAGGAAACTGATAAAGATTGTTATTAAAATGGGTCAAAAGATGTCAATCGAACTATTTTTTTACACTTTATGCAAGACAACATGAACTGCAAGATGGTAAATAAGAACCCTGTAGCCTTCTTTTTACTGCCTGTAATGAGTTGTTTAGATGACAATATCTGAATCTTTTTTCTTTTGCAGTGGATCACAAGCAGTTTACTCAAGATTACCTCTCAAACTACATGATTGGTGGCCGGCCATCACAAGGGGTTGGACTAGAGTCATGCATGCCTTCTGCATCCATGAGAGCACAATAGGGCCATTCCGCTTCACCTTGTTCAGCAACTGGAATGTCTGTCGCCTCTTTCTTTACCATCTGGAATAGTACAAGTATAGAACCCTGGCACATCATTCTTTATTTGGTGCTTATGTAATTATTAAACATATGTACCTGTGAATTGAATAATGCGTTGGTTGTTTAAACCTGATGGATATGAATAAAGCTATAGCCTACTTTCAAGTTTAAATTAGGTACAATTTTCAATAGCAGCAATTAAATTAGGGTGAAACTACGTTGTGCAGGTCATTATGGCACACACGGTTGGTATAGCACAAACGTTTGCGATATAAACCATAATCCGAGACGGTTCACAGAGAGGTAACGTGTGCAAGCATGCACACAGTTGCCGTCTGCAAAGCGTGTGTGATGTCAGACACTATCACAACTAAATGTGTGTGATTGTCTACCCATCGTACATGGTTTATAATCATGAACTGTTTGTGATGTGTCGGGCATCGTAAAACTCCCGTGCCTAGAATCTGCCTGGAAAACTCCCGTGCCTAGAATCTGCCTGGTTTTAGGCAGAACCACAAAACTCCAACTGCGATGACAATGCGAGCACAAACGAGTAGCAAGGATGAAGCGTTTGGGATATTCGAGATATCGGAAATGGTTATATAGGGACAATTGTATGCATCAAGGCTCCCTATCCCCGACGGTTTCTGGGTCATGTGGGAAGGACCCCCTATCGCCCACACTCACTTGGTGATGGTTCCAAATGTCGTCGCGAAAAGGGGTTAAAAACCGTTTGTTTAGGACCGACGCGTACCAGTGATGATCTCGAATGAAATGATGACGAACATCAATATGCTTAGTTCGATAATGTTGCACGGGATTGTGAGCAATCTTAATAGCACTCTCATTGTCACAAAGCAATGGAACATGTTTCACATGTATGCCATAATCTTAAGAGTTTGGGTCATCCAAAGTAATTGAGCACAACATGAACCGGCAGCAATATATTCCGCTTCGGCGGTGGATAAGGACACCGAGTTTTGTTTCTTGGAGGACCAAGACACAAGAGATGTACCAAGAAATTGACAAGTATCCGAAGTAGACTTTCTATCAACCTTGTCACCGGCATAGTCCGTGTCGGAGTAGCCAGCAAGATCAAACGAAGACCTCTTAGGATACCAAATGCCAAAATTTGGTGTGTGAATTAAGTATCTCACTATCCTTTTCACAGCCTTAAGATGACATTCTTTGGGGGCCGCTTGACATCGTGCACACATGCACACACTTAGCATAATATCGGGACGGGAGGCGCATAGATATAACAATGAACCAATCATAGAGCGATAAACCTTTTGGTCAACCGATTTGCCATCCTTAGTCAAGTCAAGATGTCCACTAGTAGGCATGGGAGTTTTCATACCTTTGCTTTCTTGCATGTTGAACTTCTTGAATAAGTCCTTGGTGTACTTTGTTTGAGAAACAAAGGTGCCCTCCTTAGTTTGCTTGATTTGCAAGCCAAGGAAGAACTTGAGTTCACACATCATAGACATATCAAACTTCTTTGACATTAGCTTCACTTTTCACTAAAATGAAGGTTAGTCGAACCAAATATAATACCATCAACATAAATTTGGCATACAAATAATTCACCATTAACCCTTTTAGTAAAAAGAGTAGAATCAATTTTTCCAATATCACAGCCTTTCTCAATAAGGAACTTGGTCAAGCATTTATACCACGCTCTAGGAGCTTGTTTAAGACCATAAAGAGCTTTGTGTGAAGTTTGTAGACATGATCGGGTTTCTTAGGATTAACTGTCACAGCCCTAGAATTTGATTGTAGATAGTTGCACAAGCATCCATGCATCATGTCTAAATTTCTTTGGAAGTTGAAATGGGGATTGTTCAAACCCTAGCACGAGATTAAATCAACTACGTTTAACCTAAAATATTTTCAATGAACGCAAAATGCCCTTAAAAATGTTCATTATTTATGGAAAAGGGTGAAAACCTTATGTAACATCCCAAATTTCCTATTTGGAATGTTTTACAATTATAGCTAAGCATCCTATGCATCCTGTTTGAATTTGAATGTCATTTGGAGTTTCAGGGAAATCTTGAGTTTTGAATTTGAATTCAAAACTTTGGCATGTGGGAAACATTTCAAAAACTAAGCCTGATTAATACTTGATCAAAAGTATGAGAGGAGTAAACATGACACTCCAAAAACATCAGAGGAAAACATTGCCAAAAGATTTGGATTCAAATCTGAATTTTATTTGAATTTGAAAAAAATGGATTTTTATAAAGTTTGGTTTTTGCCTTTGGAAAAATGTTCAAATGAAAGGGAATATTCCCCTGATCATTTTGGTATATATATACCCTATATAAAATATTTATATTTTAAAAGTTATACTCTGTTTTGTTTTATTTTAAAAATAAATTTTTAAAAGAAAAACCCTCCCAGCGCCAACTAGGCCACCCTGTGCCCAACCAGTGCCGCAGCCACCTGCCCGGCCAATGCCCACCTGCCAATCGCCAGCCACCCGACCGGCCTCACTCCCCCTCGCCCGAAAACGCTCCGCTTCGGCCACCCGCTCGTTCCCTCCCCCTCTCTCTCTCACTGACCGCGGGGCCCACCCCCATCTTCTTCCCCTCGCCCACGCCACGCCGTCGCCGCCGCGGATCGCCGGATCCCGAAGGATCCGGGATCCCGATCCGATGCCGATCGCCCCCCGAAGCGAGGACGACCCCCTGGCTATAAAAGCCGTTGCCCCCGCACCCCATTCCCCCCCTAGCCTCGCCGAAGCCCCTCTTCCTCTCTCTCCCGAGCACGCCGGAGACCCGAAGCTCTCGCCGCCGCCAAAGTCGCCGCCGTCGACGCCCTAGCCCGCCCCGACCCACCCCCACCCCACCAAACCCATCCCCGCGGGGCCCCGCACCAGCACGGCGACTCCCCGGACCTCCCCGACGACTGGAACCCTCGCCGCACTCTCGCTGTCGCCGCCGCCGCCGTCGGACTCCGGTAGAAGCCACTGAATCTCCCTCCCGTCCAGATCTCTAATCTACTATTACGATTAGAACCCCAAGGGGTATGTTTTTATTAGAAAACTGGCCGGTTCATTCGGGTTTATTAGTTAGTTAGGTTTTATTTTTAGCCCGCCGTTTTAGTTAAAACCACTAGGCCCGTTTAGGCTATTTGACGCCAGAGGCACGATATAGGCCCATTAGGCCTTTTTCTTTTATTTTGATTTTTCTGTTTTAGCGAGAATAGTTTCATTTTGAAAAATTGATATCTTTTATTCTGTTTATTATTTTTAGATGATTCTTTTTTTGTTGGATTGCAAATTTTATGTAATTTCTGTAGAATATATATTTATCTATGTTAAAATTAATTAAAATTGCTTTAATTTAGTTTTAGTCAGAATAGTAAATCTGATATAACTTGAGTTAGAAAAATTATTTTTGGATGATTATTTTGTCCCAACTTTATTTTGACATTGCCAAACCATAGAAATTAATTTGGGTATTTTAGGATTAATAAATAAATAGTTTTAAGCAGAATCTTATTAATCCCAATTAATTAACTAGCTACTGTTTTTCTATTAATTTAATTAGTAAATAAATTTATTTTTAACATGTGATTGATTATTCTAGGATAGTTTCTGTCACTTTATAGGATGAACTTTTATTTATAATTAATAAAAGTTTTATTTTATTTTTCTTAATGGAAATTGGATTAGGCCTAAAAGGAGTTTTATAATAGCTTTTCAATTAATTCTTTTTGCTCCTAGTTGATTAATGAAATCCTTTCTGTTTAGTTAACCTAAAACCATGATTAGGTTATGTTGAGAAAATTTTGTTATATAAAACTATTTTAGTTGTTGCTTGAAGTAGGAAAAACTTTGAATTGGTTTTCTTTGAGTTTTCCTTTGGATTGGTTTTGATTCGTTTGATTTTGAGGTGTTATGTTGCTATTGCTATGCTATTGTGTTATGTGGTCCTATGCTATGTGTTTATTGTGATTATTTGTTTGTCTCGGTAGAATTTTCCGGAGTGCGGAGTTTGCTACTACGAATCCCTAGTTTTCGAAGATCGTCAACAAGGCAAGTTCACTTTGACCATGCTTTCATACCCACGTTTTTATTGCATTTAGTGGCATCTTTGCAACCACCCCTCAAGAGTGATATTGAAATTCTTGTAGTTGAGTAGTATGCATGAGGTAGGAACCCATCACCCTGTTACCAAGCCCGGACGATATTTTATTTCAATGCTACGCTATAGTAGACGGGTTTGGTATGAGTGCACGAGAGTGGTGTGAAGAAGGAGGACTCTACGTCAATGACGACAACTCCATGATGGAATCTGCAAGGACTGCACCTTCAAGACCTCAAGACTTCAAGACTCGAGACAAGAATTCAATACACACTCGGGTGAAGGATTTGTTGACGGGCACCTGGAGAACCCAGTGGTTGGTCGGGATGCATGGAGAAGCGCCATGACATCTTGCGGAAAGCTTCACCCAGACTCAAAGAGACGGAAGAATACTTCATGACCGGAAGCTTACCTGCAACCGCAAGTCATTATGGGCTCTGGCTTGGTTGACCTTAGTAGTGACTCTGGCTGGGACGGTACTAGCAGATGTAGAACTACGGTAGGATGGGATGAGTACGGACAGAGGTCAGAGGAACTCTTTGGAAGACCATGTTTCGGTCATCTTGTTCTCAAACACTCTGAAGTGCGAGAACGTAAAGAGAGGGATCGAATCTTGCGGGTAAAGTGTACAAACCTCTGCAGAGGGTTATAACCTAATCGATTAGCCGTGTCCCCGATTCACGGACAATTTGAGCATCTAGACTTGGATCTATCTCTAACTCTCAACACCGGACCGATAACTTAATTGTGGGCAACATATGATGATTTTGGGCTATGAGACTCGGTTGGCGGAACCATGTCATGATAGAAAACTCCATAGTACTGAGACTTCATTTATTCCTTTGATGTAGGGAAAATAAAATCAGCTTTTACGCATAAACAAAACTCAGATACAGAGCCACAAAGCCAAATTGCATATAGTATAGTTTTACCATCTGCTTATTCATATTGTGATCTTGCCGGTACATTCAATGTAATCGACCTACACGGCTGCAACGTATCATGTTGCGTATATTTCCTCGACGAGTAAGAGTTACGATACATGGTTACGGTCTACACTCAACTCGCCGATGGCGTTGATGGGACTCCACACCCGCTTGATTGTTTCACGAGTATTATGAGGTATATATCATTTTACGTTATTTATACATGTGATTGCACTTTGATATATACATTGATGTACTGTGTGTGCCAGCATACTGATCCAGGGATGGCACAGATACACAGAGGCTTGACCGTCTGAGGTCGGGTCGCTACACCTTAACTAGTGATGATTCACATTTTTCTATGTCATTTATGGTCTCTGAAATAATCCAATAAGTATTTGCATTGTAGTTATAAATTCCTATAATTATATTTTTAGCTTCAATAATTCTGAAACATTTTATGGGTCTCCAGAATAATCCATTTAGCTCCCACAATAATTTTTAGAAGCAGAAAAAATTGGTTTGGTTTGAAAGCCAAATTCAAAACAGATTGAAATATAAGAAAACAGAAACAAAAGAGAAAACAGAGAGAAGAGAGAGAACTTACCTGGCCCAGCTCCTACAGCCGGCCAGCCCACCTGGAAAGTGCCAGTTGTCCTCAACCTCTGCCGGTAGGCAGAGGCGAAGGCGGGAATGACACCCGCTGAGGCCGCCACCTCCTCCCTGCCTGCCACCCGCACCGAGGCTCTCTCCCAGCGCCACGGAGACGGCCACGGACCTCCCCTCACTCTTTGGTTCTCTTTCCCTCTCACTCCCTCACTCTCCCTCATGGCCGAAGCCTCCATGGCCACACCGACGAGCACCACCACGACCATCGCCTCTCCCTCGTTCCCTTGAGCAGCCCAGAAGCTCTGCCACATCATCCTTGACCCCATCAGCGAGCCACGCCCCGCCGGAAGCCCCCGAACATCCTCACCGAGCTCGTCTTCAACCTCCTGACGACGAGATTGACTTCGCCGCCCCGCCTACTCCAACCCTTCCCCGAGCACGTTTCGACGCCCTCTGCACTCGTCGTGAGCCCCTCTTCCTTTCCCCTCTTCTCTCGTGCTCGCGGTCGTTCCCTAGCTCTGTTTCCCACCGCGGCCGAGAGCTTCTCGCCGCCGGCCATGGCGTAGCCGTGGCCACAGCTGCACAAGCTCACCACAGAGCGCGTCACCGTGCTTAGGAAGCCCCTAGGAGCCTAACGCACACACTCACTCGCCCTCCCGTGCACGGCAGCACCAACCCCGCAATCACCTGAACTCCGGCGCCACCGCGAGCCCCGTTCCGGCGAGCTCCGACCACCCCACGTCATTCCGTCGCCTCCCCTGGATGCGGCCGAGCCTGGGCTTCGTCTTCGTGGTCTTCGCACATCCATTCACCGTCTATAGCGTAGGTACAGCGAGTTGCCGCCGCGGTTTTGGTCGCCGCCGGCCGAACTCCGGCGACAGCCTACGTGGCACGGTCATTAGGACTAAACCCCCCTAATTAGCTACCTCACAGCCACTGACAGTGGGCCCAAACGCTGGGTCAAACCCCAGTCAGCATCAGGTTTGACCTGGGTCAACCCGGTTGACCTGCTGATGTAGTGCTATCGTTATGCTGACGCAGTAAATGTTTTCTAGCGTTTTTATGAATCCAGGAAATTCCAGAAAATAGCTAAAACTTCTAAAAATCATAGAAAATAATCTGTAACTTCAATAGAAATAAATTATATATGAAAAATTATCAGAAAAATCCAATCTATCCATCTGTACCATTTTCATGCATGATAGAACAACTTATAGCTACTGAACTGGACAAATCAAATAAATGGCATTTGAATTCTCACATATGGAGTTTGAATTTGAACCTTGGGTTCAAACCAACTTCATTTAAATTGTTGCTAGCTGCATTAGCTCAAACCACAGCATATTGCCATGTCATGATCATGTATCATATTGCTGCATTTCATTGATTGTGTTTCCTCTTTGTTGCCGGCGGTTGTTCTCCCTCGGTAGATGTATGTTTCGACGATGAGTTCGATGACACCGATGAAGAGTTGTACTATCTTCAGAAGTGCCAGGCAAGCAAAAACCCCATTGAGCATTCTGATACAATCCCACTCTCTCGCTCTTGCTCTCTTTTACTGCATTAGGACAACAACGATTCAACTGTTACATGCTGTGGTAGTTGAACCCCTTTCCTCTGCATGACCTATCATTGCCACAGTAATTAGATGAAACCCACTAGCATGAGTAGGAGTTGTTTGAGCCCTGATGTGCCTACTCATTCATGCTTGTTTGTCATGCCTGCTACTGCTTAGAGTTGAGTCAGGTCTGATTCATCGGGGATGAATTGGAGGTGTGTGAACATGTCCTACTGTTGAGAGCTAAGTGTGTGAACATGATTTGGTAAAGGTATCGATGAGAGGCCATGTAGGAGTACACGGTGGGTTTTTTCATTGGAATCGTACTTAGAAACTGAGATCTGTATGTGTGATTTAAGATCAGCTACTACCACACATTGGGATCCTTAATTGACTCTCTCGACTTATTAACCACCCCTGTCCTCTGTCCAGGAGTTGCAAGTAGTTTCTGGTGTTTGTAGTATGCTGGAGGCCATGCGCAGTGCTGACCCAAGGGGTGGGCTGTGATGCGGTAGGCACGTGGCCCGATGTACCGAGTCGCCCGTTTGGTGATCCGGGAACCCTACACACATCGTTCGGGGCCATAGTGGAAACCTCGGCCGGACTTCCTGCAGATGGAACCTGAATAGGCGATAAACCTAGACTAGAGACTTGTGTGGTTAGTCAGGTCATGGCTGACACCCTCGTTGGGCTTCCGCTTGAAGGTTGCCGAGTACATGTGTAAATGGCGATAAGTGGCGAGAGCGCGTGTGAAGAAGTACACCCCTGTAGGGTTAACATCATCTATTTGAATAGCCGCGTCCGCGGTAAAGGACTACTTGGTTGCTTATACAGTTCATAGACAAGTGAAAGTGGATACTCTAAAATGCGCAAGATAAGTGTGATTGCTATGGATGACGTTCTCATAGGAAGACAGAAGCGGATACATAGTGGTGTATTGATTGGTGAATATGTGGACTCGTGTGCGCCACCCCAAAAGAGTTACTTGCAGTCATAGTTCACGATAACCATCGAGTGAAAGCTGGCTTGCTGCAGTTAAACTCCACCACCCCTTTGTTGATACTGATGCATATGTAGCTAGTTTTGTAAGTCTTGCTGGGTACATTTGTACTCACGTTTGCTTAATTTATGTTTTTGCAGAGAGACTTCAGTCTCACTAGTAGTTCCGCGTGGACTGGACTTCGATGTTTAGCTTGTTACCTCAGATACGATCTTGTGCCCTCGGCAAGGTCTTATAGATAGTGAGGCTTCTCAATCTTTTTCATTTGTAGTTGTCTGTACTCAGACAAGTTAAGCTTCTGCATGTGCTTATTGCTTGTATGACTCGAATGTTGGGTCATCAGACCCATGTTTGTAATATCTGGCTCCTCAGAGCCTAATGAATAAATACTTTGAGTCTTAGAGTTTTGTTGTGATGCCATGTTGTATTTGCACATATCGTGCATATTGTGTGCATGCTTTTGAAATGCTTGGTATGTGTGGGATCCGACAACCTAGTTGTTTATTCTTGGTAGCCTCTCTTACCGGGAAATGTCTCCTAGTGCTTCCACTGAGCCATGGTAGCTTGCTATTGCTCCAGAACACTTAGGCTGGCCAACATGTGTCCTTCTTCGTTCCTGTGTCTGTCCCTTTGGGGAAATGTCACGCGTTGTTCCTTTAAGTCCTTGTAGCTTGCTACGACTTGGGTTCACACGTTGATGACCGACACATTCATTGTTGGGTCATGTATGCCTGTCCCTGTAAGTTAGTGCCACCTTGGGTTTACGACTAGTCATGTCGGCCTGGGTTCTGTGTCATATGGATGCTAGCGACACTATCATTACGTGAGCCAAAAGGCGCAACCGTTCCCGGGCCAGGTAAGGTGGCACCCGTGAGGATACCGTGCGTGAGGCCACAAAGTGATATGATGTGTTACATGCTAGATCGGTGTGACTTAGGATCGGGGTCCTGACATTAACAAAGTCGGGAGGTTGTTTAACATAAACTTCCTCCTCAATTTCACCATTTAGAAAAGCATTTTTAATGTCCATTTGGTACAAGGTGATATCATGGTGATTAGCATAGGCATGTAAGATGCGAATGGACTCAATTCTAGCAACGCGGGCATATGTCTCACCATAGTCCATACCTTCGACTTGAGTGTAGCCTTGGGCAACGAGATATGCTTTTTTGCAAACGACTTGTCCATCTTCGTCTTGCTTGTTGCGAAAACCCATTTGGTACCGATGATGTTGTGGTTGTTGTCAGGCTTCTCGACCAATGTCCACACTTGGTTTCTCTTGAAGTTGTGTAGCTCTTCATGCATGGCATTTATCCAATCCGGATCTTCCGATGCTTCTTCAACCTTCATAGGTTCAATGCTAGAGATGAATGAATAATGTTCTCAAAAATTTGCCAAACGAGTTTTAGAGTGAGTGATTCTCCCGGTTTATGTCATTGAAGATTTATTCGACGGGATGGTCTCTTGAGACTCTTGCTCGAACTCGTGAGAGCTTTATCAAGAATGTAGCACTTTGAGCCGAATACCCGAAAGTATCCAACTTGGGGTTTGTTACCGGTGAGAAGCTCAGATGTCCGCCTTTGCCGAGTAGCTTGTGAAGATACAAGTGATTTGTTGCATGACAAGCTGTCTCAACCGCTTCTGCCCAAAAGTGTTTTGACGTCTTGTACTCATCAAGCATCATTCTCGCCATCTCAATAAGAGTCTGGTTCTTCCTCTCAACAACTCCATTTTGTTGAGGCGTGTACGTAGCCAAGAACTCATGTGAAATCCCTTCTTCGTCAAGAAAGGTATCCACATTTGTGTTCTTGAACTCCGTTCCGTTGTCGCTTTGAACCTTCTTGATCTTCACTTCAAATTTATTTTGGGCCTTCCTAGCGAAATTCTTGAAGATCTTTTGGACCTGCGATTTATCATCAAGAAAGAACACCCACGTAAATCTTGAAAAATCATCAACTATAACTAGACCAAATGAGTTTCCACCGAGACTTTTGTAGGCATTGGGACCAAAGAGATCCATATGAAGTAGCTCGAGCGGTCTTCTCGTGGTCATAATGTTCTTCACGGGGTGACTTCCTCCAACTTGTTTTCCTGCTTGACAAGCACTGCTCAATCTATCCTTGTCAAATATAACATCTTTCACTCCAAGGATATGATCACCTTTAATTAGCTTATCAAGATTCTGCATGCCCACATGACCTAACCTTCTATGTCACAACCAAACTTTAGATGATTTAGCAATTAAGCAAGTTCTAGGATGAGCCTTTTTAGTGAAATCTACAATGTAAATATCACCTCTACGTATACCGGTAAAGACCATATTATGATTACCATATTATGATTATCTCGCGAACGGGCCTGTAGCCTAGTGGTTACAGCGACCTTAGTAGCATCCCAGCTCCTGGGTTCGACTCCCGGTGGGAGCGGATTTAAACAGGCCTGGGCAAAAATTTCTGGAATAAAAAGGACTGTGGGGCTATTGCTCTACAGTAAATAGTCAAAAAATTATAATGATTATCTCTACGAAACACTTGGCAATCTACTTCAGTAAATAGGACATTGAAGCCGAAGTCAGCAAGTCTAGATACGGAAAGTAAATTGTAGCCAAGAGATTCAACGAGCATAACATTTTGTATGGAGCTATCATGTGTGATGGCCACCTTACCAAGGTCAACCACCTTAACCTTTGAGTTATCACCAAAAGTGACATATTTTTTAGGGCCGTCGTTTTCAGCAAGCTCATGAAACATATCCTTATCTCCGTTCATGTGATTGGTACGTCCACAATCAAGAACCCATTCCTTTCCTCCAGCCATGTAGCCACGAAGATTTGCCATAAGACCAAAGTGTCTCATAGACTCGTCGAGATCAAAGTCACTATCGCCATCCACATCATAGTATCCATGTTCAACATCGTATTGTGATGGATCAATTCCTAGAGAGAGTGTTTTATTAGATAAATGATCATCATAATAATCATCTTTATGAATTCTAATGGCTTCGGAGATGATATTGCTAATGATTCCAACATCTCCTTTGACACGCATGAGGTTAGTAAGCTCAAATAGACAATGACCAAACTTAGGATCATTGGAATTCATGTTACTCAATGCAATGGACTTATGAAGATTTTCATCTAAGTTTTGCAAGGATAGTTTGGAAATCATTCCTCAAGAAATATCCATATGGTGTAGGCACAATCAAGAGTAGGCAAGCAACCAAGCAAATTTCTAGGCAAACCTGTAGTGATAAGACTAACAGTTCTAAGGTTGCGGATCATGTCAATAGACTCATCAAGGGTAGGATGCAAAGGATCAACATGAGGTGCACAAGGGCTAGTAATGTACTTGTTCAAATGATATTCATTGAAAATCACAAGCATCTCATTTTTCCACTCATGAAAGAACTCTCCATCAAGTATAGGCACTCTACGTCTAAGACTCCCCAACGTAGACTCGTCCATCTTCCTCCAATGGTGATTAAACAGAGGCAATGGAGACCAATGCTCTGATACCAATTGAAAGGATCTAGAAGAGGTGTCTAGAGGGGGGTGAGTAGACTCTTAACTAATAAAAGTGGCAATTTTTAATTTCTTCAACTTAAGGTAGAGTTTTAGCACAAGTTTAAACATTCACAATACATTTCAAGCAAGCATGACAAGAGTATATGAGCAGCGGAAAGTAAAGCATGCAAGTTGCGAGAATGTAAAGGGATGGGATTGGAGTGTGCAAACGCAATTGGAGACACGGAGATTTTTGGCATCGTTCCGATAGGTGGTGCTATCAAGCATCCACGTTGATGGAGACTTCAACCCACGAAGGGTAACGGTTGCGCGAGTCCACGGAGGGCTCCACCCATGAAGGGTCCATGAAGAAGCAACCTTGTCTATCCCACCATGGCTATCGCCCACGAAGGACTTGCCTCACTAGGGTAGATCTTCATGAAGTAGGCGATCTCCTTGCCCTCACAAACTCCTTGGTTCAACTCCAAAATCTTGTCGGAGGCTCCCAAGTGCCACCTAACCAATCTAGGAGACACCACTCTCCAAAAGGTAATAGATGGTGTGTTGATGATGAACTCCTTGCTCTTGTGCTTCAAATGATAGTCTCCCCAACACTCAACTCTCTCTCACATATTTGGATTTGGTGGAAAGATGATTTGAGTGGAAATCATCTTGGGGAAGGCTAGAGATCAAGATTCTTGTGGTTGGAATGGAATATCTTGGTCTCAACACATGAGTAGGTGGTTCTCTCTCAGAAGATGAATGTTGGAAGTGTAGGCACGTTCTGATGGATTTCTCCAAGAATGAAGAGGGGTGGAGGGGTATATATAGCCTCCACACAAAATCTAGTCGTTACACACAATTTACCAAACTCGGTGGGACCGAATCAGAAAACTCGGTCAGACCGATTTAGTTCAAAATGTGAACGTTAGGATTTTTGGTGTGACCGATATGATCAACTCGGTGGGACCGATGTGCTAGGGTTAGGGTAAAACCTCATCTCGGTTTGACCGATTACACAAACTCGGTGAGACCGATTTTGGTAATGAGCTATCTAGAGAGTTGGTCAAGCAAACTCGCTGAGACCGATTACATATCTCGGTGAGACCGAAATTATTGCAACAGGAACCAGAGAGTTTGCAAGCCCATCTCGGTGAGACCGGTATCCCATCAGTGAGACCGAATTGACTAGGGTTTCTGGCAGTGGCTATGTCAAGTGAACTCGGTGGCACCGGATAGATCAAATTGGTGGGGCCGAGTTTGAATTTTGGTTTGGGACATATGTGCATATGAGAAAGTGGTTGATGGCTTTGGATCATACCACTAAGCACTTTGAGCAAGCAAGCCATTAATCCCTCACCCCCTTTTAATAGTATTGGCCTTCCTAAGGACTCAATGTGATCTTGGATCACTAAAATCAAAATGTAGATCTTGAGCTTTTGAGCTTTTGCCAATCCTTTCTTAGCATCTTGCAAGGGTTCCACATCCTCTTGTCCACACCTCTCCATTTGTTGAACTTATCTAAAATATACTAGATGAAAACATTAGTCCAACAAGAGATATGTTGACATTAATTACCAAAACCACCCAGGGAGCACTTGTGCTTTCATCACCCTGGGTCATATAAGCCAAATATGGAACTGTCCAATCAGGAATAACATGAAGAGCCGCCACCAACTGCGCCTCCGGGTCATGGATAGCAAGATCCTCCTCCACAAGCAATTTAACTGAAGGGTTATTCAAAATATCAAGGAAAACATTGGGTGGCATCGGCTTACATTGTGAGCCCAGCCAGCTTATTGCATCAGCCGCCTTATTTTTCTGCAATCAACATGTTCCACTTGATAACCCTTGAAATGACCAGCAATAGCATCAACCTCTCGGCGATAAGCCGCCATGAGTGGGTCTTTGGAATCCCAAGTTCTTGAAACTTGTTGAGCCACCAAATCTGAGTTGTCAAAGCACCTCACCCAGCTTAGATTCATCTCTTTAGCCATCCAAAGACCATGGAGCAAGGCCTCATACTCAGCTGCATTGTTAGTACAAGGACATCAACCTTAAAACATAACAAAATTTATCACCTCGAGGGGAAGTTAAAATAACTCCATCCCCCGAACCTTCCAACTGCCTGGATCCATCAAAATGAGTAGTCCAATATGTGATGTCAGGTTTCTCCTCAGGCATCTGTAGCTCTGTCCAATCATTGATAAAATCCACAAGTGCCTGAGACTTGATAGCTGTCAGAGTCTTATATTTCAAACCATGGGGTCCAAGCTCAATGGCCCACTTGGCCACCCGGCTTATGGCTTCTCTATTTTGAATAATATCCCCTAAGGGAGCAGAACTAACCACAGTGATGCGATGACCAAGAAAATACTGCTTCAACTTATGACTAGCCATGAACACGCCATAAACCAGCTTATACCAATGTGGGTATCTCTGCTTGGATTCAATGAGTACCTCACTGACATAGTAAACCAGCCTTTGAACCAGATATTCCTTGCCTGACTCCTTTCTTTCCACAACAATCGCTACACTGACGGCTTTGCTATTATCAGCCACACATAAAAGCAAGGGATCCTTATCAATGGGAGCTGCAAGGATTGGTGGCTCAGCCAACTGCTTTTTCAGTGTCTACAATACCTGATTAGCAGCATCACTCCATACAAAGTGATATGTTTTCTTCATCATCTAGTATAAAGGGATGGCCTCTCTCCCAGCCGGCTTATAAACCGGCTCAAAGCCGCAATACGACCCGCCAAACGTTGGACATCATTGATACATGCCGGCTTAGCCAAAGAAGTGATAGCCTTGATTTTCTCCGGGTTAGCTTCAATGCCTCTCTCTGAAACCAAAAAGCCCAACAGCTTCCCGGCTGGCACACCGAAAACACATTTGGCCGGGTTAAGCATCATTTTGTAAACCCGAAGGTTGTCAAAGGTCTCCTTCAAATCATCTAACAAGGTATCTTTCTTCCTTAATTTCACAACTATGTCATCCACATAAGCATGAACATTGCGTCAAATTTGGTTGCAGAGGCAATTCTGAACACAACGCTGATAAGTCGCCTGGGCACTCTTGAGCCTAAAAGGCATAGACACGTAATAGAAGGCTCCAAAGGGAGTGATGAAGTCCGTCTTCTCCTGGTCCTTAACTGCCATCTTGATTTGATGATAACCAGAATAAGCATCTAGAAAACTCAAACGCTCACAACCCGCCGTAGCATCAATGATCTGATCAATACGAGGGAGAGCAAAAGGATCAGCCGGACAGGCCTTGTTAAGATCTGTGTAATCCACACACATACGCCAAGTGCTATTCTTCTTAAGTACCAACACCGGGTTAGCCAATCACTAAGGATGAAAAACTTCAATAATAAACCCAGCCGCCAAGAGCCGGGCCACCTCCTCACTAATGGCCTTGCGCCTCTCTTCATTAAAACGGCGAAGGAATTGCTTGACCGGTTTAAACTTTGGATCCACATTAAGAGTGTGCTCAGCGAGTTCCCTTGGTACACCTGGCATGTCTGAAGGCTTCCGTGCAAAGATGTCCCGGTTCTCATGGATGAACTCGATGAGCGTGCTTTCCTATTTCGGATCCATATTGGCACTCATGCCGAACTGTTTGGATGAGTCGCCGGGAACAAAGTCAACCTACTGAGTATCATCAGCCGACTTAAACTTCAACAAAGGATCATGCTCTGTGGTTGGCTTTTTCAAAGGTGTCATATCTGCGGGGTCAACATTATCTTTGTAGAACTTCAACTCCTCTGTTGCACAAACAGACTCAACGTAGGCAGCATCACCCTCTTCACACTCCAAAGCTATCTTCATGTTGCCATGTACCGTGATAGTACCCTTATGACCCGGCATTTTAAGCTGTAGGTAAACGTAACAAGGCCGTGCCATAAATTTAGCATAAGCCGTCCTTCAAAACAGTGCGTGGTAAGGGCTCTTGATCTTGACCACCTCAAAGGTCAATGTTTCAGCTCTGTAATCATGGTCATCCCCAAAGGCCACTTCCAAAGCTATCTTACCTACAGGATACACCGACTTATGAGGCACTACCCCATGAAAAACAGTAGAAGACGACTTAAGATCTTTGTCAGTCAAATTCGTACGGCGAAAAGTATCATAGTAAAGGATATTGCTACTGCTGCATCCATCCATGAGCACCTTTGTAAACTTGTGTCCTCCAACCTGAGGGGCAACCACCAAAGCCAATTGACCCGGATTGTCGACCCGGGGCGGGTGATCCTCACGGCTCCATACAATAGGCTGCTCGGACCATCGCAAGTATTGAGGGACTGCCGGCTCAACCGCGTTCACTGCCCGCTTATGAATCTTCTGGTCTCGTTTGCATAAGCTCGTGGTAAACACGTGATATTAATCACTATTCAGCTGCTTCAGATTACTCTGATAACCGGACTGCTGTTGTTGATTTCCTTGACTAGATTGCTGATTAAAACCACCTTGGTTGCCTTGGCCCTGAAAACCGGAGCTTGAGCCGCCACCTCCAAAGCCAGGTCTGCGAGAGCCGGATCCTGATCCGCCATGCGGGCCATGATTGTTCTAGAAAAACCCAGAATTTCTAGATTCCCTCATGATGAAGCAATCTTTCCACAGATTACTGGCCGACTTCTCTTGTGTACCGTGCTTTGGGCAAGGCTGATTCATCATTGCCTCAAGGTTGAACTTTGGTCCGCCAAACCGGGGCACTGATGTCTTCCCCTTACGACGCTGGTTATTATTCTGCGGATTGGTGCTAGCCACAAAGTCTGAACCGCCGCCGGCCTTGTGCTTACCGTTGTTACCTTGACCCGTCGTATGGTGCTGCTGCCCCTTGGCATTGCCGTTCTTCTTTCCCTTGCCAGCCTTCTCCTCATCACACTACTAGGAAAATGGCTATAGATAGGATTGACACTAATGGCGCACCAGGGAAGTAGTGTGCCACTACTATATACTAATGGCGCACCAGTTGGTGATACGCCATTAGTGTGGAAGACACTAATGGCGCACCAGACAAAAGGTGAGCCACTAGTGATAATTTTTTTTCATTTTTACATATATACTAATGGCACATCCGATCAAAGTGCGCCATTACTAGTTCTAACTAGTAATGGCGCACCGGACAAGGAGTGCGCCAGTACTGAATTATTTTTTACTCTTTTTTTGCAAAACAACTAATGGCGCACCGTGTCACAGTGCGCCATTACTAGTTTAAACTAGTAATGGCGCACTACTACGCGATGCGCCATTAGTATATATATTTTTTTTCACTACTACACGACTATCTCAGTTACGGTTATCTCGCGGGGCAGGTAGTCCACGGATTTTCTGGATGCAGAAGGTGCATGGATGACAAAACGTATCGCCAGCTAGATAGAGATCCCGGGTCTTTGAAAACCGTGTTCATGGGACATCGACGTCCCCCTCGCCGCCGACGATCAACCACACCCTCCCCCGCTCCACCGCCGCCGCGATCAACCGCACCCTCCCCCGCTCCACCGGCCGCCGCCGCCGACCCCCGGTCCGCACCCTCCCCCACTCCACCGTCGCCGATGACCCACCGCACCCTACACTCCACCTTTTTCATATTCATAAATATTTTCAAATAACAAATTCGAACATATTTTTAAAAAAAATTATTACTGTTTTTATAAAAAAATATTATTGTTATGATTTAAACAAGTTTGAACATATTTAAATACAAATAAATATCAAACAACATTTTAAATGCACTACTACACGACTATCTCGGTTACGGTTATCTCGCGGGGCAGGTAGTCCACGGATTTTCTGGATGCGTAAGGTGCATGGATGACACAACGTATCGCCCACTAGATAGAGATCTCGGGTCTTGAAAACCGTGTTCATGGGACATCGATGTCCCCTCGCCGACGATCAACTGCATTCTCCTCCCGCTCCACCGCCACGACGATCAACCGCACCTCCCGCTCCACCGGCCGCCCGACCCCGACCCGCACCTCCCCACTCCACCGTCGCCGATGACCCACCGCACCCTCCACTCCACCTTTTTCATATTCATAAATATTTTCAAATAACAAATTTGAACATATTTTAAAAAAAAATTATTACTGTCTTTATAAAAAAATATTACTGTTATGATTTAAACAAGTTTGAACATATTTAAACACAAATAAATATCAAACAGCATTTTAAATGCATAAAAATAAAAATTGGGGAGCCTGGGAATCGAACCCATGACCTCCAAAGGTGTGTGTCTTTAACGTCTTGACAGCCGGGCTAGTGGGCGGGTTACGATATAGATTGGGTTAGGTGGAATATAACCTGAGGGCTAGAACTGTTATATAAAAACATTCTAATGGCGCACCGCCGCTGGGTGCGCCATTAGTAAGCTTCCACCCCACTCCACCTATTCCCCTCCCTGCCTTCCTCCCCACTCGACCTAATTTGCCCCCTCCGCCACAACCAGATGCAAGCCGCCACACAGCATGCCCTCCGTCCCCTCCGTCCCCTGCCGCCACGTCCCGACCTCACGCCCCCACGCCCCCCCACCACTGCAGCCTCCCAGCCGCCCCCACGCCCCCACCACTTCAGCTCCCCGCCGCCCCCACGCCCCCACCCCCCCCACCATTGTAGCTCCTCCGCGCCCCCGCCACCCCGCCCCGAGCCGGAGGAGGAGGACCAGGAGGAGGACGACGAGGAGGAGGAGACGACGACCACCACGACACAGCCAGGCTGCTCAAGGCCTTCAGCCGCACCGTTGAGCCGCGCAACTTCGGCATCGGCCTCGTCGCTGGCTTCCTCCTCATCACCATATTACTGCTAGATCTCGGTAACGAACCCGAATCGCCTCTGTTCTGGGTCTCTTCTTCCAATCTCTCCTTTCTTGATCTCACATCTCCCCCCCTCCCCTGATTGATTCAGACAGGACTGCCTCGCTCCCCACGGCGGCGAGGCGAGACCGACCGGCGACGAGCGGCCAGGTAACGCTCCCTCCCTTCCCCTTCCCCTTCCCCTTCCCCAACCCCAATAACCGTCAGCGGAGTAAGCATAACAGGGCACTGAGCAAGGAAGGTAGCCGCGATGAACGAGTGGTGGTTGCGGATCATCGCCGACTTGAACGGTCTAGAGGCCCTCTGTATGTGCTGGTTTTCTTGTGCTTGCTCTTCGTTGCATGCATATGGACAACAATCGAGTGGTAAAGTGGCCATTATGTATGGCCAATGATAGAATAGGTCCTTGTTTTAAGACAAAAAGGGGCACACTCTCCCCTGCTCTGTCTAATCTTGTTGTAGATTCTTCAGGCTATTATAGTTGATAGAGCTCAAGAACAGCGGTTAATTAAACCTTTAGTTTTGAGCTTACTTACTGGTGGTCTGACAGTGTTAAGGTACGCTCATGACACTATTTTTATGTTTGAGGACGATTTAGTTAGTGCTTCTAGTTAGAAACTTAAAGAAGTTCCTGCTTGTTACGGTACACTAACGATACTGTTGTGCGATGAGGTGTGGACAATTTACAAGCATGCACGTATATATGCGGGGGTGCTTTCGGTGCACGCGCGCACGTCACTCGCGGAGATGGATGCTGCGATGGGCAGCCTCACGAATCCATCCATGCATCCAGCATCTCCTTGTTTTCTATGCTCGCGTTTATTTTTTCAGTGTATAGCAGTAATCTTGGGCAAATGTTGGGAGTAGGTTGGTATTCTAGTTTGCCAGCAGTACACAGTCGTTGTTGCTCGTGGATCTTCTGTGAGTCTGGCATATTTTGAAGTAAATAACTATCTTGATGTCGTGTCCTGATTACTGTTACAGAAAAATTCACACGGAAAGGTTGTGTCATGCATCACAGGATTTGTAGGAGTTCTTGGAGCCACAAAAATAACTTTAGAACCCAGAGAGGCCTCAGACCAGCATCATAGGCAATAAGATCAGGCAACATCTGTTCTTATTAGTTTAATAGAAGAGAGAGGGATGGAAAAATAGACAAGAAAGCAGAATATAGCCAAGACAAGTAGCATCTATTCTTAAGCAGTGTATAAGGATAAAATAGAAGAAATAGACAGGGTAGCACCCAACTGAACATCTGCTTCTGCAGAACACTGCACTCCACTTACACATGGTATTTTTCTGCAAATAGGACACCACACCCACAAGCACTTGGGCTAGTATCATTAGCAGTGCTGCTGTAAGTATATATAACAGCAGTAACCTGTAACAACAAGTATAAGTAGCTATTACCCAAAGGTCAGCCAGACCAATGGGAATAGACAGAATTAAAATAAATAAATGGTTTTGTTGGTTTTTTCTGGAGGGTGATGATGTCATGTCTCTACCATAGATTAAAATAAATGGAAATTTAAAAATATGAGAGAAGTTGTCTTGACTAATTACATGTTTATGTAAAAAAGAATAGCAGGGATATTTTACAACTCCTGTGTGTGTAGTTGCTTGTTTTTACTGTAGTTGTGGCTGCTTTCTTCTTGTATCATAAAAATATCCCTGCTGCTGTATTTGTGATGATGTTGTACTTGTGATGATGCTACTTGTGATCTTCTGAAATGACCCATTGGCGACTTCATTACGTGGGGATAATTATTTTGCAGGTACCCCGAGAGGCCCTTGAGTTTGCCGGAATGTCGATTAACTTCCGTTCCGGAAAATTCGGGTACTCCATATGTTTTATGATCTGTTGTAAGGGTACTAATTGGTCTCTTCTGCTGCTTATCAGAGATGGCGGGAAGCAGCCACCGCCGCTTCAAGGCACCGCAGCATCTGAGTTGGATGCTTCCGAGTTCTTCAGTATCATACTTGGGACTTCAGTATCATCCATGACGCAGGTATATAAAACGAGAGATCTCCCCTTCACCCATCTCATTATGATATCTGTTGTTTGCTACATCACTCATTGTCCCAAACTGCAGAGGCTGCCTGATAGTTTTATGAACATGCTGGGTGAAGATCCGCCAAATAATGTGAAGCTGCGACAGGCCGGCAGCGGGTTTCGCAGGCAGTGGGATGTGGAGTTGGTGATCAAGGAGGGCCACATGTACTTGTCTCGTGGGTGGGAGAAGTTCTACCGTGCCTCACGACATGCGGCTGGGGTACTTTCTTCTCTTCAGTCTGACAGACGCCACCATGCTCATCGTGAAGGTGTTCAACGCGACTATGTATGCATGCGCTTCTGTTGAAGATTATGATGCCGGTACGTTCTGCCTCTTCTTGTTCCTCTACATTTGGCTTTGTCTCACATCGATTGTTAACGGTCATTGTTGCATTTGGACAGGTAATGGGAGCAGCAGCAGCGACAATGGCTACAGCCAAAGCAGCATCGACTATGGTCATAGCGAAGCAAGAAGTGATTCTGGTCAGAGCGAAGCAAAGCAGCCGATTCTGGCAGCAAGCATAGACAACAAGAAGGATGATCTGACTGGAGTGCGGGAGAAGAGGAGCAGTGGGGATGAGGAGCTGCAGGATGACGATGGGCATCAGGTGAGGATTACCTAAGCGGTGGTGGCTGACCAAGGGCAAGAGATGGTGGTGGCTGACCATGGGCAAGAAATGGTGGTGGCTGACCATGGGCAAGAGATGGAGGTGGCTGAGGATGACCTAGCGATGGTCGTGCCTGAAGGTGGCCTCGCGATGGTGGTGGTGCCTGACAATGACCACGCACCGGTGGTGGCACCGCGATCCCACCTGGGCGACATGACCACACCAATTGAGGTAGAAGACTACATCCTTGCCTCCACCGCCTCCACCGCCTCGCCGCTCTTGGCGCATCAAATGAGGAAGGAGAAGGAGAAGAACAATGCATGAGAACCGAACTTTGTCAGTATGTCAGATCTCCAAAATGATATATATATATATATATATATATATATATATATATATATATATATACTTAGTTACCTATGTTATCTCTAATATGCTTAGTTTCCTATAGGTTAGCTTCATTTTACCTAAGTTGGCTATAATATGCTAACCTAGAGCTTATATGCTTAGTTTCCTATAGGTTAGCTCCAAAATAACTTATGTTAGCGCAAAATGATCAAGTTTACATAATAAGCTTATAGTCTTTTTCTTATTCTTCTTCTTTCCAAAATGACATAGGTTATCTTCATTTTACTTAAGTTGGCTCTAATATACTAACTTAGAGCTTATATGCTTAGTTTCCTATAGGTTAGCTCCAAAATAACTTATGTTAGCACAAAATGATCAAGTTTACATAATAAGCTTATAGTCTTCTTCTTATGCTTCTTCTTTTCCAAAATTCTTCTTATTCTTCTTCTAGTGTTCTTCTTCTTCTAGTATTCTTCTAGTCTTCTTCTTTTTCTTCTTCTAACTTCTTGTTTATCATTTTGCAGATTTGATTTAATTCACGGAAGCTTGCATGGATGGAGTGCTTCTTTTCCATTTGTGTTTTTATTTTGTATCAATGTGAAACTTTTGTGAATTGATGGATAACGGTGTTGGATGAACAATGTGAAACTTTTGTAATATGTAACGATGGAACTATGTGTTGGCTATGTATGTATATATGAGGGAACTTGTGTGTTGGCTATGTATGTATATATGATGGAACTTGTGTGTTGGCTATGATTGTTATATGGATGCTTGTTGTATATATATATGTGTTGGATATCTCATAGGTGAAATAGTGACCTGAGATTAAGAAGAAAAAAATTAAAAAAATTGTTACTAATGGCGCACTACCATGTGGTGCGCCATTAGTATAGCAGACACTAGTGGCGCACCGTGGGCAAAACTAACGGCACACTGCATGGTGCGCCATTAGCATACCAGATACTAATGGTGCACCGGTGGTGCGTCATTAGTAAAAAATTCTAGTGGCGTGATACTAATGGCGCACCGGTAGTGCGCCATTAGTAGGCAAAACCGGTGCGCCATTAGTAGGCCTTTTCCTAGTAGTGTCAAACTCAGGGTCCTTAGTACTATCAGAGTCGGCGTATTTGACGAGAGCCACCATGAGCTCTCCCATATCATTGCAGTGGCACTTAAGCCGCCCTAGCTTCTGCTTAAGGGGAAGGAACTGGCAATTCTTTTCCAACATCAGGAAACGGCGTTGATACTGTCCGATGAGTAGATAACGGCCGATATCCGGCGCACCCAATTGGTTGTCGATTCGCCCTCACCCTGAAGACAAGAGTCTAAACCGAGAATCAACATAGGCTGCTTGCACGTGTCTTTGAAATTTTGGATAAAATGAGTTTTCAATTCAGCCCATGATCTGATGGAATTAGGGGGCAATCCTTTTAGCCAAGTATGTGCCAGCCCATCGAACATCATGGTGAAATATTTAGCGCACATAGCATCATTGACGCCCAACATCTCCATGGCCATCTCATAGCTCTCAATCCAGGCCTCCAGGGGCTGATCCGCCGTGTAATTAGGCACCCTGCGGGGCCTTTAAAATCCTCGGGGAAGCGCTCATTACGTAAAGCTCGCACTAAGCATGGCATACCAAGGGTTCTAGAGGTCACTCCTGCCTCCACAGACACTGATGGGTAAACCGGAGATAGATGAGCCGCCATCTAAGCCGCCAGCTCAGCCTCCCGATGCGCCCTGCCCTAATCCACCAAAGCCTGAGCATTGTTATCAGCACGCGGCGGGTCATGCCTACAGGGCTGATTACGGTGCCGCTCACTGCTTGAAACTGCCGGCAACTCAATATGCCTACTATAACTCCGGCTCTGACGAGGGGTTGAATGAAGCCGATCACAACTGTACGAGTAAGCCGCCTGTTGAGCCACCGATGTCTGAAGAAGCTCTCCGACCCTCCATATCTCCATTGCGGCTAGAGACTCGCCTTCAACAGGGAGAGCTGTCAATCGCGTAGCTGCATCAATCATATTGTCCAGAGGGTTAGAATAATGACCCGGTGGTGTCAGAACGTGCTGAGGCAGGGTCAAATTTAAACGAGGCGGGTCTGCAGCACGTGATTGGACCGTTGCTCTGGTCACGGGCACCTTGACAACCCGGTTTACCAAGGGTGGGTCACTGGTCCCTGCTCCACGTGTGTTGAAAAGGTTCCTAGCCTCAAACTCTATGGGTAGACGGGTCTGGTGCCTCCTCCTCATGACGGTATTTGAAGTGTTCTGGTCCAAGGTAAGCTGAAACGACTCTGCCTGAATCCGTTGTGTCGCAGCGTCCAAAGCGGCTCGTTTTGTTGCCATCCCGGCATTCTCAGCATTGAACTCCTCCTTGGCTTGAGCTATCTCATCTCGCAGTTTTGCAACATCCACCTTATGTTGTGCCTTATTTTCTGGTGTCACCTTCGCAGCCAATAAGGTCGCCAAAGCCTCCAAGAGCTCAAATAACACTTGAGCCGGCAGGCGCGCGGAGCTGGTTGCCTCGGCCGTCACCGCAGCCGTTGAACTGGACGTCATAGCCACCGCAGTCATCGAATTGAGAATCGGTTGTGTGACGTAGGGATGAAAACGAAGCGGAAACGGACGGAACTGAGTGCTATCATATTTTTTTCACATTTGTTTGCACAAGCGGAAACGAATACAGAAACCCCGGAAATGAATAGGAAACAGATACTGCCGGAAACGGACACAGACAGAATACAAAGCAGATAAGGAAACATAAATAGGCATTGATCGAAACTTAAAAACCCCTTGAATCATAGAGAAATACACACAAAAACAAACAAATTTAATGAGTTGTTAACATGGCTACAAAATAATATCATTATGTTAGCAACTTAGCGTAGTATTGTAGTAGTACCGGAAAAATGTGTATAGGGTCAAGCTGAGTACATGTGTGGTAGTAGAAGTTGGGCCTTAGATCCATTCTACTAATTGTGTAATTGTGTTCTCTTTGGTGGTTGGGCTACAAACCAGCTATAGGACTATAGTAAAAACAGAAATTCCATATTCACGGAAACGGAAAGTTCCATTTCCATGCATGTTCCACCGGAAAACACCATTCCGCTTTTGTTTCCGTTTCCACATAAAAAATTCCATTTCCACTTCCGTTTTGCAAATTTCCGTTTCCGTTTTCATATTTCCTCTCCATTTCCATTTTTCCTCCGGAAAAACGGAAAGTTTCCACTCCATTTTCATCCCTAGTGTACCGGCCATGAAGATTGCGACCCTGTTCAGCGGCTCATAGGGGTCCAGAATACTTTCGCCATCGGAACAGCCCCCAAGTCCACTATCTTGCAATTGATATATGGAATTGGTCTCGCCGGTTGAGGACTCATCACCAGAATAGATGGTCGTCGCTCCACCGGACACAGATCCTTCCTCAAGATCCACTCCATGAGTAAAACCCAAAAAATCATGCTTCACGGTGGTTTGAACCTTCGTGGGTCGTGCACGCTGAGCCGTCTCGACGATGTCAATGCAGGTGTCCGGCTCAGGCCCCGACTCACCGATCTTGCTGATGAAGACGTGGATTCCGCCAAGGGGGCCCAGTACCAGTGCTCGATTGAGCCAGCATCGGGGCCCCAACCAGCGTCGTCGATGTAGAGCTTGCCGCTGCGGCTTTTAGTCATCCGGGCCGACGGCGTATCCCTTGATCCATGTGAAGTTGGCCTTCAAGAACTCTAAACCACCGTTCGCTGGCCCCACGGTGGGCGCCAATTGTCGTGGACTTAACACAGCAGATGCCCTAGCAAAAGGACTTAGGTGTGGAGCCATCGCAGCTAGGTTAGCTTGAAGGGGCTAAACGGGACAAAGGACATAGAGAGTTTACCTAGGTTCGGCCCCTCTCAACGAGGTAAAAGCCTACTCCTGCTTTAGGTTGTATTGCTTGGGTTCCGATTACTAGGGAGCGAATACGCTTGACCTAGTTCTCGATCGGTTGTTTTCTTCAGTTAACCCACCGCTGGGTCACCCCTTTATATACAGGTGGATGCCCAGCAACTTACAGAGTCCATCCAGCTCACACAAACGTGACCGGCTCGGTTTGTACTAAGCTTGCCTTACAATACAAGTTAAACATATGGTAGCTCACCCCTTCGGGCCTTAAATCGCCTTTGGGTCTTGGGCCTTCAATAAGCCTGCTTCTTGAACTGTCGTGGTTCGATGAGATTTACTAGTAGCTTCATTTTTGAAGTGCAAGACATTTTTTTAGTTGAATACAAAGATATTGGGTGTGTTGGGGACACAAGAGGTTTCTTGTATTTGGCTGCAAGGTCGTTTGAGAGAGACTATATTCATCCTACGCCTCCCATGGATTGATAACCTTAGGTCATCTACTTGAGGGAAAATTTCTACTGTCCTACAAAACTCTACGCTTGGAGGCCCAACACGTGTCTACAAGAATAAAGTTGCATAGTAGACATCAGGCATCCCCTCTTTCGTCTCCAACATTATCGGTAACCATAGTTTGACAATTTCAATTTATGCTTTGAAATTAAAACAACTCAAAAGAAATTTCATGCTTTGAATAAAGATGCAAGCTAATAACTTTGTCTGGTCACAGAAAATCATCAAAAATACCCTTTCAATTGTAAAATAAAACATAAGTATAAGAAAAGTAGTAACCCTCTCACCTAGAATATAAGAGCGTATCTGACACTATCTTCATTTCTCCTTGGGCTTCATCGGGCTTCTTCATCTTTAAGCCGCCAGCGGCGTGACCCGGCCCCTCCTGGGCGGGTCATATCCAATAGTTATATCCCCAACACCTTGTGTGCTATCAAACATCACAACATAACTGGGTGATTATAAAGATGCTCTACAGGTATCTCCGGAGGTGTTTGTCGGGTTGGCATAGATCAAGATTAGGATTTGTCACTCCAAGTATGAGAGAGGTATCTCTGGGCCCTCTCGGCAATGCACATCATAACAAGCCTTGCAAGCAATGTGACTAATGAGTTAGTTGCAGGATGATGTATTACAAAAAGAGTAAAGAGACTTGCTGGTAACGAGATTGAACTAGGTATGAAGATACCGACGATCGAATCTCGGGCAAGTAACATACCGATGACAAACGGAATAACATATGTTGTCATTACGGTATGACCGATAAAGATCTTCATAAAACATGTAGGAACCAACATGAGCATCCAGGTTCCGTTGTTGGTTATTGACCGGAGAGGTGTCTCGGTCATGTCTACATAGTTCTCGAACCCGTAGGGTCCGCACGCTTAATGTTCGATGACAAATTTGTATTATATGAGTTATGTGATTTGGTGACCGAATGTTGTTCAGAGTCCCAAATGAGATCACCGACATGACGAGGAGTCTCGAAATGGTCGAGAGGAAAAGATTCATATATAGGACGATGATATTCGGACACCGGAAGTGTTCTGGGGGTACCGGGTACATATCGGGTCATCGGAAGGGGTTTCGCGCACCCCCAGCAACTGTGGGCCTAATGGGCCAAGAGGGGGACAGACCATCCCCTAAGGGGATGGTGCACCCCCCATATAGGCCGAAATAGGAAGAGAATGAAAGAGGGGAAGAGAGAAGGAAGGGGAGGGATTTGACCTCCCCCTTCCTTCCCTATCCCTCCTCCTTCATTTCCCCTCCGGAACTTGTGGAAGGGGGGAGGCCGAATTGGGGAGGCGCCCAAGTACGATTCCTCCTACTTGGGGCGCCCCTTGGCTGCCTCCCCTCCCCTCCAATCTATATATATGTGGGGGGGGCACCGCTAGAAGACACACCAACAATTGTTAGCCGTGTGCGGTGCCCCCAACACAGTTTACGCCTCCAGTCATATTCACGTAGTGCTTAGGCGAAGCCCTGCGTGGATCACTTCATCATCACCATCACCATGCCGTCGTGCTGACGGAACTCTCCCTCGACAGTATGCTAGATCAAGAGTTTGAGGGACATCATCGAGCTGAACGTGTGCAGAACTTAGAGGTGCCGTACGTTCGGTGCTTGACCGGTCGGAACGAGAAGAAGTTTGACTACATCAACCGCGTTGTCAAATGCTTCCGCTTTCGGTCTACGAGGGTACGTGGACACACTCTCCCCCTATCGTTGATATGCATCTCCTAGATAGATCTTGCGTGAGCATAGGATTTTTTTTGAAATTGCGCTATGTTTCCCAACAAAATGTAGCTGTCTCTAATGCATAACCCGAAAAGGATAGTGGCAAATCGGTAAGAGACACCATAGATCACACCATATCTAATAAAGTACGGTTACGATGTTCGGACACACCATTACGCTGTGGTGTTCCAGGTGGCGTGAGTTGTGAAACTATTCCACATTGTTTTAAATGAAGGCCAAACTCGTAACTCAAATATTCTCCTCTATGATCAGATCGTAGAAACTTTATTTTCTTGTTCACGATAATTCTCCACTTCACTCTGAAATTCTTTGAAGTTTTCAAATGTTTCAGACTTGTGTTTCATTAAGTAGATATACCCATATCTGCTTAAATCGTCTGTGAAGGTCGGAAAATAACGATACCCGCCGCGAGCCTCAACACTCATCGAACCGCATACATCGTTATGTATTATTTCCAATAATTCATTAGCTCGCTCCATTGTTCCGGAAAATAGAATTTTAGTCATCTTGCCCATGAGGCATGGTTCGCAAGTATCAAATGATTCATAATCAAGTTATTCCAAAAGCCCATCTGCATGGAGTTTCTTCATTCGCTTTACACCAATATGACCTAAATGGCAGTGCCACAAATATTTTGCACTATCATTATCAACTTTGCATCTTTTGGCATCAATATTATGAATATGTGTATCACTACGATCGAGATTCAATAAAACATTTACATTGGGTGTATGACCATAGAAGGTTTTATTCATGTAACATAACCGTATCGCAATAAACATGATCCAATCTTATTCATGCTCGACGCAAACACCAAATAATATTTATTTAGGTCCAACACTAATCCTGAAGGTAGAGAGTGTGTGCGATGGTGATCGTATCAACCTTGGAATTACCTCCAACACACGTCGTCCCCTCGTCCTCAACTAGTCTCTATTCATTCTGCAGTTCTCGTTTCGAGTTACTAATCTTAGCAACCGAACCGGTATCAAATATCTTGGGGTTACTATGAACACTAGTAAAGTACACATCAATAACATGTATATCAAATATAGCTTTGTTCACTTTGCCATCCTTTTTATCCGCCAAGTATTTGGGGTAGTTCCGCTTCCAGTGACCATTCCTTTTGCAGTAGAAGCACTCAGTTTCAGGCTTACACTACAAAAAAGGACACATTCGTGACATTTTGGGCCGAACGATTTTTTTTCTGTCATGCTTATGACACTTCTATGATGATAATTGTGACAAAACCCGGTATCATCATAGATGTGGTGGGCTCCTACTTCTATGACCAAAAAACATGACAGAAACTGGGATTTTCATCCTGGGCGGGCCGGAGACGCGGCTGCATGACATTCTTTGGGCCGTCCATGATGGAAAAAATCGTGGTAGAAGCGAGGGCGAGGAAAATATCGGGGAGTTCCCGGTTACGGTGGGTTGTCGGGGCCGAGCGATGCACGGAGGTTTGCCCGTTTCTTTTGTACACATACACGCGTGTGTGCGAGGCGTTGCGCTCTAACTGAACCCGAGCAAGGCATTGGGCTCTAACTGAACCCGAGCAATTGCAGTAGCTACGTTACTGAACCCCGATCGATCCCTTGGTGTTGACTGAACCCGAGTGATTCCTTCGCTACTGCTGCTAACTGAAGCCGATCGAAGCTGCCTCTTGATGAACAGTTCCTGGTGGGGGTTGGATGAATAGGATCCCGTGGTAGTAGAGGCCGTTGCCGCTGGATGAACAGGACCCTGATCGAGGAGGCGTGGGGGTGGATGAACAGTAGCTGGTGGAGGCTGGAGGAAGTCGACGGTGGATGACAGTAGCAGGTGGAGGCTGGAGGAAGTCGACGGTGGATGAACAGTAGCCCGTGGAGTCCCGTTTTGTGGTACGCCACACCCCTCCCAATCAACAGGACCCCGTTTCGACCGTACACGGTCGAACACAAGTATGTTTCCTCCATTTTGCGATACGCCAGACCTTCCCAATGAACAGGACCCTGTTTCGACCGTACGCGGTCTAACAGAAGGCCCGTTTCCTCCATTATGCGGTACGCCATACCTCGTTCGGCTTTTCCATCCAAGCCGGTTGGCTCCTGATGAACACGACGTATTCCGTTGCCTCCCGATGAACATGGCGCATTCCATTGCTTCCCCATGAACACGATGTAGTTTCTCTATTCTGACCCAGTCGGTTGGCTTCCGATGAACATGATTAGTCGTTGTACGCGTTAGAGACCCCGCCCGTATGTACATACGTAGACGTATTTACTATCTTGTAGCATGGTCGTACGTACGTGTACTCGATATAGACAGGACAGCGTGACATGCTACGTCGGCACCTCTACTTCAACACGTGTTGCTCCTTACTTGGCCACGGTACATCGCTGCAGAGACACCGATCGACCGCTATGTACGTACACGTTCACGGTCGAACAGATAAAGCTACATTCGCTTCAACCTGGTGGGTCCCAGCTGTCAGGGGGTAAGAAGGCAGTTCCTTCCGTGCGAAGATAAAGCCGGTGGGTCCCAACTATCACAGGGAACGTTTTTTTCGCGAAATACAAAGGCCCTTCCGGTAGGTCCGAGGTGTCAGGTGGAGGAATAATTATTTTGCGCGTAATAAGGAGGCACTTCTTTGCGTGCGGCCATGGACCCAGCTGTCAGCCTCTCCACTTACAATCCTCTTCTGATGGCTGTCGTTTGTTGACCGCGTTGATGACACCATACCGCCCAAGAGCACCAAGATGGTGGACGACGGCGCGACCTAGGAAGGGAACGACCCGGAGCCGAGGAATACACAGTGGATGCCCACACGGAGGGGAGTGCAAGGGTTGACTACTTCGACTGCGGTTTGAGGCTGCCATCTCCAAAGAATAAGAGGGGGTGTGGGAAAGAAGAGGGAAGTCCTGGCCAGTAGTAGTATGGTCGAGCGGTGAGGCCTGCGCGATAGCACTGCCAGCCACGGGAGGCTGGAGCAGGCGGTACGGCGGGCGTAGGTTTGCGCGGCTGGAGCAACAAGACCAAAGGTTGAAGATGCAGCTTGGCCGTTGGATTAGCATCAAACGGTCAGTGCAGCTACAATCATCTATTGACTAAGTTGACAAAGCCTTGCGTACGCGTTAACTTAGTAGGCCCACAAGTCAGCCTCCAAATCTGGTGGGTCCCAGCTAGCAGGGGAATCAATTTTTTCGCGTAATAAGGTGGCACTTCCTTGCGTGCGTAGATGTTTTCTGATTTTTAATTTCTTCTTTTTCGAGTTTGAATAAAAAAGAAAACAATTTAGCATCTTCGGTACAATCTATATTTTCATGAAAAGGAACATAATAAAGCTGGTGGGTCCTAGCTATCAGGGAGAGGAAACTTTTTATTTCCGCGTAATAAAGGAAGCACTTACTTGCGTGTGAAGATGTAGCTGGTGGGTCAAACCCGTCGGGGGAGAAATTATTTGTTTTTGCATAATACGGGGGCACTTTCTGCGTGCGGCCATGGGCCATGTGGGTCCCTACTATTAGCCAATCCACGTACATGCCTCATCCGATGGCTGCCGTTTGTTGACAAAGTTGACCACGCCGCGCCGAGAGAACCAACGCAGTGAATGATGGCGAGTATTACGAATGGAACGACCTGGAGCCGGCGAAGACATAGTAGTGGATGCCCACGCGGAGGGGAGTATGAGGGTTCACTGGTACGGCTGTGGTGTGAGGCTGTCGTCGCCGGTGAAGAACAGGAGGCGTTGGTGAGTAGAGGAATGGCCTGGATGGTGTTAGGGAGTAGAGTGGGCCGGTGAAGTCACAAGGCAAAGACAGCCACGGGAGGCGGTAGCAGGCGGTACCGCCGGCGGTGGTTTGGGTGGCTAAAGCAAGAATATCCGAGATTGAAGAAGCACTACAGTTGTTGGATGGACATCCAACGGCAACTGCTACTAGAATCATGTCTTGATTATAAGTTTACAAAGCCTTCCGTATGCCTTAGTAGGCCCACAAGCCTTCCATACGCGTCACTGACTATAATTCTAAAAAAAATAGTAGGCCCACAAGTGAGCATCACATCTATGGCAGAGAACCCATTTGCGATTTGTAATAGTGTACAACCCATTTTTGAATTCTAATGGAATTTACTACAACCCATTTACACCCTGTTAAAATTACAACCCATTTTCTAGCCAGGACAACGATTAATAATTTCAACCAACCTCTCAAAATAGAATTCAACCAAAAATCCCACATTTTGATGGGATCCGAAAAAAATTATCCCGAAATTTCGAGTCAGATTAAATATAATTTCAAAATGAATTTGTATTAGGTAAAAATCTAAAGAAATAATGTGCGCGCAATAAGTAATGAAATTAAAATTTCCAAATTCAACCAATAATATTTTTGAAACTAATTACATGTTTGGTGCGTTTTTGTATATTTACAACCCAGTTTTTATAATTACATCCCATTTATTATATCTTAAAGCCCATTTTCTTGTTAGGCCTAATGTAGCCCTCATAGGAAAGATTTACAGCCCAGCGGGGCAGAGAATAACAAGTTGACCTGGGTTGGGTATTCCGCAAAAAAAGTATAGCTGGGCTAGCCATTTTCACCTTGAAAAAATAATATATGGGTTGGATATTTGGTCGACATAAAATAATATCCTGGGCTAGACGGTCCACAGCCCGCCCAGTTGATACCCTGCTCCTATGAACAACAACAAAAGCATCGCTCAAGAAAAACTCCGCTTACACCTAAAAAAGCAAATACTGCTCGAGCTGCTGGGTCCCAACTATCGGCCGCTCCTTGTGCAATTCTCTCATTTATTGACTATAGGTTGATGATGGTGTGGGACCGTGATGTCAGGAAACTAGGAGCAAGAAATTTCTTTTATAGTTGTATACAATAAGGAGGAACTTGCACACGTATGGCTATGGCCCTAGTGGGTCCCTACTGTCATCATGTCCAAATAAAGTCATCTCATGATTCCTCATGTTTGTTGACCATGTTGACAATGCTCAGTGTCGGTGGAAACGACACCTATGGGATCACCGGGAATCCCTTCTACGGTTGGCGGGCGCGGGGCTGTGGGAAGAGCGGGTTTAAGAGACCAACACGGGAAACTTATCCAGGTTCGGGCCGCAAGTGATGCGTAATACCCTACTCCTGCTGGCTTGTGTTTATCTGGTGTTCTTGGACTAGCTACAAAGCATGCAGGGTCCAAAAAGTCTGAACCCTCTCTCTGTACGCCGCGGGCCTCCTTTTATAGTCAAAGGGGCTGCCACAGTGGCACACAGGAGGTGGAAAGTTGTACAGTAGTCGAGTTTATCTCTGGCATCGTAGGACAAAACGCATTAAATGCGCTACTTAGAGTCCTCTTGCTTTATCGGGGACGGTAATGAGGCTCATCCTGTCCGTCGCCGCTTCGCCTTGCTTTGCCACGCATCTAGGCCAATGAGGCATGCAGCGCCATGTAGGCTGGCTGGCTGCTGAGCTGGTGTGGTAGCAGGGTCTTCATGAAGATTTGCATTCCACCATGTAGGTGCTTGACCAGTTGGCTTAGGAGCCATGTACTGCCACGCATGTACCTGCTTAGTTGGTGGGTCGGCCGCTGAGCTGGGGCAGCGACGGGGCGGCAAGGCCTTGCCCTTGATCTTCTTGTCGATATTCCCTGCAAGGGTCTTGCAAGGGGCCTTGTGGGCGCCCTCGGCAAGAGTCTTGCCGGGGTCTCGTAGGTATCTTCGACAGGAGCCTTGCCGGGGCCTCGGGGGCATCCTCGGGAAAGGATCTTTGCCAGGGCCTCGTGGGCATCCTCGGCAAGGAGCCTCGCTGTTGTCTTGTTTTCTGGCTCCTACCTAGGCCTCGCAGGCCTTTTTTCTTCACAAAGATCTGCATGCCACTTTGGAGGCGCCTCCCGAGCCTTGGTTCCAATGTGGTTGATGGCGTCGGAACTCCTAGACTCAAGGGTGGCAGCCTTGTTGGTGTTGGGTAAGTTCCCCCGGCAAGGCTCTTGCCGGGGCCTGTGAAGGCCGCGCCGGGGGAGTTTCACCTCGCCCCTCTGCTCTTCATGCTTCCGGTCTTGAGCACGGTTCTGGTAGTCTTGTGACTTTGCTTGCTCTTGCCACCTTGGCCGGCTGGTGCGTTACCGCAATCGCTCACAAGACAAGTAAAGGGGTGCAAAAAGGACCCCTACTTTTGTACACCGACAGGAGCCCCTAGGCCTGGGCCACATATAAGCGTGGGGCGTTATTGGGCCAGGCCCAGAACGGTGCGCGGGCACGCGAGGCAGAGTTTTTACTGCAGTAACTCCCTCGCTCGCTGCGCTTCCCCACGACCCGCGTTGAATGCGTGACGCGGGGGTCGTGTGTGGGGTGACCGAAGCATGCTTGCGTCATCCTGCGATGAATAGTAAAGAGGCGGCTTGCGTGTCCCTTTAAAACTACTGGGTTGCTGCTCATTTACTCTCTTTGCCTTGGAACCGTCGATCCTCGTTTCCCACTATGCCTGCCCCTTGCGCCACGTACGCCGCATGCGTGGCATGGGGTAGGTGACAGACACACGGGATATGGGAAGGCGTGCGGTGGCTGATACTTACGCGCCTTTGATTGGGCGGGGAGGGCAGTCGATGGACTTGCTCGTTGCCACTTAATGAGCCAGACCTGAACGGGCTCTATAGAGGCATAGAGCTAGTCTTTTGGCCTCCCCCGCCCAGCTATAAAAAGGGGACTCAGGGGGAGGAGGAGGAGGAGCATCTCCTCGCGTTCCCCTTCGTCTTCATTCTCCATCCACTGCCATGGTGCGAGAGCGTGGCCGCGGCCGCTCTTCCGTGGAGGCGACCAGGTCCTCCTCCCGCCAAAGGGCTGCGACGGTCAAGGGAGAGCCAGCCGCCCAAGGCGAAGGCCATGCTCGAGGTGGGGGCGCCGGACAGGGCCGCGGTCGGCGAGGCGGTCGAAGCAAAGGTGGTCGTGGCTGAGGCGGGCGTGAAAGGGGGCATCCGCGTCATTGCCATCCCCGTCACCACCTCCGCCACCGTCTCCTCCTGCTTCGTCGAGCGGCCACGTCGGGGACACGGTGCTGGAGTTCATCCTGCAGGTGCGCGAGCCGCCGCGTAGCCACCTTCGCCTTCCCGAGGCGTTCGCGAGGGTGCTGGAGATCAACCAGCGGCCGAGCATAAGGCTTCACATGAAGGGGTGCTGCAACGGCGATATGTGGGTGAACACAGGGTTCCCCGCCCCTCATGTGATGTTCCTTCATCGGGGTTGGAAGACCTTCGCACGTGCCCACTGCTTGATGAAGGGGCACGTTCTCTGCTTCAAGTTGGTGGAGAGCGACCTGCTCTCTGTCAAGGTCTTTGGGTGCTTAGGACACAGGCTAGGGTGCTGCACAGAGAGCTCGACCAATGACGAGAGCTCCTTCTCGAGCGGCGACGAGGAGGGAACCAGCAGGGAGGACAACAGGGACGGGTCCGACTAGGCGTCGGACGCCCCGTCCCTTGGCGGAGCTGGCAGCAGCAGCATCTGCACCTGGCCCTCTCTCCTGGCAGAGCGATTTGCCGGGGGTGGGGCCAGCTCCTTGAACTTCTCGGGCCGCTTTTTTGGTGGTCAAGGCTGGGGTCGAAGAAGACGAAGAAGGCGGGTGGCGGGCCGTCAACTTGGAGTACGATGGCACCGACGCCTTCGCCGTGTATTGCCGGTCCGCTGCCTCATCTTTCGGCTTCTTCTCCGGCACCGTCATCACCACCCTTCTCTTGGTGTCTTCTACTGCTCGTACCTTGCCTAGGCGCTCCTTTTGCCCCCTGCTGTCCCGATCTGCTTCATGAGGAGAGGGACAAGAAAGGGATTACAGGCATCTTATCTCTTTTTAGTTTTTAAGCCTACGGGCACTTGTCAGATTTAAACCTTGTAACCCACTTGCTCGAGCTCACACTCCGTATGAAATGCACTTGTTAACAACGTATTAATGAAGAAAAGGGGTGTTTGCTGGGTTCTTTTGTGTGCGAGCGAGGCTCACACTAAGGATTGAATCCTTGTTATCTTAAAATAAACATCGTTACCCGGCAACAGACCTTGTCGTCCTCCTGCTCTATAGCTCGACTACACTCACGCCCTAGGCGGAGGTAGGGGCAAAGTAGGATTAGGCTCTTCGTTTGTTCTCTTTCCATCGCACTACAACCAAGTTCTGGCCCAAAGAAAGGTCTTTAGACATGGGAAAGAGGGAGTACGGCGGTATAAGAGTGAGCGAGGCTTCGTACGTTCAAGTTCCATATGCAAGTGGAGAGTGGGGGGTGAAAGACTTATCTGATTTTGTAGCCCCCGCCAACCTTGGCTTGTCGTGGTCGGATCTCTGGATCTGCAGCCCCCGGCAACCTTGGCTTGCCGGGGTTGGGGCGTCGGTCTGTTTCCTTTCCTCCAAACAGCTCAGCAGAAACTCCCGCGCATCCTGCGAACCAAAAGAAGAGACGGAAGGAATAGAGAGACGCACACTCATCCTCTGTGCTAGGAGTTAGTTGCCGCTAAGCACTATCAACCCTAACAAGGAGAGAGACTCAACCTAGCATGCATGCTAAAACTTAGGGCGTCAGCGCTTCATTTATTTATGCTCAGGGTCTGCGCCTAGCTCTGCACATAGGGTTACATGCCTTGCCGGCAAGGCTAGTACAAAATGGGGGTTGCCGGGGCTCCCGGCAACCGCGCCTTAAGGGTAAAACTTGCGAAGATGTTCGATATTCCAGGAGTTGCACACTGTAATGGCATCTTCGGTCTCCAGGTGGACAGCGCCGGGCCTGGTGACTCACATTACTCGATAAGGGCACTCCCACTTCGGCGTCAACTTGTTTGAATTCTTGGCGGATTGAATCCGCCAAAGAACAAGGTCGCCTTCCTCAAGGCTTCGGGTGTGAACCTTGCGGCTATGATATCGGCGCAAGGCATGCTGGTAGCGAGCGGCTCGCACAGCAGCCCGAAGACGATCTTCCTCAAGGAGCGTTACATCCTCTTGGCGCAACTGCTCTTGCTCAAGCTCATCATAAGCGAGCACTCGAGGTGACCCGTATATGAGTTTCGTGGGGAGGACTGCCTCTGCCCCGTAAACCAGGGCAAATGGTGTCTGGCCAGTAACTCGATTTGGCATCGTTCTGATCGACCAAAGAACTGTTGGCAACTCATCAACCCAGCGCCTTCTGCACTTGTGCATCTTGTCAAAAGTCCTAGTTTTGAGGCATTGCAACACTTCTGCATTTGCCCTTTCGGCCTGGCCGTTACTTCTGGGATGGGCAACAGAAGCAAAACAGACCTTGCTGCTGAGGTCTTGAATGTACTGCATGAAGGTGCGGCTCGTGAACTGCGTGCCGTTGTCGGTGATGACTCTGTTGGGCACACCAAAACGGCAGACTAGCCCCTTGAAGAACTTGACAGCCGACTATGCTATCACCTTTCTCACTGGTTCCACTTCCGGCCACTTTGTGAACTTGTCGATCGTGACATACAAGTACTCAAAGCCCCCGATAGCGCGGGGAAAGGGGCCCAGTATGTCGAGCCCCCAAGCTGAAAATGGCTAGAAAAGAGGGATTGTCTGAAGGGCTTGGGCTGGTTGATGAAGCTTCTTTGAATGGAACTGGCACGCTTCACACTTGGTTACTAGGGCAGTTGCATCCTGAAGGGCGGTGGGCTAAAAGAAGCCTTGTCGGAATGCTTTGCCGGCAAGGGCTCACGACCCTAGGTGGGAGCCACACATGCCTGCGTGTATTTCTGCCAACAACCTCATTCCGTCTTCTCGAGGAATGCACTTCAACTTCACACTGTTCGGTCTCCTTCTGTACAGGGCATCATCCACAAACTAGTACATGCTGGACCGATGGGCTACTTTCTCTGCTTCTTCTTGTTCCTCAAGAAGCTCCCCTGTTTGGAGGAAACAGACGGTGGACTGTGCCCATGCTGGAGCCTGGGGCTCGATGGTAAGGACTAAAGGCACAACTTCGACGGTAGGGGCAACTGCCTCTACGGCCAGGGCATGAGGCCCTGCTAGGGGTTGTTGCTCTCCGGCAGGCTTAGGACACCCGGAAACGTCCTTGCCGGTGGCTCCTGGGAGCTTGGCGAGAAAGTACTTGCCAGGGCCCGCCTTCCTTCGCTTGTTCTGCCCTGCTAATGGCTCGATGGACAGTTGAGTTAATTGAAGCACAAAGGTACCTGGTTCCATAGGCAACTTCAGGGCAGCGCGCTTCGACAGGTCGTCAGCAATGCTGTTCTCCGCTCGGGGGACATCCTCTGCTTGCAATCCGTCAAAATTCTCTTCCAACTTCCTCACTTCATCCACGTAGGCTTCTATCAACGGTCTCTGGTAATCCTTGTTGACTTGCTTGACGACGAGCTGCGAATCACCCCTGACGATGAGCTTCCCGATTCCGAGGTCTGCCGCGATCCTGAGACCGGCCAGCAGTCCCTCGTACTCCGCCGTGTTGTTCGTTGATTTTTCCCAGGGAAAGTGCATATGGATTACGTACTTGAGGCGCTCTCCGATGGGCGCGACGAGTAGCACGCCGGCACCAGCACCTTGGAGTGAGAAGGCTCCATCGAAGTACATAATCCACTCACTGCTCATCTCCCTGCCGGGAAGGGTGGTCTCTTGAATCTCCTCGTCGGGCGTTGCGGTCCATTCTGCTATGAACTCTGCCAAGGCTCGGCTCTTGATCGTTGAAGTACTTTCAAACTGAAGGCCAAAGCTCGACAGCTCCAATGCCCACTCCACAATCCTCCCAGTTGCATCTGGGTTGTGCAAGATTCGTTGCAATGGGAGGCGGGTGACAACGGTGATCTCATGTGCTTGGAAATAGTGGCGCAACTTTCTCGAGGCCATGAGGAGGCCGAAAAGTAGCTTCTGCATACCAGAATATCTTGAACTAGCCCCCTGCAAAAGGGAACTGAGAAAATAAACTGGGTGTTGCACCATCTTCTTCTTCTGTTCAACTTCGCCCATCTGCGCAGACTCTGCCTTGCCGGGGGTTCCGCCTTGCTGGTGTCAAGCCCCACCGGGGAGGGCCCCGGCCTATCATCTGACGGCTCCGCTACTGCCACTTCTTCTCCTTCGAGTTCCCTCTATGGCACTAGCACAGCACTGACCACTTGATTCGTTGCCGCTAAGTATAGCAGCAACGACTCTTGTGGTTTAGGTGCGACTAGTATCGGCGTGGAGGAAAGGTACCTCTTCAAATCTTGCAGTGTTGCCTCTGCCTCCGGAATCCACTTTACTGGACCCGCCTTCTTCAAAACTTTGAAGAAGGGGAGGGCGTGCTCAGCAGATTTGGAGATGAACCTACTCAGGGCAGCAACGCAGCCGGCGAGCCTACAGATGTCCTTGACCCATTTTGGCGCCTCAATCTGCTCAATTGCCTTGATCTTGTCGGGGTTCGCCTCGATCCCACGCTGTGACACAAAGAACCCGAGAAGCTTGCCGGACGGAACGTCGAAGACACACTTCTCAGGGTTGAGGTTGAGGTTGATCTTGCGCAAATTTGCAAATGTTTCCTCTAAGTCTTGCACGAGCGTGTCCCTGTCCTTGGTTTTGACCACTATGTTGTCGATATAAGCTTCCACATTTCTATGTAGCTGGGGCTCAAAACCAATTTGGACCGCTCGGGCAAACATCGAACCAGCGCTCTTCAACCCGAAAGGCATTCGGACAAAACAGTACGTACCACATGGGGTGATGAACACGGTCTTATCTTCGTCTTCCTTCATCATGAAGATCTGGTGGTATCCCGAATAGGCATCGAGGAATGACAGCAGGTCACACCCGGCAGTGGAGTCTACAATCTGGTCGATGCATGGTAGAGGGAAAGGATCCTTTGGAAAAGTTTTATTAATATCTGTGTAGTCAATACACAGCCTCCACTTCCCATTCGCCTTACGCACAACCACCGGATTGGCCAACCACGTGGGGTGGAGTACTCTTCTAACCAGCCCTGCCGCCTCCAACTTCTTGATCTCTTCGATGATGAACTCTTGTCACTCCAAAGCTTTCTTCCTGACCTTCTGCTTGACGGGCTGCGCATGGGGACAGACAGCAAGATGGTGCTCAATCACCTCTCTGGGAACGCCGAGGATGTCGGATGCTTGCCATGCAAACACATCGACATTACGCCCTTGAGGAAAAGCTGACGGCGGCAGCTTTCCTATTCTTTGTCGAGGGTGGAGCTTATAGTAAAAGCCCCGCCCGTGCCGTCCTCCTTGACGAACACCTTCTTGGTTTTTGGTGGTCTCCCGAGGAGGTCTTGCATCGTCCGCCTCGCGAGGCTTGGACCCTCGCGAGGGTCTTGGTTGCCTTGTCGACGAAGATGGGCCGCGACTCTTTGCTTGGCCACACGCCAGGCCATAGGCAGGCAAGTCTGGGGACCCCCGTTCCCAGAATGCCGACAGTAGCCCCCGGGCCCAAGGTGCGCTTGGGCTTGGCTTTGTGGCGAAGCCAAGGGTCAAGTTCGGAGCACCGCGGGCCCCAAAAGCCCGCGGCCTCGGTCGATGCGTGGTAGTTGATTGGACGTGGGCGTCTCCGCTTCTCCACGCTGCCTCGGCAACTGCTTGCCCTGACAAAGGCTGGCGCGGGCAGTTCTTTCCTTCATTGCCTCTTCCTTGCCTCGCTCCAGATCCCCTTTCTCGCTCTTTGCCGCCGCTATCTCCAGATCTGTTCCATCCTTGCTCTGCATCTGCCGCCCATGGCGCCTCGCAAGGTCAAGACTTCCTCAACACCGGCTTGGTATGAGCCGGCCCTCGAGGCGCCCACCGTCACGGTGAAGAGTCTTGCCTCCGTGTGCCTGCTGACAGCGGGCGAGGGCAATGAGTGGGGGAAGACGGAGCTCGGACTCACATCCAACGAGCCAGAGCCTGAGGGGAGCACCTTCTTCCCCTTCTTCTCGAGCAGCGTCGCCGTCGGGTTGGTTCCTCCTTCTTTGATTTCTTTTATGAAGTCCTCGACCACTACGGGCTGCAGGCGTTGCATCTCCATCCCAACTCTATCCTCCTCTTGTCCATCTTTGCCTACTACTGCGAGGCATACCTGGGCGTTATGCCGTCCGTGGTGCTCCTTCGCCATTTCTTCTTTCTCCACGTCAGTGGCAAGCACACCTCCGGGTGTGCTAATTTTGTTGCGTGCGGCAAGGCCAACTCGATCTCGAGCACCGGGAAGAGGGCCGACAACATCCGATCCAAATGGGTCATGATGGACGCCCAGCGCGCCGACCCGCGTCTGGCGTTATAGCAACAATGCCCGCTCCCAATGGGGGTGGCCCAAGGCGGAGCTTGTCGACGAGCGGGCATCATTGGTGCTGGGGCAAATGATGACCGACCTGAGGCCGGGCAACGCGAGGGCGGCCAAGGTAACGGGGGCAATGCTCCTGAGGGAGTTCTTGACGCTGCGGGTTGCTCCACTCCAGGCGCGCGCGCGCCCCCCTCTGGGAGCTTGACGAAGAGGAGAACAAGAACCGCGTGAGGCCAGGGGACCTGCCTGGCGACGAATTGGACGCCGTCCTGCGCCTCATAGTCGGGGACAACCAGGAGTACCCACCTAGCGCTTTCGTTCCCCTGTTCCAACGCAGGGATCGGGGGAAATTTGTCGCCTCCAGGCCGACCTTTGATGCACACGGGCTGGTGCCGCCAATGCCTCCGGGAGTTCCTACGGCGTAGAAACCGGTGGATGTGTCTTCTAGTGAGTCTCGCGGAGAGGGAGAAGAGGAGGAGGACTCGGAGAAGACCCTGGAAGAGGTGGGGGAGACTTCCCCCCTGAGCAAGGCCGAGATTCTCCGCGCCCTTCCTGATGATGCCGACACCGACACCTTCCAAGGGGAGAGGGAGCAACCCCTCATCCCGACGAAGGTTAGGTCATCGCTGGTAGCCCGTGGTGCCGCCCCCGCCCTGGCACCTCCAGGGGCAGGCTCTGGTTCTGTCTCTACTCCGCCTGGCGCCACCGTAGCCCGGACGCCTGCTCCTCAGGTCCCGAAGCTGCCAGACTTCAAGCTTCCCAAGCGGTCAGTGGAATACATCGCAGTGGATCGGTAAGTGTCTTAAGCTTCGCCTTGTCCTTGTTTGTACTCGTTGTTTCCTGATGCTCGCCCCTGGTTGATCAGGCCGACATCTTCGGTGAAGAGGAGGAAGGAAGACGCAGCGGCCGTGCCTCCCGCGGAGAAAGGAGGCAACAACGCCCGCATCTCCCTGACCCGATCATCCTCGCGGGGCCAAGAGGAGCATCGCCACGTGGAGTCAGCCCCCATGGCCCCGCTGGCTCCGGAGGTGCCGGTACTTGGCACGGCTGACGAGGTCCCAGCTGCTCCGGAGCCCGCGGTCTCCCAAGCCCTGGTGATGATGTCGCTTCCTCCCACTGCTGCATCTCCACTCCCTGGTCCTTCCGCTCCTGCTGTCGTCTTGGAACGTGCCCTTTCGGAGATGACCCAGCTACAGGAGGATGTCCTGAGCGCGGACCCGCGCCTGGTGGCCGGGCGTCTGGAGTTATCCTTTGGCTGGCTTCACTCTGACCTGGCAGTTCGCGTGGCGCTGGGGCAGGCTGCTGCGGCTTCCGAGAAGGAGAAGCAAGGAGCCGCCAACTCTTCAGCCGATCGTGAGGCAGCGCTAAAGGACGCCAAGGCCGCCCGGGACCACTGCCAAGTGTTGGAGGGCGAGCTGCAGAGCCTGCGCGACAAGTACGCCGAAGAGGTGCGCTGCCGCCAAGCAAAAGAGGAGGAGATGAAGGCCCGGGAAGAAGCCATCAAGAACCGTGATGCTGAGTTGGCGGAGCTGGGGAAGAAGCAGGCCGCCGAGCGCAACCGGTTGGAAGAGTTGGAGCGGAAGATGGGGACGAGGGAGGCCGATCTTGATGCCAATGCGTGAGTCCTGGCGGAAGACCACGTGGCCTTTGCCGATCTCGAGAAGAGGTCTTGCAAGGCACTGAAGACGCTCTACGAGCACGGCCTGGAGAAGCCTATGGACACCGACGAGGACGGCCCCGCCCAGCTGCTTCCTCTCGTGGTGAAGGCGCTTGAGGAGGTCGTTGATGGTCTCGGTCCCATGGCGGAGGCAGAGGCTCGCATCCTGTCTTCAGCCGCGCTGACTCGCGTCTTTAGCCACTTGCACCTTCGCGACTCCAACGCTTGCCTTGACGAGCTGCTGGAGCGTGTAGCTGAAGATCAATACGAGGCTGCTGTCGCGGTCGTGCATGATCAGGTGGGGGCCTTGCTGAGGAGGTTCCGCGGCTTCATCTCTGCTCCTCTGTCTGGCGTCGTCGACCTTGCGGCTGGTGGTGAAGACAAAACCGCTCACGAGGGAGTGCCTTCCGCAGGCGACGTCGACGTCTAGAGGTGACCCGCGGCCATTCCGTTCCTGCGACATGTATCAGGCCTCGTGGAGGCGTTTAGACTTTTTAATTTTGTACTGTGAGGACAATATGCTTCTAATATTTTCTTTGAGATTTCGCGATTTCCCTCCTATTTGCTTTGCGTTCTGCGTCGGCAGAGCCCGGCCCCGCGCATACCTCAATCGTCATTGGGCCAACCGGAGACCAGGATGGACCAAGGAGTGAGGGGCTACGTGACCAGTTAGGCTCCTGAGTCGCGATGCTCAGGAGTCCCCCTTGATGCGCAAACAACATATAGGGAGAGTTCGTGGGGGTAGATTAATGTTCTACGTCGGCAAGGCCCGGCCCCGCGCATACCTCAACCACCATTGGGCCGACCGGAGACCAGGACGGACCAATGAGTGAGGGGCTACGTGACCAGTTAAGCTCCTGAGTCACGATGCTTAGGAGTCCCCCTTGACGTGCAAACAATTCACATACCTGCCCTTGCCGAGGCCTCGGGAGGGGCGCGCGATGCCCAGGTCCGGGGACCTGGTTAGGTGGCGTGCGCTTGGGCATGACCCGAGCGCAGCCCCCATGCCCAGCCCCCATGCGCGGCTTTCCCGAGGGGAGGCATTGCGGTAAGGCTGGGCGCTGAGCTCGGGGCTCCCTGAGGTTGGCACGACCGTGGGGTCGCCTTCAGTTGTTTATCACCAGCACGGAGCATAGTGCTTCCGCTTGTGCACGGGCATAGCCGCTCCTCGACAGTGTCGATAGCTAGCGCGGAGCATGGTGCTTCCACTTGGGCGTGGGATGGGGGGCCTCCGGGAGGAGCCCCGGGCGTCTGATCCATACGACACGTGGCTTGCACCCAGGGCTGCGAGGTGTATCTGGGCACTCGTGAGCGGTCTGGGACTCACGAGGCCCTACCTCAAGGCGGGTTGCGCCTGGTCTTGAGTCTTGGTGACTGTGTGTTCCTGCAAGGCAGTTAGATGCAAGCACTCTACGTCCTTAGGTCCCGGCCCTCGAGCGAGCTCAACCACCGCTGGTATGCCAGGTCGCGATGCCGTGGTCAAGGCCAGGGGGTGAGGGCTGGAGAGCTAGTAAGAGCTCCTGAGTCGCGATGCTCAGGAACCCCCCTTTTAACGAGCAAGCGAATTGTATAGGACGAACATGCACGTGGCGGGTAGCAATCGAGCAGGCGATAGCCGTTGGCAGGTTAAGCATGAAGAGCAGATCGACTTGGATAAATGTTGGAAGATACATGCCACCGGGTCTGGCCCGGGCGGCTTAGGGATGATGCAGCCCGAGGGGCGCCCCCAGCAAGGTAAGCTAAAGATTTAAGCAAGAGGGACCCATGTGGCTTGGGAATAATGCAGCCTGAGGGGCGCTCCCAGCTTAAACGAACTTGGAAGATGTCACCTGGTTCTGTAGACGAAGTAGAGTTGGTGCAGCTGAAGCTGCGCGTTGAAGGAATGGATCCTCATGAGCCACCGGGACCCTGAGCCTCGGGAGGCTCTGGGGGTTCAGGAGGTTCCCTGAAGACCATCTCCATCTCCTCCAAGACGGCGTGGAACCTGGCCTCCTGAGCCGCCAGGACTTGCCACTCGTTGCGCTGATAGGCCGACGCCACACTTGGCAAGCCGAAGGGCTTGCTAACATAGCTGTGTGGTTGGCCCTCACAGTGGCCCACACGCGATGGCCAGAAGCGCTCCTGAGATGCGACCCTGTTGAGCCCTGGGACGTCGACGCAGACACGCAGCCCGACATCCTCGCCTGATGGGGAGCTGAGCCTTGTGAGTGGCTGTGGCCGCGCATGGCTCTTGCTTCTAGCAGTTCCTGGGTGGTCTTGGTGATGAACTCCTGGGTGGTGGGCACTCCTTGCCCTGTGCTCTCCTGAGGAAGGTGTGCCATGAGGCACGCTTCCAAGTGGTGCCCAAGCGCCCCCTCGTGAGGTTGGCAAGGTCTGAGGCTCTCGAAAAGAGAGCCCCCGAGCCCTGCCTAAGGAAGGCGTCGGGCGCGCTTTCCTATGCGGTGGAGGGAGGTGCCCCTGGAGCGGGCCCTGATCCTGATGAGGCTCTTGCCGCGACGCCATCCTATTGGGGTCCTGTGCAGCATGGCAGCTTCTTCTTGGGGATGGTCTCCATAGGGCCTTCACTTCTGATGTCGGGGTCGTCGATTGCTGCGGCTTGAAAGGCGCGCTCAAGGGAGCACACCGCGTCCCTCTCTTCACATGGGACCATGATGATCCTCTGCTTCCTGGCATCTTGAGAACGTTGTAGCCGTGATGAGTGACTGCCATGAACTTGGCCAGGGCTGGATACCCGAGGATGGCATTGTACGGCAGGCGGATGTGCGCAACGTCAAAGTCGATGAGCTTGGTGCGATAGTTCTTGCGCTCCCCGAAGGTGACAGGCAGGCGGACCTGCCCTATCGGTGTGGTGGAACCGTCGGTCACTCCTGAGAAAGGCTTAGTTGGCTGGAGCTGCTCATATGGCACTTCGAGGTTGTCAAACGTGTCGACGGACAGGCGTTGAGCCCTGCGCCATCGTCGATGAGAGTCTTGGTGACTTGCACATTGCTGATGACTGGGGAACATAGCATAGGGAGGGCGCCAGTGGTGGCTGCGCACTTGAGCTGGTCTGCCGAGTTGAAGGTGATGGCACATTGGGACCACCTGAGCGGGCGCGTGGCCTCGAGCTTGGGGAGCGCCGCGTTCACCTCATGGCGAACTGTTTGAAGATGCGTTGAGAGGTGGGGCACAGGCACCGCCCAAGATGCAGGCGATCGCACGCGGCTCCTGGAAGCCCCCAGCCCCCTCGTCCTGGTGGTGGTCGTCGTTCCTCCTTGGTGGCGGCAGCGGGGGAAGACCGGCGTTGCCCTGGGGGCGATCCTCACGAGGCGGGTCCCTCCAGGCGCCCTCGCGAGGTTGGTCCTACCAGCGGTCCTCACGAGGCCGGTCGCGCCACTCCTGGCGCAGGCCACGGTCGTCCCAGCGTCCGCCTCCGCATCCTCCTCCGCAACCGTAGCCCTAGTCTTTGTGCTCGGGGCATCGACCGTAGCGTCCTTCCCATATGACTCTGAGCTCTTGGCAGTCGCTGGTGTTGTGGGTGTTCAGGTTGTGGAAGGCGCAGAACGGTCGGCCATTCTTGGATGACTCAGGCTGATCTCTGCCTCGCTTGGTGTTGGGCTCCGCTGCGAGCACCACTGCCTCTTTGCGCTTCACGTCCTTGGCCTTGGCCTTCTTCTCCTCCACTCCTGCAGCTGGCAGCTCAAGGAGAGAGAGGCGCCCTTCCTCAGCTCTTGCGCACTTGGTCGCCAGGTTGAACAGCTCCTGAGATGTGTAGAGCTCCTCGTGGATAGTGAGCTCTTCCTTCATCTTGACGTCACGGACGCCGTCCGAGAACGCGGAGATGATGGCTTCGTCTGTGACCTTGGGGATCTTGAGGTGGGTGTTGTTGAAGCGCTGGATGTACTTCTGGAGGGTCTCCCCTGGCTGTTTCTTGATACGGCGTAGATCACCCGCGGCCGGTGGGCGGTCGCGAGTGCCCTGGAAGTTGGTGACGAAGCGGTCGCGCATCTCGTCCCAGGAGGAGATCGAGCCGTGCTGCAGTTCGAGGAGCTGTGAGCGGGCCCCATCCTTGAGAGCCATGGGAAACCAGTTCGCCATGACTTTTTAAATCATTGTTGGCCGCTTTGATGCTTAGCTCATAGAGCTACAGGAACTCCGCGGGGTCGGCGGTGCCGTCGTAGCGAGGAGGCAGATCTGGCTTGAACTTGCCTGGCCAGGCAACGCTACACAGTTCGGGGGGGAAGGCGCGGCAGCCGGCCGTGGTCGCTGGGGCCCGCTTCTAAGGTGGAGCTTGGTCTTGGCGGGGTCCGCGCTGCGCCACTGCAGGCGGCACGCGGTCTTGACGAGGTGGTGCGGGGAGCGCCGGTGCAGCTTCTTTCTTGGCAGCTTCTTTCTTCAGGCGCGGGCGCCGGGCGCGGTGGATCACGCCATGGAGGCGCGCGCCTTGGTGCCAAGGCATCGTCTTGGGGTTGAGGCGGTAGAGTCATGCCAAGAGCCCCGTCGCCCGCGGTTGGTTGAGGGGGAGGCAGAGAGTGGGACGGCGCCGGAGAGCCCCCTGCGGCGCGGACGAGCTCGGCGACGCGGTCGAGCCACTCCTCATAGAGGTCGTCGACGGGGCGGTAACGCAGGAGCTCGTTCGCCGCGATGAGCGCGGCCCGTGCCTCCATGGGAGCGCGGTGCGCGTGAGACGAAGAACCGGCAGGGGTAAGTGATGGAGTAGCGGTGCGGCCGTCTTGCCGCACCGAAGGATGCAGCGAGGACGCCTGCTGCTCGTTCCCCGCGGGGCCGGTGGCAGCGTTGGCGGCGGGAGACGGAGAACGATGAGGTGGCCCGCCTACGGGAGCCGTCTGAGCGATGCGGGCGGAGAGGGCAGCCCGACGCTCAGCTCGAGCACGGCGAGCGTCCGCCATGGAAACGACGAAGCGATGGAGCAACGAACTGATGGAAGGGAAACTATGGCGCACCCCTACCTGGCGCGCCAAATGTCGGATGTGGGGTTCCGGCAACCCTTAAGGTTTAAACACTGGGGTGCGCGCAAAGTCTCTCCCTCCTACCGATCTACTCTCTAGCTCGCTAAGATCTTGCGCATAAACTTCGCAAATACGTAAAGACACGAGGTTTATCTTTGGTTCGGGCCACCGTTGTGGTGTAATACCCTACTCCAGTGTGGTGGTGGTGGATTGCCTCTTGGGCTGATGATGAACAGTACAAGGGAAGAACAGCCTCCTGAGGTTGAGGTGTTCTTGTGCTTGTGTATTTGAGGATGATCTGAACTAGTTCGGGATCAGTTGCCTCCTATTATGGTGGCTAGTCCTATTTACAGAGGCCCTGGTCCTCTTCCCAAATATCGAGCGGGAAGGGAGCCAACAATAGCGGGCAAATTTGAAGGGGGACAGCTAGTATAAGCTATCCTGACAAAAGCGGTCTTCGCCTGCGAAAAGCTCTATGGTGACGCCGTCTTGGGCTACACGATGACCTCCGCTTTATCATTCTCCTGGTCTTGGTCTCGTTGCACCAATATGGCAACCTTTGCCTGATGCCTCGGTCCTCTTCGCTGTGCTGGCCTCATTAGCACCAAAGAGGAAATAAGGATGCTGCGCGCACTGGCACCCGCCTGACACCCGCCTGGTACCGTTCGTCATGGCTCACGTAACGAGAGCCTTGTGAGGTTTGCCTTGCCTTGATAGCTCCGCTCCTCGTGAGCCTGCCTGGCTAGGCCACTCCCAAGGAGGTCTTGCGTCATCCGCCTCGCGAGGCTTGGACCCTCGCGAGGGTCTTGGTTGCCTTGTTGACGAAGATGGGCCGTCTGACTGCTGTAACCACGCTGTGGGCCGCAGTGCAAGCAAATCTGGGGACCCCGTTCCTAGAACGCCGACAGCAATGGCGATTCTTTGAATCGCCTCTCGGTAGAGCTGGTCAGCACAGATGAGCGCGTCTTTCTTGTCAGAGGGGACGGTGATGATGGTCAGCGGCCTCGGCATCTTCAATGTGTTCTAGGCGTAGTGTGACGCCGCCATGAACTTGGCTAGCGCTGGGCGGCCAAGGATCTCATTGTATGGCAAGGGGATCTCGGCGACATCCAAAACAATCTTCTCTGTCCTATAGTTCAGCTCGCCCTCAAATGTAACGGGCAGCGTGATTTTACCTTTCGGTTGGCTCATTCCCGGGTTGACCCCTTGAAACGTGCCCATCTCCTCGAGATCTCCATCAGGAATCTGCAACCTCTTGATCACATCAGGCAAGATCAAGTTTAGACCGGCCCCACATCAACCAGTACTTTCGTCGCCTTGAGGTTGCGTATTGTTGGCGAAACCAACAACGGCAAACACCCGACCGCAGTTTTGTGATCAGGGTGGTCCTCAGCGTTAAAAATGATGGGTGTGCGGTGAGGGAGTCCTGGGCTAAGGGGTCCTCGGGCGTCTGGCCAATTATCCATGGGCCGGACTGATGGGCTGTGAAGACGTGAAGGCCGAAGATTGTACCTGTGTCCGGATTGGACTCTACTTAGCTGGAAGGCAAGCTTGGCGACTGATTATGAAGATTCCTTCTTATGTAACCGACTCTATGTAAACCCTAGATCCCCCCGGTGTCTATATAAACTGGAGGGGATAGTCCAGAAAGGACACACATTACCATAGTTATATAGGCTAGGCTTCTAGGGTTTAGCCATTACAATCTCGTGGTAGATTAACTCTTGTAACACTCATATTCATCAAGATCAATCAAGAAGGAAGTAGGGTATTACCTCCATAGAGAGGGCCCGAACCTGGGTAAACATCGTGTCCCCCGTCTCCTGTTACCATCGATCCTAGACGCACAGTTTGGGACCCCCTGCCCGAGATTCGCCGATTTTGACACCGACATTGGTGCTTTCATTGAGAGTTCCACTGTGCCGTCGACAAAAGGTTAGATGGTTCTTCAATCGTCGATAATGACACTGTCCAAGGAGGAACCTTCCTCCCCGGACAGATTTTTGTGTTCAGCGGCTTCGTACTGCGGGCCAACTCGCTTGGCCATCTGGAGCAGGTCGACAGCTATGCCCCTGGCCATCAGGTCAGATTTGGAAGCTTGAACTACGTCGCGGACGTCCGCGGATACTTGATCTTCAACGGATTCGAAACCGCTGCGACCGCTCCCCCTCGCCCCGATGAACATGACTTAAATCTGTCATCAGATCACATCAAGGAGATGGTTCCTGTCGCTGCAACGGCCTTAGAACCGAAACAGATCATGTCATCCAAGGCCACAGAGTTCACGGTGTTCGAGCCGCACACAGACTCGACACCCCGCAATATATGCGTCAGTAGAACTTCAGACTCGTCTCCGGCTATAAGTTCCGGACCGTGTATGCCTGCAGACACCGAGCTAGATCGGTTATCGATCTTCGAATTCGGCGCCGCAGACGTTTCCCAGCACTAACCTTTGGGCGATGTGCTGAACTCTTTAAAGAATTTGTCCTTGGAGAAGGACTCGCAGCCGAACTATGTTCGGTTCAAGTTAGATGCTGATGATGGGGAATTTTGCTTCCCACCCACCATCCACTTCATAGCTACCATCGAGGACTTAACCGACGAACTTGATTATGGATCCGAAGACATCGACGGTATGGACGATGATGTCGACAAGGAGCAAGGCCAAGGTCCGCCATTCACTGGACGTTGGACGGCCACCTCTTCGTACGATGTGTACATGGTTGATACACCTAAAGGATCTGGCGACGACAAAGAAGAGCCTGACGCGAATAAACCCTCCGAGACACAGTCCAAATGTCGGCGCCCTAAACGCCGCTCTAAGCCTCGTCGCTCAAAGATGGCAACACTGGCACCAGAGAAAACAGTACTTCGGGCGATGCCGAAAACAATGAAGACCCTGTCGGAGCCGCATCCGAACAGGAGGGGCAAGACAACGAGCAAGTTAACCCTGGTAAACAGGCCACGCCCAATGACCCGGATGATGATAGTTATCGTCCACCCTCCGAGGATGATGAGAGCCTTGGCAATGAAGACTTCATCGTGCCTGAGGCACCCCTCGAGCAGGAGCGCCTTAAGCACCAGCTCATAGCTACTTCAAGAAGCCTAAAGAAGAAGCAGCAACAACTCCAAGCAGATCAAGACCTACTCATCGATAGATGGACAGACGTCCTGGCAGCCAAAGAATACGGCCTCAAGCGCCCAGCCAAGAGTTACCCAAAATACAGACTGCTACCTCAGTTCGATGAGGAGGCACCAGATCCCATACCTCCCTTGCGCAATGCGGACCGACCACCACGCGGTCGGGATAGTGCGGCAGACCGACCACCCCGCGGTCGGGATAAAACGGCAACTCAGGCTGAACAACAGCCCGCCCCACCGCCTCGCAAACACAGGGACAGACCAGCTCGGGACCATACATACGATCTTCAGCAGGAATTGGACAGTAGAGCAGGACACACCAGATCTATATACGGATCGCGAGGACGCTTTCCTACTCGGGATGACAGCTACCTATTCGGACGCGACAAACTTAATCACACCCGGGCCGATAAACACAGACGGACTTCGTCGGAGGTGCGCCGTGACGCGGCCAGAGGCGCCGCACACCCCCGCTGCTTCACCGATGAGGTACTGGATCACGAATTCCCCGAGGGGTTCAAGCCTGTCAATATTGAATCATACGACAGAACAACCGACCCCGCAGTATGGATTGAAGATTTTATTCTCCACATCCACATGGCTCGAGGAGATGACCTCCACGCTATCAAATACCTGCCGTTAAAGCTCAAAGGACCAGCTCGACACTGGCTAAATAGTCTGCCTGAGAACTCCATTGGCAGCTGGGAGGACTTGGAAGAAGCCTTCCTCGACAACTTCCAAGGTACATATGTCCGGCCACCCGATGTCGATGACTTAAGCCACATAGTTCAACAACCTGGAGAATCAGCCAGAAAATTCTAGACTAGGTTCCTAACCAAAAAGAACCAGATCGTTGACTGTCCGGACGCCGAAGCCCTAGCAGCCTTCAAACACAGCATCTGTGACGAATGGCTCGCCCGCCACCTCGGCCAAGAAAAGCCGAGATCCATGGCAGCCCTCACAGCACTCATGACCCACTTTTGGGCAGGTGAGGATAGCTGGCTGGCCCGAAGCAAAAACACAGCCAACGAGGCAGGCCCCTCTGAGGCCAAGAACAACACCGGCAAGCTCCGGCGCAATAGACACAAACGCCGAAGCAACAACGATAACACCGACGACACCACAGTGAACGTCAGATTCAGCGGCTCCAAGTCCGGCCAACGGAAGAAGCCCTACAAGAGGAACAATGAGGGACCTTCCAGTCTGGACCACATACTCGACCGTCCGTGCCAGATACACTGCACCCCAGACAAAGAAGCCAATCACACCAACAGAGATTGTTGGGTCTTCAAACAGGCTGGCAAGTTAAATGCCGAAAACAAAGAAAAGGGATCACAAAGTGAGGAAGAGGACGAAGAGCCCGGCAGCCGAACACCGAGGGGCGTAAGAAATTTCCCCCTCAAGTCAAAACGGTGAACATGATATACGCCACGCACATCCCCAGAAAGGAGCGCAAGCAGGCACTCAGGGACGTCTACGCGGTAGAGCCAGTCGCCCCAAAATTCAATCTGTGGTCATCATTTCCGATCACATTCGATCGTCGAGATCATCCAACTAGTATCCGCCATGGCAGTTCGGCCGCACTGGTCCTTGACCCAATCATCAACGGATTCCACCTAACATGAGTCCTGATGGATGGCGGAAGCAGCCTCAACCTGCTCTACCAGGATACAGTATGGAAGATGGGCATTAATCCCTCACGAATCAAGCCCACAAAGACTACCTTTAAAGGAGTCATACCAGGCGTTGAGGCCCACTGCACGGGCTCAATCATGCTGGAGGTGGTCTTCGGTTCTCCGGACAACTTCCGAAGCGAAGAGTTAATCTTCGATATCGTCCCCCTCCGCAGTGGCTACCATGCACTGCTCGGACGAACGCGTGATGTCTACTACACAACCTTCTTCTTGTAGACGTTGTTGGGCCTGCAAGTGCACATGTTTGTAGGACAGTAGCAAATTTCCCTCAAGTGGATGACCTAAGGTTTATCAATCCGCGAGAGGCGTAGGAGGAAGATGGTCTCTCTCAAACAACCCTGCAACCAAATAACAAAAAGTCTCTTGTGTCCCCAACACACCCAATACAATGGTAAATTGTATAGGTGCACTAGTTCGCGAAGAGAAGGTGATACAAGTGCAATATGGATGGTAGATAAATGTTTTTGTAATCTGAAAATATAAAAACAGCAAGGTAACAAGTGATAAAAGTGAGCGTAAACGGTATTGCAACGATAGGAAACAAGGCCTAGGGTTCATACTTTCACTAGTGTAAATTCTCTCAACAATAATAACATAGATAGAACATATGACAATCCCTCAACATGCAACAAAGAGTCACTCCAAAGACACTAATAGCGGAGAACAAACGTAGAGATTATGGTAGGGTACGAAACCACCTCAAAGTTATTCTTTCAAATCAATCCGTTGGGCTATTCCTATAAGTGTCACAAACAACCCTGGAGTTTTTACTAGAATAACACCTTAAGATACAAATCAACCAAAACCCTAATGTCACCTAGATACTCCATTGTCACCTCAAGTATCCGTGGGCATGATTATACGATATGCATCACACAATCTCAGATTTATCCAACCAACATAAAAGTACTTCAAAGAGTGCCCCAAAGTTTCTACCGGAGAATCAAGAACGTGTGCCAACCCCTATGCATAGGTTGCCAATGTCACGAAACCCGCAATTTGATCACCAAGACATATATCAAGTGTTCTCATAAAGACTCAATCCGATAAGATAACTTCAAAGGGGAAACTCAATTCATCACAAGAAAGTAGAGGGGGAGAAACATCATAAGATCCAACTACAATAGCAAAGCTCGGGATACATCAAGATCTTGCCATAGATGGAACACGAGAGAGAACACGAGAGAGAGAGAGAGATCAAACACATAGCTGCTGGTACATACCCTCAGCCCCGAGGGTGAACTACTCCCTCCTTGTCATGGAGAGCGCCGGGATGATGAAGATGGCCACCGGAGATGGATCCCCCCTCCGGCAGGGTGCCGGAAAGGGGTCCCGATTGGTTTTTGGTGGTTCTGGAGGCTTGCGGCGGCGGAACTCTCGATCTAATCTCTCTTCTGGAAGTTTTAGGGTACGACGGTATATATGGGTGAAAGGAGAACGTCGGTGGAGCTACGGGGGCCCCATGAGGCAGGGGGGCGCGCCCTCCACCCTCGTGACCGCCTCGTGGCTCTTCTGACGTGGGGTTCAAGTCCATCAGGTGGGTTTCCTTCCAAAAATAACTTCTCCAGCTTGATTTCGTTCCGTTTGACTCCGTCGATATTCCTTTTCCTCGAAATCTTGAAATAGGCATAAAACAAACAAATCTGGGCTGGGCCTCCGGTTAATAGGTTAGCCCCAAAAATAATATAAAAGTGGATAATAAAGCCCAATATTGCCTAAAACAATAGATAAAGTAGCATGGAGCAATCAAAAATTATAGATACGTTGGAGACGTATCAAGCATTCCCAAGCTTAATTCCTGCTCGTCCTCGAGTAGGTAAATGATAAAAAAGATAATTTTTGATGCGGAGTGATACTTTGGCATAACATCAATGTAATTCTTCTTACTTGTGATATGAATATTCAGATCCGAAAGATTTAATACAAAAGTTCATATTGACACAAAAATAATAATACTTCAAGCATGCTAACTAAGCAATTATGTCATCTCAAAATAGCATGGCCAAAGAAAGTTCATCCCTACAAAATCATATGGTTTGGCTATGCTTCATTTTCGTCACACAAAGATGTTCCCAACTTCTATACCCCCGATGACAAGCCAAGCAATTGTTTCATACTTAAATAATCTCAAACTTTTTCAACCTTCACGCAATACATGAGCGTGATCCAGGATATAGCACTATGGGTGGAATAGAATATGATGATGGGGATTGTGTGGAGAAGACAAAAGGAGAAAGTCTCACATTGACGAGGATAATCAACGGGCTATGGAGATGCCCATCAATTGATGTCAACATGAGGAGTAGGGATTGCCATGCAACGGATGCACTAGAGCTATGAATGCTCAACAAAAGAAAACTAGTGGGTGTGCATCCAACTTGCTTGCTCATGAAGACCTAGGGCATTTTGAGGAAGCCCATCGTAGGAATATACAAGCCAAGTTCTATAATGAAAAGTTCCCACTAGTATGAACTAGACAACTTATGTGTAACATCCCAAATTTTCAATTTGGAATGTTATACATTAAGTCATCATGCATATCATATTTTCTTGCATTTTGTTGATCCTAGAAATTTCACGCAACTCAAGGACCCTCGGAGAGAGTTGGAGATTTCATTATTTTCACATTTGAGTTCTCTCAAATTTTGAAAATAGGATCATTTGATTTTATTTATTTTATCTTCAAATATTTCTACTATCAAAATTTGAGAGAGGGAATAAAATGACTTTCCCAAAATAAAGAAGTAATGAAGGTTTAATAAAAAAATCAAATAAGATTTTTATTTTGGAGTTTTTCGCTTTTATTTGCCTTAGGGAAAAATGCGTGTTTTCAAAAATTGCATTTTTGCCTCGTGTTAAAGTCCATTTTGTTCGACTCATTTTTAGGAGTCGGGGAAAGTTTACTTTATTAATTTTGGAGTTCGTTTAGATTCTTTTTATTTATTTTTCTGCGCGCGAAACCGTTTAAAAAAGGGGTGAGCGCCTTGGGCCAAAGGCCCAAGCATAAAGCCACCGGCGTCAAGGCCAAGGCCATCATCGCACGACGCACCTAGGGGAGCCAGGAGCCCCAAGTTTCCTATTCTTTTACAAATCCTAGTAGAATTTGATCCCGCTTTTGTTATTCCGTTTTAATTCCTAGGATTCCTAATCCTAATCTATTTCTTGTCCCCTACCCCAAGCAAAACCCTCCCACCCCAATATAAATACCCAAGCACCCCCCTCCAACACATCAAATCAACTCTCCTCTCCTCCTCCGCAGCAAGAAGCAGCAGTGCCGCTGCCGCTTATAGCCGCGCCGCCGCCCCACCGCGCCACCCCACACCAAAGACCGCCGCCACTTGCCACCGCTTACTTGCCGCCGCTCGCCATTGCTGCTGAGCCCTCGCCTCTTCGAGGTACTAGCCCCAAGGCGTCACCTTTTCTTTTTTCCGTTCCGATTTCCGTTCCGGTTTTCTAGATCGGTTTTTCGTTTCGGTTTCTTTCTGAAACCCTAGATCGGTTTTTCTCGCCGGTTTTTCTTTCCGGTTTTGTTTAGCAAGCATCCGCCGGACCGTTCGTCCTAACGAACGAGATCACCGGTTATTCCCGGTTAACGAACGTCCGTTCGTTCAACCGTTCGTCGTTTTCTTTCTCATCGGATTTATCCCGCTACTTTTCTGATAGCGATTTCAGATCCGATCTTCTTCTAGTTTATTTTCTCGCTCGTTTATCGGAATCAGGTGATTCAAGCGCCTGGAGTTTCGTTTCAAAACCGCCGTTCCGACTAATCAACTTAAACAAAGTTTTGCTACTATAAAATTTGACTTAGTTTCAACTTGCTAGAACCGAGTTGTTTTCTTTCGTCGTTTGATTTTCATTGCTTTATTTGATTCGATTCTTTTGCAACCAGGGTTCTTAAGTTGAACTTTCTGGTCAGATCTTTTATTCGAGATTTACCTGTGCATTAGATGATTACTTATTGTATGTTTGTTGTTTGTCTGCGATAGATCACCCGGAGTGCGCCGCTTGTTATTTCGAATCTCTAGGTTTCGCGGATCATCAGCAAGGCAAGTAACACTTGATAATATCTTTTCTCATACCCAGTTTTATGCATTAGACCTATTCCTCAAACACTTGCATGATTAGGATCTAATTAAATTGTGGGATGGGAAGTAGATGAGGTAGTACCTATTACCTGTTTTACTTATGAAACCTTTGGGAGTTACTTCTACGTTTGCTTAATATGCCATGCTATGCTAGTAGACGTGGATTGGGTGAGTGAATATCCATGACAGATGTGAGATTGTTATTAATGGTTTACTTAAGGTGGCACTTAAACACACATCTGGGTGGATTGAGGCACCTGGTTTCTATCAGGACTTGCCTGTTTTTCTTCGGACCGCCACCCAGGCTCAAAGGGATCATAAGATAATTCATGCTAGTAACTTCCATGTGCAGCCACAAGCCATTATGGGCTCTGGCATAGTTGACTAAGTTGTGCGAACTCTTACGGGTAGACTAGCAGATGTAGGGGAAAGTAGGTGTACCGGTCTACCCACAAGTAAGGTGCTAGTGCTTCTGAAAGACTATGTCTCGGTCATCCGTCTCTCAAACACCATGTAGTGCGAGAACCAAACGGAGGCGATCGAGTCTTGTGGGGAAAAGTGCGCAAACCTCTGCAGAGTGTACAAACTAATCATGATTAGCCGTGTCCCCGGTTCTGGACATCTTGAGTATCTAGTACTTGAATATCATGTGAATCTCAACAGATTACTCTCAGTAATATGGTTGGGTTTTTAATGAGTACTTTTAATTGGGATTGAGGATCTTTGTCGACCATTCTCAATGTTTAACAACCACCATGATAGTTAAACAAATTTATTCCTTTGCAAGAGGGAAAACTGGCTTTATGCAAAAGCTGTAATCAGAGAGCTTTCCACCAGCCACATATGCATGTAGTATGTGCTTATCATTCATTACTCTCTATGTGTTACATTGCCAAGATATTCCATGTCTTTGACCGTTTCAGCTGCAACTTTCATGTTGCGAGACTTTTCGCATTTACGAGTAAGGTGATTTAGGTCGTGGTTCTATACTCAGTGATGCCGATGGAGTTGATGGACTCACTTATCTTCCAAGTCTTCCGCTGTTATCGTTATTAGATGGCCTTAAGTCATATTTATTGTAATAAGTCCTCTTTTGGACCACGATGTAATAAGTGTGTGATTGCTACTCTGTTATAAATCCTTAATCTTGTGTGGTGTCGGCATTCTTGATCCGAGGATGACGCTTTGAGCACAGAGACTTGATCCATTCGGTCGGGTCGCTCTGAGAGATGGTATCGAGCACACGATTGTAGGACACGACCACTAAGTTAAAGCCATAGATCACTACTCTCTTCACATTTTCTAACTCCTCATCTTTTCTACTCTTTAGGATGAAGGACGCCAAGATCAAGTACGCCCAACCGGATGAAGGCACACCTTTTGGATTTCACTTGAAGGAAGTCACCAAGTACACGAACATTGGACTACCAAGCTTCACGGGGACTTTCAACGCCACTCTTGCTGAAGAGGAGCTACTGGAAGATTCAAGCTCACGTTCCGGGAAGGACATTCGCCCCAATCACCAAGCCTATAGATAGTGTTTTCATTGCACCAACCTGGAGTCTGGGAAAGAGCATGGCAGCTCATATCACCATGGGACGCATTGGAGAAGTTTACCAAGAAGACCTCAAGGACACCATCTACCAGATTTGTGGACGCCGAGATGAACAATGGGAGATAGTCAGCACCAAGAAGGATAGATCCATTGCAGCTTTCATCCAGAGTTAAACCGGCACATTCGGCGCCAGAGAACCAGATGTGCAATGATATGCTCGAATTGAAGGATGCGAAGGGAAGGATCATCGAACTTGAAGAAGAACTAAAGTCTACACGTAAGGACTACATGGACGAGATCGTAGCTTTGGCAAGACACAATAACGATCTTAAGTATGAGATTGAAGAACTCAAGAAGAAATTGGCGCTCAAGAATGAGGACAAGTACGTCAACTGCCCGAGCAACTACATCAACATCGACGACACCGATTCGGATCCAAGTGAACCCGACTTCGAAGATGAAGCAGGAGCAGACATCATGGAGTATTCCACCGGTTCAAATTAGTAGATGACCCCACATATTAGTAGTATTACCTCCATGTAACATTTTAGTTCACGCACTTTTGCGATAGTTAGACCGTTGTAAGCCCTTTGTTTGAATTGAATGAAGTGATTTTGTGTGCATTTGCTCATATACATTTGGGTAGTGTTTCTCCTTAGACCCCACTCTATTCTTAATTTCTCGTCTTTTCTAAACCCATCAGATGCCTCCGAGACGCAACCCCGGATTTGTTTTCCCGCCAGAGATCACCCAGTTGATTCAGCAGCAGAACACTTTGATCCAAACATTGGTACAGAATCAAGGCAACAACAACAACAACAACAACCCACCGCCACCACCACCAGTTGACCATCTGGCTCGTTTCTTAAGACTGAACCCGCCGGTGTTTTCCCGAGCACCGAGCCGATAGTAGCGTATGATTGGCTCCGTAAGATAGGAAGGGAGTTGACCACCGCAGATGTACAGATGGAGAAAAGGTGAAGTTTGCTGCACACCAAATTGAAGGACCCGCAGAAGATGGTGGGAGAATTTTACAGCCACTTACCTCAGAGACACCTGCCACATGGGATCGGTTTCAACAAGCTTTCCGCCTTGCCCATGTCTCGGCGGAGCTATGGCCATGAAGAAGCGTGAGTTTCTAACTTACGCCAAGGAGGAAGGACTGTTGGCGAAGATGTGGATGATTTTAGTAAGTTAGCCCGTTATGCCCCGGATGACGTTGCTACTGCAGACTAAGCGGGAGAAGTTTCGAAGGACTGAATGATGAGTTAAGCATGCAGTTGATGGTAGCAAGTTTCAATAACTACCAGGAGTTGGTAGACCGTGCCCTCATGATTGAAGGAAAGCAACAGCAAATTGAGAACCGTAAAAGGAAGTATGGGCAGGGGAAGTATAACTCTGGAGCCCAGCAGAAGCCCCATTATACCCCTAAACAGGGAGTTCAGTTTCAGCATACCCATGGAGGAGGAAACTCTCACAACCATAATGGCCACAAGAATGGGAATGGGAATGGGAATGGAGGAAGCAATGGACAGAACCGCACCAACCCGTCAACACCATCCAAGGTAGACCTGAGCCACATAACTTGCTTTAAGTGCCGCAAGACTGGGCATTATGCAAATGACTCGAGAAGGCGTAATGGAAATGGAAATGGAAGCTCGTGAAAGAAGCCAAACCCTTTCAATAGGGGACAGTGAACCACATTGATGTAGAGGAGATTGAAGATCAGCCCGATGCAAAGAATCGGTAAGTTTTTGGTTAAGTCATTTATCAGTAGTTGTTCTTTTCGATACTGGTGCATCGCATTCATACATATCAAGGGGATTTGTAGAGAAGTATAGTCTGCCTACTCGGATTCTTAAAACCCCTTTGCTAGTAAGCTCACCAGGAGCGGAGTATATGGCCAGACAAGGATGTTTTCAAGTGCCATTAAGTATAGGAAGGCATGTGTTCCCGGCGGATTTGATCATTTTGGAATCCCAAGGATTTAATGTGATTCTCGGTATGGATTGGCTGTCGATGTATGGAGGAAACATCAATTGCGCAAGTAAGACGATTTTGCTCACAACACCAGAAGGAAGAAAGATTAAGTATGTATCGCGACATGGACCAAATAGGAATCAAGTAAATTCCTTATCAGGAGTTGTGCAGGAAGAGGTGCGGTGGTGAAGGATTTCCACGATGTATTTCTGAGGAATTGCCGGGAATGCCACCGGATAGAGACATTGAGTTTTTGATTGAGCTGTTGCCGAGAACAGGCCCAATATCGGCGACCATACGGGATGCCCGCATACGAGGATCTGGCGGAAATCAAGAAGCTGATTAAAGAGCTATTGGATAAAGGTTATATACGCCCAAGTTCTTCGCCTTGGGGATCACCCGTACTGTTAGTGGAGAAGAAGGATGGATCGTTAAGGATGGTTGTAGATTATCATGGATTGAATGCAGTAACAATCAAGAACAAGTACCCACTACCAATGATAAATGATCTGTTTGATCGTTTGCAAGGAGCTAAAGTGTTTTCCAAGATCGATTTGCGATCGTGGTACCATCGATTGAAGATTCGAGAGCGGGACATACCTAAGACAGCATTTACCACGAGATATGGATCAGTATGAATATACCGTTATGTCATTTGGACTGACTAACGCTACCGCCTATTTCATGAACACGATGAACAAAGTGTTTATGGAGTTTTTGGATAAGTTAAATGCGTGGTGTTCATAGATGATATTTTGATTTTCTCGAAGAATGAAGAGGAACATAAGGAACATTTGCGATTGGTTTTGGAGAAACTAAGGGAACATCGCTTATATGCCAAATTCAGCAAATGTGAGTTTTGGCTAAAGGAAGTTGGATTTCTTGGACATGTTATATCCGGAGAAGGGATAGCAGTTGACCCCACAAAGGTTGAGACCGTAACCAAATGGGAAGCACCAACGACAGTTGGAGAGATCCGGAGTTTCCTTGGACTCGCAGGGTACTACCAAAGATTCATTGAGAATTTCTCAAGGATTGCAAAGCCTATGACAGAATTGTTGAAGAAGGATACCAAGTTCATATGGACTGAGGACTGCGAGGCAAGTTTTCGTGGAGTTGAAGAAAAGATTGGTTACCTCACCGGTGTTAATTTTGCCATCGGACCAAGGATTATGACGTGTATTACGGCGCTTCACGCCGAGGACTTGGAGCGGTGCTTATGCAGGAAGGAAGAGTTGTTTCATATGCTTCCACGACGGCTTAAGCCTCATGAGTTGAATTATGCCACACACGATTTGGAGTTAGCGGCCGTTGTGCATGCATTGAAGACACAGAGACATTTTCTCATTGGAAATCATTGTGAGGTGTACACGGATCACAAGAGTTTGAAGTACATCTTCACGCGAAGGAATTAAATCTCGACAGAGGAGATGGCTGGAGCTTATCAAGGATTATGATATGAGATTGCATTATCACCCCGGAAAGGCTAACGTTGTAGCAGACGCATTGAGTCGTAAGAGCCACGTCAATACCCTAATGATGGGAGGAATACCCAAGGAGTTAGCCGAGGACCTTCGAGAGCTATGTTTGGAAATAGTTCCGAGAGGCTATGTAGCAGCATTGGAAATTCAGTCTACGTTGACAAAATCAGAGAAGCTCAAAAGGCAGATAAGGAAGTTTCCACTATAAAGGAGAAAATGAGCAAAGGAAAAGCTAAGGGATTTCGTGAGGATGAGCACGATACCCTATGGTTTGAGGACCGTGTGTATGTGCCAAATGACCCGGAGATCAGGAAGTTGATTCTGCAAGAGGCACATGATTCACCATATTCGATTCACCCTGGAAATACCAAGATGTATTTGGATTTGAAGGAAACTTTCTGGTGGACCGGAATGAAGAAGGATATCGCGGAGTATGTAGCAGTTTGCGATGTATGTCAGAGTGAAGGCAGAACATCAGAAGCCAGCAGGATTGTTGCAACCATTGCCGATACCCGAATGGAAGTGGGATAAACTAGGCATGGATTTCATCACAAGATTGCCAAAGACTCGTTCAGGCTATGACTGGATTTGGGTTATAGTCGACCGCTTGATGAAGGTAGCTCATTTCATTCCAGTCAAGATTACCTATAGCAGTGCTAAGTTGGCAAAGATATACATGACCAGAATTGTGTGTTTGCACGGAGTTCCGAGGAGTATCGTATCAGATAGAGGAACCCAATTTACCTCAAGTTTTGGAATCAGTTGCATGAAACGTTAGGAACCAGGCTGGAATTCAGTACAGCTTTCCACCCACGCATGAGATGGATGGACCGAGAGAGTCAATCAGATTTTGGAGGATATGCTGAGAGCTTGTGCACTAGATTATGGATCTAGTTGGGATGATAACTTGCCGTATGCAGTGTTTTCTTATAACAACAATTACCAAACCAGCTTGAAGATGGCACCTTTCGAGGCTTTGTATGCGGAAGGAGGTGCAGGACACCGTTATCATGGGACGAAACCGAGACCTGCTGCTTGTTTGGACCATATTTGATTAAGGAGTCTGAACAGAAGGTTAAGTTGATTCGCGATAGGCTCAAGGTAGCCCAGTCCAGACAGAAAAGCTATGCGGATTCAAAACGCACGGCGATAGAATATGAAGTTGGAGACAGAGTTTATCTTAGAGTATCCCCGCTTCGAGGAGTTAAGCATTTTGGAGTTCAAGGAAAATTAGCACCACGTTTTGTTGGACCATATAGGATTTTGCAACGCATGGGAGAAGTTGCTTATAAACTGGAATTGCCAGAGGGACTGTCAGGAGTTCATGATGTATTCCATGTTTCTCAGCTGAAGAGATGTCACGCCGAGATGGCGGATGTACCGTTAAGGGATACAGTGCCACTTGAAGCAATTCAGTTGAAGGATGATTTGACATATGAGGAGAAACCAGTCAAGATTCTCGATTATGCCAGCAGAGTTACCCGCAGCAAGGTTATCAAGTTTTTCAAGGTTCAGTGGAGCCACCACATTGAGGATGAAGCCACCTGGGAAAGAGAAGAAGATTTGCTCAAGGATCACCCTCACCTATTTTCTAGCCAACCCGAATCTCGAGGGCGAGATTCATCTTAAGAGGTAGGTTTGTAACATCCCAAAATTTCAATTTGGGATGTTATACGATAAGTCATCATGCATATCATATTTTCTTGCATTTTGCTGATCCTAGAAATTTCACGCAACTCAAGGACCCTCGGAGAGAGTTGGAGATTTCATTATTTTCATATTTGAGTTCTCTCAAATTTTGAAAATAGGATCATTTGATTTTATTTATTTTATCTTCAAATATTTCTACTATCAAAATTTGAGAGAGAGAATAAAATGACTTTCCCAAAATAAAGAAGTAATGAAGGTTTAATAAAAAATCAAATAAGATTTTTATTTTGGAGTTTTTCGCTTTTATTTGCCTTAGGGAAAAATGCGTGTTTTCAAAAATTGCATTTTTGCCTCGTGTTAAAGTTCATTTTGTTCGACTCATTTTTAGGAGTCGGGGAAAGTTTACTTTATTAATTTTGGAGTTCGTTTAGATTCTTTTTATTTATTTTTCTGCGCGCGAAACCGTTTAAAAAAAAGGGAGCGCAGCGCCTTGGGCCAAAGGCCCAAGCCGCCAAAGCCACCGGCCGGCCGAAGGCCAAGGCCATCGCACGCACGCACCTAGGGGAGCCAGGGAGCCCCAAGTTTCCTATTCTTTTACAAATCCTAGTAGGATTTGATCCCGTTTGTTATTCCGTTTTTTATTCCTAGGATTCCTAATCCTAATCTATTTCTTGTCCCCTACCCCAAGTAAAACCCCTCCCCTCCCCAATATAAATACCCAAGCACCCCCCTCAACACATCAAATCAACTCTGCTCTCCTCCTCCTCCGCTTGAATAAGTTGCCGCCCGCCCGCCATAGTCAAGCGCCGCCCGCCGCCCCACCACCGCCGCCCGCCGCCCCACACCTTGCCGCCGCCACTTGCCACCGCCGCCGCCACTTGCCGCCGCCCGCTGCCCTACGCCCGCCGCCGCGGAGCCCTCGCCTCTTCGAGGTACTAGCCCCGCGCCGCGTCACCTTTTCTTTTCCGTTCCGATTTCCGTTCCGGTTTTCTAGATCGGTTTTTCGTTTCGGTTTCTTTCCGAAACCCTAGATCGGTTTTTCTCGCCGGTTTTTCTTTCCAGTTTTGTTTAGCAAGCATCCGCCGGACTGTTCGTCCTAGCGAACGAGATCACCGGTTATTCCCGGTTATCGAACGTCCGTTCGTTCAACCGTTCGTCGTTTTCTTTCTCATCGGATTTATCCCGCTATTTTTCTGATAGCGATTTCAGATCCGATCTTCGTTCTAGTTTATCTTCTCGCTCGTTCATCGGAATCAGGTGATTCAAGCGCCTGGAGTTTCGTTTCGAAACCACCGTTCCGACTAATCAACTTAAACAAAGTTTTGCTACTATAAAATTTGACTTAGTTTCAACTTGCTAGAACCGAGTTGTTTTCTTTCGTCGTTTGATTTTCATTGCTTTATTTGATTCGATTCTTTTGCAACTGTGGTTCTTAAGTTGAACTTTCTGGTCAGATCTTTTATTCGAGATTTGCACTGCATTAGATGAGTCCTTATTGTATGTGTGGTGTGTGTCTGCGATAGATCACCCGGAGGGCGCCGCTTGTTATTTCGAATCTCTAGGTTTCGCGGATCATCAGCAAGGCAAGTAACACTTGATCATATCTTTTCTCATACCCAGTTTTATGCATTAGATCTATTCCTCAAACACTTGCATGATTAGGATCTAATTAAATTGTGGGATGGGAAGTAGATGAGGTAGTACCTATTACCTGTTTTACTTATGAAACCTTTGGGAGTTACTTCTACGTTTGCTTAATATGCCATGCTATGCTAGTAGACGTGGATTGGGTGAGTGAATATCCATGACAGATGTGAGATTGTTATTAATGGTTTACTTAAGGTGGCAACTTAAACACACATCTGGGTGGATTGAGGCACTGGTTTCTATCAGACTTACTGCTTTCTTGGACCGCCACCCAGGCTCAAAGGGATCATAAGATCATTCATGCTAGTAACTTCCATGTGCAGCCACAAGCCATTATGGGCTCTGGCATAGTTGACTAAGTTGTGCGAACTCTTACGGGTAGACTAGCAGATGTAGGGGAAAGTAGGTGTGCGGTCTACCCACAAGTAAGGTGCTAGTGCTTCTGAAAGACTATGTCTCGGTCATCCGTCTCTCAAACACCATGTAGTGCGAGAACCAAACGGAGGCGATCGGGTCTTGTGGGGAAAAGTGCGCAAACCTCTACAGAGTGTACAAACTAATCATGATTAGCCGTGTCCCCGGTTATGGACATCTTGAGTATCTAGTACTTGAATATCATGTGAATCTCGACATGTTACTCTAATTAATATTGTTGGGTTTCTAATGAGTACTTTTAATTGGGATTGAGGATGCTGTCAACCATTCTCAATGTTTAACAACCACCATGATAGTTAAACAAATTTATTCCTTTGCAAGAGGGAAAAAACTGGCTTTATGCAAAAGCGTAATCAGAGAGCTTTCCACCAGCCACATATGCATGTAGTACAGGCTTATCATTCATTATTCTCTATGTGTTACATTGCCAGCATATTCCATGTGTTGACCCGTTTTCGGGCTGCAACTTTCATGTTGCAGACTTTTCAGACGACGAGTAAGGTGATTTAGGTCGTGGTTCTATACTCAGTGATGCCGATGGAGTTGATGGACTCACTTATCTTCCAAGTCTTCGCTGTTATCGTTATTAGATGGCCTTAAGTCATATTTATTGTAATAAGTCCTCTTTTGGACCACGATGTAATAAGTGTGTGATTGCTACTCTGTTATAAATCCTTGAAATCTTGTGTGGTGTCGGCATTCGATCCAGGATGACGCCTGAGCACAGAGACTTGATCCATTCGGGTCGGGTCGCTACATTATGAGACTCACTATATGAAAAACATGGTGCTACTTTGAAGCACAATATATGAGACTCACTACGTGAAGAACAAGGTGCTACTTTGAAGCACAAGTGTGGAAAAAGAGATAGTAGCATTGCCCTTTTTATTTTTTTATTTTTTTTATTTTTTTGGGCCTTTCTTTTTTTATTTTTGGCCTTCCTCCTTTTTTTTGGGCCTCTCTTTTTTTTGGCCTTTCTCTTTTTTTTGGGCAATGCTCTAATAATGATGATCATCACACTTCTATTGATTACAACATAAGGATTACAACTCGATACTAGAACAAGATATGACTCTATATGAATGCCTCCTGGTGTAATCGGGATGGTGCAATGAATCAAGAGTGACATGTATGAAAAATAATGCATGGTGGCTTTGCCACAAATACGATGTCAACTACATGATCATGCAATGGCAATATGACAAAAGTAAAGTATGTCATGATGATGAGCGGAACGGTGGAAAGTTGCATGGCAATATATCTCGAATGGCTATGGAAATGCCATAATAGGTAGGTATGGTGGCTGTTTTGAGGAAGATATAAGGAGGTTTATGTGTGATAGAGCGTATCATATCACGGGTTTGGATGCACCGTGAAGTTTGCACCAACTCTCAAGGTGAGAAAGGGCAATGCACTGCATCAAGAGGCTAGCAAAGGCGGAAAGGTAAAAGTGCGTATAATCCATGGACTCAACATTAGTCAAAAGAACTCATATACTTATTGCAAAAATTTAGAAGTCATCAAAACCAAGTACTACTACGCCAAGATGCTCCTAGGGGATAGATTGGTAGGAAAAGACCATCGCTCGTCCCCGACCGCCACTCATAAGGATGCACAAGCCCGGTACACTTCATGTTTCAAATTTGTTACACAACTTTAACCATACGTGCATGATACGGGACTTGCTAACTTAAACACAAGTATTTCTCAAATTCACAACTACTCAACTAGCACAACTTTAATATCACTACCTCCATATCTCAAAACAATCATCAAGCATCAAACTTCTCGTAGTATTCAACACACTCATAAGAATTCTTACAAATCTTGTATGCCTAGCATATTAAGATTTTAAGCAAATTACCATGCTACTTAAGACTCTAAAAATAATATAAGTGAAGCATGAGAGATCATTAGTTTCTTTAAAACAAATCCACCACCGTGCTCTAAAAGATATAAGTGAAGCACTAGAGCAAAAATTATCAAGCTCAAAAGATATAAGTGAAGCACATAGAGTATTCTAGCAAATTCCAATTTGTGTAAGGCTCTATCTCATTAAAGAATTTAAGATCTTGATACTTATTCAAACAGCAAGCAAAGCTAAATAAAACTACAATGCAAGGATAGCACAACTCATGTGAAGAAGCAAAAACTTAGGCTCAACCGATACTAACCGATGATTGTTGAAGAAGAAAGGTGGGATGCCTACCGGGGCATCCCCAAGCTTAGATGCTTGAGACTTCTTGAAATATTATCTTGGGGTGCCTTGGGCATCCCCAAGCTTGAACTTTTGTGTCTCCTTAATTCCTCTCATATCATGGTTTCTCTTTTTATCAAAAGCTTCATTCACAACAAACTCAACAAGAACTCGTGAGATAAGTTAGTATAAACCAATGCAAAACCTTATCATTTTCTACTGTACCAAATCACTTAGTTTATTATTCAAAATTTCATACTAAATGCCTCTGCATATTTAATACTCCTATCCTCAAATAGAATCATTAAACAAGCAAATGTATGCAAACAATGCAAACATAACAGCAATCTGCCAAAACAGTACAGTCTGTAAAGAATGCAAGAGTATCAATACTTCCCTAACTCCAAAAATTATGAACTAAAATTCCCACTGTAATAAATTTATCAGAGCTCAATATGCAAAATGATTCAACATTATACCACTCTCTTACTTTTCTAAGGAATTTTTGCAACAGCGGTAAACTTTCTGTTTTCAAACAGCAACATGCATACTTGCAAAATAAGCATGGCAAAGGCTATCCTTGACATTTTTATTGAAACTAAAGATGCAAAACACTAATCTAAATAACAGCAAGCAAAACAAAATAAAATTACATGACTCTCCAAGCAAAACACATATCATGTGGTGAATAAAAATATAGCTCCAAGTAAAGCTACCGATGAATGAAGACGAAAGAGGGGATGCCTTCTAGGGCATCCCCAAGCTTAGAAGCTTGGTTATCCTTGGATATTACCTTGGGGTGCCTTGGGCATCCCCAAGCTTAGGCTCTTGACACTCCTTATTCCATAGTCCATCAAATCTTTACCCAAAACTTGAAAACTTCACAACACAAAACTTAACAGAAAACTCGTGAGCTCCGTTAGCGAAAGAAAACAAAACACCACTTCAAGGTACTGTAATGAACTCATTCTTTATTTATATTGGTGTTAAACCTACTGTATTCCAACTTCTCTATGGTTTATAAACTATTTTACTAGCCATAGAGTCATCAAAATAAGCAAACAACACAATGAAAACAGAATCTGTTAAAAACAGAACAGTCTGTAGTAATCTGTAACTAACGCAAACTTATGGAACTCCAAAAATTCTAAAATAAATTGGTGGACCTGAGGAATTTGTCTAGTAATCATCTTCAAAAAGAATCAACTAAATAGCACTCTCCAGTAAAAAGTTTTAGCTAATCTCGTGAGTGCTAAAGTTTCTGTTTTTTTTACAGCATGATCATAAAGACTTCACCCAAGTCTTCCCAAAGGTTCTACTTGGCACAAACACTAATTAAAACATGAAAACACATCTAACCAGAGGCTATATGGATTATTTAATCCTAAACAGAACCAAAAATCAAGAAACTAAAATAAAATTGGGTTGCCTCCCAACAAGCGCTATCGTTTAACGCCCCTAGCTAGGCATTATGATTTCAATGATGCTCACATAAAAGATAAGAATTGAAACATAAAGAGAGCATCATGAAGAATATGACTAGCACATTTAAGTCTAACCCACTTCCTATGCATATGGATTTTGTGATCAAACAACTTATGGGAACAATAATCAACTTGCATAGGAAGGTGAAACAAGCATAACTTCAAGATTTTAAGCACATGGAGAGGAAACTTGACATTATTTCAATTCCTACAAGCATATATTCCTCCCTCATAATAATTTTCAGTAGCATCATGAATGAATTCAAAAATATAACCAGCACCTAAAGCATTCTTTTCATAATCTACTTGCATAGAAAATCTATTACTCTCCACATAAGCGAATTTCTTCTCATGAATAATAGTGGGAGCAAACTCAACAAAATAACTATCATATGATTGAAAATTAAGATCAAGATGACAAGTTTCAAGGTTATAATTATTCTTTATAGCATACGTGTCATCACAATAATCATCATAGATAGGAGGCATGCTTTCATCATAGTAAATTTGCTCATCAAAGCTTGGGGACAAAAATATCATCTTCATCAAACATAGCTTCCCCAAGCTTGTGGCTTTGCATATCATTAGCATCATGGATATTCAAGGAATTCATACTAACAACATTACAATCATGCTTATCATTCAAAGATTTAGTGCCAAACATTTTATAGATTTCTTCTTCTAGCACTTTGGCACAATTTTCCTTTCCATCATACTCACGAAAGATATTAAAAAGGTGAAGCGTATGAGACAAACTTAATTCCATTTTTTTTGTAGTTTTCTTTTATAAACTAACTAGTGCTAAAACAAGAAACAAAAAGATTCGATTGCAAGATCTAAAGATATACCTTCACTTACCTAGCCTCCCGACAGCGGCGCCGAGAAAAGAGCTTGATGTCTACTACACAACCTTCTTCTTGTAGACGTTGTTGGGCACAAAATACTGCAGGTTTGTAGGACAGTAGCAAATTTCCCTCAAGTGGATGACCTAAGGTTTATCAATCCATGAGGCGTAGGAGGAAGATGGTCTCTCTCAAACAACCCTGCAACCAAATAACAAAAAGTCTCTTGTGTCCCCAACACACCCAATACAATGGTAAATTGTATAGGTGCACTAGTTCGGCGAAGAGAAGGTGATACAAGTGCAATATGGATGGTAGATAAATGTTTTTGTAATCTGAAAATATAAAAACAGCAAGGTAACAAGTGATAAAAGTGAGCGTAAACGGTATTGCAACGATAGGAAACAAGGCCTAGGGTTCATACTTTCACTAGTGTAAATTCTCTCAACAATAATAACATAGATAGAACATATGACAATCCCTCAACATGCAACAAAGAGTCACTCCAAAGACACTAATAGCGGAGAACAAACGTAGAGATTATGGTAGGGTATGAAACCACCTCAAAGTTATTCTTTCAAATCAATCCGTTGGGCTATTCCTATAAGTGTCACAAACAACCCTGGAGTTTTTACTAGAATAACACCTTAAGATACAAATCAACCAAAACCCTAATGTCACCTAGATACTCCATTGTCACCTCAAGTATCCGTGGGCATGATTATACGATATGCATCACACAATCTCAGATTTATCCAACCAACATAAAAGTACTTCAAAGAGTGCCCCAAAGTTTCTACCGGAGAATCAAGAACGTGTGCCAACCCCTATGCATAGGTTCCCAATGTCACGAAACCCGCAAGTTGATCACCAAGACATATATCAAGTGTTCTCATAAAGACTCAATCCAATAAGATAACTTCAAAGGGGAAACTCAATTCATCACAAGAGAGTAGAGGGGAGAAACATCATAAGATCCAACTACAATAGCAAAGCTCGGGATACATCAAGATTGTGCCATAGATGGAACACAAGAGAGAACACAAGAGAGAGAGAGAACAAACACATAGCTGCTGGTACATAACCTCAGCCCAGAGGGTGAACAACTCCCTCCTCGTCATGGAGAGCGACCGGATGATGAAGATGGCCACCGGAGATGGATCCCCCCTCTGGCGGGGTGCCGGAAAGGGGTCCCGATTGGTTTTTGGTGGCCACAGAGGCTTGCGGCAGCGGAACTCCCGATCTAATCTCTGTTCTGGAAGTTTTAGGGTACGACGGTATATATGGGTGAAGGGGGAACGTCGGTGGAGCTACGGGGGCCCCACGAGGCAGGGGGGCGCGCCCAGGGGGGGCGCCCTCCACCCTCGTGACCGCCTCGTGGCTCTTCTGACGTGGGGTCCAAGTCCATCAGGTGGGTTTCCTTCCAAAAATAACTTCTCCAGTTGATTTCGTTCCGTTTTGACTCCGTCTGATATTCCTTTTCCTCGAAATATTGATATAGGCATAAAACAGCAAATCTGGGCTGGGCCTCCGGTTAATAGGTTAGTCCCAAAAATAATATAAAAGTGGATAATAAAGCCCAATATTGCCTAAAACAGTAGATAAAGTAGCATGGAGCAATCAAAAATTATAGATACGTTGGAGACGTATCAACGCGTTCGCTAGATTCAACACAGTCCACACTATGCTTACCTCAAACTCAAGATGCCCGGTCCACGTGGCGTCATAACAGTTAATGGAAATAGGGAACGCTCCCTCCGCACAGAGGAGCACACCGCCGCCCTAGCAGCAGAAGTACAGAACGGCCTTTTCAAGCAGATCCGCAATCCGGCTGTCGAGCCCACGGACACCATCAAGAAGGTCCGGACTACGCTGCCGCAGGACAACTCGGCCCGTCAAGATCTTGACTAGCAATTCGGCCTTCGTCCCATCCCTGATCAAGTAGTGGCACTCATACCACGCGCACATAATTACGCACTCAAAATCCCATGGGCGTCGACGGAGGCACAGCTTGTGGTCCACAGTACGGCCTGACCGACCCCGGACTCACACATACTTTCACCCTTTTTTCCTTTTTGTTTCAGGTTCTTTTCCCCGCGTGCCTGATAACCAATCCTTTCGAAGGATCGACATACAAAGATGGCAAGCAACATAAGGGCATAGGGTAACCTCTACACATTCTTCTTGACGGTATTTCTACTTATTTCTCAGGACCCGCACGCCGCGCCCTCTTAATTTCGGCATGTTAAATAGCCCGGATGCTTATCGCGCTTTTTGTATAGGATACGCCTTGACGTATCCATGTAGTTATAATGAAAATGGTTTGCGACCCAGTTTCTGTGGTTTTCGTTTCTTACTTCATTTTTATTTCGATTTGCTTATCGACCGCATTCGTACAATCTGGTACATCTCATACTCGCCAGGGGCTCCCCATCGTCCCATAATACGGCAGCAAAGTCTGAACACTTCTTATAGATAAGCTCGGCACCCCGAATTTAACATTATATGCATTGGCTCTGAATCATGTCTTTGGTCGATAGTTGGGTTGCCCGGCTCCTGTGCTTGCTACCCTACGTTCCGCTGAATCGGCTAGGGTAGTAAAGGGGGAACTACTGCGATTGTGCCCTGGCCTTGACCAGACGAGCACCTCAGTAGAGAAAGCAGAAAAAATGACTGTCATGATATGGCGAGAGCCGGTCAGCTGTTCGAGGGTTACAAATCGTTGGGGATTTTTTCCGCGTTATGCGAGAGATCGGCACCTCCCGATCAGATGCTGACAGCACTCCGACTTAAACCAGGGGCTGCGCCCATGCTTTATAAAACAACTCCTATGGCTAAGTGAGGGCGTTTAAGCCGTATAGTCTGATTGCCTTGTTCGTTGCGCTAAACAACTACTTCAAGGACCATATAATTGGATCAAGATTGTTTAGATTCCATCTCGAACACCTCCGTACTACCTACATGAGGGCAGAAGCTGACGACTGGCCAACCCTCAGATTACATGCAACACGGCCGCACAGGAGGACACAATTAAAAGCAGAATAAAATTACATCACAAAAACAGGCTTTGTTTTCATAACACAAGGCCAAGGCAACATGAATACATTTATTCAAACACAATGTCCTGCGAACGTTGCGCTGCTACAAGTCGAGACCCTTCTATGACATTCACAAAATATCGCTCGGGTGTGCGGTACTCTTGCCCTCCGGCGGCCCGCTGGCAACTTCAACAATGTTCATCTTGGCCCACCACATCTTTCAACGAGCGAAGGCCATACGGGCACCTTCAATATAGGCAGAGTGCTTGACGACCTCCAGCCGAGGACAGGCGTCCACCATCCGCCTCACGAGTCCGAAGTAGCTGCTAGGCATAGCTTCGGCTGGCGATAGCCGGATTATCAAGTCCTTCATGGCTAGTTCGGCCACCCTATGCAGCTCCACCAGCTGTTTCAGCTGATCGGTGAGGGACACGGGAGGCTCTGACGCCGCATATTGTGACCAGAATAGCTTCTCCGTCAAACCCCCTCCTTTGGCTTGATAGAACTCCATGGCGTCTGATACACTTCGTGGCAAATCAGCAAAAGCCCCTGGGGAACTCCGAACCAAGGTTAGTAAAAGGTACTGCTTCGTGGCATACTTGCTTTGCATCTTAAAGGCCTTACCCGCCGCGATCTTCTTGGCCTCCTGCATCTCCTGGAGGGCGGCCTGGGCCTCATTCCGTGCGGTCTCCGCGCTCTGACGAGCCTTGGTGAGTTCCGCATCACACTCCAAGGTCTCAAATTTTTTCACCGCATCCTGGAGCTCCTGCTGGACTTCTTTGACCCGGGACTTGAGCTTCTTACGGGCGGCCTGCTGCTGGACAGCCGTCTCCTTGGCCTCATCGAGGGCCTTCCTTAGGGCCTCGACCTCGATCGCGGCTCCTGCACATGTCACAACATTGCGGTCAATATACAACGCCTACTCCTTACGAACACACAACAAGTAGTCACTCACCTTGCTTCTCCTAGAGCCGAATCTTAACCTCGCCGAGCTCGTTCTCGGTCCGCTCCAGCCTCTACTTCAGTTCAGAGACTTCGGCGGCCTGCGAGGTCGCGACCAACAGTGAAGCCTGCTTATTGACACATATTAACAAAGGATTGATCCCCTGTCCGATTCTCCTTGCCGTACACCGGACAGTGTCTCAGGGGCTACGGTCTACACGGTTTTTCTCTTTCTTACCTCAAAACCTGTCAATAGGTTGCTGCAGGCTTCATTCAGTCCGCTCTTGGCAGACTGAACCTTCTCGATCACCGCACCCGTAAGGACACGATGCTCGTCCACGACGGAGGCGCCTCGTAGCGCCTCCATCAGGTTATCCGGCACCCCTGGATGGACGGGGGCCACCGGTGGAAGCGGCGCACCCCCCTCTTTCAAACGGGGCTGCTCGCCTGACTCCAGAGCCATATGACTCTCCAGAATCGTATTCGGCTGAGGGTCGAACTAGATGCGGCTCTCTTCGCTAGTCTCCATGGGGCTCGGCTCCTCCATGTGTCCGGCAGTGGAGGTCTTGCCTCGTGGCGCCTCCCGAACAACATCCTGGGCTCCTCCCCGTTACGGAGCGACCCCCCCGGGACAACACCTCCGTGTCGTCTGTGGCCCCGGGGGAATAAGTAGGCGGTGGCGACATGCTCGCCATCTCCGATGGAGCCAGCGAACCTCCGGATGAGGATCGCTGGATATGGTCGCGGGCCGGACTGTAATAGTACAGTTAACTACGTCAAAATAATGAAGATAAAGGGCTGGACGTGCGCATGAGCGGGCCATGTCACTTACGATGCGGCCTGGGGCTTAGTGCGGGGGCGTCGTTCCGGACTACTATCAACGTCCCACGCGGTATTGACCGCTGGGACGCCCTTCCCCTTCTAGGGCGTTTTCGCTTCCGGATGCGCCAAAGCCGCCCTCTTCTTCCTCCTCTCCTCAGGGGGATGGTTGTTTTCCTCTTCCTCCTCCTCTTCCTCATCATTGTCCTTAGGGACAGAGGAATGAGCTTCGTCATCTTCGGACGTCACGTCCGAAGTGCCCTTGCGACGGGGGCCACTCTTGGCCCCCTTGGCCTTCTTCTTGACTTTCTTTTCAAGCGCCTTGTATGGCGCCGACACCAGCATCTTCGCTAGGCGCGGGATGACCGGTTCTTCAGGCAGCAGAGCCGGACACTGGATCCGCTTCTCCATCTCCATCCAGTCCTGAAAAAGCAATAATAAAAGCTCAGACATCATCCCTGAAACCATTAAGTTGGGGATACATCAAAGGTAACATACCTCGCTTGCGGGGTGTTTACAATCGTGACCACGGTCTGAGTCCGTGGCCGGCGGTTTCTCGTTGCCCTTAAAAAGCAACTTCCATGCATCTTCGTGGGTGGACTCGAAGAGCCTCACCAGGGTTTGATGCTTCTTCGCCCGAAGAGCCTCACCAGGGCGACCTCTACACTAGCACGGAAGAATCTAGCGAACTAGCATCACCTGGATCACATCAACGAGCTTGACGTCCTTGGCTATCATGCTCTGGACGTGCGTCTGCAATGCTATCAGCTCATCGGGCGAACACCAGTTCGGACTCTTCTCGACCCAGGAGGTGACTTGCATGGGAGCGCCGGAGCGGAATTCGGCAGCCGCGGCCCAGGTGGTGCCGTGGGGTTCTGTGATGTAGAACCATTGTCTCTGCCACTCCTTCACTGTCTCCACGAAAGTACCTTTCGGCCAGGAGATTTTGGGTAGCTTGCTCACCATGGCTCCTCCGCACTCCGCGTGCTGGCCGTCCACCACCTTCGGCTTCACGTTGAAGACTTTGAGCCACAACCCAAAGTGGAGTTGGATGCGGAGGAAGGCCTCACACACGACGATAAATGCCGAGATGTTGAGGAAGGAATTGGGGGACATATCGTGGAAATCTATCCCGTAATAATACATCAGCCCGCGGACAAAAGGGTGAAGTGGAAACCCTAGCCCACGGAAGAAATGGGGGATGAATACTACCCTCTCAGTAGGCTTCGGCGTAGGGACGACTTGTCCCTCGGCCGGCAGACGGTGGGCGATCTCCTTCGCCAAATACCCGGCCGCCCGAAGATCAGTAATGTCCTCCTCCTTGACGGAGGAAACCATGCACTTGCCCTGACCTCCGGATCCGGACATGGTTGCTTGAGTGGAAAGGAGATGAGTACTTGGGTGCTGGAGCTCGAGATTGGAAAGACGGAGACGGAGAGAGAGCATGAGAGAGGAAGAGGGAGTCCTTATCCCCTTATAAAGGCAGCGAACATTAAACGCCTCCTCACTCGCCCTCGAAACTCGCCTATTCCCAAGGGCCGTATAAACGGCACGGTGGGGTTACCCATGCCCGCATTGATGAGAATCCCGCGATAAGGGGACATGATCTCTGCTTTGACAAGATGTGCCAATGACAACCGCGCCTCAAAACGTGTAGTGGCAGACGAAGAACGGTTCGAAAGTATGACGGATAGAACTCGTGTAAAAATATATATATTCTCTCTGCGGTTACGTATGGTGTGTATGTGGCAGGTCTGGATACTATCATCGCGTCCGAAGACTATCTTGGAGTTCGGAAAGGGGAACCCGCCTTGCAATGTCGAAGACAATCTGCGCGCCGGACTCCTCGTCATTGAAGCCAGGTTCAGGGGCTACTGAGGGAATCCTGGACTAAGGGGTCCTCGGGAGTCCGGCCAATTATCCATGGGCTTGACTGATGGGCTGTGAAGACATGAAGGCCGAAGATTGTACCCGTCTCCGGATTGGCCTCTACTTGGCGTGGAAGGCAATCTTGGCGACCGATTATGAATATTCCTTCTTATGTAACCGACTCTATGTAAACCCTAGATCCCCCCGGTATCTATATAAACCGGAGGGGATAGTCCGGAAAGGACACACATTACCATAGTCATATAGGCCAGGCTTCTAGGGTTTAGCCATTACGATCTTGTGGTAGATCAACTCTTGTAACACTCATATTCATCAAGATCAATCAAGCAGGAAGTAGGGTATTACCTCCATAGAGAGGGCCCGAACCTGGGTAAACATCGTGTCCCCCGTCTCCTGTTACCATCGATCCTAGACGCACAGTTCGGGACCCCCTAGCCGACATCCGCCGGTTTTGACACCGACATGCGGTACCACTATAGTGGCTTCTGGGCGTCGAACGATGGCTCCGCTGCGGTGACCTCACGCGCCCACTGCTTCAGTTGGCGGTGAGAGGTGTGCAGCGAGGCGCCACCGTCGACGCACATGGCCTCCGTAGCTTTCTGGAACTCGTGCTTGCCGGACTCGTCGTCCTCGTCATGATCACTATCTTCCTCCTTCTTATCGCGGCCCTGAGCGGGCCTCTCTTGTTGACTATCTTTGCCGCGGCAACCTCCTGGGCCGCCACGCTTCTTGAAATCATCATGCCTAGCTAGGGGCGTTAAATGTTAGCGCTTGTTGGGAGGCAACCCAATTTTATTTTAGTTCTTTGCTTTTTGGGTCTGTTTAGGAATGAATAATCTATCTAGCCTCTGGTTAGATGTGGTTTTATGTTTTAATTAGTGTTTGTGCCAAGTAAGACCTATTGGATCTTCTTGGATGATAATTATTTGATCTTGCTGAAAAAGACAAAAACTTTCTGCTCACGAAAACAATTGTTAAATATCACAAGAAATTGATAAAATACTGATTCCACATACAGTAGATCAATAATCAAATTATCTAGGTCGTCCTATTTTGGCAGGTTTTTATGAGTTCCAGAAGTTTGCGTTTGATACAAATTACTACAGACTGTTCTGTTTTTGACAGATTCTGTTTTCTATGTGTTGTTTGCTTATTCTGATGAATCTATGAGTAGTATCGGAGGGTATGAACCATAGATAAGTTGGAATACAGTAGATATTACACCAATATGAATTTATAATGAGTTCACAACAGTACCTAAGTGGTGATTTATTTTCTTATACTAACGGACTTACGAAGTTTTACATTAAGTTTTGTGTTGTGAAGTTTTCAAGTTTTGGGTAAAGATTCGATGGACTATGGAATAAGGAGTGGCAAGAGCCTAAGCTTGGGGATTCCCAAGGCACCGCAAGGTAATATTCAAGGATAACAAAGAGCCTAAGCTTGCGGATGCGCTGGAAGGCATCCCCTCTTTCGTCTTTGTTCATCGGTAACTTTACTTGGAGCTATATTTTTATTCACTACATGATATGTGTTTTGCTTGGAGCGTCATGTCATTTTATTTTGGTTTGCTTGCTGTTTGAATAAAGTATCAAGATTTGAAATTCTTAAAATGGGAGAGAGAGTCTTCACATAGCTTCATAATTATTGAACTACTCACTGATCTTCACTTATATCTTTTTGGAGTAGTTTGTCATTTACTCGTGTGCTTCACTTATATCCTATGAGTAAATAGTTGAATAATTTGAATATAATAAATCTGAAATTATATATGTTTCATATCCATGGGGAGTAATGACTTCACATATAAGAAGTAGAGGTGGTAAATTTATTGTAGGTTAGCAAACATTGTATTGGTCACTTGAACAATTCATGAAAGAATATTGAAGGAAGAGAGATTTCACATATAAATATACTATCTTGGACATCTTTTGTAATTGTGATCACTCATTAAAATATGACATGCTAAAAGGTTGATGTTGGACAAGGAAGACAACGTAATGTGTTATGTTTTCTTATATCCGAAATAAAGTATATTGTCATGGATCGCCCAACACATTGAGCTTGCATTTCCCCCTCATATTAGCCAAATTCTTTGCACCAAGTAGAGATACTACTTGTGCTTCAAAACATCCCTTAAACCAGTGTTGCCATGAGAGTCCACAATACCTACCTATGGATAGAGTAAGATCCTTCATGTAAGTTGTCATCGGTGCATGCAATAAAAATTGCTCTCTAAATATGTATGATCTTTTAGTGTGGAGAAAATAAGATTTATACGATCTTGTGATATGGAAGCAATAAAAGCGACAGACTGCATAATAAAGGTCCCTATCACAAGTGGCAATATAAAGTGACGTTCCCTCGCATTAAGATTTTGTGCATCCAACTATAAAAGCGCATGGCAACCTCAGCTTCCCTCTGCGAAGGGCATATCTTTTATTATTGTCTTTTACCTTATGCAAGAGTCATGGTGATCTTAACCTTTCCTTTTACATTTAATCCTTTGGCAAGCACATTGTGTTGGAAAGATTTTGATATATATATATATATATATATATATATATATATATATATATATATATATATATCCAATTGGATGTAAGGCATCATGAACTATTATTATTGACGTTACCCTTGAGGTAAAAGGTTGGGAGGCAAATCTATAAGCCCCTATCTTTCTACGTAATGCGATTAAAACTTTGAACCCATAAATATCGCGTGAGTGTTAGCAATTGTGAAATACTAAATGATAGTTGAGTATGTGTAGTTTGCTAAATCAAAGCTCTGACATAGCCTCTTCCTGTAAATAAGATGAATTGTAATTGTTTGATGACTGATAACACGGTTTGTTAGTTTTCAAGAAAGTTTATGATCTATACTTTAACATGTGAATAGCTTGTTACTTGATCATGAGAAGCTTTATGAGATGAGCTACTGTTATGATATATAAGGATGCTAGAAAAGGTGATTGAAATTATCATTGATCAAGCGTGTGCACACCTGCTAGCATTCACAGTTCATCAATTCTTTCTTCTATCATTTACCTACTCGAGGACGAGCAGGAATTAAGCTTGGGGATGTTGATACGTCTCCAACATATCTATAATTTATGAAGTATTCATGCTATTATATTATCTGTTTTGGATGTTTATGGGCTTTATTAAACACTTTTATATTATTTTTGGGACTAACCTATTAACCCGAGCCAGTGCAGTTCTTTTTCCCTTGTTTGATGTTTCACGTAAAAGGAATATCAAGCGGAGTCCAAAGCGGAGCAGAAACCTTCGGGGCGTTATTTTTGGAGCAAACGTGATCCAGGAGACTTGGAGTTGAAGTCGAGGATGCTTGAGGTGGCCACGAGGCGGGAGGCACGCCTGCCCCCTGGGCGTGCCCCCCCACCTCGTGGGCCTTGTGGCTCCCGACCAACTTCTTTCGCATATATATCCATATACCCTAAAAACTTGGGAGGCAGAATAGATCGGAAGTTTCGCCACATAAGCCTCTGTAGCCACCAAAACCAATCGGGACCCTGTTCGACACCTGCCGGAGGGGATCCCTCACCGTGGCCATCTTCATCATCCGGTGCTCTCCATGACGAGGAGGGAGTAGTTCACCCTCGGGGTTGAGGGTATGTACCCGATAGCTATGTGTTTGATCTCTCTCTCTCTCTCTCTCTCTCTCTCGTGTTCTTGAGGTGATACGATCTTGATGTATCGCGAGCTTTCCTATTATAGTTGGATCTTATGATGTTTCTCCCCTCTACTCTCTTGTAATGGATTGGGTTTTCCCTTTGAAGTTTTCTTATCGGATTGAGTCTTTAAGGATTTGAGAACACTTGATGTATGTCTTGCCGTGCTTATCTATGGTGACAATGGGATATTCACGTGATCTACTTGATGTATGTTTTGGTGATGAACTTCCGGGTTCTGTGACCTCGTGAACTTATGCATAGGGGTTGGCACACGTTTTTGTCTTGAGTCTCCGGTAGAAACTTTGAGGCACTCTTTGAAGTACTTTGTGTTGGTTGAATAGATGAATCTGAGATTGTGTGATGCATATCGTATGATAATACCCACGGATACTTGAGGTGACATTGGAGTATCTAGGTGACATTAGGGTTTTGGTTGATTTGTGTCTTAAGGTGTTATTCTAGTACGAACTCTATGATAGATCGAACGAAAAGAATAGCTTCATGTTACTTTACTACGGACTCTTGAATAGATCGATCAGAAAGGATAACTTTGAGGTGGTTTCGTACCCTACCATAATCTCTTCTTTTGTTCTCCGCTATTAGTTAATTTGGAGTGACTCTTTGTTGCATGTTGAGGGATAGTTATATGATCCAATTATGTTATTATTGTTGAGAGAACTTGCACTAGTGAAAGTATGAACCCTAGGCCTTGTTTCAACACATTGCAATACCGTTTACGCTCACTTTTATCATTAGTTACCTTGCTGTTTTTATATTTTCAGATTACAAAAACCTATATCTACCATCCATATTGCACTTGTATCACCATCTCTTCGCCAAACTAGTGCACCTATACAATTTACCATTGTATTTGGTGTGTTGGGGACACAAGAGACTCTTTGCTATTTGGTTGCACGGTTGTTTGAGAAAGACCGTCTTCATCCTATGCCTCCCACGGATTGATAAACCTAAGGTCATCCACTTGAGGGATATTTGCTACTGTCCTACAAACCTCTGCACTTGGAGGCCCAACAACGTCTACAAGAAGAAGGTTGCGTAGTAGACATCAACACCCGGTGCCACGGCGAGCGCAACAACTCGAAGGACGACTTAGAGGGTCTTGCGGGCCCTACAGATGGTCTGATACAACGCCCGTTGCTCATTCAGGAAGCCAGGATCATCGGACACCTATGAGCACCTTCGAGAAACTGAGACGACATGAAATGGTAAGGCCGCGCTTGGGAGCTTTGGATTGTTCCACACCTGTATTAAGATACATGTGTAATTTACTCATCATCGGAAACAACACGTAAAATACAGGCGTAATGAAACCGAGGGCCCGAGGTCTATAATGAAAACCGGCGAGTTACGCATGTAATTTGAGCGACCAGTGTATATTTTACTAGTCGAAATCGACCAACCAAGCGCTTCGCCCAAGACCATCTGCTTTTATTTACAAGCATCAGTTTTACAAGAGGTTTTGGTTGGAAAACGACGATCCAATCACGGCCTAAGATGATGAGTTGGTCGAAAGATCATATGGTTTCACCTCTAACCTACCTTAGTTGTCGTATAGGCTATGAATGAAACATAGGACAATGAACTTCTTAAGCACAGAAACAACAGAAGATGGTGATCTTCTTAACATGCAAATCAGGCATTAGATCAACATGCAAAACAATATGAAGCATTATTCTCGGGAGGCACGGTGAACAGCTCGTGATGCCGCATGCCACAACATTCAAGATCAACTTTGCAATCAAACTCACAACGCCTGGCATTACATAGAAAACATTCAGAACAAACTCCTAAAATACCTTACATAAGTCAACATTCATGTGACTATGCATCTCAGCAGAGTAAATATTTACTTCTAAACTAAAGACAAGAATAGGAAAAAATGATCGACGTTGCTCATAGCAAAGGGCGTCCCACTCAAAAATATCAAATGCATGTCTTCTGGCTAACATCATTGAGCAAAATTTGACAAGGTTTTCCAATTCCAATATATTAAAATAATGTCTTCTTGCTAACATCAATGATTAAACTTTGACAAGCTTTTCCCATTCAAAATATGAAATGCCTATGATTGTGGAACGGGCAGGGTTTGTCATCAGTTTGTCATCTGATAGTCCGGTGGCTCAAGGTGACGACGAATGATTAGAGGACAATTCGATGTATTGTGCATGATGAAGTATTATGGAGGACACGAACCATCTGAACATTTTGTCCAGTTCCACTAAAATCTAGCTAAGCATCCCCGTGGATTTCGTATTTATATGCTGCAAAAAAACAAAGACACATTAGCACAAACTGAAAGTATAATAAATAGATTACCATACCCAGATGCCCCATCATTGTTGCTTAGAGTGACATTGATAGACTTGGAGTCCTGTCCTGGCTTCTTGTACTTGTTTGGGCACTTGTTTACCCAGTGTTCCTCCGAACCACAAGTAAAGCAGCCATCTCTCTTTTTGTCTATCTTCTTACCCTTCTTAAAGGTAGTATTCTGCCTTGAAGACGTTGGTAGCTCCATTCAAACGGGCATGGTTTGTCATCACTTTGCATATTGAAGTAGCACATGGAGCCGGATTAACCAGCGTATCTTTTTGTGCAGATTCCACTGGGATCAAACAATGTCTTGAGTAGCATGGTGGATTTCGTATTTATATGTTGCAAAGCGTTAAACACGTTGGCAGCTTGTGACGCCCGGATAATTAAGCTACAGTAATTCCAAGCTAATGATGCCACATCATCATGACTATTGTTGTTGAACTCGCGTTGGTTTGAAACCGGTTCAAATTTCAAATTCAAATCAAAGTCCAAAATTCAAATAGCCAAACATGAAAAATAAAATGTTCAAAGTGTGGCAATTATACCATAACTAATTATGGTGGTGACCCAACACTTTTGTAAAATAATTAAATGCCCTTTTGTGAATATAACAGCGGCTAAAAAGAATTATTAAAAGCTTTTTAAATTATAAAATACTAAACTATTTTATTTGTACCTCAAACTAAATGTGGCAGTGGTATAACTAGTAAAACCAATTTAGATGTTGCTACTATATTTTATAAAGCTAATTTCTATTCAGAAATAAAAGAAAACTAAAACTGTAAAAAGAGAAACAAGAAAAAGGGAAGAAGCAAAGAAAACAAAACAACACCCCCTCCCCTAGTGGGCCTCGTGGACCAGTTGGGCCACAAAGCCACCAGTAGGCCCGGCTCCTCCCACCGCCCTTCCTGCACTTCTGAGGCGGGGAATCGTGGCGCCCATCCGCCGGCGATGGCCGGGCGTGGCGACCATCCACCCCTGGCGCCCTACTAATACACCTGTATGCGACCCCAAACCCTAAGCTTCCCGTTCCCTTCCTCCTCGCGCCCGTCACTTTTCCTCGTCGACGTCGTCGTGCCCGTGGACGCCCGAAGCCACCGCCCCGAACCCCCGCCGTCGTGCCCAGGAGCTACGCCGAGCTCCTCTACGTCGTCTGCGCCCTCTACTTGGAGCTCGGAGCCACCGCCACGACCGCATCGAGCTCGTCTTCTTCCCTCGACCGCTGCCGCCTCTACGTCAACGCCGGCTGCTCTGCTGCTACTAAGCCACCGCTGGGCCCCCGTGTGCCTCCCCAGTGAGCTTCCGGTCCTCCTCCTCCTCCCCACGCTTTGGTTCCGCCCCTCTGGCTAGCTAGCCGCCATGGTCGTAGATCGTCTCCGCCACGACGCTCGTCGTCGTCGTTTCGGTCGAAGTCGAGTTCGCCTGAGCCCTCGGCCGTGCTCATCGGGGCCGTAGTAGGCCGTAGCACCAGCGCGTGCAGTCCGTGCCGTGCCTCGCCTCGTCGTAGCCGCCCGCGCCTTTCATGTTGGCCGCCCACGGCCCCCTGAATCGCTACCACGCGCCGCTTGGCCGTCCGCCTTACAGACGCCTGCGCCTTCCTCCGCTCCTCGCCGTTGCCACATTGTTGTTCGCCGCCGCCCGCACTTGCCGTCATTGCTGCTGCTGCGTTGCTACTTGTGACCCACTTCTTTGCACCCATACGAACCAGCCAGCTCCGTGCTGCAGCACGCTTGCCGCTTGCCGCGGCCGCATTGCTCGACCTCGCGCCACACACATTGCCGCTGCTCACTAGTGTTGCTTTGTACTGCTAGGTACTGTAGGTACTTGTGACGCCCTAGATTCAATCGTACACTAGTCATACACGCAAATGTGTACGATCAAGATCAAGGACTCACAGGAAGATATCACGACACAACTCTAGACACAAATAAAATAATACAAGCTTTATATAACAAGCCATGGGCCTCGAGGGCTCGAATACATAAGCTCGAATACACAAGAGTCGTGAGCAACAATATCTCGAGTCTGCAGACATGAGTTAGACAAGTTTGCCTTAAGAAGGCTAGCACAAAAGCAACATCGATCGAAAAGGCAAGGCCTCTTGCCTGGGAGCCTCCTAAATACTCCTGGTCGTCGACGGTCTCCATGTAGTAGTATGCATCGGTGGTGGCATCTGGATTCTGGGCTCCGACATCTGGTTGCATCAACCGGAAAGGAGAAGAAAGGGGGAAAAGGGGGAGGAAAGCAACCGTGAGTACTCATCCAAAGTACTCGCAAGCAAGGATCTACACTACATATGCAACATTATCAAAGGAAGGTCAGTATATGTGGTGGCTGCAGAAATGCCGAATAGGAGGGAGAAGCTAGCCTGTCGAAGACTAGCATCTTCTCGAAACCACCATCTTGCGGCAACATGAGGGAGTAGAGTAGCATAAAGTAAAGTAGTAGTCTGTGTTATCAACCTCGTAGGAGATCCTTTCTCGACTCCACGTGAGAAAGCAATCCTAGAGCCATACTATCCAGATTATCATCACAATCCAATTCTCATCACCATCCGGTTCTCATCACAAGTATCCGATTCTAGTTGTATCGATCGGGATACAACTCCAAGTGTCCGTATCAGTAGGACGGGCTATCGATAGATGTTTTCTTCCCTGAGGGGTGCACCAACTTACCCACCACGCTCGATTAACTCTGCGGACACACTTTCACAGGTCATGCCCGACCTCGGCAAACAATACGCCGCAACCCGACCTAGGCTTAATAGAGAGGCCAAAGACGCCGGACTAAACCCTATGCCCCGTGGGTCATGGGCCATCTCCCGGGAACTCCTCACGTTGCGTTAACGCCACGGTGAGCGGAACCTAGCTACCTCCTTCAACAAAGCGGGGCGCTTACGCAGTCCAACCCGGCCAGCGTCGCTCGATCGGCAGCGTCTATTAAGCTTGGTGATGCATACGGCCTTGAAGCGCCCATACTATGTCCACGTGATGGTTAGTGCTATCGGGCCGGAGGCCCTGATCAAATATCCAAATCATAGTGGATTAGGGCGATGCGGTAACAAGCAGAGACTCACGAAAGATGTCACCCCGTTGCCCCGTCTCGAGGACTTGTGGCAAGGGCTAGGAATGCCCGGCCACGCCTCGTAATTATCTCGCGGGCACTCTCCAGGTCAACCCGTCTCCACATCACTCGCAACTAAGCTCGCGCGGGTACCCCTCAGGGTCGACCCGTCTTTCCAAGTAACAAGGGTAAAGTCCAAGTATCCGTGTGTCCAAACATCAAAGGGAAAACCCGAGGAATCACCCCCAATGAATTCCACTCGATGTAATCATCAAGGTGAACGTAAGAGGATCCACCCTCGAGGTTCACACTTGAGGTGTTGCACGACAGAGCCGTATCGGAAGTGGTTAAGGAGGAAATCACCCTCGATGACCACGACCGAATAGCTACGCTGCAGGTTAACAAAAGAAGTGCTGAAGAGGGCTCACCCTCGGCACTCGATAGTAACCCAGTAGTGTCGAGCAACTAAAGGAAAGTGATGTGCGGTGTCGGGGCCTGGTCTTCGATCCCGTTGATCGATTCTTCGATGATGAAGCAGGGGCAACATGGACAAGGTGGGGGTCACTGATGTATCACTAACCAACCTATACTAAGCAGTTTAGGATAAGCAGGTAAGGTACAACAGCAGATACAAAAGCAGGCTATGCATTAGAATAGGAGCAAACAATAACAGTAGCAAAATCTAATGCAAGCATGAGAATACGGAATGGGCGATATCGGGATGATCAAAGGGGGGGCTTGCATGGAAGCTCTGCTGAAAAGGAAGAAGTGTCGTCGTCGACGTAGTTGATCACAGGGGCATCAACATCGTCACTGGGTCTACCGAAGAGAAGAGGGGGAAGAAACAGTAAATACATGCAAACATATGCACAACAAGACAATAAACGGTGCTATAGGTGTTCTAACATAGTGCTAGGCGATACTGGCGAAGGGGGAAACATCCGGGAAAGTTTTCCCGGTTCCGGACCTGTCAGACAGATGACCGGAAGGGAATGTTCCATTTTCAGCATGCTAGAGGCATGTGACAGATGAACGGACCACATATTCGGATTCGTTGGGTTTTTCTGAGCAACTTTCATGTAGAAAACTTTTTCATTCGAGTTACGGTTTATTTTCTACGAATTTCTAAAGATTATAACATTTTCTGAAAAAAAATTATTTAGAAAAATCCGAATTGACCAAGTCAAATTTGACTAGTCAAAGGGGCAGGTGTGGCCCACATGTAAGTGTCACAGGAGCAATCTAATTAGTCTAAACTAAGTTAAACTAGTGGGGCCACTTGTCATCTACACATTAGGCTATTTAGCCCACTAATCTAATCCTGAAACTAATCTATCTCTAGTTAATTAAGCCGGCCAGAGGCACAACCGGTAAAGCACGTTGTGCGCGCACACACACACCATGCCCAAGCATCAGCCATATCCAAGCATCAGCAGCAGCTAGCGTCAGCGGTAAGTAGAGCAGCAGCAAAACGGAGCAGCGGCCAAGCAGCACAACAACGCAAGAGCAGCAGGCGAGCAGGTGGCAGGAGGAGCAGCAGCATGGGGAAGCACAGGCTGTAGGCGCGAGCGACGGCCAGCGGTGGCGGCAGGATTAGTAGCAGCCGCAGCCATACAGAGCAGCAGCAGGCAGTAGCGGTAGAGAGCAGCAGCCGAGCAAAGCATTAGCGGCAGCAACAAGGAGCAGCCCAGGGCACGGCCACAAGCAGTGGTAGGAGGCAGTAGCAGCAGCAAATACGCGTACGCGGAGGCAGAGCTTCGGGGCAGCCATGGCGAACGGACCTCACGGCACGGACACTACGGGCATGGATCGACAAGGTAAAGGCCGGGAATCGGAGGAGGTGCTCACAGCGCACTCGAGGGCGTGGTCGGGGAGGCCGGAGGTAGTCGGGAGGCGGCGAATCGAGGCGGCGACCGTGGTGGTGCAGACGGGAAGAAGAGGACGATGGCGACGATGCGGCAGTTCCCGGTGTCGATCTGTGGGCGGAGAAGATGAGGACGAGCCCGGCGAAGCTGCTGGACTTCCAAACGCAGCTCGAGGTGACCGGTGGCCGCGTCAATGGCGACGGCGCTTCGGCGACTGCGTCGGGCGTGAAGGAACGGAGGGGACGAGCGAGAGAGAGCGGCTGAGATGGAGAGGAGAGAGGGGATTATGGTTTGCCAGGGAGTGAGGGGGACTCTTATCCACGTGAGGAGGCGGCGGATGCACGACGTGTGGAGGATCCGCGGCGTGTACGAGCGAACGGCGACCACCGAGGCTTCTGTGAACAGGAGATTGAAGATGGCTGCGGGGTGGGCTGGGCCTTCACTATTAACTCAAGGCCCAGTTGCGAAAGTGAGCTCTACCTTTTTTTTAAAAAAACTTTTCTGTTTTATTTTCCAGCAGCCTTTGCCTTTTCCATTAGTCACAATTGACTCTGCAAAAATATGCCACTGGCCAAAACAACTTCAAAGAATTATTGTGTACTGCCACAAAAAGATTATGAGACTTTTGAAATAGATTGCACTTTTTTATATAAATTAAAAGGGCATTTAATTTAATTGTTTTAGCCACAGTTTTAACTAGTTTAGGGCACTTAAACACCTTACAATAATGTTGGGTCACCACCATAATTGGTTACGGAATATTTGACACTCTTTGAACATTTTAGTTTTCATGTTTGAGAAATTGAATTTTAGACTTTAATTTGTGATGAAATTTGGATTGGATTAGAATCAAAATGAGATTAGCAACAGTAACAATGATGACAAGACAATTAGAAGGGGATTACTGTAGCATGATTCTCGGGGTGTTACAGTACTAGCTAGCTTTTCTAATTTCAAACCGAGTAACCCCTTAGACAGCCCCTAAACATCGGTTAAATAACTGTTAACCGGAGTAAAAATAATATGGGCAGGTAGTACACTTGTCAAACTTCATTTTACCCCACTAGAGCAAATCCATCTGATCCATGGATTAAATCCTATGAAAATCACAAAATGCTATGTTACATTAACGAGAAAGCAGAAGAATGTAAATGCTGCAGTAGCACTCTTCAAACAAAGATTTGAACAAGAAAATGGATGCTAACATAGCTGCACTTGATACTTTCATGTAGATCACCGCAAAGTGCTCAGATTTGATATAAGGCACTAATTCACAGGATGTAAAGAACAATAGCTGTAGCCTTTTGAAAACAGCTAAGTGATGTTAAAAACTGACGAATTCTCAGACTTAGCAAAATTTCAGGATTTTTCCGGGTATTGTTAAATTTTTGAAAAATCTTAGAAAATAATCCGTAGCTCGGATGAAAGAGTTTTATAAATGAAAGTTGCTCAGAACGACGAGCCGAATCCGGATACACAGTCCGTTCGTCCGCCACACGTCCCTAGCATAGCGAACACGCAACTTTCCCCCTCCGGTTCATCTGTCCAAAAACGAGAAACACCGGGGATACTTTCCCGGATGTTTCCTCCCTTCACCGGTATCACCTATCCCTGCGTTAGGTCACCCCTAGCACCGCGTATTGCCATGTTATGCTTTGTGTTGCTTTGATTGCTCTGTTATTTATTGTGTTCCCCCTCGTTACTTCTTTCCGGTAGACCCTGAGACCGATGCCGGTACCCCTGTGTTCGACTACATCGACGACGAACTCTTCTCTTGCCAGAGAAACCCGGCAACCCCCCCCCCCCCCCCCCCGATCACCAGATATCGCCTATTCTCTTCTATACTGCTTGCATTAGAGTAGTGTAGCATGTTCTTTGCTTTTAGTTATTCCTATCACGATGCATAGCCTTTGTCCTTGCTACTACGGTTGTTACCTTTACGCAATCCTACATGCTTAGTATAGGATGCTAGTTTTCCATCGATGGCCCTACATTCTTGTCCGTTCTTTGTGCTATACTATCGGGCCGTGATCACTCGGGAGGTGATCACGGGTATGTACTATATACTTTATGCATGATACATGTGGTGACTAAAAGTCGGGTCGGCTCGAGGAGTACCATGAGTGATTCACGGATTGGGGCTGAAAGGACCTTTGTGCCGAAATGACCCTACAGGTGGATCTTTGTGGCGGAGCAATAGGGTAGGTTGAGACTACAGGTGAGAGGTGGGCACAGCCTGTCGGCGTTCAGCGGTTACTTCAAAATAACATGCTTAACGAGATCTTGGTATTTGATCTGAGTCGGCCATTTGGTCTATACGCACTAACCAACTACTGTGGAAAGATATGGGCACTTTCGGCGTCGTGGTATCGGTAGAAGCCTTCGTGACATCGGCCGGTATGGCCGGGTTGGACAGCGTAACGTGACTTCCTTTGTAATGGAGGTTGCTAGGTGCGCTCTCCGGCCGCGTCATAGCGTGCATGTGTGCTATGGGCGATGGGCCCAGACCCTGTCGCTTAGGATTAGACCGGCGTCTTGACCTCTGTTGCGCCTAGGTGGGGCTGCGACGTGTTGATCTTCTGCGGCCGGGCATGACCCCGAAAAGTGTGTCCGGCCAAATGGGATCAAGCTTGTTGGGTTATGTGGTGCACCCCTGCAGGGAAGTTAATCTATTCGAATAGCCGTGTCCCTCTGTAAAAGGATGACCCGGAGTTGTACCTTGACCTTATGACAACTAGAACCGGACAGTTAATAAAACACACCCTTCCAAGTGCCAGATACAACCCGGTGATCGCTCTCTAACAGGGCGACGAGGAGGGGATCGTCGGGTAGGATTATGCTATGCGATGCTACTTGGAGGACTTGATCTACTCTCTTCTACATCTTTGCAAAGGCGGAGGCTGCCGGAAGCGTAGTCTTGACGGGATTAGTTATCCCCTCTTATTTTGGCATTCTGCGATTCGGTCCACTTATATGGCCCTTTACACATACACCCATGCATATGTAGTGTAGCTCCTTGCTTCTGATGCTTTGGATGAGTACTCACGGTTGCTTTGTTCCTCTTTTCCCCTTTCCTTTACCCGATTATTTGCGACTAGGCGATGGAGTCCAGAGCTGCAGAACCACCGGCGCATTTACTCCTACTACACTGGAGGTGCCTACTACTACATGCAGCCTGCTGACGACGACCAAGAGTACTTAGGAGGATCCCAGGCAGGAGGCCTGCGCCTCTTTGGATCTGTATCCCAGTTTGTGCTAGCCTTCTTAAGGCAAACTTGTTTAAATTATGTATGTACTCAGATATTGTTGCTTCCGCTGACTCGTCTATGATCGAGCACTTGTATTCGAGCCCTCGAGGCCCCTGGCTTGTATTATGATGCTTGTATGACTTATTTATGTTTTTAGAGTTGTGTTGTGATATCTTCCCGTGAGTCCACGATCTTGGTCATTACTGCGTTTGCGTGCATGATTAGTGTCACGATTAAATCGAGGCGTCACAAGTTGGTATCGAGCCGATCACTGTAGGAATCCCCCTTCCAACTCCTTGGCCAAAGTTGAGTCTAGTCATTGCAAAACTTTTACTAACATGGCTATGCGGCTTACGGGCCCACGTCGCCATTGGGTGGTATTAGGACCTTTTACTCCTTGTCTATACTCTGGGACTCTGATCTCTCTTCTATTCAGGTTAAATGATTTTGCTAAAATCTAACTTTAGGTTCTCGAAAATACTTCCTCCCGGAGAGCCCTTTCAGGCCAGATGATCGCTTTCTTTGCACGGAAGATTACGAAGACACTCTCTGATGCTTTCCCGAGACCCTTGTGCCCTTCGCCGTTGCGATCCCTACCAACGATAAATCTTTATGGATGACTATATCAAGGTGCCCTCAAATACCTTCCTCCCCAGTTGCCCTTGTTATTACAAGGTGCCCTCAAATACTCTCTGATGTTCCAAGCATCCTTTATGCTTACTACCCCATAGTCCTTGCCCCTTGAATATCCCTACGAACAATTCTTCACCCTTATCGAGGAACTGTTCATTACTAGTTGATCATATGATCCACAAGGTACATTGATATACTATCCGGTCTTCCACTAATTCTCTGCCAGCTGTTGCTGTGCAAATACTTGTCTGCTTGCATTATGGTTGCGTTCCATATGTCTAGCAGTATTCATTAGTATCCCTTGTCACTGTCATTCTTGACTCCATTGATTCAATAAGTTGTGAATGTTCACAATCATCAGTCGAATCCTAGGATTATCCTTTCGGCTCAGACATCATTTGGATATGAGCTGGTTCTTGACCAATCAATGCCTTGATCGGTTGTTCTTTTAAGTCTATTGAACTTATTCATTTTCGATCAGAACGATTGCTTCTGATCCCTTGGTTTGGAAATAAAAAAAAACTCTGTGCATTAAGTTTTGAATTAGTCAGTTGTTTCTATAATCTAATGCCTTGGCATTCCTTCTTCCTGATTGAGTTCCGATACTCACATCAGCCCTGTTGTGGACCGCCATACCCATTGCCGGGTTATTATCCAACAGTGTCCTTGACGACCTAAATTCTTGCGATTCTTTACCTGATACATAATGCCTTTGGTAAATTGTATCCTCTACTTTTGACAACCATGCTCTACTTTTGAGTTTGTGTTATTTACTCCTGAAGTTCATGGTATATGTTCTAAGAAGCCCCGATGGGTTGAACCTATGCCTTCCTTAATATGTGTGAACTCGAAAGTTTTCATGAGTCATACTCTTCTGGTATTTTGCCAGATAAAATTTCAACACTACTACTTCATCGAACGCGAGAAGTGAATGAAAGGTTATGCATTGGAGAAGTGGGAGTCGACCTTGAACTTTGTGTTCATGCCCATGGACACGATGTAGATCCTATCATGGTAGCTTCTTGTAATAATAACTAATTCCTTGATATAATATCCTTTGGTATCGGTGAATTGATCCTTTGCACGTGGTTCCGACCATATGTTCTTCTTGGATCCCATTTCTCGGACAAGTTGAAGTACTTGTCTTCGGCAAAGCAATACCCCAGTCCAACCTCTACTTTGATCTGTCTTCGAGTATTACCCCCTGGTATCTCGAGATTATCTTGGAACTGCATAACTTCCTATGAGTTCTTCATCAAGTACTACATTCTCACTGATTACAATTTTTCATGGGCTCTGAGTTGTTAAACACTCAAAGACACCGATAACTGAACCGAGTCCACACTCCGATTCAATAACTCTAAGTAATTTTCGTTGCTTACGAGTTTAATAATCTTCAAGTCATTCCTAGCCTGACCGGCTATATCATTATCGTGCTAAAATTTTAACTGTGCTACCTGGACCTTTTTCCCGGAGCACAAATTTTGACGGTGAGCTAATCTTACGTCGATCTTCCTCGTCATATCATTTCTTCCTGAACAGCAAACTTGATTTTGAGTTTGTGTCATACCCATGGTTCAAATAACCTTTCACTTCATCATTCGTTTGACTTGATGTCATCAACGATCGATTACATCATGAAATCTCTTGACAAATGTGTCATGATCATCATCAGTATTCCGAGCTTTTCCAGGATATCAATTGAATTCATGATGAGAAAAACCATCCTTGCCGTCGATGATTTGTGTTATCATGAACAACATTATTGCCTTTCCTCCAACACAAACTTGTACATGATATGGAGCTCCTTGCTATCCAGAATTTGTTCTTTACCTTGGAGTATTACCATCTTTTATGTCAAGAATGTCGTGAGAATTTCACCACTTCTTGAGAATTCTTGATATAAGTGATACTTATCACCATCACCATTCTTTTCTTGGTCCCCTGTTGTTCCTAACAGTAATACCGACAAATGGACTAGTAATTTTAAAACTTCTAGCAACCTTATTGCTTTGAAGTTAATGGTCGACATTTCATTCTTAGACTGTTGATTATTGAATCACCATTCTGACATTGGTCGTGCAATCCAACCCGTATTTCGGGCGCACCTTTCAACCAATGTTTAATTGTGTATGTTTTCCTCGAACATACTTCTTTATCTACTTCGATGTGTCCAATATTATCTCCTTGTTCACATAATTGTGGCAATCCATCTTTTTGGAAACCTCGATGAATTGTCGCTGATTCCATCAGCCACCTCCTCATCCTCTCGTTGGTTTACTGATGAACTCTTGTTTCGGAACTTGCTCCCATGGGTCGTTTCCCGAGAATCTTAAAATGTTCTTATGTTAATTTGTGTTACACATTTTCTTCTCGGGCATCCTGAGTATGAGTTATCCTGACACCAATCAGATCTGAATCTCGGTCAGATATGATGATTGGAACATATTCCCAAGAGTTATAACAATGGTCTTTATGTGACCCGGTAAGGTGATGTCACGCCTAGCACACCTGGCCGGAGGACCTATTGTTATAGTTTACTCTTAGCAAGGTTATCTATTCTTCCATGAGGAAATTGTAAGACTTATTCTACAAGTTGTTCCTGATGAATCCTTCGTGTATCCAAAGACTTACCTTTGCTGGAAGACCATGTCAATGCTATCTCGAAGCATGTCTGTGGTACTCTGACTTTCAACAAGAACATTTGAAGCCCAATGCTAAGTGTTTCTTGCTCAATTATCCAAACACTGTTGTATGGGTAATGTCATAAAACTTCTCTCCCCTACCTAAAAGGTTTTCTAACTTATATCATGTCATGGATATCATGCTCTGCTTATCATTGGGAAGGATATCCCCCTGAAATATCTGATAATCATATTTTCCTTTCCATTGCTTTGTTTAACCTTTCTGGTGATCTATATGATCTAAGCAGTAATATTCTCCTGCTTATGTAAACACCCCGGTGTACAATTCTGTCAGCAAGACCCTGTTACTATTGTTGATGACATTCCGGTAGCCACCCATGGACGAGAACTTTGCCTATTGGTCCGCCTCGTTCAACGAGCAGGAAAATGGTTCTCTTCGTCCCTCGCCCTTGGTACCAACGTTGTTGCCAACATAATTGACAGGCTATCCTCTGATTTGCCTGGCTAACATGACCGTGCAAAATGATTAGTGCCTTCCTGCTGTTAACCCACATGGTGGGTGTAGCGACCTGACCCGAATGGATCAAGTCTACGTGGCAAGTGTCATCCACGGATCGGTATCTTTGACACACGATTACTCAAAGGATTTATAACAGAGGTAAATCACATGTATAAAATAACGTAAATACTATTACCTCAATCCATATAAGCGGAAGCAACAAGGTTGTGGATTCCCATCAACACCAGCGGCAAAGTTGAGTGTAGAAATCGTAACCCTAACGTATCACTTACAAATGCGTAAGAAACCTGCAACATGAGACGTTGCAGCCCGAAACGGGTCGATTACATTGAATGTCTTGGCAAATTCTGTATGAAACAATCTTTGAAATATGGCTATCACTACATGCATATTTGGTTGGTGGAAAAGCTCTATGGTTACAGTTTTGCGTAAAGCCAATTTTTCCCTACTGCAAAGGGATAAACTTTATTTAACTATCATGGTGGTTGTTAAACATTGAGAATGGTTGACAGCATTCTCAATCCCAATTAAGCATCATCATTAAAACCCAACAAACTATTTAAGTAACATGGTGAGATCAACAGGATAATCCAAGAACTAGATACTCAAGATGTCCATAACCGGGGACACGACTAATCATGATTAGTTTGTACACTCTGCAGAGGTTTGCGCACTTTTCCCCACAAGACTCAATCTCCTCCGTTGGTTTTCTCGCACGACATGGTGTTTGAGAAACGGATGACCGAGACATAGTCTTTCAGAAGCGCTAGTACCTTACGACGTGATAGACCGTACCACCTACAACCCCTACATCTGCTATTCTACCACTGTAAGAGTTCGCACGACTTAGTCAACTATGCCAGAGCCCATAATGGCTTGTGGCTGCACACGGAAGTTTCTAGTATGAATAATCTCATGATCCCTTTGAGCCTGGGTGGCGGTCCATAAAAAAACAGGCAATCCTGGTCTACCCAGGTGCCTAGACGAGCAATCTGGAATAACCAGGTACCTCAATCCACCCAGATGTGTATTAATGTTGCCACCTTAAATAAACCATTAATTAACAATCTCACATCTGTCATGGAAATTCACTCACCCAATCCACGTCTACGAGCATAGCATGACAATATAAGCATAGCGTAATAGTAACTCCCAAGGGTTGAATGCAGGGCAATAGGTTCCTACCTCATCAAATACTTCCCAATACCCACATGTTATCAATCCTACTCATGCAATGTTTGAGGGTGAAACTAATGCACAAAAACTGGGTATAAAAAGGGATATGATCAAAGTGTGAACTTGCCTGCAATGTTGATGAAGATGATTCACACTCATAACTCTTTATAGATCTACTCGTCACACTCCGGTCAATCTATCGTAAGCCATCAATAGTAACCACACATAAGCAATCACTCAAAAGACCAGAAAGATCGAAGAAGTCGATTCAAAAAACATCAAAACCAATCAAATAGCTCTTGCAACATAAAACAATTTCTAGCAGTACCAAAATTATGTGAATTTGGCCTTATCAGAAAGTTTAGGTCAAGAGCTTTAATTTGCAGCAAGAATCAACTAAATCGGAGATACGAAACTCAAGTTATGATCAAACGAAGTTTGAATTCAAATCTGGTCTAATTCAAAATTTTAAAATTTCAAAAACATGTTTGAGTTGGATTACTGGATAGAGGGGATCATAACGAAGAAGTGGGCATTGGTTTCGTTGAATTTGGACTAACGAGCAAAAAGTAGTGAACGTTTAAAGTACATGGACTAATCTGTGAAAAACATTATCACGAATAGGTCCCTGGCCGAAATTAAAAGAAAAAGAAAAATCTTATCGAACAAACGTTCGCTAGACGGATCTATAGAATGAATACGTTCACTAAAACTTCCTAAGCGAAAAGCGTTCGTTACTTAACTAAGATAAAAAAACAGTTTTTTAAACAAAACCGAAGAAAACCTAAACCTAAAGGAAAACCGGCGAACCGGGGACGGTTTTATACCGGACCAGGAAAACCGGCGGGTCGGGCGGCGTATCTGGCGGTTCCGACGAGGCGGCGGACTCCGGCGGTGATGCTCGTGATCGTCGAGGCCAGCAAGTGGTCGAGGAGGCGGCAGGCGGAGGTGCGGTGGTGGCGTCAGGCGGTCGGCAGCGTCATGATTAGCGGCAATGGCGCTTCGGCAACAGCAGGCGGCGGGATCTGAAGGCGCGGCTTGTGGGGAAGAGGGCCGGGCGGCGCCCTTTATAGGACGGGAGGAGGCCTTGGCGTGGAGGAGGGCGAGGAGGCCGGGCGGACAGTGGCTCCGGCGATGCCGTGGCGGCTTGGGACTTCGTTCCGAGCTCGGGGACGAGCGGTGCGGGCGACGTGGGCTGGCTGGGTCGTGGCCTGGCTGGCTAGCTGGGCCGGCCCAGTCGGCGGAAGTTCTCTTTTTTTTAGAAAAAAACAAATTTTCAGAAAAATAACATAAAACCATAATAAATAAAAATATACTATAGGCATATAATATATCAAAATTTTCAGAAAAAGATTTTCTACATCATGGACATTTTTGTTACACCAAATAAAATCCACAATAATTCAAATAAAGCAAAGAGTGCTTCTGCTCTAGTTAAATCCAGTAAAAATCATTTTCAAAATACCAAAATTAATTCAAATTTATTTCTCTCCAATTTTCTGATGTAGGGAATCATGTTACCCTATTTTCCATATATTTTATTTTTGGAGAAAAATAATTTGAATAAAACTCAAATAACTCCAAATCGAAAATGAATTCAAGAGAACTTTGAATTTAATTCTTTGAAACTCCCAACTCATATTTCATATAATTTGAAGAAGTCATTTTATCTTCTCTGATGAAAATCATTGAGCTGCATAAAGTTTCTGAATTGGAAAATATTTCCAAATGGAATTCAAATATTTTTCAAACACCCCCTTCATTTAAATAAATGGAAGAAGTCATGTCATCTTCTCTCCAGGGTTTTGTGGTGAAAAGTATTTGAATTCACGGGGATCAAAATGCAAAATGAAAGTTTGGGAAAGTCCTTTTATTCCCTCTCATTTAACTTTCAAAAAGTTCGAATTTCACTCAATTCACTCAATCAATCAAACGATCAATCAAATCTATCTACTTATTATAACATTCCAAAAATTTAGAATTTTGGGATGTTACAAACCTACCACCCTTAAAATGAATCTCGTCCTCGAGATTCGGAGAGGCTAGCAAGAAATAGGTTAGGTTTGGGGTCTTCTCAAAATCCATTGATCGTCTCCGGGGTCTGGGGTGCTACCACCCTTAGAAACATTGTTACGGTTCCATCAAAACTCATATACTCCATCCTTATTCATGACAGTGTCGGTCTTCTCAGAATCTCGGGAAAATTTCCTTCTCTAGCCCTTCTAGTAGTGGCATAACCTTTACCACAATTCTTGTGTCCTTTCATCTTGGTAAGGTTATTCCAAGACTGGGTCTTCTTAGCTGACGGGTCTGGTGCCAGTACTAAACTACTAATCGATATCTCATGGTGGTCAACCGTTTGTGGTTTCTCCTGCATGAAAATGGGTCTGGGCTGAACTCACCGTATATCCTATGATTGGCAAAAACTGCCTTGTACAAGGGGAAAATACCTATTCCATTCTAAGGCTTAAACAAGGTTTTGATCGTCGTCTCTCTACTACAGGTAAGTCACTCAGATTTACCATCCCATATAGCAAGGAGAATATAAGAGTAAGTCGGTATGGTGATCAATCCATCCCGCACCCAAATCATTACCTTGTATACGGTTTAGCGAACCTCGCATTCTAACACTGGTCATCCTCACAAGCATTTCAGAATTTCTCTTGTCAATGAACCAAGTTCGGATAACAAGCCAAACGAACATCTATCGTTCCTTCACAACTCTCAGGTTTGCGGTAATCCTATAAGATCGTCTATCGATAAAATCGTAACTTCTTCCAGGGTTTTTTTCCTTCAGCAAGAGTGTGTTTGCTTCTTGGCAGGTCCTGGGGCCTGTGGGTTATGGCCCATCTCATCACTTGCAAACCTTGAATTCATCATCAGGGCAACAGATCCTTATTCCAACATCTAGCTTCCTGTCATTCTTAAATCCATCCAGTTGTACAGTCTTCCTTCCTTCTATTGGCACCAAACTAGGACATGATTACTCAGACTCATCATGGAGTTTCCATTGATCCATATTTCCGACATCATACCTCCTTTATACCAATAGTAATTCATATCTTCATCCTTGTGGGATATCCCACATACCGAGTTAAAAACTTATACTTATGAAATCCATACTCCACTTTGTGGAACATCATTATCCTTTCCAGGCTCAGGCATCCTTACAGGGGAATATTGGCCATCCCTGCATGGCACTCTTTCAACTAGGAAACGTGAAACACATCATCAACTCCTCACAGTCCTTCGGGTAACTCCAACTTGTAGGCCACTTCTCTCATATGCTCCAAAACTCGGTATGGTCCTACAAATCTCGGGGCTAACTTTCCCTTAACTCCAAATCATTTAATTCCTCATGAGAGGGACACACGAAGACATGCTCTGTCTCCAATTTCATAGACTACCTCCTTGCGTTTTTAGTCGCATAACTCTTACACTGGACTAAGCTACCTTGATCTATCTCGTATCAACTTAACATTCTCTTCTGACTCCTTGATCACATTTGGTCCAAACAACTGACGGTCTCCAACTTCATCCCACACACTCTTGGGGTATCACACATATCGAGACAAAACTCATATTCCTTTTTGTCCGAAATCCACTCAGTGGAGTATCCTTATCTTTTCCAGGGGTCAACGGTTCTTACAGGGTATTACCACCCTTAAAATGTTCCAATATTCCATAGACCATATTTCTCATATCCTCGAAACTGGTCAACATCTTTCCTCATAGGTAACTCATAAAATCCAAATCAGTACCAACACTGCTAAGTTTATTGATTCTTAAATTATTACAATCTCTCGCTTTTCCATTACATGCCTCAACTCAACACCTCAATATAAAGGAAAATGTTTTCACTACTACTACTATATTTCTTCTGTTACAGACTCAACTATTTATCACAAGTCTCCTTCTCCTTTGGACAATCTCTGGCAAAGTGCCCTGCTTCATTACAACGGAAACATATTACTTCTGGCAAGTTTCGAGGTTTCCTTGTGATTATATAACCTACTTGGGTCCTTGGCTTCCTTTTTGGGCAATTGCTGAGGTAGTGCCCTGACTCCTTGCACCTATAACAGGTGACATGACTCAGATCCTTCCTGGAATCCAATCTACTTCTCTTTTTGGACTTTTCCATTCCAATCAGAGCTTCTATTTCCTGTGGGCCATACTCTACTTCCTCCGTCGGGAATTCTACTAGATCCCCCTTCAAACAATTCTGGGAGATGTGTCCTTCTTCTCGACATGAATAGCATGACTTGGTGCAGGGTTTAATTGGTTCTTCTTTGGGTGTGTCCTCCACCTCTTCCTTCATCACAGGTTCTTATTTCCATTAGGGCTCCTTTCATTGCTTCTTTCTTCTGCTGGATGGTTCTTTGTACCATGGGGTAAATGTGACACTGAGCAGGGTAGTGGGTAGTCCCTTCACACAAGAAACAAGTGATCTTCCTAGTTGGACATTCTTCAGTTGGGTGACTTCCTTCACAATTGGGGCATTCATCCTTGTGTTCTTTATGGTTGTGTCCTATTTCTCCACAAAGTTTGCATGCACAAGTTTTCTTCATATCCTTTCTATAAGGCTTCAATTTCTGGGACACAAACTGAGACTTTAGCAAAGTCAGCTTAAATTCTTTCCAAGTGGTTACTCCTTGCCATCCATTGATGTTTTGGTACATCCTCCACCAAGTAGCAGCACCTCTTTCAAAGCCTTTGAAGAGCATCTTTGGGCCATATCCTTTCTGACTATAGGGTTGTTCTCCATATGATCCTCCATGTTCTGAATCCATCGGTCTGTCTCCAATTGACTCATCGGTCCAGAAAATACGAGCTCATCTCCATTCATCATCTATTGGGTCCATGGGTTATGGGGTGAGATAAGAGAGATCGAGAGAGATGCACACAATACAAACAAAGGTTTTGAAAAGACAGATTTTATTGTGGCTGTCGGAAAAACATCAAACAATTGATAGCTCATAATCGTCGCATCTAACGCAAGTATATAATAAGGGTTTGGGCTTCTAATGGTCAATAAATCTTCAAAGTCATCAAACTCTTCAAGTCTTGTTCATGCCTCCAATGGCTTCTTCCGATCATGCTTGTCCTTCTCAAGTTCTTTTGCCAGATCATCTCTGTTGTCGCAAAGTCTATCATGACGTCCTTTAATATCTCTGGAGTTGCGTTCCAGACTTCTGGGTTTCATCAATCTTGACATAAACCATGATCCTACTGTCCTTCAGTTTACTGACGAATCTCCGGTTTCCCGAGGTTCTGCTCCTCCAGTTTGGCTACTTCATCTTCTGGGTCCTAAGTTCTTCTCAAAATACTTCCTTGTCAAAATACGACTTCCTGAAGGTCCATCTTAAACTTCTTGAAGTAACACTCCAGATCCTGGTGATACACCGGCTAAGGTTAAAACTTCATCTTGGTGATAGGTGCTCCATCCGCCTTCTACCATCCAATCCTTCCATGCATATGCATGCTTAACTCAGCACGGTGATAATAGCATAAGCGGGCGATAACATCATGGATAGCCGTGTTTCTGCTCTTGTCATTTCCATGAGCTATCTCTCCATAGTTGATATCTCCTGCCTTAGGGTTTTCCTTGACAGAACTTTGAGTTTTTTTTAACTCTCCATGCTCCGGTCTTTCTCCGATACACCTTGATCTCGGGTATTGGCAACTTCCATAGTCTGCCAAGATCCATAAGGGTAGCCTTCCTAGGTCACACAAATCTGGAAATTCTTCAGAGCCTCCAATTCTCCTAGTCTTCAGAGTCTTCAACAGTTGTAGTTTCTATTATCATAATGTATGGTAAAATCCTCTTCATTCTGAATGGTCTTAGCTGTCCGATATCTTATCCTCCTTGAAGTGGTCTCATCAGTCGAATCTTCGAGTGGTCAAAAGGGGAAAGGGTATAGTCTCACTAAAAGGGAATATTTGAATAAGCTCAGAAGAGAAGAGAGGTAAAAGATCTTATCATTGGGAAGGATATCCCCCTGAAATATCTGATAATCATATTTTCCTTTCCATTGCTTTGTTTAACCTTTCTGGTGATCTATATGATCTAAGCAGTAATATTCTCCTGCTTATGTAAACACCCCGGTGTACAATTACATCGGCAAGACCACATTACTATTGTTGATGACATTCCGGTAGCCACCCATGGACGAGAACTTTGCCTATTGGTCCGCCTCGTACAACGAGCAGGAAAATGGTTCTCTTCGTCCCTCGCCCTTGGTACCAACATTGTTGCCAACACAATTGACGGGCTATCCTCTGATTTGCCTGGCTAACATGACCGTGCAAAATGATTAGTGCCTTCCTGCTGTTAACCCACATGGTGGGTGTAGCGACCTGACCCGAATGGATCAAGTCTCTGTGCTTAAGTGTCATCCCTGGATCGGTATGCTGACACACACAATACTCGAAGGATTTATAATAGAGGTAAATCACATGTATAAAGTAACGTAAATACTATTACCTCAATCCATATAGCGGAAGCAACAAGGTTGTGGATTCCCATCAACACCAACGGCAAAGTTGAGTGTAGAAATCGTAACCCTAACGTATCACTTACTCGTCATAAGAAACCTGCAACATGAGACGTTGCAGCCCGAAACGGGTCAGTACATTGAATGTCTTGGCAAATTCCTGTATGAGCAATGCTGAAATATGGCTATCACTACATGCATATTTGGCTGGTGGAAAAGCTCTATGGTTACAGTTTTGCGCAAAGCCAATTTTTCCCTACTGCAAAGGAATAAACTTTAATTAACTATCATGGTGGTTGTTAAACATTGAGAATGGTTGACAGCATTCTCAATCCCAATTAAGCATCATCATTAAAACCCAACAAATTATTTAAGTAACATGGTGAGATCAACATGATAATCCAAGAACTAGATACTCAAGATGTCCATAACCGGGGACACGACTAATCATGATTAGTTTGTACACTCTGCAGAGGTTTGCGCACTTTTCCCCACAAGACTTGATCTCCTCCGTTGGTTTTCTCGCACGACATGGTGTTTGAGAAACGGATGACCGAGACATAGTCTTTCAGAAGCGCTAGCACCTTACGACGTGATAGACCGTACCACCTACAACCTCTACATCTGCTAGTCTACCACTGTAAGAGTTCGCACGACTTAGTCAACTATGCCAGAGCCCATAATGGCTTGTGGCTGCACACGGAAGTTTCTAGTATGAATAATCTCATGATCCCTTAGAGCACGGGTGGCGGTCCATAAAAACAGGCAATCCTGGTCTACCAGTGCCTAGACAGGCAATCTGGAATAACCGGTACCTCAATCCACCCAGATGTGTATTAATGTTGCCACCTTAAATAAACCATTAATTAACAATCTCACATACATCATGGAAATTCACTCACCCAATCCACGTCTACGAGCATAGCATGACAATATAAGCATAGCGTAATAGTAACTCCCAAGGGTTGAATGCAGGGCAATAGGTTCCTACCTCATCAACTACTTCCCAATACCCACATGTTATCAATCCTACTCATGCAATGTTTGAGGGTGAAACTAATGCACAAAAACTGGGTATGAAAAGGGATATGATCAAAGTGTGAACTTGCCTGCAATGTTGATGAAGATGATTCGCACTCATAACTCTTGATAGATCTACTCGTCACACTCCGGTCAATCTATCGTAAGCAATCAATAGTAACCACACATAAGCAATCACTCAAAAGACCAGAAAGATCGAAGAAGTCGATTCGGCAAACATCAAAACCAAGCAAATAGCTCTTGCAACATAAAAAAATTTCTAACAGTACCAAAATTATGTGAATTTGGCCTTATCAGAAAGTTTAGGTCAAGAGCTTTAATTTGCAACAAGAATCAATTAAATCGGTGTTACGAAACTCAAGTTATGATCAAACGAAGTTTGAATTCAAATCTGGTCTAATTAAAATTTTTAAAATTTCAAAAACATGTTTGAGTTGGATTACTGGATAGAGGGGATCATAACGAAGAAGTGGGCGTTGGTTTCGTTGAATTTGGACTAACGAGCAAAAAGTAGTGAACGTTTAAAGTACAGGGACTAATCTGTGAAAAACATTATCACGAATAGGTCCCTGGCCGAAATTAAAAGAAAAAGAAAAATCCTATCGAACAAACGTTCGCTAGACGGATCTATAGAATGAATACGTTCACTAAAACTTCCTAAACAGAAAACGTTCGTTACTTAACTAAAATAAAAAAAACAGTTTTTTAAACAAAACCGAAGAAAACCTAAACCTAAAGGAAAACCGGCGAACCGGGGACGATTTTATACCGGACCGGGAAAACCGGCGGGTCGGGCGGCGTATCTGGCGGTTCCGACGAGGCAGCGGACTCAGCGTGACGGCTCGGCGTGATCGTCGAGGCAGCCAAGTGGTCGAGGAGGCGGCAGGCGGAGGTGCGGTGGTAGCGTCAGGCGGTCGGCAGCGTCGCGGTTGGCGGCGGCGCTCGGCAACAGGCGGCGGAGATCTTGGAGGCGGCGGCTTGCGGGGAAGAGGGGCGGCGCCCTTTATAGGAGGGAGGAGGCGCAAAGGCGTGGAGGAGGCGAGGAGGCCGGGCGGACACGGCGGCTCCGGCGATCTCGTGGCGGCTCGGGACTTCGTCCAGGCTCGAGATAATGATGCAGGCGGCGTGGGCTGGCTGGCTAGCTGGGCCGGCCGAGTCGGCGGAAGTTCTCTCTTTTTTTTAAAACAAATTTTCAGAAAAATAACATAAAACCATAATAAATAAAAATATACTATAGGCATATAATATATCAAAATTTTCAGAAAAAGATTTTCTACGTCATGGACATTTTTGTTACACCAAATAAAATCCACAATAATTCAAATAAAGCAAAGAGTGCTTACGCTCTAGTTAAATCCGATAAAAATCATTTTCAAAATACCAAAATTAATTCAAATTTATTTCTCTCCAATTTTCTGATGTAGGGAATCATGTTACCCTATTTTCCATATATTTTATTTTTGGAGAAAAATAATTTGAATAAAACTCAAATAACTCCAAATCGAAAATGAATTCAAGAGAACTTTGAATTTAATTATTTGAAACTCCCAACTCATATTTCATATAATTTGAAGAAGTCATTTTATCTTCTCTCATGAAAATCATTGAGCTGCATAAAGTTTCTGAATTGGAAAATATTTCCAAATGGAATTCAAATATTTTTCAAACACCCCCTTCATTTAAATAAATGGAAGAAGTCATGTCATCTTCTCTCCAGGGTTTTGTGGTGAAAAGTATTTGAATTCACGGGGATCAAAATGCAAAATGAAAGTTTGGGAAAGTCCTTTTATTCCCTCTCATTTAACATTCAAAAAGTTTCGAATTTCACTCAATTCACTCACTCAATCAAACAATCAATCAAATCTATCTACTTATTATAACAATCCCCCCCCCCGTGGCGCCCTACTAATACACCCAGGGCGGCCCCAAACCCTAAGCTTCCGAGTTCCCCTTCCTCCCTCGCGCCCCCATCTGCTTTTCCTCGTCGAAGTCGCCGTGCCCGTGGACGCCCGAAGCCACCGCCCCGAACCCCCGCCATCGTGCCCAGGAGCTACGCCGAGCTCCTCTACGTCGTCTGCGCCCTCTACTTGGAGCTCGGAGCCACCGCCTCAGCCGCATCGAGCTCGTCTTCTTCCCTCGACCGCTGCCGCCTCTACGTCAACGCCGGCTGTTCTGCTGCTACTAAGCCACCGCCGGGACCCCGTGTGCCTCCCCAGTGAGCTTCCGCTCCTCCTCCTCCTCCCCACGCTTCGGTTCCGCCCCTCTGGCTAGCTAGCCACCATGGTCGTAGATCGTCTCCGCCACGGCGCTCGTCGTCGTCGTTTCGGTCGACGTCGAGTTCGCCTAAGCCCTCCGCCGTGCTCATCGGCGCCGTAGTAGGCCGTAGCACCAGCGCGTGCAGTCCGTGCCATGCCTCGCCTCGTCGTAGCCGCCCGCGCATGCTCGCGCTGGCCGCGCCGCGCCCAGCCCTGTAATCGTCACGCGCCGCTGCGGCGTCCGCACCAGCGCCGCCCTGCGCTGCCTCCGCTCCCGCTGCCGTTGCCTGCTGTTTCGCCGCCGCCCTGCACTTGCATCGCCATCTTGATGTTGCGTTGCTACTGCCGCATCGCCGCTTCTTCTTGCAGCGACGGCATCGCGATCCCGCCGGCTCCATGCACTATCGCCTGCCCGCTTGCCCGCAGCCGCAGGCTGCTGCTCCCGGCCTCGCGCCCACACCCGTTGCCGCTGCTCACTAGTGCTGCTTTGTACTGCTAGGTACTGTAGGTACTAGCTAGCTTTTCTAATTTCACACCGAGTAACCCCCTAGACAGCCCCTAAACATCGGTTAAATAACTGTTAACCGGAGTAAAAATAATATGGGCAGGTAGTACACTTGTCAAACTTCATTTTACCCCACTGGAGCAAATCCATCTGATCCATGGATTAAATCCTATGAAAATCACAAAATAGTATGTTCTGTTAACAGAAAACAGAGAACAGAAATGCTGTAGTAGCACTTTTCAAACAAAGATTTGAACAAGAAAATGGATGCTAACATAGCTGCACTTGATACTTTCATGTAGATCACAGCAAAGTGCTCAGATTTGATATAAGGCACTAATTCATAGGATGTAAAGAACAGTAGTTGTAGCCTTTCGAAAACAGCTAAGTGATGTTAAAAACTGACGAATTCTCAGACTTTTAGCAAAATTTCAGGATTTTTCCGGGTATTGTTAAATCTTTGAAAAATCTTAGAAAATAATCCGTAGCTCGGATGAAAGAGTTTTATACATGAAAGTTGCTCAGAACGACGAGACGAATCCGGATACACAGTCCGTTCGTCTGCCACACGTCCCTAGCATAGCGAACATGCAACTTTCCCCCTCCGGTTCATCTGTCCAAAAACGGGAAACACCGGGGATACTTGCCCGGATGTTTCCCCCCTTCACCGGTATCACCTATCCCTGCGTTAGGTCACCCCTAGCACTGCGTATTGCCATGTTATGCTTTGTGTTGCTTTGATTGCTCTGTTATTTATTGTGTTCCCCCTCCGTTACTTCTTTCCGGTAGACCCTGAGACCGATGCCGGTACCCCTGTGTTCGACTACATCGACGACGAACTCTTCTCTTGCCAGAGCAACAAGGCAAGCCCCCCCCTTGATCACCAGATATAGCCTATTCTCTTCTATACTGCTTGCATTAGAGTAGTGTACCATGTTACTGCTTTCCGTTATTCCTATCCTGATGCATAGCCTGTCCTTGCTACTACTGTTGTTACCTTTACCTGCAATCCTACATGCTTAGTATAGGATGCTAGTTTTCCATCGGTGGCCCTACATTCTTGTCCGTCTACTGTGCTATACTATCGGGCCGTGATCACTCGGGAGGTGATCACGGGTATATACTATATACTTTATACATGATACATGTGGTGACTAAAGTCGGGTCGGCTCGAGGAGTACCCGCGAGTGATTCACGGATTGGGGGCTGAAAGGACCTTTGTCCCGACGGCCCTCTGGGTGGATCTTTGTGGCGGAGCAATAGGGCAGGTTGAGACTACCTGGGTGAGAGGTGGGCCTGGCCCTGTTGGCGTTCGCGGTTACTTCAAAATAACACGCTTAACGATATCTTGGTATTTGATCTGAGTCTGGCCATTTGGTCTATACGCACTGACCAACTACGTGGGAAAGATATGGGCACTTTCGGCGATCGTGGTATCGGCGAAGCCTTCGTGGCGTCGATGTTGGCCAGCGGCCTTGGCCGGGTTGGAGAGTAGCAATTCTCAATCAGTGTGATTCATTCATATTAACTGAGACATTATCTTAAGAATGCCTTGTTTCAATATGTATAAAGAATGACAAAGCAAAAAAGTACCATTCCTAAAACAATGCGACTGATTCATATTAACAGAGACATTATCTTAACAATACATTGGTTAAATGATACATCTCCAACGTATCTATAATTTTTGATTGTTCCATGCTGTTATATTATCAATCTTGGATGTTTTATAATCATTTTATTGTCATTTTATATCATTTTTTGGTACTAACCTATTGACATAGTGTTGATACGTCTCCAACGTATCTATAATTTATGAAGTATTCATGCTATTATATTATCCGTCTTGGATGTTTTATGGGCTTTACTATGCACTTTTATATTATTTTTGGGACTAACCTATTAACCCAGAGCCTAGTGCCGTTCTGTTTTTCCCTTGTTTTAGATGTTTTGAAGAAAAGGAATATCAAGCGAATTGAAAGCGGAATGAAACCTTACGGAGAAGTTATTTTTGGAAGGAAAGCAACCGGGAGACTTGGAGTCCACGTCAAAGCAACGAGGGAGGCACGAGGCGAGGCGCGCCCACCCCCAGGCGCGCCCTCCACCTCGTGGGCCCCTCGTGGCTCCCCGATGTATTTCTTCCGCCTATATATATATCCATATACCCTAAAACCTTGAGAACAGAATAGATCGGGAGTTCCGCCCGCAAGCCTCTGTAGCCACCAAAACCAATGGGGACCTGTTCGGCACCACTGCCGGAGGAATCCCTCACCGGTGGCCATCTTCATCATCCGGCGCTCTCCATGACGAGAGGAGGGAGTAGTTCACCCTCGGGTGAGGGTATGTACCAATAGCTATGTGTTTGATCTCTCTCTCTCTCTCTCTCTCTCTCTCTCGTGTTCTTGATTTGGCACGATCTTGATGTATCATGAGCTTTGCTATTATAGTTGGACCTTATGTTTCTTCTCCCCTCTACTCTCTTGTAATGGATTGAGTTTTCCTTTGAAGTTATCTTATCAGTTGAGTCTTTAATGATGAGAACACTTGATGTATGTCTTGCGTGCGTATCTGTGGTGACAATGGGATATCACGTGATTCACTTGATGTATGTTTTGGTGATCAACTTGCGGGTTCCTCCATGAACCTATGCATAGGGGTTGGCACACGTTTTAAATCTTGACTCTGGTACAAACTTTGGGGCACTCTTTGAGGTTCTATGTGTTGGTTGAATAGATGAATCTGAGATTGTGTGATGCATATCGTATAATCATACCCATGGATACTTGAAGTGACATTGGAGTATCTAGGTGACATTAGGGTTTTGGTTGATTTGTGTCTTAAGGCGTTATTCTAGTACAAACTCTAGGGTTGTTTGTGACACTTATAGGAATAGCCCAACGGATTGATTGGAAAGAATAACTTTGAGGTGGTTTCGTACCCTACCATAATCTCTTCGTTTGTTCTCCATTATTAGTGACTTTGGAGTGACTCTTTGTTGCATGTTGAGGGATAGTTATATGATCCAATTATGTTATTATTGTTGAGAGAACTTGCACTAGTGAAAGTATGAACCCTAGGCCTTGTTTCCTAGCATTGCAATACCGTTTACGCTCACTTTTATCGCTTGCTACCTTGCTGTTTTTATATTTTCAGATTACAAAAGCTTTATCTACCATCCATATTGCACTTGTATCACCATCTCTTCCGAACTAGTGCACCTATACAATTTACCATTGTATTGGGTGTGTTGGGAGACAAAATACTCTTTGTTATTTGGTTGCGGGGTTGTTTGAGAGACCATCTTCATCCCTCGCCTTCCACGGATTGATAAACCTTAGGTCATCCACTTGAGGGAAATTTTCTACTGTCCTACAAACCTCTGCACTTGGAGGCCCAACAACGTCTACAAGAAGAAGGTTGCGTAGTAGACATCAAGCAGTTTCTGGCGCCGTTGCCGGGGAGGTTAGTGCTTGATGGTATATCTTTAGATCTTGCAATTGAATCTTTTAGTTTCTTGTTTAATCACTAGTTTAGTCTATAAAAGAAAACTACAAAAAAATGGAATTAGGGTTGCCTCATATTCTTCATCTTTTTAATGTCTTCCGTGAAAAAGATGGGAAGGAAAATTGTGCTCAAGTACTAGAAGAAGAATTACATAGAATGCTTGGCATAAAATATGTGAATGATGAGCATGATTGCAATGTTGTTAATATGAATTCTTTGAATACCCATGATGCTAATGATATGCAAAGCCACAAGCTTGGGGATGCTATGTTTGATGAAGATGATATGTTTAGTCCCCCAAGTTTCGATGAGCAAATTTATTATGATGAAAGCGTGCCTCCTATTTATGATGATTATTGTGATGACACGTATGCTATAAAGAATAAATATAACCATGAAACTTGTCATCATGATTTTAATTTTCAATTGGATTATGCTTCACATGATAGTTATTTTGTTGACTTTGCTCCCACTACTATTGATGAGAATAAATTTGCTTATGTGGAGAGTAGTAAAATTTCTATGCAAGTAGATCGTGAAAAGAATGCTTTATGTGCTGGTTATATGGTTGAATTCATTCATGGTGCTACTGAAAATAATTATGAGGGAGGAATATATGCTTGTAGGAATTACAATAATATCAAGTTTCCTCTCTATGTGCTTAAAATCTTAAAGTTATGCTTGTTTTGCCTTCCTATGCTAGTTGATTATTGTTCCCATAAATTGTTTGGTCACAAAATCCCTATGCATAGGGAGTGGGTTAGACTTAAATGTTCTTGTCATATGCTTCATGATGCTCTCTTTATGTTTCAATTCTTATCTTTTATGAGCATCATTGAAATCATCGCGCCTAGCTAGAAAGGCATTGCCCCTCCCCCTCCCGAGTTGCCCCCCACGTGGGCGGTCGGGAGGCCCCCAGATCTCATCGGCCGACCCTCCCCCTTTCCTCCTCCTCCTCCCTTGCCGCCCGCTGAGGCGCGGCAGGCGGCTGCCGTCGCCCGGCGGCGGCGGGACCTGAGCCCTCTCGCTCGGTTGGGGCGGCGCGGCCGGCACCCCGGGCGAGGCGTGGCGGCGGGCTGGACGCCACGGCGGGTGGTGGCGGTGCCTCGACGACTTAGCTCCCCCGCGGCAAACGGCCTCGCGATCTGGTGCGTCGCGGTCGCTAGGGACGGTGACGGCGTGGCTGGATCGGTTCGCGGCGGCGCGGCCGGATCTATGCCCAAGCATGGGCCTTGATCGCGGGATTGTCGTCGGCACGGTGGCGGGTGCGACTCGTCGGCAGCTAGGCAGATCATCCGGGATTCTATCCTTGTCTGGTCCTTGACAGCGCGGGCAACTCCGGGGAAAACCCTAGATCTCCTTAGGATCAAGCGATGTCGGTGCTTTTGCATCGTAGTCCCTCTTTAGGGCATCGTTTTGGAATTTACTCTGGTTGAAGGGACCAGCGACGTCGGCGGCGCACGTCTGGTGGAGCAACTGTCGATGAAAATCGTGCAGATTACGGTCATGGCGGACGATGGCGGCGTATTTGATGTCGTTCCCTTGTCGAGGCATCGTCGTTGCAGTCTGCGTCATCAGGCTTGGGATGCTCCGGGGAAACCCTAGATCTGGGTCTTCCGGATCGGATGATGATGGCGTTTTATCGCTTTCCCTCCTGGAGGCATTGTTTTGGAGCAAGCGATGGCTGGGGGGGGGGGGGGCGGTGGAGCGGTGCTTCATCTCACATATTGATGGCGGCGGTTATCGGCGGCATGGTGCTGTGGAGGCTCGGCGTCCGATGCGCGGGATGGACTCGCGCAGGAGGAGGTAGCTGTTTGGCGTCATGGTGACATCGATGGCTGAGTGGCCAGACGAGGTAGCTGCCTCAATATGATCTGAAGACGGACCTGTGGAAGATGGCGGCGACGACACACGAGTGCATCTGACCGGATTCTCCGATGATGCGTGATTAGTTCTTTGTAGACCTTCGGCTCCGTAGTTAGTAGCTAGATGGCTTCCTCTCTCTCACTGGATTCTCAATACAATGGGCTCTTGGAGATCCATATGATGTAACTCTTTTGCGGTGTGTTTGTTGGGATCTGATGAACTTTGAGTTTATGATCAGTAATATCTTTTTATATCCATGAAAGTTATTTGAGTTTCTTTGATCTCTTATATGCATGATCTCTTATAGCCTCGTATTTCTTCTCCAATATTTGGGTTTTGTTTGGCCAACTTGATCTATTTAGCTTGCAATGGGAAGAGGTGCTTTGTATTGGGTTCGATCTTACGGTGCTTGATCCCAGTGACAGAAAGGGAACCGACATGTATGTATCATTGCTACTAAGGATAAAACGATGGGGTCTATCTCTACATAGATAGATCTTGTCTACATCATGTCATCGTTCTTATTGCATTACTCCGTTTCTCCATGAACTTAATACACTAGATGCACGGTCGGTGTGTGGATTAATAGTAGTAGATGCAGGCAGGAGTTGGTCTTCTAATATTGGACGTGATGCCTATATAATGATCATTGCCTCGATATCGTCATGATTATTCAAAGTTCTATAAATTTCCCAACAGTAATTTGTTTACCCACTGTTTGCTATTTTTCTCGAGAGAAGCCACTAGTGAAACCTATTGTCGGTGAGAAACGACACCTATGGGATCACAAGAATCCCTACTACGGTTGCGGGGCGCGGGGGTCGTGAGAAGAGCGGATCAAACAGATAGCACATGGTTCGTTTATCCAGGTTCGGGCGGCGAGGATGCGTAAAACCCTACTCCTACTTTGGTGGATTGTATATCTGTGTTCTTGAGCTAGCTATGGGGCGTGAGGAGCTCCAAAAAGCCGAATCCTCCTCCTGGTCGCCTCGGGCCTCCTTTTATAGGAAAGGGGTTGCCACAGTGGCACACAGGAGGTGGAAAGGGTACAGTAATGTGAGGTTATCCCTCGCATTACATGACAAGGTGCATTTAATGCACCTTGCTTAGGTGTCCTTGCTTTATCGGGGATTGGGGAGACCCCTGTCCCGTCCATCGCCACTCCCTTTTGCGTTGACACGCGCCCTGGCCAGCGGTGCTTGTGGTGCCATGTAGGCAGGCAAGCAGCTGAGGTGGTGCAGCGGTGGGTCTCCATGAAGATCTGTATGCCGCCACGCAGGTGCCTGCCCAACTGGTTGGGTCGGCAGCCGCATGCTGTCGGATTTCGGTTCCGGTAGACCCTTAAGGCTCGAACTCTGGGGTGCGCGCGGAGATTATGTCCTCTACCTCTCCGTCTCGCAAGGATCTAAACTACTGGAAGAACAACACAAGAGACACAGGGTTTATACTAGTTCGGGCCACCATTGTGGTGTAATACCCTACTCTAGTTTGTGGTGGGTGGATTGCCTCTTGGGCTGATGATGATGAACAATACAAGGAAGAACAGCCTCGCGAGGGTCTGCTCTTAGCTAGGACGATGAACTTCTAGGGGGAGTTCAGCCGCCCTTCTCTCTCTCTCTCACTTGTTCTCCGCTTGCTCAGATTCTAGATACCCAATTGTCGATGCCTCTACCCTGGGGGTGGCTAGTCCTATTTATAGGCAAAGGCCCTGGGCCTCTTCCCAAATATTGAGCGGGAAGGGCGCCAACAATTGGCCAATTCGAAGGGGAACATCTGGTACACTTATCCTGACTAAAGTTGGTCCTCGCTTTGCCAAAGGCCACTGTGGTGGCGCCTTACGGGCTCCACGATGACCTCCTTCCCACCGCTGGACTGGTCTTGGTCTCGTTGCACGAAATGGATGCCTTTGCTTGATCCTCTCGCTGCGCTTGCCCCTTTGCACCAAAGAGGAAGGGAGACCTTTGCACGGGCTGGCGCCCGCTGGCACCCTTAGTGCGTCATGGCTTGCGTCATGGGCACCTCGTGAGGTACCCCGCCTTGATCTCTCCGCCTCCTCGCGAGCCAGCCTAATGAGGCCGCGCCTGAGGAAGCGCCGTGTCGTCCGCCCCGTGAGGCTTGGCCCCTCGCGAGGGTCTTGGGTCTCGTGTTGATGAAGATGGGCGATGCTGGGCCCCCTTTCGAGCCATGCCACAGGCCCCAGGCAGGCAAGTCTGGGGACCCCCGTTCCCAGAATGCCGACAGTAGCCCCCGGGCCCAAGGCGCGCATGGGCTTGGCTGTGCCGAGAAGCGAAAGGGCAAGGGCGAAGCGCCGCGGGCCCTAACAGCCTGCGGCCTTGGGCGCCGTGTGGCGGTTGATTGGACGTGGGCGGCACTGTTCCCCCACGCCCCCTTATTTTGCGCCCGGCTAGGTGAACTCGTAGTTGTACACAGCCGCTCCCCTTCCTGTTGCTCGAACGTCCCCTGTTCTTCCTCCCCTCGAACTCCGGCTCTTGCCTCCAATCCAATCTCACATCTTCCCCCTCCTTTCCATCGCCATGGCTCCGACGAAGAAAGAGAAAGGGAAGAAACCCATGCCTCCATCTCGCCCGCCGCTGTCGGTGGCCCCCGCCGTTGGTCGGTCGATCATACTCAATCGAGAGTGCCTGAATAAGCTCAGCCCGGCTCTGGCCACCATCTTCAACGAGTGTGGGAGGACGACGGCCTGGCCTACGTCTCACTTCCCCACTGACAGGATAATCACTGAGGTCCATTATTTTGCCGACGCCTTGTGGGCGGGTCTGGTTCCCCCCTTTTCCGATTTCTTCAAGGCCGTCCTCTCCCATTACCAGATCCATATGATGCATCTGGGTCCTGAATCCATCACCCTTCTTTCGGTCTTCGCTTTTGTTTGCGAGGCGATGATGGGCATCCCTCCTTCCGTTGCCTTGCTGCGCCACTTCTTCTCGTTGCGCCTTGCCGACCCCACTCAATGCTCGGCGTGTGTGAACTTCGTCGCCGCGCCTGAGACTGCGGCCTCAGGGATCGACTTCAGGCTTCATTCGCCTTCAGCTGGGTTCCACGAGCGGTGGTTGTACGTTGATGTCGGGGCGCCCAGCCCCCTGCTGGCGAAGCCAACTTCGCCTGCTGTTCCCAATTCGGGCTGGGGCCAGGAGACGCTCGAGAGCCCCGGGCTCGCCTTCGTCTGGCATCGCTTCGCGTTCTTGAAATCGCTCGGCGTGACAGCACCCAAGGTGGTGAAGGAGTTCCTGTTGCGCCGCATTGCCCCTCTCCAACGCCACTCCCGCCGAATGTGGGCCTTCAGTGGGCATGGTGATCGCATGAGGCTCCAGGAAGAAGACACGGCGCTGGGCGCTAAGGGCGATGCTCTTGGTCTGTTGGTGACCCCAACCCGGGCAACATCTAGCGGGGAGGGGCCCTGCTGTACCTCTGCCAGAACAGGGACGACTTCGTGAAGCAGATGCCCTCCTTTGATGAATGGGGGCTGCACCCTGCTGGCTTCCAAGGGCCTCGCGAGAACCCTGTGGTGGTGACCGCCCTTCCAGTCGGTCAAGGCGAATCCTCCTCGAGTGGTGGAGCAGGGAGGCATGAGACGGCGGAGGCCGAGAGGGCTCCCGATGAGGTGACTACGCCTGGTGATGCCCTCGAGGGGGCAGCTCCTGAGACCCGTGTTGCTGAGGCTGAGGGTGGCAAGCAGCTGCTTCCAGCGCCTGGGGCCGAGGCCCCTGAGGCCCCGGTCGCGTCTTCTGGCGAGGCGATTGACAGCGCGCGTCAGGCAGGCGCCCCTGACGCAGATTGCTTTGATGCTCCGTCTTCGTCGCAGGTTGATCCTTGCGCTCTTCTTTTGGGCCGCTTCCGTGTGGACTTTGAGGCCCTCCGGAGGAAAAGGGAGGCCCTGGGTGATGACTTCTCTTGTCGCTTGCTGAAGCGCCGGAAATACTTCGCTACTGACGAGTAAGCCTTCTCCTTTCCTGGCTCCTGATCCCCTTGTTGCGTCTACTGATCCTTACTCCGCAGGCCTCTTCCGGCCGAGCTCGTGGGAGTCGCTGAGGCGCCGCCTCCTTCGGCTTCGTCTCCCCCGTCGTCCCCAAGTGCTCCGATCAGCACTGCTCTTGTGGTGAGGGCGAATGAAGGGGCGGACCGTCCCGAGGCGCACTGCAGCCCTTCTCTTCCTGCATCTTCCTTCGCGGGCCCTCTCTCGGCATAGCCAGCCTGCCGTGGGCTTCTCGCCTGGCCGCGGGCTGCGACTGGCTGGGGCGCCCCCTGCGCCCTTCTTCTGGAGACGGGCTGGACCCAGGCCGGGCTTCTGGTACGGCACGCCCGGCCGTCGTGAGGGCGCCAGCCCCCAGCCCCCTACGCGGAGGGGGAGCGATGATTCGTGGTTCCCGGCGCTTGCTTGGGGCAGACGATGGTGTGGAAGGCGTGCTTGGCGCTTCGGGCGCCGTGCTCGTCGCCAAGAGTTCCTTCGAGGGGCGACCGACGCGGTGGACCTGCTTGGGGAGGAGCTCGCTGGTGAAGACGCGCGCCTGGAGGCCGAGGGCCTGCGCCTGGCCGCAGGGAGGCGCGAGCTAGAGGCCGCCGTTTCCCTCGCGCGTCATCAGCGCGACCTCGATGATGAAGAGGCAAAGGCATCACTGGAGGCCTCTCGGGCGGCTCGATCCCAGGCCGCTGAGGAGGCCCGGGGAGCTGACCGACGGCGAGAAGCAGCGGAGGAACGGGCTCGGGAGCTCTTGGCCCGGTGCCACTCATTGGAGGAGCAAGTGGAACTGCGTGAGGCGGCCCTTGCATCGATGAAGGTGGCCTCTGGCGACCCCGCTGAGCTTCGGAAGCATGAGGAAGCGTTGATCTTTGAAGCCGCCCGAGCGCACCAGCAATCTGGCGGATGGAGAGCGAGGCGCTGGTGACGCAGGCGGAAGATGATGTCGCCGCACGGGAAGCACGTGTCCTGGAGGAGGTTGGTCGTCGGGTGGTGACGGCGCGCCAGGGCCTCGAGCGTGAGTTCGAGGGGAGGCTGGAGTTGATCTGGGTCGAGGCTGAGGGAAGAACCGCAGCCCTTAGGGCCCAACGGGATGAGGCGACGCGGCGGGCCGACGCTTCCCGGGCTGCCCTTGAGGCAGCGCAAAAGGAGTTGGTTGCCTCCCAGGCCGAGGTGCTCCGTCTTCGTCAGCGGATGGAGGAGGCTGAGGCCGTCGAGCGCCAGAATGCTGATGAGATACGCCAGCGGCAGGTCCTGGAGCACGTGCACGGCCCCATGCTTGCTACGCTCAGGGAGAGGGCTAATACAGCCTTGGGCAACATCTGCGAGGTGGCTGTTGGCGAGTCGCACACGATCAACTATGCCGGCAACCTGCAGTTCTTCACCGCCGTGGTGACGCAGCTGGAGGCGCGGTCGGTCAGGGCCGACAGGTTGGTGGAGGAGAGGAGCCGCGCCCTGCTCGGGCACGCCTTTTCTCGTGTCTTCAGCCATCTCCGGAACATGGATCCCCCGCCGACTTTAGCGCCGCCATCGCCCAGATCCCGGGCCGTCCAAGGCGACCTGGCGCACTGGGTGGAAGACAACGTGGACGCTCTTGTCAGAGCCTTCGCTTCAGATGACGACGACGTGGTCGTGGCCGCTGACAAGGGCGGTGTGGTGGACGGCCCTGATGCCGCTGGTGGCGACGCATGCAGCGATGGCGAGTTCAGCGACGCCAGCGGCAGCTCGGGAGGTGCTCCTGAGGACGCATTGGGGGATTTGTCCGAGTGAGTATGTATCGCTCATGTCTTTTTACTGTGCATGAGTAGAACTCAGGTGTTTGGCCTGATGGCTGTGAGAGCATTTTGGGAGGGGAAGCCCCTCATGTAAAACCTGTATTCATCGTATTAGCAGCTATTATATTGCGCGAGCACCCGCGCCGGGCGGCTGGCTGGTTTACCTTTGTTTCGCGCAGGCCCCGAGGCAGCCCGTGGGAGGACATGGTGTCCTGAGTGTTCTCTAGTTGAATTCATAGGACGCGCAGGTATCGCTGGCGGGGGGCTTCACAGGCGCTGGCCTTCTTCACAGGCTCCGGGCCTTTTCCCGCATGTGATGGCTTCACAGGCATTCGCCTTCTTCACAGGCTCTGGGCCTTTTCCTAAACGCGATAGCTTCACAGGCATTCGCCTTCTTCACAGGCTCTGGGCCTTTTCCTAAACGCGATAGCTTCACAGGCATTCGCCTTCTTCACAGGCTCTGGGCCTTTTCCTAAACGCGATAGCTTCACAGGCATTCGCCTTCTTCACAGGCTCTGGGCCTTTTCCTGAACGCGATAGCTTCACAGGCATTCGCCTTCTTCACGAGCTCTGGGCCTTTTCCTAAACGCGATAGCTTCACGAGCGTCGCCTTCTTCACGAGCTCTGGGCCTTTTCCTAAACGCGATAGCTTCCACGGGCGTCGCCTTCTTCACGAGCTCAGGCCTTTTCATGAAAGGACATCCTCCAGCAGCACCGGAAAGTCCTCCCAGAAGGAACAACGGCGATGCAGGCTGCGCACGAGCCAGGCCCGGCCCGACTCACGAGGGGCTCGCGAGGGGAGGCAGCTGTGGTGAAGCGGTAACCAGAACGCGAGAAATGGCTGGAACGAGACTAAGCACCCCTTCCCCGAACACACACAAATCTCAAATTAGAATCCAACTTAAATCCAGCAGGGGAAAAATTACAACCAAAGAAGAAGTCAATGAAAACAGACAAAAGGCCGCGTCCGGCACCTAATCTAGTCTTGGACGTCTTCTCACCAGCGCGGAGCTAAGTGCTGTCCACTGGGCATGGGAGGAGCCCGGGGCTGAGGCCGTCACCCCGAGACTCCGGGCGTGTACAGCCCACTCATTATTACGTGAGAGTGTCACGGGCGGCGAGCTTCACAGGCACTGGGCCTTCTTCACAGTACGGCCTTGCTTCATATTGCAGACGAGGCCCGCCTTGCACCACACTCTAGTGCCACCTGCGACGGCCGAAACCAGGGCGCGCCCGGTGGGGTAGAGCTGATGGCCAGCCAGTTCCCCGACGACCACGGGTCCTCCGCCGAAGCAGGCCCTTAAGCGCCTCCCGGTGGAGGCCTACCTCCTAAGAACGCCTTGCTCCGAGCGCGCGGTGGTGATGTCGGATCTCCGCCCCTCTCCTGCAGCCCCTGCGCCCTCCTCCCGAGGTTAGGAGGCGTGGGGCCAGCGGGCAGCTGCTTCTTGGCGACACTGCACCTCCTGCGATCCATGATTAGCGTACGCCTGCTCCTGAGGAATTAGTGGTACCCGATAGTTGTCGCCTCCAGCGTGGCCGATGGAGCTGTCCCGGGGCTCCTGGAAGAGCTCGGCGTTCTGGTGTCTCGTCTCCCCAGCTTGGGCTGAGAAGCGAGCCTTGTTCGCCCTCGTGAGCGTGCCCTTGGTCCATCATGTGGGGCACGTATTCTTCTGGCGCCGTCACCCCGAAGGCTGTGCTGTAGTGCTCCATGTGCCATGCAGCGCTGCTTGACGTGCCCACCGTGGGCCGCGTCGAGTCCCTCTCCCTCACGCGCCGGGGGCGGGGGTGGCGCCCCCGTCAGTCCGGCGACAACGGATTCGCTGGTGTTGGGGTAGCCTTGGGGTCCGCGGGAGCGTGCGGGGCCCCCGCGCGTGCCGCCCTGGGCTTGAGACGGGAGCTGGATGCAGAAGGGGTGAGCCCCCGAAGCGGCAAAGCCCAGGAGTTCGGCAACCCGCTCTAGCAGCACGTCGCGGCCGCCTTCCAGCAGCCTGCACTGCAGCAGCTCTCGGGCCACCGTGAGCGTGGCTCTCGAGTTCGCCTGCTCCCGGCGGGTGTATGGTGTCGTGGTCGCGGCGTGATTGGAGGCCCTTGCCGCCGACCGCGCTTGCTGCGGCGTGAGGGTTGTTGAAGCCTGTCTGCGTCGCCCGCGGCCCGCAGCGCCCTGCGGACCACGAGCTGCCTAGGGCGTGGGGTCGCCCGTGAGGCGGCTCAGCGCAGGCGGGCCACGCCGCCCATGGATCTTGCTTGCCCGCCGGGTCGCCGGACATGGTGATGACGATGCGACTGGATGCGGAGTGGTAGAAAGGTGGATTCTGGCACACCCCTACCTGGCGCGCCAAATGTCAGATTTCGGGTTCCGGCAGACCCTTAAGGTTTGAACTCTGGGGTGCGCGTGGAGATTATGCCCTCTACCTCTCCGTCTCGCAAGGATCTAAACTACTGGAAGAACAACACAAGAGACACAGGGTTTATACTAGTACGGGCCACCATTGTGGTGTAATACCCTACTCTAGTTTGTGGTGGGTGGATTGCCTCTTGGGCTGATGATGATGAACAATACAAGGAAGAACAGCCTCGCGAGGGTCTGCTCTTAGCTAGGACAATGAACTGCTAGGGGGAGTTCAGCCGCCCTTCTCTCTCTCTCTCTCTCACTTGTTCTCTGCTTGCTCAGATTCTAGATACCCAATTCTCGACGCCTCTACCCTGGGGGTGGCTAGTCCTATTTATAGGCAAAGGCCCTGGGCCTCTTCCCAAATATTGAGCGGGAAGGGCGCCAACAATTAGCCAATTCGAAGGGGAACATCTGGTACACTTATCCTGACTAAAGTTGGTCCTCGCCTGCCAAAGGCCACAATGGTGGCGCTGTTACAGGCTCCATGATGACCTCCTTCCCACCGTTGGACTGGTCTTGGTCTCATTGCACCGAAATGGATGCCTTTGCTTGATCCTCTCGCCTGCGCTTGCCCCCTTTGCACCAAAGAGGAAAGGGAGACACTGCGCGGGCTGGTGCCCGCCTGGCACCCTTGGTCGTCATGGCTTGCGTCATGGGTACCTCGTAAGGTACCCCGCCTTGATCTCTCCGCCTCCTCGCGAGCCAGCCTGATGAGGCCGCGCCCGAGGAAGCGTCGTGTAAATCCGCCCAGCAATCTGGCCCCTCGCGAGGGTCTTGGGTCTCGTGTTGATGAAGATGGGCCGTGCTGGGCCCCCTTTCGAGCCACGCCGCAGGCCGCAGTCAGGCAAGTCTGGGGACCCCCGTTCCTAGAACATCGACACATGCGAACGGCGGTGGAGGTGCGACTGGTGCGGGCCTGATGGTGGCCCTACAGGCGTCCTTGGCAAGGGCCTTGCCGGGGCCCCTGCAAGGGTCTTGCCGTGGCGCTTGCTGTCATCCCCGGCAAGGCCTTTGCCGGGGGCCTTGTGGTCCTCCTTGGCTGGGATCCCGCCAAGGATCATCACCTTCTTAAGTGGGCATTTGGTCTTGAATGTCTTCACAAAGATCTGCATGCCACCACGGGGATGTCTCCTGAATCCCTGCCCCATAGGGGCAGCGGACTCAAGGGTGACCTCGCTCCGTGGGTGTGGGGTGAGCTGCCACGGCAAGGATCTTGCCGGGCTTGCTAAAGCTGCCCCCCGGCAAGGATCTTGCTGGGGGGGTGGGGGGGGTCTGCTCTGTCCCCTTTTCTCTTTGTGGTCTTGGTCTTGCCGTCGTTACCTTCTCTTGACTTGGCCTTACCTTGGTTTACCTCCTTGCCGTGCTTTCGGTGTGGCGGCGTCCGTGGCTCGGGCCCGTGCACAGTTATAGAAATGCGAAAAGTGTACCCCCCTTTTTGTACACCGGCAGAGCCCCGGGCCTGGGCCACACATAAGCGCAACGCGTTGTTGGGCTAGGCCCAAAAACAGTGCGCGGGCAGGCGGGGCGGTTTTTACCGCGGTAAGTTCCTTCGCGTGCTGCGCTTTCCACGCGCCCTGCGCGTGGCGCATCGTGGGGAGGCGTGCGTGATGTGGGCGGTGTACGTGGGGCTGAGCTCCGCATGCATGCGTCACGTCGTAGTAAAAAAGGGGGGCGGTTCGCGCCTTCCCCATAAACGGAGGAAGGCGTGGAGGCACGGCCCATTTACTGAACGGGGCCGAGGCGTGGTCTTCAAGGCGCCCACTCCCCATGATCACGGGGTGGGGAGAGGTCGCCTCACCCGTTGCCTCGGTCCTGCACGCCTGCCACGTGGCTTGCATGCGCTTGGGGTGGCGATCGGTGGAGGCGGGAAACCGGGCTACCGCGGGCTGGGGCAGCGGGTGGGTCCCAGTTCCCGGCGCCCTCTGCGTCTTGATTGGCGGAGTGGGGCAGTCGAGCCCGTGCCCCGTTCCTTTATAAGGAGCGGGAGGGGGAGGATGGCGCCCCGCATTCTTTCATGTCCTCCTTTCTTCAGCTTCTGCTCCCCCCTTCCACCCGCCATGGAGAGAGGGAACCTTGGTCCTTCAACGGTGGCGGCAAGGGTCGCTGCTCGACAACGCGTCCCTCCTTCTCCCGCACCTGCGGTGGCAGAGCCAGCCGCGAGGGGAAGCGGGAGGGGGCGAGGTCGTGGGCGAGGCCGAGGCGCTCGGGGAAGAGGAGGACGGGGCGGAGCGCCGGCCTCGCCTCCAACAGCGGTTCCTCCTCCCATGGAGGGCCACATTGGGGACGACCCTTGCGAGTTCTTCGTCAGGCTGCGCCGGCCGCCTCATCGTCGCCTTCGTCTCCCGACTCCATTTGCACGGGAGATGGAGCTGGATCCGCCGGAGTCATTGCGGCTGCATATGAGGGGCTGCGGGATCAGCGGCACGCGGGTTCGGGTTGATTTCCCAGCCCCTCACGTGATGTATCTTCGTCGAGGATGGAAGACCTTCGCTCATATCCACCGTCTGACGGAGGGGCTCACCCTCCATTTCAATCTAATGGAGGGCGGCCTCCTCTCCGTCAAGGTCTTCGGGCTCTTCAGGACCCGCGCAAGGTGCTGCGTGGAGAGTTCTTCTGATGGCGAAGACTCCTCCTCGCGCGGGAGTGACGAGGAGGACAGCGGCGGCAACGGCGAGGCGATGGCGGCGGGATGGCAGGTCCGACTAGGTGTCGTGTGCCGCTCATGCGGCACAGCGACCCCATCATCCGTGTCGCCGGCTCCTTGAACTTCTCGGGAGTCGCCTCCTTGGGCGGCCGGGCGTTAGGAGGCTGCGGAAGAGGAAGAGGCGGGCAGCAAGGCTGTCAACTTCGAATCTGTGAGCACCGGCGCCTTCGGCCAGCGTCTTGACGACCTGCCGCCTCGTCTTGAGCTCTGCTTCGGCGCCGCCATCACCATCCAGCCTTTGGGCGGCCACGAGATGTTCTCTTGGTGTCTTCGCCACCGTGGCTTCGCCTAAGGCGCCTCTTTTGCCCTTTTCGCCTCCTTGACCTGCCTCCACGAGGAGACGGACAAGGAAGGGATTCTGAGCACCTTATCTCTTTTAGTTTGTAAGCCTTGGGCCTTAGCTGAATTTAAAACTTGTAATCCCATCATTCATGTTTTTCATTCCCTATGGGTACTGCACGAATGGAATGTTTTTAATGAAAAAGGGATGCTTGCCGGGCCATTTGTTTGTGGGTAGAACCCATGACAAGGAGTAAATCCTTGATATCTCTAAGATAAACATTTCCTTGCCCGGCAACAGGCCTTGCTGTCTCCCCACCTCACTCGACCTTTCTCACGCCTTTGGCGGAGGCAGGGACGAGGCGGGTTCAGGCTCCTCGTTTCATCCTTTCGCTGTCGTGACTACGATCAAACCTGGCCCCAGGAACGAGTCCTAGGGCCTAGAGTTAGGGGAGCACGGTAGCTTTTAGGAAAAACAAGGTTTCACATACCTCAGTCCATAAGGGAATGCATGATAAGGGATGAAGAACTTATCTGGAGTTGTAGCCCCCGGCAACTTTGGTTTGCCGTGGGTGAATCTTTGCTCTTGCAGCCCCCGGTAATACTGGCTTGCCGGGGTCTAGATGTTGGTCTGTCCTCCTTCTCCTTTTCGTCCTTAAGTGGTCCGGCAAGGATATGTGTGAGTCCTGCGAACCAAAGAAGATGAAAGAACGGCAAAGGGATGCACATTCGACCTCTAAGCTAGGGGTTAGTCGCCGCTAAGCACTATCAACCCTAACCAAGGACGAGACTCGACCTAGCATGCATGCTATAACTTAGGGCGCCAGCGCTTCATTTATTTATGCTCGAGTCTGCGCTTTGGCTTTGTACAAAGGTTACATGCATCACCGGCAATGCTTGTACAAAAGGTGGCTTGCCGGGGGCCCGGCAAAGGCGCGCCTCACTGATTAAAACTTGCGAAGATGCTCAATGTTCCGGGAGTTACTCACCGGGCAGCATCTTGATCTCCAGGCGGACTGCGCCGGGCCTGGTGACTCCTATTACCCGATAAGGGCCTTCCCACTTTGGCGCCAACTTGTTGGAATTCTTGGCCGATTGAACGCGCCGAAGGACAAGGTTGCCTTCCTCAAGGCTTCGGGCATGAACCTTGCGGCTATGGTAGCGGCGCAAGGCTTCTTTGGTAGCATGCTGCTCTCACACGCCCGAAGGCGATCTTCCTCAAGGAGCATTCGTCATCTTGCCATGATTGCTCTTGCTCAAGCTCATCATAAGCGAGCACTCGAGGTGACCCGTGTATGAGTTCGATGGGAGAAGCTGCTTACGCCCGTATAGTAGGGCAAAGGGTGTCGGCGGTGGCTCGATTTGGCGTTGTTACGGTCGACCAAAGAACCGTCGGCAACTCATCAATCCAGCGTATACGCTCTTGTGCAGCCTTTGTCAAAGGTCTTAGTCCTTAAACCTGCGATGCTTCAGCAATTGCCCTCTCGGCTTGACCGTTGCTTCGTGGGTGGGCAGCAGGCCGAAAGCAGAACTTTCTTTGCCGAGGTCTTGAGTATATTGCATGAAGGTGCGGCTTGTGAACTGTGTGCCGTTGTCGGTGATTACCCTGTTGGGTACACCAAAACGGCACACTAGCCCCTTGAAGAACTTGACGGCTGATTGAGCTGTGACCTTCCTCACTGCCTCCACCTCCGGCCACTTTGTGAACTTGTCGATTGCAACATAAAAGTACTCACAACCCCCGACCACGCGGGGGAAAGGGCCCAGTATGTCGACCCCCCAGACCGAGAAGGGCCAGGAGAGAGGAATGGCTTGAAGGGCTTGAGCTAGCTGATGAAGCTTCTTTGAATGGAACTGACACGCTTCACACCTGGTGACTAGTGTCGTCACATCCTGGAGGGCGGTGGGCCAGAAGAAACCTTGCCGGAATGCCTTGCCGGCAAGGACCCTTGACCCGATGTGGGGTCCACATATGCCTCCGTGTATCTCCGCCAACAGCCCCAGTCCTTCCTCTCGAGGGATGCACTTAAATTTCACACCGTTCGGCCTCTTCACATGTCAGGGCGTCATCGGCGAACTGGTACATGGTAGAGCAACGGGCTACTTTTCCGCTTCTTCCTGCTCCTCGGGAAGTTCCCCTGTTGGAGGAATCGAGGCGGCATCTTTGTGCCTTACGCCGAGCACTGAGGCTCGACGGCGAGGACTAAAGGCATTTCCTCCGCTATTGGGGCGGCTGTCTCGACAGCAAGAGCTTGACGCTCCGCCGGAGCTAGCCGTCCCGTGGCGGGCTCAGCGTCCCTGGCAACATCCTTGCCGGCGGCTCCGGGGAGCTCGGCAGGAAAGTACTTGCCGGGCCCTGATTTCCTCCTCTTGTTACGCTTTCATTGATGGATCAGCGGGTGGTTGAGTTAAATTTGAAGCACAAAGGTACCTGGTTCCACAGGTAGCTTGAGGGCGACGCGTTTTATCAGGTAATCGGCGATATCGTTCTCCGCTCGGGGAACGTATTCAGCCTGTATACCGTCGAAATGCTCTTCCAGCTTTCTCACTTCATCAAGGTAGGCCTTCATCAACGGGCTCTGGTAATCCTTGTTGACTTGCTTGACAACAAGCTGCGAGTCGCCCCTGACGATGAGCTTCTTGATTCCGAGGTCTGCCGCGATCCTAAGACCGGCAAGCAGCCCTTCGTACTCTGTCGTATTGTTTGTCGACACCTCCCCGGGGAAGTGCATCTGGATCACGTAGTTGAGGTGCTCTCCGGTGGGAGCGACAAGCAGTACGCCAGCCCCGGCACCTTGTAGGGAGAAAGCTCCATCAAAGTCCATGACCCAATTGCAACTTGCCTCCTTGCCGGGGAGAGCAGTCTCTTGGGCTTGTTCGTTAGGTGTTGCGGTCCACTCTGCAATGAACTCCGCCAGGACCCGGCTCTGGATCGTCGAAGTACTTTCAAACTTGAGGCCAAAGCTGGACAGCTCCAGTGCCCATTCCACAATCCTCCCCGTTGTATCTGGATTGTGCAATATCCGTTGCAGAGGGAGGCGAGTAACGACAGTGATCTCGTGTGCCTGGAAGTAGTGACGCAGCTTCCTCGAGGCCATAAGAAGACGAAGAGCAGTTTCTGTACGCCGGAATACCCTGATCTAGCCCCCTGCAGGAGGGAGCTAACAAAGTAGACCGGGTGCTGCATCATTTTCTTCTTCGGCGGCACTTCAACTGGCTGTGTCGTCTCCGTATTGGTGGTGTCGGGCTCTGTCGCTGCCATTACCTCGTCGTCAGCCTCTCTCTGGGCTACTAGTGCAGCGCTGACCACCTGGTTCGTTGCCGCCAGGTATAGCAGCAACTGCTCCTGTGGCCTAGGCGCAACTAGTATTGGCGTGGAGGAGAGGTATTTCTTCAAATCTTGCAATGCTGCCTCGGCTTCTGGCGTCCACTCCATGGGGCCCGCCTTTTTCAGGATCTTGAAAAAGGGAAGGGCGCGCTCGGTAGACTTGGAAATGAACCTGCCCATGGCGGCGACGCAACCAGCAAGCCGACGCACATCCTTGATTCGCTTGGGTGCTTCAATCTGCTCTATAGCTTTGATCTTGTCCGGATTGGCCTCTATCCCATGTTGTGACACAAAAAACCCGAGAAGTTTGCCGGATGGGACGCCAAAGACACACTTCTCAGGGTTCAGCTTGAGATTGATCTTGCGCAGGTTTGCGAATGTCTCTTGCAAATCTGGTATGAGGGTTGCCCTGTCCTTGGTTTTCACCACTATGTCGTCCATATAAGCTTCCATATTTCTATGGAGCTGGGGTTCAAAACCAATCTGGACCGCCCTCGCAAATGTCGACCAAGCACTCTTCAACCCAAAAGGCATCCGCATGAAACAATACGTACCACATGGGGTGATGAATGCTATTTTCTCTTCGTCTTCTCTTGTCATGAAGATCTGGTGGTAGCCGGAGTAGGCATCGAGGAATGAGAACAGATCACACCCAGCTATGGAGTCAACAATCTGGTCGATCTTGGCGGCAACGGGAAGGGGTCTTTAGGACAAGCCTTATTGATATCTGTGTAATCAATACACAGCCTCCACTTCCCATTTGCCTTGCGCACTATGACCGGATTGGCCACCCACGTTGGATGGAGCACTCCTCTTACCAAACCCGCTGCCTCCAGTTTCTGGATCACTTCTGTGATGAACTCTTGTCGTTCCAAAGCTTGCTTCCTGACCTTCTGCTTGACGGGCCGCGCATGAGGACAGACAGCAAGGTGGTGCTCAGTCACCTCCCTGGGAACGCCGGGGATGTCGGAAGCTTGCCATGCAAACACATCGACATTCGCCCGCAGGAAGGTGACGAGCGCGTCTTCCTATTTGTTGTCAAGGGTGGAGCTTATGGTAAAAGCTCCTCCCGTGCCGTCCTCATTGACGGAAACCTTCTTGGTTCCCGGCGGTATGGCCCTGGACTTCTTGTTTCCGCCGGTGGAGCTCTACAGCACGTCCTCGGCAGCGGCCTTACACTCCGAAGAGGTGCGCTTGCCGGAGTGGCTGTCCGAGGTCTCACCGGTCTTCTTCTCCTTCTTCCCTCCCGGGGCCCCAGCGCCAGGAGCCAGTGCCCTAGTGGAGACAGCTGCTGCAACTGCTTGCTGGTATAGTTGGTCAGTGCAAATCAACGCATCTTTCTTATCGGAGGGGATGGTGATGATCGTCACAGGCCCTGGCATCTTCAGGGTGTTGTAGGCGTAGTGTGATGCCGCCATGAACTTGGCGGTATTTGGGCGTGCCAAGGATCCCGTTGTAGGGCAAGGGATCTTGGCAACATCAAACACGATCCTCTTAAATCACCGTAGTTCAGGTCGCTTCCAAAAGTCACGGGCAGCGTGACCTTCCCTTAGGTTGGCTTCTTCCGGGTTGACCCCTTGAAACATGCCCGTCTCTTCGAGGTCTCCATCGAGAATCTGCGGTTTCTCGATCACGGCGGCGAGATCAAGTTCGAACCGGCCCGCCATCGACTAGCATCTTTGTCACCTTGAGGTTGCGTATTGTTGGTGAAACCAACAACGCAAGCACCGACCGTAATAGTGCGATCGGTGATCCTCGATTATAAAAATGATAGGTGTCTTGGACCACGCCGATTGGCCTTTGGGCATCAAACGACAGCTCTGCCATTGTAATCTCTCGCGCCCAGCTTAAGCGGCGATGAGAGGTATGCAGCGGCGCCGCCGTCGGCCTTACATGGCCTCTGTAGCTTTCTGAAACTCTTGGTCGCGGACTCGCCGTCCTCTTCGTGATAAATCGTCTTACGGCTTTACATCACGGCCGGACGGGCCCTCTCTGTTGTTTATCCTTGCTGCGGCGGCCCGCTTTGGCCGTCACGCTTCTTCTTGCGGATCCTCGGACCGTCTTGGCCCTTCTCCTTGTCCCACCTCTCATATTCAGCCCTCTGCTTCTCGGCGAGAGCTCAACTGTCGGCAGTCTTGGAGAGCATGGCCTTTGGTGCGATGGATCTTGCAGTACCGCTTGTCGGAGTTTCCTGACTTCTCGGCAGCCGCCAAGTCCCGGCAGGCGACACATCCGGCAATTTCCTTGCCGGGGTCATCTGCCTTGGTTTTCTTGGTGGATCCGGTGTCATCAGATCCCTCGACGGCAAGCACGGCTTTTCCTTTGCGCTTCCTGTTGCGGCGCCGGCCTTTCTTCGCCGGGGCGGCGGTATCCTCATCTGAGGAGTTGGTTTCCACGCCGGCATCTTCGCCGGGGTACTTCCTTCCCTCTTCAGCCCGGGCACATCTGTCAGCAGAACATAGAGTTCTGCTACATCTTTCACCTTGTTCATCGCCAACTCTTCGTGCATATTGCGGTTACGCATGTTTTGATGGAACGCGCTGATGATGGCGGCAGGGTGAACATCAGGGATGTTGTACTGTATCCGGCTGAACCTCTGTATATACTTATGGAGACTCTCGCCTCCCTTCTGGGGAATGACGTGTAGGTCGCTCGCCTGGCCATGGGCTTGGTGGCCTCCAGTAAAGGCGCCCACGAACTCATGGCACAAATCCGACCAGGAGGAAATGGAGTCTACCGGCAGGTGCATCAACCATGACATGGCGTTGGGTTTAAGGGCCAACAGAAAGTAATTCGCAAGCACCTTATCGTCGCGGGCTCCGGCAGCTTGCATCACAATGGTGTAAATGCTGAGGAACTCGGACGGGTGAGTCTTGCCGCTGTACTTTTCGCCCACGTCAGGTTTGAAAGTGCGGTGAGTGGGCCACTGGAACTGCCGCAGCTCACGGGTAAAAGCCGGACAGCCTACCTCGTAGGGTTGGCCTCCAGGGCTCTCCGGTGCCGGGTGGTCCACAGCAGGCCCTGCTCGCCTGTCTGATTGGTGGTGCGCTCCGCGCCGGCGCTCGATAGTGGTTCGAGCGTCTTCATGTTCTCGTTCCCAAAGGACTTGGCGCTGGTCACAGTGGGTCCGCGGGTCAGATGACGCTATGGAGATTTCGTCGCCCGTGACGTCACGACGGGCTGACGTCCGCGGCGCCGGGCGAGGAGGGGGCGAGTGCACCGTGGTCGCGGCGCCGCCGGCTCTCCTGCCACTGGTGCGTGGGACTCCGTCGGAGCGTCGACCCGGGGGCTCCACCGGGCTTGGTTCGTCTTTGTTGGCCACCGCAACAAGGCTTCGGATGGTGGCTCTCCATTCATCGAGTTTCCCCGTAGTGGGAGGGAAATCGAGGAGCAACTGCGCGCGCCAGGGCTTCTGCTGGCGTTGGTGGCAGCGAAACCTGCGCGGACGCGGACGCGCCGACTTGACCATGTCGAAGGAGCTCTATCCACGACCAGCGATGCGCATGCCATCTTCGCCCGGCGCCTCGGCGGCGGACAGGTCTTCTACATCCGGGAGGAGCGCTCGGGGCTCTTCCCTTGGCGGCGCCGGGGTCTTGATTGTGATTACGCCTCGTTAAATCGCGCGCTGCTTGAGAAGGCGCACCGTCGGCGCCCGGCGTGGGAGTCTGGAAGCCCGCAGCGTCGCCTTGACGGGTGGCAGCGATCTTGGAAGGCCCCGCGCCACCCGCGGAGGGCCTGGCTCCGTCTTTGGATTTGGCGGTGTGCAGCCCGTTGCCAGGCGCACGAACATCGCCGCCTCCCAAACTCCGACTGCTGGGACGGTGTTGGTGTTCGCGAACGGCGCCCCGGGTCCTTTCCGCAACCGGACCGCTGCTTGCCCGCGTCGGGAAGGGATGTCCGGCTTCCGACGGGCCAACTGCCACCGTCGTCTTCTTCTTGGGCACCATGACGATGAAGGAGCGTCGAACTAACTGCTAAAGCCGATTCTCACAACTGCGCTGCCCCCTACCTGGCGCGTCAAAGATGTCGGTGAGAAACGACACCTATGGGATCACAAGAATCCCTACTACGGTTGCGGGGCGCGGGGGTCGTGAGAAGAGCGGATCAAACAGATAGCACACGGTTCGTTTATCCAGGTTCGGGCGCGAGGATGCGTAAAACCTAATCCTGCTTTGGTGGATTGTATATACATGTTCTTGAGCTAGCTATGGGGCGTGAGGAGCTCCAAAAGCGAATCCTCCTCCTGGTCGCCTCGGGCCTCCTTTTATAGGAAAGGGGTTGCCACGGTGGCACACAGGAGGTGGAAAGAATGCGATGTCTGAGTTATCCCTCGCATTACATGACAAGGTGCATTTAATGCGCCTTGCTTAGGTGTCCTTGCTTTATCGGGGACGGGGGAGAGCCATGTCCCGTCCGTCGCCGCTCCCTCTTGCGTTGACACGCGCCCTGGCCAGCGGTGCTTGTGGTGCCATGTAGGCAGGCAAGCAGCCGAGGTGGCGCTGCTGTGGGTCTCCATGAAGATCTGTACGCCGCCACGCAGGTGCCTGCCCAACTGGTTGGGTCGGCAGCCGCATGCGAACGGCGGTGGAGGTGCGACTGGTGTGGGCCTGATGGTGGCCCTACAGGCGTCCTTGGCAAGGGGTTTGCCGGGGCCCCGACAAGGGTCTTGCCGTGGCGCCGCTGTCATCCCGGCAAGGCCCTTGCCGGGCCTTCAGTCCTCCTTGGCTGGGATCCCGCCAAGGATCATCACCTTCTTAAGTGGGCATTTGGTCTTGAATGTCTTCACAAAGATCTGCATGCCACCACGGGGATGTCTCCCGAATCCTTGCCCCATAGGGGCAGCGGACTCAAGGGTGACCTCGCTCCGTGGGTGTGGGGTGAGCTGCCACGGCAAGGATCTTGCCGGGCTTGCTAAAGCTGCCCCCTGGCAAGGATCTTGCCGGGGGGGGGGGGGGTCTGCTCTGTCCCCTTTGCTCTTTGTGGTCTTGGTCTTGGCGTCGTTCTGCTTCTCTTCAGCTTCGGCCTTACCTTGGTTTACCTCCCTTGCCATGCTCGGTGTGGCGGCGTCCGTGGCTCAGACTGCCCGTGCACAGTTATAGGGGTACGAAAAGTGTACCCCCTTTTTGTACACCGACACCTATGGCCCCCGGGTCTTCTTTCTCATATATTTTCCTTTGCGATATACTTTTCTCTTGCATTTATTTTCAGATCTATTAAACCAAAATACTTTCCTGCACTTTATTTTATTTGTGATCTATTTATTCAATCTATTACAAGTTTCTCCCGTCCGCGCACCATTTCTGGCGCCATTACCTGAAAGGGATTGACAACCCCTTTAACACGTCGGGTTGCGAGTGGTTGTTATTTGTGTGCAGGGGCTGTTTATGTTGTGTTGTTTGGTTCTCCTACTGGTTCGATAACCTTGGTTTCATATCTGAGGGAAATACTACCGCCGCCGTGTTGCATCATCCCTTCCTCTTTGGGGAAATACCGACGTAGCTTCAAGCGACATCAAAAGAAATTTCTGGCGCCGTTGCCGGGGAGGATCTTCAACATATACCAGGTTCCTAATCACAAATCTCATCTCCTCACAATTTACATTATTTGCCATTTGCCTCTCGTTTTCCTCTCCTCCGCTTCACAAAAATTTGTCGTTTTATGCACCTCTCTTTTTCCATTCGTCGTTTTCTTGCTTTCTAGTCTTGGTGGCAAGCGTCCCTACTCCTCCTTTGTCACCAGACTTTGAAGTCGTTTACTTCAAGCAAAGACAAGGAGAAAATTTAAAAGATGTCTAGTATAGGCTTATGGAATCATATTGTATTTCCAACTTAAATGGGGACACAAAGGTTTTGCTTCGTAATTTTTATATAGGATTGGCCTTGCATCATAGGAAACTTCTCAACTTTGCCGCTAAAGGGAATTTCATTGAACTTGATGCCAATGCTGCCTATGAAATTTTAGAGGGGATTTTGGGAATTCCACCTCAAAAGAAGGGGTTTCCTTTTACCCCCGAGGGATCTCAAATGTTAGACAAACTTGGTGATTTGCATAAACATATGGTTGAAATACAGAAATATAATGAACCCCTCAAGCACCTCAATGGTAGTATCAATCGCATGAATACCCTGATTACTCTTCGCAATAAGCGATTGGACATTTTGGATCTTAAGATGGTTTCTTTCCCGGAGAATTTAGGGAAGCGTAAAGAGCCTCCTGGGTTTGAGAAAACCCTTACAAAAGTTGCCAAAACTTCGGAAGACAAAACTTACATCCTTGCCTTATGCCTAGCTAAGGGCGTAAAACTATAGCGCTTGTTGGGAGGCAACCCAATGAATAAATTTTCTTTTTTCTTTTTGCTTTGTGTTCTTGAGTGTTAGAAAAATTATACTACTATTATGATTGTGTTTTTTGTGTTTTAATTAGTGTTTGTGCCAAGTAGAACCGATGGGATCTTCTTGGGTGATAGTTGTTTGATCTTGCTGAAAAAGACAGAAACTTTGCGCTCACGAAAACAATTCTCGTTTTTATCATAAAGTGATTTTTCTCTGATTCTTTTTGAAGAAAATTAATATACAAAATTCTCAGGTCGTCCTATTTTTTCAGAATTTTTGGAGTTCCAGAAGTTTTTGACAAAGTCAGATTGCTACAGACTGTTCTGTTTTGACAGATTCTGTTTTTTTTGTGTTGTGTGCTTATTTTGATGGCTCTATGGTTTTCTTTGATGATTTTTTGCCATATAAAAGTTGGAATACAGTAAATATAATATAAAAACAAAATATGAATTGGTTTGATACAGTACTTATAGTAGTGGTTTGCTTTCTTACACTAACGGATCTCACAGATGTTTTGTTGAGTTTTGTGTGATTGAAGTTTTCAAGTTTTGGGTTATCTTACGATGGATGAAGGAAGGATAGAAGAGCCTAAGCTTGGGGATGCCTCGGCATCCCAAGCTATTATCCAAAAATGAGCAACCAACTAAGCTTGGGGATGCCCCTGAGTGGCATCCGATGCCCCTGAGTGGCATCCCCGCTTTCTTCCAACGACCATCGGTATTTTACTCAAAACTATATTTTTATTCGTCACAAGATATGTGTTTTGCTTGGAGCGTCTTGTATGTTATGAATCTGTTTTATTTTGTGTTTTTAGTCATCGATCCTTGCTGGACACACCTATTTGAGAGAGCCAAAATTATGTCATGACTTGTCAGAATTGCTCTACATGATTCACTTAAAATTTTATGAGCTATGGACTTGCTCTAGTGCTTCACTTATATCTTTTTGAGCACGGTGTGCTTAGTATTTTTGAAGAAATTCTCTCTTGCTTCACTTAAATTAATTTGAGAGAAAGAAAAAATTATGCTCATGATCTTCACTTATATTTGTTTGAGCTTATGAAAAGCAACACATGAAAATTTGTCCCAAAGTTATAGATATCCAAGAAGGATATAATAAAAACTTTCATGAAGATCATTGGACAAAATAAACTTGATTCTTAGTAATAGTTTTGAGATATGATGATGTGATATGTGAGTTATGTTGATGAGTAATTATGCTTTAGTAAGAACATTGGCGTTAAGGTTTATGATTCCCTATGCAAGTACGAAAGTCAATAGTCATGCAATGAAATTATATCCTACTTGTGGTGCATTATTCGGTGTTATTTATGCTTAATGATTGCTTATGAGATTATCTGTTTCTTGGTTGGTCGCTTCTCAATCTTTTGCTAGCCTTCATTCTGCACTAAGTATGACCTCTACTTGTGCATCCAAAAACCTTTAAACCAGTTTTGCCACATGACTCCACTATATCTACCTATATGCGGTATTCTTTTGCCATTCTAAGCAAATTTGCATGTGCCATCTCTAATTTTCAAAATAAACTTCTCTTCTGTGTGTTTGTTTCGCTCGCCGGAGCGGTGAGTGGTGGCTAATATTTTCCATGCTAGATGTGTTATTCTCACGATGAGTGTTTATTCACTTGTCATTTCACGAGAGTAAGGCAAAGGTATTAGGGATGCCCAGTCCCTAAATGCAAAAAAAAGAATTTACTTTATGTTATCAAATAATAAATTCCTTGGAAAGTGTTGGTATGGAGGGCACCCGTGGATACGGTTAGCCATGGAAAGTGAAAGTATGGTGGAAAAGGAATAAATTTTATTTTCTGTTTGGGAACCGCCTATGATATATCTAGCATGGTAAGTGTTGGGAACTCTAAGTCGTTTTCGTTGGTGGGATGGATACACCTCCCAAAATGTTTTTATCTCTAAGTTTTTTGCTTTGAGCTCAGGCGCCGCTGTCGGTGTCAAAACCGGCGGATCTCGGGTAGGGGGTCCCGAACTGTGCGTCTAAGGCGGATGGTAACAGGAGGCAGGGGACACAATGTTTACCCAGGTTCGGGCCCTCTCGATGGAGGTAATACCCTACTTCACCTTGATTGATCTTGATGATATGAGTATTACAAGAGTTGATCTACCACGAGATCGTAGAGGCTAAACCCTAGAAGCTAGCCTATGATTATGATTGTTGTTGTCCTACGGACTAAACCCTCAAGTTTATATAGACACCGGAGGGGGCTAGGGTTACACAGAGTCGGTTACAAGGGAGGAGATCAACATATCAGTATTGCCAAGCTTTCCTTCCACGCAAAGGAGAGTCCCACCCGGACACGGGACGAAGTCTTCAATCTTGTATCTTCATAGTCCAACAGTCCGGCCAAAGTATATAGTCCGGTTGTCCGAGGACCCCCTAATCCAGGACTCCCTCAGTAGCCCCTGAACCAGGCTTCAATGACGATGAGTCCAGCGTGCAGATTGTCTTCGGCATTGCAAGGCGGTTTCCTCCTCCGAATACTCCATAGGAGATTTTGAACACAAGGATCGTGTCTGGCTCTGCAAAACAAATTCCACATACCACCGTAGAGAGTACAATATCCCACAAATCTAATCTGCTGACAAATTTCGTAGCGTGACATCACGCCACGGCCCGGTCATTATTCGAACCGTTTTTCTCAACCAGCTACTACACATATTGCGAGGCAGTTTTCTTGGCACGTCTTGTCGAAGCAGAGATCGTCTCCCCTTATCACGGGATTCTCATCAATACGGGTGGGGGTAACCCAATCGTGCTTGTTAGTATGACTCCTTGATTTTAGGCAAGTTCCAAACGGCCACGCGGAGGACGCTTGATATTCGCCCTTTTTATAAAGGGGCCAAGGCCTGTCCTTTTCTTCTCGCGCTCGATCCTTCCCTTCCCCCACCTCGAGTTCCAACTGTAGCGACCCGACCCGAATGGATCAAGTCTCTGTGCTTTCGTGTCATCCCTGGATCGGTATGCTGACACACACAGTACTCGAAGGATTTATAACAGAGGTAAATCACATGTATAAAGTAACGTAAATACTATTACCTCAATCCAAATATAGCGGAAGCAACAAGGTTGTGGATTCCCATCAACACCAACGGCAAAGTTGAGTATAGGAAATCGTAACCCTAATGTATCACTTACTCGTCGTCTGAAAATTCTGCAACATGAAAAGTTGCAGCCCGAAAACGGGTCAGCACATGGAATATGCTGGCAATGTAACACATAGAGAGTAATGAAAGAATAGGCTATGCTACATGCATATATGGCTGGTGGAAAGCTCTATGGTTACAGTTTTTGCGAAAAGCCAATTTTTCCCTACTTCAAAGGAATACATTTATTTAACTATCATGGTGGTTGTTAAACATTGAGAATGGTTGACAAAGATCCTCAATCCCAATTAAAAAGTACTCATTAAACCCAAACAAATTTTATTAAGTAACGTGTTGAGATCAACAGGATAATCCAAGAACTAGATACTCAAGATGTCCATAACCGGGGACACGGCTAATCATGATTAGTTTATATACTCTGCAGAGGTTTAGCACTTTTCCCCACAAGACTCGATCGCCTCCGCTTGGTTCTCGCACTACATGGTGTTTGAGAAAGCGGATGACCGAGACATAGTCTTTCGTAAGCGCTAGCACCTTACATGTGGGTAGACCGTACCAACCTATATCCCCTACATCAGCTAGCCTACCCGTAAGAGTTCGCACAACTTAGTCAACTACGCCAGAGCCCATAATTGGCTTGTGGCTGCACACGGAAGTTTCGGTTTGAATAATCTTATGATCCCTTAGAGCACAGGTGGCGGTCCGAAGAAATACAGCAAATCTGATAGAAACCAGGTGCCTCAATCCACCCAGATGTGTGTTTAGGTTGCCACCTTAGATAAACCATTAATTAACAATCTCACATCTGTCATGGATATTCACTCACCCAATCCACGTCTACTAGCATAGCATGGCATAATCAAGCAAACGTAGAAGTAACTCCCAAGGTTTCATAAGTAAAGCAGGTAATAGGTACTACCTCAATCTACTTCCCATCCCACAATTTAATTAGATCCTAATCATGCAAGTGTTTGAGGGTTTGATCTAATGCATAAAAGCTGGGTAGTAGAAAAGGTATGATCAAAGTGTTACTTGCCTTAGCGATGATCCATGAGACCTAGAGATTGAAGTAGCAATGGCGCACTCCGGTGATCTAACGCAGACAAACAACAAGCATACAATAAGCACTCATCTAATGCACGGGAAATCTCGAATAAAGATCTAACCAGATAGTTCAACTTAAGAACCACTGGTTGCAAAAGAATCGACTCGAATAAAGCATCGAAAGTCGGAACTCGAGAGAACGACTCGGTTTAGCAAATCTGAAATTAGGTCAAAATTTCATAGTAGCAAAACTCTGTGTAAGTAGGTTAGTCGGAACGGCGGTTTCGTATTCTAAACTCAGCGCTTGAATCACCTGATTCCGATAAGCGAGCAAGAAATAAAACAGATTTGAAAATCGGATCGAAATCGAATCGAAAATAATGGATTAAATCCGATTTAAAAGAAAGCAGCGAGCGAACTAAATAGCGGACGTTAGATTAGCAGTAACGAATCCAACGAACACGTTCATTGAAAGCGAGCGGTTCGGTGAGCGTTCATAATTAAGAAAACCGAAAAAAATAAAACCAATCTAGGTTTAAAAAACCAAACATCTTTTTTTTAAATAAAACCGGATCGGTTTATTGGGGAAAATCGAATCGGCTGGGCGGCGGTGGCTACCTCCGGCGATCGCCGCGAGCTCTCCGGCTCCGGGAGAGGCGGCGGGGTTCAAGCGTCGAGGCGGCGAGGTCCACGGCGGTCGGCGCGTCCATCATTGGCGGGTCGACGTCGGCGCTGGGCGGCGGGTCGGCTCTGAGGCTGGGTTGGGAGAGAGGAGGGCCGGGGTTATAAAAGGCGAGGCGGCTGGCTTGGGAGGGTAAGGCGCCGGGTGGACGGGACTCCGAGGCGGCGGGCGCTCGTCTTGGCGGCGGGACTCGGGCGCGTCCAAGGCGAGGAGGAGGAGGAGGAGGTGGGCCGGAGGCGCCGGGCACTGGGCACTGGCTGGCTGGGCCGACCGGGCCTCGGTCCAGTGGGGCGAATTTTTTTAATAAAATTAAAACCAAACAAATAAAATAAATATCAAATGAACTCCAAATTAATTAAAACAAATTTTCCCCGACTCCTAAAAATGAGTCGAACAAAATGAACTTTAAAAACAATATACATGCATAAAATTTTAAAAATGCTCATTTTTGCCTAAGCAAAATAAATCTTCCAAAACCAAATTTGATTTATTTATAAAATCTTCGTTTTTCCTAAATGTTGGGAAAGTCATATTATTCCCTCTCTTGAGATTTTTTTATAGGAAAAACTTTATGAAGATAATTAAATAAATCCAATGATCCTATTTCGTAATTTGAGAAATCCCAACTATGAAAATTATGAAACTTCCAACTCATATTTCATATGTTTTGAAGAAGTCATTTTATCTTCGCTCGTGAAAATCATCGAGTTGCATAAAGTTTCGAAGTGGAAATGTTTTCCAAATGAAATTCAAATATTTTCAACACCCTTGTCATTTAAATAAATGGAAGAAGTCATGTCATCTTCTCTCCGAGTTTTGTGATGAAAAGAATTTGAATTCGAAGATCATAAAAGCAAAATGAAAGTTTGGGAAAGTCCTTTTATTCCCTCTCATTTAACTTTCAAAAGTTTGAATTCACTCACTTTCACCAATCAATCAAGCAATCAATCAAACTATCTATTTGTTTATAACATTCCAAAATTTAGAATTTTGGGATGTTACAAACTTCACCCTTAAAATGAATCTCGTCCTCGAGATTCGGAGAAACTAACAAGAAATAGGTTAGGGTTTGGGGGTCTTCTCAAAATCCATTGATCGTCTCCGGGGTCTCGGTGCTACCACCCTTAAAAACATTATTACGGTTCCATCAAAACTCATATACTCCATCCTTATCGTTGTGATTATCGGTCTTCTCAGATATTAAGGATAATCCCTTCTTTGGGCTCTTCCGGTAGTGGCATAACCTTTTCCTCAATTCCTTTGTCCTTTCCTCTTGGTAAGGTTATCCCGAAATTGGGTCTTCATAGCTGACGGGTCTAGCGCCATTGCTAAACAACTATCGATATCTCATGGTGGTCAACAATTTATGGTTTCTCCTGCAGAAAACGGTTCTGGGTTGAACCTCACCGTATGACCTACGGTTGGCAACAGCTGCCGTGTACAAGGGGAAAAGAAATACCTATACCGTTCTAAGGTTTAAACAAGGTTTAATATCGTTGTCTTGCAACTATAGGTAAGTCACTCAGATTTACTATCCCATATAGCAAAGCGAATAATAAGAGTAAGTCGGTATGGTGATCAATCCATCCCGCACCCAAATCATTACCTTGTACATGGTTTAGCGAATCTCGCATTCTAACACTCGGTCATCCTCACAAGCATTGCAGAATTTCTCTTGTCGACGAACCAAGTTCGGAAAATCCATTGATTCTGCAAGCCAAATAAACATCTATCGTTCCTTCACAACTCTCAGGTTTTGCGTAAACTCCTATAAGATCGTCTGTCGATAAAATCATAACTCTTCCAGGGTTTTTCCTTCAGCAAGAGTGTGCTTGCTTCTTGGCAGGTCACAGGGCACATGGGTTATAGCCCCTCTCATCACTTGCAATCCTTGAACACATCCTCGGGAAAGCGATCGTTATCCCAACATCCAACTCCACAGCATACTTAAATCCATCCAATTGTCTTGTCTCTTTTCCTTATATTTGCACCAAACTAAGGCGTGATTACTCGGACTCATCATGGAATTTCCATTGATCCATATTTCCAACATCATACCTCCTTTATATCCAATAACACTTCATCTCTTCATCCTCGTGGGATGTCCCACATACCGTGATCAAACTTATACTTATGAAATCCATACTCCACTTCGTGGAACCTCATTATCCTTTCGAGGTCAAGCGTCCTTACAAGGAAATATTGGCCATCTCTGCATGGCACTTCTTCAAGCGGAAAACATGAAACACATCATGCACTCTGACAGTCCTTGGGTGACTTCAACTTGTTGGTAACTTCTCCCCATACGCTCCAAAACTTCGGTATGGTCCTACAAATCTCGGGCTAACTTTCCCTTAACTCCAAATCGTTTAACTCCTCGCAGAAATGGCACACAAAGATATGTTACATCTCCGATTTCATAGACTATCTCCTTGCGTTTTTGAGTCTGCATAACTCTTACTCGCTGGGTGAGCTACCTTGATCTATCTCAAACAACTTAACATTCTCTTCTCACTCCTTGATCACATTTGGTCCAAACAAGCAGCGGTCTCAAACTTCATACCACATCAACGGTGTGCGGATCCTTCTCCCATACAAAGCTTCAAAAGGGCCATCTTCAAACCGACTTGGTAACCTTTGTTGTATGAGAACTCAGCGTAAGGTAGATTATCATCACTACTAGATCCGAAATTTAGCGCTGCGCTCTCAACATGTCCTCCGGTATCTGATTGACTCTCTTGGTTTATCCATCATGCTGCGGATGAAAGGCTGTCTTGAACTCTAGCCTAGTACCCAAAGTGCAGTGCAGCTGATTCCAAAACTTTGAGGTAAACTGTGTTCCTCTCGATGGTCCTCGGAACTCCATGCGGACATCTGATCCTTGTCAAATATATCTTTGCCAACTTCACACTAGTATAGGTGGTATATCACTTGAATAAAGCGAGTCACTTTGGTCAAGCTAATCAACTACTATCCAGATAGAATCATATCACAATCTGTTTATGGGAAATCCGGAAAAGAAATCCATGCCAAGCTTATCCTACTTCCATTCGGGTATCGGCATAGGCTGCAATAATCCTGGCACCCGATGCTTTCTGCTTTTACTTTCTCGGCATACATCACTTACGACTACATACTTCATAATATCCTTCTTCATACCAGTCCACCGAAACACTCCTTCAAATCCAAATACATCTTGGTGTTTCGAGGCGAATCAAGTATGGTGAGTCATGAGCCTCCTGAAGTATTAACTTCCGATCTTTGCATTATTGGGTACATGTACCGTCCTCAAACCATAAGGTGTCATGCTCATCCTTACGAAAACCTTTGGCTTTTCCTTTGCTCATCCTATCTTTTACCTCGCAATCTCTTTGTCATCCTTCCGAGCTTCACGGATCTTTCTCAACAATGTAGGCTGAACTTCCATTCTTTGCAACAAAACCTTTGGGAACAATCTCCAACCAAAGTTCCACGAAAATCCTCGGCTAACTCCTTTGATAATCCTCTGATTATGAGGGTATTAGATCCTTGTGTTCCTTATGGGTGTGTCCTATTTCTCCACAAATCTTGCATGCGCATGGTTTCTTCATATCACTTCCATCAGGCTTCAATTTCTAGGACACAAGACGAGACTTTAGCAAAGTCAACTTAAATTCTTCCCAAGTGGTTACTCCTGGACACATTGATGGTTTGGTACATCCTCCACCAAGTAGCAGCACCTCTTTCAAAGCACTGAAGAGCATGCTGGTTCATATACTTTCCGGCTATAGGGTTATTCCCCATGGGATCCTCCATGTTCTGAATCCATCGGTCCGTCTTCAATTGACTCATCGGTCCAGAGAATACAAGCTCATCTCCATCCATCCTCTAATGGGTCCATGGGTTTGGGGTGGGATAAGAGAGATCGAGAGGGATGCACACAATACAAACAATGGTTTTGAAAAGACAGATTTTTATTGTGGCTGTCGGAAAAACATCAAACAAAATGACAGCTCACAATCGTCGCATCTAACGTAGGTATGTAACAGGGGTTTGGTCTTATAAAGGTCAATAAATCTTCAAAGTCATCAAACTCTTCCAATCTTGATCATGTCTCTGATGGCTCCTTCTGATCATGCTTGTCCTTCTCAAGTTCTTTTGCGGATCATCTCTGTTGGCCGCGAACTCTCTCGCGGCGTCTGTAATATTTACGGAGTTACGTTCCAACTGCGGTTTCAACATCCTTGACATGATCCATGATCCTCATCGCCGATTCTTGTCAAATCTCCGATATCTCGATGTTTTGCTCCTTCATCTTGTCTACTTTCAGCTTCTGGGTCTTGAGTTCTTCATGAACTGCTTCCTTATCAAATACTGCTTCCTGCAGATCCACCTTAAACTTCTTCATGTTATACTCCAGATCCTGGTGATACACCAGCTATGTTAAAACTGCATCCTTTGCTGACAGATGCTCCTTCAGCCTTCTACCATCCAATTCTTCCATGCATCTGCATGCTTAGCTCCGCACGGTGACAATAGCATAAATGGGAATAACACCATGGATAGCATGTTTTACGCTCTTGTTATTTCCATGAGCTATCGATCCATAGTTGATATCTCACCTTAGAGTTTTCTGACAAAACTTTGAGTTTCTAACTCTCCATGTTCGGTCTTTCTCCGATACACCTTGATCTCGTGTATTGACAACTTCCTTGGTGCATTAAATTCCATAAGCGTAACCTTCCTAGGTCCTAAAATCTGGAAATTCTTCACAGCCTTCAAAATCTTATAGTCTTCGGAGTCTTCAACAGTTGTAGTTTCCATTTACACGGTAAAATCCTCTTCATTCCAAATGATCTTAGTTGTCCGATATCTTGTCTCCTTGGAGTGGTCTCATCGATCAAATCTTCGAGTGGTCAAAAGGGAAAAGGGTATGGTCTCACTAAAAGGAATATTTGAATAAACTCGTAAGAGAAGAGAGGTAAAAGATCTTTTTGAAAATGAAGTTGTAGAGAAAATATTTCCTATGGGCTTGTCGGTTTCTAGGGTCACGTCCTACAGTCAACATGTGCTCGATACCATCTTGTAGCGACCCGACCGAATGGATCAAGTCTACGTGCTTTCGTGTCATCCACGGATCGGTATCTTTGACACACCACGATTACTCGAAGGATTTATAACAGAGGTAAATCACATGTATAAAGTAACGTAAATACTATTACCTCAATCCAAATATAAGCGGAAGCAACAAGGTTGTGGATTCCCATCAACACCAACGGCAAAGTTGAGTATAGGAAATCGTAACCCTAATGTATCACTTACTCGTCGTAAATGCGAAAATTCTGCAACATGAAAAGTTGCAGCCCAACAATTGACACATGGAATATGCTTTGGCAATGTAACACATAGAGAGTAATGAAAGAATAGGCTATGCTACATGCATATATGGCTGGTGGAAAGCTCTATGGTTACAGTTTTTGCGAAAAGCCAATTTTTCCCTACTTCAAAGGAATACATTTATTTAACTATCATGGTGGTTGTTAAACATTGAGAATGGTTGACAGCATCCTCAATCCCAATTAAAAAGTACTCATTAAACCCAAACAAATTTTATTATAGTAACGTGTTGAGATCAACAGGATAATCCAAGAACTAGATACTCAAGATGTCCATAACCGGGGACACGGCTAATCATGATTAGTTTATATACTCTGCAGAGGTTTGCGCACTTTTCCCCACAAGACTCGATCGCCTCCGCTTGGTTCTCGCACTACATGGTGTTTGAGAAAGCGGATGGCCGAGACATAGTCTTTCGAGCGCTAGCACCTTACATGTGGGTAGACCGTACCAACCTATATCCCCTACATCAGCTAGCCTACCCGTAAGAGTTCGCACAACTTAGTCAACTACGCCAGAGCCCATAATTGGCTTGTGGCTGCACGGAAGTTTCGGTTTGAATAATCTTATGATCCCTTAGAGCACAGGTGGCGGTCCGAAGAAATACTGAGGCAAATCTGATAGAAACCAGGTGCCTCAATCCACCCGGATGTGTGTTTAGGTTGCCACCTTAGATAAACCATTAATTAACAATCTCACATCTGTCATGGATATTCACTCACCCAATCCACGTCTACTAGCATAGCATGGCATAATCAAGCAAGCGTAGAAGTAACTCCCAAGGTTTCATAAGTAAAACAGGTAATAGGTACTACCTCAATCTACTTCCCATCCCACAATTTAATTAGATCCTAATCATGCAAGTGTTTGAGGTTTGATCTAATGCATAAAAACTGGGTAGTAGAAAAGGTATGATCAAAGTGTTACTTGCCTTGCTGATGATCCATGAGACCTAGAGATTGAAATGTAACGAGCGGCGCACTCACGGGTGATCTAACGCAGACAAACAACAAGCATACAATAAGCACTCATCTAATGCACGGGAAATCTCGAATAAAAGATCTAACCGGATAGTTCAACTTAAGAACCCTGGTTGCAAAAGAATCGACTCGAATAAAGCATCGAAAGTCGGAACTCGAGAGAGAACGACTCGGTTTAGCAAATCTGAAATTAGGTCAAAATTTCATAGTAGCAAAACTCTGTGTAAGTAGGTTAGTCGGAACGGCGGTTTCGTTACGAAACTCGGTAGCTTGAATCACCTGATTCCGATAAGCGAGCAAGAAATAAAAGCAGATTTGAAAATCGGATCGTAAATCGAATCTGAAAATAATGGATTAAATCCGATTTAAAAGAAAAGCAGCGAGCGAACTAAATAACGGACGTTCGTTAACAGAACGAATCCAACGAACACGTTCATTGAAACGAACGGTTCGGTGAACGTTCGTTAATTAAGAAAACCGAAAAAAAAATAAAACCAATCTAGGTTTAAAAAAAACCAAACATCTTTTTTTTTAAATAAAACCGGATCGGTTTATTGGGGAAAAATCGAATCGGCGCGGGGCGGCGGTGGCTACCTCCGGCGATCGCCGGCGAGCTCTCCGGGGCTCCGGGGAGAGGCGGCGGGGTTCGGCGTCGAGGGCGGCGGGGTCCACGGCGGTCGGCGGCGTCCTTCTTGGCGGCGGTGTCGACGTCGGGCGCGCGGGCGGCGGCTCGGCGTGAGGCTGGGTTGGGGAGAGAGGAGGGGGCCGGGGTTATAAAGGCGAGGCGGTGGCTTGGGAGGGTAAGGCGCCGGGGTCGGACGGGACTCGGCGGCGGGCGCTCGTCTTGGCGGCGGGACTCGGCGGCGTCACATGTGAGGGAGGAGGAGGAGGTGGGCGGAGGCGCTGGGCCCGGGCCTGGTGGCCGGGCTGGCCGGGCCGGGCCTCGGTCCGGGGCGAATTTTTTATTTTTATAAAATTAAAACAAAACAAATAAAATAAATATCAAATGAACTCCAAATTAAATAAAACAAATTTTCCCCGACTCCTAAAAATGAGTCGAACAAAATGAACTTTAAAAACAATATACATGCATAAAATTTTAAAATGCTCATTTTGCCTAAGCAAAATAAATCTTCCAAAACCAAATTTGATTTATTTATAAAATCTTCGTTTTTCCTAAATGTTGGGAAAGTCATATTATTCCCTCTCTTGAGATTTTTTTATAGGAAAAACTTTATGAAGATAATTAAATAAATCCAATGATCCTATTTCAAAATTTGAGAAATCCCAACTATGAAAATTATGAAACTTCCAACTCATATTTCATATGTTTTGAAGAAGTCATTTTATCTTCGCTCGTGAAAATCATCGAGTTGCATAAAGTTTCGTAAGTGGAAATGTTTTCCAAATGAAATTCAAATATTTTCAACACCCTTGTCATTTAAATAAATGGAAGAAGTCATGTCATCTTCTCTCCGAGGTTTTGTGATGAAAAGAATTTGAATTCGAAGATCATAAAAGCAAAATGAAAGTTTGGGAAAGTCCTTTTATTCCCTCTCATTTAACTTTCAAAAGTTTCGAATTCACTCACTTTCAGTCAATCAATCAAGCAATCAATCAAACTATCTATTTGTTTATAACATTCCAAAATTTAGAATTTTGGGATGTTACACCAACACCCAAGGGTCAGGCTAAGTGCTTCGGACCTTCAATCATGTCCGGATCCAACCTTCAAGGCCGGTGGATGGACATCAAGAAGCTAAGGGAAGCCAAGTATCTGACCGGAGAAATCCCGCACAGGCTGCCTGCTCAAGGGCAGGTCATCCCCACTCCCGAACCCAACGAGAGTGTCGTATTTGTTTCCCACTTCCCCCGAGGGCTAGGCTTTAGTCTTGATCCCTTTGTTAGAGGGCTTATGTTCTATTACGGGCTCGATTTCCATGATCTAGCTCCAGATTCCATCCTTCACATCTCGTTGTTTATCGTCGTGTGTGAGGCATTCCTCCGCATCACCCCACACTTCGGCTTATGGCTCAAGACCTTCAATGTGAAGCCGAAGACGATCGATGGGAGACACGCAGAACACGGAGGTGCCATAATAAGCAAAGGCGCCGATGCTCTATGGCCAAAGGGTTCCTTCCCGGAGATGTCCAACTTATGGCAGCGGGAGTGGTTTTACATCACAGCTCCCCGAAGTACTAAGTGGGTAGCTGCCCCCGCCTTCCGTTCGGCCCCCATACAAGCGGCATCATGGGTCAACAAGGGGCTAGGCGGGGGCGATTAATGACGTCTTGAGCATTGCAAAGTCGCATCTGAGATCTCCTCAAGAGAGATGTCAGTCTTGTCAAGGTAATGCAAGTTATGCTAGTTCGTCGGGTCCTGCCATGCCAACGTCGATCTCTCCGTATGTGGGAGTTCAACCCGGAAGGACCGCAAACTATTCAGCAATTCTTCGGCGTGACGCTCGAAGAGATCTATGGATTGTTCTTCGAATCACGAATAAAGTGTTCGGACACCACCGAGGATGCGGGTCTCAACTGCAATCGTCCAGATACCCACGTAAGTAATTCTGCGGCCGAACATGATGTCTTTTTATTTGTCACAACATCATTCTGAAAAAATCGCTCTTGGCCAGGACTGGATAAGAAAGGCGAAGATGATTAGGTGTTCGGCCCCCCTTCCCGAAGGCTCACCGGAACCTGTACTAGCCAGGATGCTTGAGCACGTGATACGTCTCCAACGTATCTATAATTTTTGATTGCTCCATACTATGTTATCTACTGTTTTGGGCAATATTGGGCTTTATTATCCATTTTTATATTATTTTTGGGACTAAGCTATTAACCGGAGGCCCAGCCCAGATTTGCTGTTTTTGCCTATTTCAGTGTTTCGAAGAAAAGAAATATCAAGCAGTCGAAGCAGGCGAAATCAACTGGAGAAGTTATTTTTGGAAGGAAAGCTACCGGAAGGACTTGGACCCCACGTCAGGAGAGAAGGGAGGTGCCCATGAGGGTGGGGGCCGCCCCCTGCCTCGTGGGGCCCCTGAAGCTCCACCGACGTACTTCCTGCACCCATATATACTCACGTACCCTAAAACTTCCAGAACAGAGAATAGATCGGGAGTTCCACCGCCGCAAGCCTCTGTAGCCACAAAAAACCAATCGGGACCTGTTCGCACCTACTTGGGAGGCATCCCTCACCGGTGGCCATCTTCATCATCCCGACGCTCTCCATGACGAGGAGGGAGTAGTTCACCCTCGGGGCTGAGGGTATGTACCAGTAGCTATGTGTTTGATCTCTCTCTCTCGTGTTCTTGATTTGGCACGATCTTGATGTATCGCGAGCTTTGCTATTAGAGTTGGATCTTATGTTTCTTCTTCCCCTCTACTCTCTTGTAATGGATTGAGTTTTCCCTATGGAGTTATCTTATCGGATTGAGTCTTTAAAGATTTGAGAACACTTGATGTATGTCTTGCCGTGCGTATCTGTGGTGACAATGGGATATCACGTGATTCACTTGATGTATGTTTTGGTGATCAACTTGCGTGTTCCGCCCATGAACCTATGCATAGGGGTTGGCACACGTTTTCGTCGTGATTCTCCAGTAGAAACTTTAGGGCACTCTTTGAGGTTCTATGTGTTGGTTGAATAGATGAATCTGAGATTGTGTGATGCATATCATATAATCATACCCACGGATACTTGAGGTGATATTGGAGTATCTAGGTGACATTAGGGTTTTGGTTGATTTGTGTCTTAAGGTGTTATTCTAGTACGAACTTTAGGGCTGTTTGTGACATTTATAGGAATAGCCCAATGGATTGATTGGAAAGAGTAACTTTGAGGTGGTTTCGTACCCTACCATAGTCTCTTCGTTTGTTCTCCGCTATTAGTGACTTTGGAGTGACTCTTTATTGCATGTTGAGGGATAGTTATGTGATCCAATTATGTTATTATTGTTGAGAGAACTTGCACTAGTGAAAGTATGAACCCTAGGCCTTGTTTCCTATCATTGCAATACCGTTTACGCTCACTTTTACCACTTGTTACCTTGCTGTTTTATATTTTCAGATTACGAAAACTTATATCTACCATCCATATTGCACTTGTATCACCATCTCTTCGCCGAACTAGTGCACCTATACAATTTACCATTGTATTGGGTGTGTTGGGGACACAAGAGACTCTTTGTTATTTGGTTGCAGGGTTGCTTGAGAGAGACCATCTTCATCCTATGCCTCCCGCGGATTGATAACCTTAGGTCATCCACTTGAGGGAAATTTGCTACTGTCCTACAAACCTCTGCACTTGGAGGCCCAACAACGTCTATAATAAGAAGGTTGTGTAGTAGACATCAAGCTCTTTTCTGGGGCCGTTGCCGGGGAGGTGAGTGCTTGAAGGTATATCTTTAGATCTTGCAATAGAATCTTTTTTGTTTCTTGTTTTAGCACTAGTTTAGTTTATAAAAGAAAATTACAAAAAAATGGAATTAAGTTTGCCACATACCCTTCATCTTTTTAATATCTTTCGTGAGTATGATGGAAAGGAAAATTGTGCCAAAGTATTAGAAGAAGAATGCATTAAAATGTTTGGCACTAAATCTTTGAATGATGAGCATGATTGCAATGTTGTTAGTATGAATTCCTTGAATATCCATGGTACTAATGATGATTGCACTAGTTATGATGAAAATGCCTCCTATAAACATGTCAATTTTTGTGGAGTGCATTGGGTTTGCAAGTACACACCAAATAGGGAAGATAGATATTGCAAGAGGCATAAGTAATTAGAAACTAAAATTTTGCAATAAAGGCTAGATGTTTGTGCTGAAGATTTAAATTATCTTGGTTGTACTTGTGGACTTTACAATGAAAGTGGTCATTTAGCTATCCGATGCAAATTGTTTCACGATCTAATCGTGTCCAAAAATTGTGATGACTTGATTTCCCTTGCACATTATAATGAACTTAGTTTGCTTATGGGCTATGAAGAAATGAAACGATATAACCAACTATCTCCCAGATTTTGCCCGTTATAAACTTCTTGGTTTTGATCTAGAGGAAATTTATATGTATTGTGCGGTGAATTGCATTGAAAATCCTTATATTGCCAAGTACATAAAGAAAAGAAAACAAATAAAGGATGAAGAGAATACTAATGAAAGGGAAGAGACTTCCCAATATCCTCCTATTATTTCTTATGATGAATCAGGTAACAAGGAGGAGCCTTCTATCCAACCAATCTCATTAAGAAGGAGCTCCAAAAAGAGGATTGAACCCACACATGATGTGGTGAAGAAGAAGAAAAGAAAAAGGAAGAGAGGTAAAAAGATATCTCTCCCAAATAATGTTGCTCTTATTATTGTTGTGCCTCATGAAAATGAATCAAAAATAATTGTGGAAGATGATGCACTTGATGATGATCTCGTTATGCCTATTGCTTGTTGTGATGATTATGGTTGGGAAGATAATGATACTTCTTATGATCTTGAAAACCTTTTTGGCACTTTCTTGGAAGAATATGATAATAATGTTTACTATACTATTGGTGCTATCCATACTATTAATGATGAGAGTGATTATGCTTATGATATGGAAAGGCCCAAGCTTGGGGAAGCTATGTTTGATGAGGATGACATATTTGAGAATATATTTGCTGCAATTAATGTTTATCCCAATCTTGGGGATGCTATGTTTAATAATGATGATATTTTTAGCCTCCCAAGTTTTGATATACAAAGTAGTTATGATGATAGCATGCCTTCTGCTTATGATGATTATATTGATGAATGTGAGTTTGGAAGAGTGTCAACTTTAGGAAGTAATGATCCCACTATTTTGGAGTATGTTTAATCTTATAATATTTATGAAAGTGGATTTGGAGAGGTCATGACTTTATTTAGTGATGTATCCACTATTTCGGAAGAGGTTTCAATCGATTATGATGAGAACAAATTTGCTACTTATGATGATTATTGTGATAGAACTTATGCTATAAAAAGTAGTGATGATTATATTTATAAAACTTGTCATGATTATGATTACCCTTTTCCTGAACATTACTCTTTTAATGTGGAAACAATTTATAGTATTCAAGTCTCTTATGATACTCCCACTATTTCGAATGAGAAGAATTTTGCTTATGTGGAGAGTAATAAAATTTCTATGCTAGTAGATCATGAAAAGAATGCTTTAGGTGCTGGTTATATTGTTGAATTAATTCATGATGCTACTGAAAAATATTATGAGGGAGGAATATATGCTTGTAGGAATTGCAATAATATCAACTTTCCTCTCTATGTGATTAAAGTTTTGAAGTTATGCTTGTTTTACCTTCCTATGCTAGTTGATTATTGTTCCCATAAGTTGTTTTCTCACAAAATCCCTATGCATAGGAAGTGGGTTAGACTTAAATTTGCTAGTCATAATCTTCATGATGCTCTCCTTATGTTTCAATTCTTATCTTTTATGTGAGCATCATTGAAATCATCATGCCTAGCTAGGGGCGTTAAACGATAGCGCTTGTTGGGAGGCAACCCAGTTTTATTTTAGTTTCTTGCTTTTTGGTTCTGTTTAGTAATAAATAATCCATATAGCTTCTGTTTAGATGTGGTTTTGTGTTTTAATTAGTGTTTGTGCCAAGTAGAACCTTTGGGAAGACTTGGGTGAAGTCTTTATGATCTTGCTGTAAAAAACAGAAACTTTAGCGCTCACGAGATTAGCTAGAACTTTTTACTGAAGAGTGCTATTTAGTTTATTATTTTTTCAGATGATTACTAGACAAATTCCCCAGGTCCACCAATTTAGTTTAGAATTTTTGGAGTTCCAGAAGTATACGTTTGATACAGATTACTACAGACTGTTCTGTTTTTGTGTGTTGTTTGCTTATTTTGATGAATCTATGGCTAGTAAAATAGTTTATAAAACATAGTGAAGCTGGAATACAGTAGGTTTAACACCAATATAAATAAAGAATGAGTTCATTACAGTACCTCGAAGTGTTCTTTTGTTTTCTTTCGCTAACGGAGCTCACGAGATTTTCTGTTAAGTTTTGTGTTGTGAAGTTTTCAAGTTTTGGGTAAAGATTCGATGGACTATGGAATAAGGAGTGGCAAGAGCCTCTGGGGATGCCCAAGGCACCCCAAGGTAATATTCAAGGATAACCAAGCGTCTAAGCTTGGGGATGCCCCGGAAGGCATCCCCTCTTTCGTCTTCGTTCATCGGTAACTTTTCTTGGAGCTATATTTTTATTCACCACATGATATTTGTTTTGCTTGGAGCATCATTTTATTTTGTTTAGCTTTTCTTGCTGTTTGAATAAAATACCAAGATCTGAAATTCCTAAATGAGAGAGTCTTCACAAAGCTACATATATCATTTTACTACTCATTGATCTTCACTTATATCTTTCGGAGTAGCTTGTTGTTTGCTCTAGTGCTTCACTTATATCTTTTAGAGCATGGTGGTAGTTTTATTTTAAAGAAATTTATGAACTCTCATGCTTCACTTAGATTATTTTGAGAGTCTTAAATAGCATGATAATTTTCTTAAATAATCATAATATGCTAAGCATACAAGATTTGTAAGAATTCTTATGAGTGTGTTGAATACTAAGAGAAGTTTGATGCTTGATGATTGTTTTGAGATATGGAGGTAGTGATATCAAAGTCATGCTAGTTGAGTAGTTGTGAATTTGATAAATACTTGTGTTGAAGTTTGCAAGTCCCGTATCATGCACGTATGGTAAACGTTATGTAACAAATTTGAAACATGAGGTGTTCTTTGATTGTCCTCCTTATGAGTGGCGGTCGGGGACGAGTGATGGTCTTTTCCTACCAATCTATCCCCCTAGGAGCATGCGCGTAGTGCTTTGGTTTTTGATGGCTTGTAGATTTTTTGCAATAAGTATGTGAGTTCTTTATGACTAATGTTGAGTCCATGGATTATCGCACTCTCACCCTTCCATCATTGCTACCCTCTTGATGCAGTGCATTGCCCTTTCTCACATTGAGAGTTGGTGCAAACTTCGCCGGTGCATCCAAAGCCCGTGATATGATACACTCTTTCACACACAAACCTCCTTATATCTTCCTCAAAAAAGCCACCATACCTACCTATTATGGCATTTCCATAGCCATTCCGAGATATATTGCCATGCAACTTTCCACCATTCCGTTCATCATGACACGTCCATCATTGTCATATTGCTTAGCAGGATCATGTAGTTGACATAGCATTTGTGGCAAAGCCACCGTTCATAATTCTTTCATACATGTCATTTTTGATTCATTGCATATCCCGGTACACCGCCGGAGGCATTCATATAGAGTCATACTTTGTTCTAGTATCGAGTTGTAATCATTGAGTTGTAAATAAATAGAAGTGTGATGATCATCATTCAATAGAGCATTGTCCCAAAAAAGGCCAAAGAAAAAAAGGAAGGCCCAAAAAAATATAAAATAAAAAGGGGCAATACTACTACCCTTTTTTCCACACTTGTGCTTCAAAGTAGCACCATGATCTTCATGATAGAGAGTCTCTTGAGTTGTCATTTTCATATACTAGTGGGAATCTTTCATTATAGAACTTGGCTTGTATATTCCAACAATGGGCCTCCTCAAGTGCCCTAGGTCTTCGTGAGCAAGCAAGTTGGATGCACACCCACTTAGTTTCTTTTGTTGAGCTTTCATACATTTATAGCTCTAGTGCATCCGTTGCATGGCAATCCCTACTCCTTGCATTAACATCAATCGATGGGCATCTCCATAGCTCATTGATTAGCATCGTTGATGTGAGACTTTCTCCTTTTTTGTCTTCTCCACATAACCCCCATCATCATATTCTATTCCACCCATAGTGCTATATCCATGGCTCACGCTCATGTATTGCGTGAAGGTTTATGAGTTTGAGATTACTAAAGTATGAAACAATTGCTTGGCTTGTCATCGGGGTTGTGCATGATGAGAGCATTCTTGTGTGACAAAAATGGAGCATGACTAAACTATATGATTTTGTAGGGATGAACTTTCTTTGGCCATGTTATTTTGAGAAGACATAATTGCTTAGTTAGTATGCTTGAAGTATTATTATTTTTATGTCAATATGAACTTTTGTCTTGAATCTTTCGGATCTGAATATTCATATCACAAGTAAGAAGAATTACATTGAAATTATGCCAACTAGCATTCCACATCAAAATTATCTTTTTTATCATTTACCTACTCGAGGACGAGCATGAATTAAGCTTGGGGATGCTTGATACGTCTCCAACGTATCTATAATTTTTGATTGCTCCATGCTATGTTATCTACTGCTTTGGGCAATATTGGGCTTTACTGTCCACTTTTATATTATTTTTGGGACTAACATATTAACCGGAGGCCCAGCCCAGATTTGCTGTTTTTTTCCTACTTCAGTGTTTCGAAGAAAAGGAATATCAAACGGAGTCAAAACTTGTAGCGACCCGACCTCAGACGGTCAAGCCTCTGTGTATCTGAGTTTTGTTTGCGTAAAAGCTGGTTTTGTTTTCCCTACATCAAAGGAATAAATGAAGTCTGTATTATGGAGTTTTCTATCATGACATGGTTCCGCCAACCGATGTCTCATAGCCCAAAATCATCTTATGTTGCCCACAATTAAGTTATCAATCCGGTGTTGAGAGTTCGAGATAGATCCAAGTCCGGATGCTCAAATTGTCCGTAATCGGGACACGGCTAATCGATTAGGTTTAAACCCTCTGTAGAGGTTTGTACACTTTACCGCAAGATTCGATCCCTCTCTTTACGTTCTCGCACTTCGTGGTGTTTGAGAACAAGATGACGAAACATGGTCTTCCAAAGAGTTCCTCTGACCACTGTCCGGTGCTCATCCCATCCTACCGTAGTTCTACATCTGCTAGCACCGTCCCAGCCAGAGTCACAACTAAGGTCAACCAAGCAAGAGCCCATATTGACTTGCGGTTGCACAGGTAAGCTTCCGGGCATGAAGTATTCTTGCGTCTCTTTGAGTCTGGGTGAAGCTTTCCGCAAGATGTCATGGCGCTTCTCCATGCATCCTGGCCAACCACTGGTTTCTCCAGGGTGCCCGTCAACCATCCTTCACCCAGTAGTGTGTATTGAATTCTTGTCTCGAGTCTTGAAGTCTTGAGGCCTTGAAAATGCAGTCCTTGCAGATGCCATCATGGAGTTGTTGTCATTGACGTAGAGTCATCCTTCTTCACACCACTCTCGAGCACTCATACCAACCCCATCTACTATAGCGTAGCATAAAAATAAAATATCGTCCCGGGCTTGGTAACAGGGTGATGGGTTCCTACCTCATGCATACTACTCAACTACAAGGATTCAATAACACTACTAAGGGGTGGTTGCAAAGATGCCACTAAATGCAATAACACATAGGTATGAAAGCATGGTCAAAGTGAACTTGCCTGGTAAGTTGATGAAGATAGCAACACTCTCGAATAATGACTTGGTAGAACTATTCGTCACTCCGTTGAAAATCTATATAGTCATAGCATTCATATAAGCAAACATCCTAGCAAACAATTCTAACACTCATAATAAAATCAACAAATAAAAATGCAAATCAAGGAACACCAAATAAAAACAAAGGAAAACTACACAACAAAACTACCAAAGAAAAACTCGGAGAAAACAATTCAAGGTTTTCCTACATCAAGCAACAATTAAAAATAGTTTTGCACTACAAAATTTTTTCTTAACAGAACCTAAGCATGGGTTTATGCTACCTAACAGAAAAGAATTCATCAAGCAACTAGGAGCAAAAGAATCACCTTAAAAGCTATTATAAAACTCCTACTAGGCCTAAAGCAAATACTAGTAAGAAAAATAAAATAAAAGTTTTATTTATTATAAATAAAAGTTCATGCTCTAAAGTGACAGAAACTAACCTAGAATAATCTATCACATATGAAAAATAAATTTATTTGCTAACTAAAACAATAGGAAAACAGTAGCTAGTTAATTAATTAAGAATAACATGATTCTGATTAAAACTATTTTTATTAATCCTAAAATGCCCAAATAAATTCCTCTACGGTTAGGTAATGTCAAAACAAAGTTGTGACAAAAGAATCACCCAAAAATAATATTCCTAACTCATTCTATAGCAGATTTACTATTCTGTCTAAATCTAAAATAAAGCAATTTTAAATAATTTTAACATGGCTAATTATATTATCTGCAGAAACTATAAGAAATTTGCAAACCAACAAAAAAAGAATCACTTAAAAATATTAAGTAGATTAAAAGATATGAATTTTACAAAAGCTGAAACTATTACATTAAAACAGAAAATTAAAAATAAAACTAAAAAGCAGCTGGCTTAATGGGCCTATCTAACGCTTGAGGCGTAATATAACTAAAACACGCCCATGGTTTTAAAAGCGAATCGGCGGTTTAAATAAAAACCTAACTAATCGATATAAACCGGAAATAAACCGTTAACTAAAAACTAACCTAATAAAACCATACCCCTTGAGGATCTAATCTAACGCGTTCGTTTTAGATCTGACGGTGGGAAGATTCGGCGGCGTACGCATGAGGTCGGCCAGCGGCAGCTTTCGAGGCGGCAGTGCGGTGGTCTCCGGTGGTCGGGGAAGTCGGCGGAGGTCCCCGGCGGGTGCGGCGTGGCGAGGGGAGCTCGGGGGTGGACTCGGGCGAGCTCGAGGTGGTCGGAGGTGGCCGGAACGGGGCTAATGGCGCGGCGGCGGTGCGGTCCTCCGGCGACGAATTGCAGCGAGGGGAGAGGTCGGGCGATGGGGAAAAGCTGGGGAAGGGGTCGAGGGCGGGGGTATTTATAGGGGGGGGGGTACCGACTTGGACGAGGGGGCGATCGGGGGAGGATCGGGAGGCGATCCCGGAATCCCCGGGATTTCGGCGGCGGTTGGCGTGTCTTCATGGGAGGAGGAAGGCAGGGGTGGGGCAGGTGTCGGTGAGAGAGAGAGGGGGGAGTCGGGTCAGGCGATCAAAGTGGAGGGGTTTCAAGTAGGGGGGGCTCGGTCTGGTGGGTCGCCCAATGATGGTCGGGCTACTGGTTGGCGCCTGGGTATTTTTTTTTATTTTTTTTGAATTTAGGAGAGAGAAATATCTATGTAAATATAAATATTTTATATAGGACATATATATATATCAAAATGATCAGAAAAAGATTTCCTACAACATGAACTATTTTTCAAGTTCAAATAAAATACACAAAAATTCAAATAAAACAAAGAGGGTTTCTGCCCTAATAAAATCCAATAAAAATCATTTTAAAAATACCAAAATGACTTCAAATTTATTTTCTCCTAATTTTCCATTGAAGGGAATCATTTTACCCATATTTCCATTTATTTATTTTTAGGAGAAAAATAATTTTGAATAAAATCCAAATAATTCCAAATTTGAAGGGAGTTTCAAAATACCTTCAAATGACTTTCAATTTGATTCTTTTTAACTTCCAACTCATATTTCATATAATTGAAGAAGTCATTTTATCTTCCCTCATGAAAATCATTGAGTTGCATAAAGCTTTGAATTTGAAATATTCTCAAATGAAATTCAAATCTTTTCAAAACCTTTTTCATTTATTCAAATGGAAGAAGTCATATCATCTTCTCTCTAGGGTTTTGTGTTTTGAATTGAATTTGAATTCATGGATATAAAAAGGCAAAGTGAAAGTCAGGGAAAGTCATTTCATTCCCTCTCATTCAACTTTCAAAAAGTTTCAAATTCCACTCAATTTTACTCAATCAATCACACAACAAACAATCAATCAATCGAAACTATTTATTTATTATAACATTCCAAAATTTAGAATTTTGGGATGTTACAAATCTACCACACTTAAAATGAATCTCTTCCTCGAGATTCAAGAAACTAACAAGAAAGGGTTAGGGGTTGGGGTCTGCTAGCAAGCGTTTGGTCGGAAAGGTCGTGGGTGCTACCACACTTAAAACAAGGTTACGGTTCCAATAAACTCGAGATACTTCCTCCGGAGTGCCGACAATGTATGTCTCTTCACATATCTTACAATAGCTCCTTCATTAGCGCTCTTACATCGAGAAGCATAGAGTTTTCCTCAAAATCTTGGGTCGGTTCGTCAAAGTTGAAGTTCGTCCGAGACCGGATCTTCTTAGGCGATAGGTGCATGTCCATTCTAGACAACTATCGAAATACTCATGGTGGTCTACAATTCATGGTTTTTCCTGCAGAAAAGCAGTGCAGGTTGAACCTCACCGTATGATCTACGATTGGCAGCAGGTTGCTGTAAAGGGTTCCATCGTCCTACCATTCTATGGTTTTATGGCTTATCGCGTCGACACTCTTCTAAGGTTTTCGAGGCTCTCGATTTTCCATCAACATATGATAGTTCATGATAGAAGTCTCCGGTATGGGGCCAATCCATCCCGTGCATTTGAATCATTACCACATACGTAAATATCGAATCACGTATTCTAACACTTGGGCATACTCACAAGCATTGCAGAATTTCTCTTGTTCTCGAACTGGGTTCGAGTAAATCCTTTGGTTCAGCAAGCCAAACAAAACATCTATTGTTACTTCACCACTCTCAGGTTTTTGTGTAACCTCCTACGAAACGTATGCTGATTGGATCACTGATTCCTCCAAATTTCTTCCTTCATCAAGGTTACATCTGTTCCTTTTCAAAATCCACGGGCACGTGGGTTATGGCCCACTTCAACACTAGTGCAGCTTTAACTCATCCTTGGAGTAACTCTCTTGTTCCATATTACACCTCCTTTAAATCCGGTAGTACTTTGTTTCTTCATACCCTTGTGGTGACGATCATACAAAACTCCAACTTATTTTGTCCAGCCTCCTTCTATGGACCGTCATGAATAACACATTTCTTTCTTCATTGATCATGTGGCTTTACGGAGTACTACGACACCAAAAGAATGCACTAGTTTATCCATAAATCTCATTATTTTCATATCGATCTTTTATTACATCCTTAACCATTTTTTGCGAATCCAAATTCCAAAAAGTACTTTGTTACAAATGATGCCACCCACATGGTTCGGTATGGTCAGACATTACTCCCAACTTTATTCATTTTTCCTCCTTGAGGATTCTTCAGTCCCACTGGAATTGTGCGACATGCCTTGAAATCTTCAATCTTCTGTTTCATCGTGGTGGCCTTGAGCTTCACCTCCACCATCTCTGCATGCACTTCTACGAGGTATTCACGAGTATAACGGAGTCTTGCTTCAAGTATTTCTCCGATCTGGCGTATGGCTTCCATGGCTGCTTCACGAACAGCGTCGAAGAAAGTTGCTTGTGGTACACGTGAGATGAAAAAATCTTGCCCCATCCTCTTTGGGCAAACTCCTTTCATACGGTGGAGGTGTACCTCCACATACCAAAGTTCCACTCCCTTTGCATGAAGGGTAGCCTTTGTAGACCGCATCTCCTTCAAGGTGAATATGCTTCATCATGTCCTTCAGGATCTTGGGTAATCATGATCACTTGTCGTGGTCATGATCGTTTGAGCCCTTAAGGAAAGACTCATAAAGGGTTGTCATCTGCATGTGTAGGATAAGAGGGTACTTTTCGGAACAAAGAATGTATCTCCATGGGGAAATTGCAATTGTCTCCGTAAAAGTTTGGTGTTCAGTTGTCCATGGGTTCAAGATTTCGGTCCTGTTGAGATAGAAAGGAAAGCAAATACCCACCCATCAACAAAAGAATCCTAGCTCAAAAGTACCGCTTGTAATGGCCGTTCTACTATGTTTTCGTTTCTAAGTCCTCATTTCTTCAGGTCTTCAATGCTCTGGAGTTTCCAATTCCTGATGCTTTTCCCATATGAAGGCCTTCTACCATTCTTCCGTAACTTACGTCTCTCATGGTTGAAATAAATACAAGCCTACGAATATAGCATCTATCAAACCATTCAATAAAAACAAAAAATAATAGCAACCAAGCATTCATTTATTCAATCAATTCTACAAAGGTCGCCACCCACATAAATTGGTATGGTCGATACTTAAATCGAGAAGGCGTTCATCTTTATTTCTCTCATGGTGGGATACTACTAAGCTAATTTATTAGGAACTTGATCATTGTCCCCACTTTGGGGCTTCTTACGTAATGGACTTGATCTCCTCCAGTTTTCTGCTAGATTTTCCCTGTCGACGGAGTTTCTTGTGACGACCACTGTATGTCCCGAAGTTGTTCCTTGAGCTTACGGATTTCAACGTCCTTGGCATGAGACATGATTCTGCTGCTTTTCAGTTCTCGACACATTCTCGAGATCTCGAGGTTCTCCTCCTCCGACTTTTTACCTTCAGCCTCTGAGTCTTGACCTCTTCTCGTAGTGCTTCATTGTCAAACAGGGCTTCCAGGAGGTCCATCTGAAGATTCTTGACGTATTGTTCTAGATCCTGATTGTACACTAAAAGTGGGGAGAACTTCATCTTTTGCACTTCCGTCAAGGCAATAGTTGCTCCATCAAACTTCTGCCATCCAATCCTTCCAAAGAAGTGTGGGTTTAGTGCAGCACGATGACGATAGCATAAGCGTGCAATAGCATCATGGACGGCAGCGTTGATGCCCATATCACGATCACCATTTATGGTGCGAAGCTGATGTCTGCAGTCTTGTGGTCTTCTTTACGGCCAAAACTTGGGTCTTGACTCCCCATGATCTAGACTTCCTCTTAGTTGCCTTGATCTCGTGTATCGGTAACTTCAGCTGACTGACTAGCTCCACAAGGAAGGGGCCTCCAAGAACCTTCTCGTAGTGTTCTCTTTTGTTCGTAATGTAGCTCTCCATCTATAGTTTGAAATAAGGAAGGTTTAGTAAAAGGAATCAGGTGTTACGAGAGTAGTAACAAAAACAAAGGTCGTTCTGTTGGGGTCTTCATATTACTAAGTCATTTCCTAGGGTCACGTCCTCATACCAACATGTACTCGATACCATTTATGTAGCGACCGACCTCGCACGGTCAAGCCTCTGTATCTGAGTTTTGTTTGCGTAAAGCTGGTTTTGTTTTCCCTACATCAAAGGAATAAATGAAGTCTGTATTATGGAGTTTTCTATCATGACATGGTTCCGCCAACCGATGTCTCATAGCCCAAAATCATCTTATGTTGCCCACAATTAAGTTATCAATCCGGTGTTGCGAGTTCCGAGATAGATCCAAGTCCAGATGCTCAAATTGTCCGTAACCGGGGACACGGCTAATCGATTAGGTTTAAACCCTCTGCAGAGGTTTGTACACTTTACCCGCAAGATTCGATCCCTCTCTTTACGTTCTCGCACTTCAGGTGTTTGAGAACAAGATGACCAAACATGGTCTTCAAGAGTTCCTCGACCCTTTGTCCGGTGCTCATCCCATCCTACCGTAGTTCTACATCTGCTAGCACCGTCCCAGCCAGAGTCACAACTAAGGTCAACCAAGCCGAGCCCATATTGACTTGCGGTTGCATGTAAGCTTCCGGCATGAAGTATTCTTCCGTCTCTTTGAGTCTGGGTGAAGCTTTCCGCAAGATGTCATGGCGCTTCTCCATGCATCCCGACCAACCTTTGGTTTCTCCAGGGTGCCCGTCAACCATCCTTCACCCAGTAGTGTGTATTGAATTCTTGTCTCGAGTCTTGAAGTCTTGAGGCCTTGAAAATGCAGTCCTTGCAGATGCCATCATGGAGTTGTCGTCATTGACGTAGAGTCCTCCTTCTTCACACCACTCTCGAGCACTCATACCAACCCCGTCTACTATAGCGTAGCATAAAAATAAAATATCGTCCCGGGCTTGGTAACAGGGTGATGGGTTCCTACCTCATGCATACTACTCAACTACAAGGATTCAATAACACTCTTTGAGGGGTGGTTGCAAAGATGCCACTAAATGCAATAACACATAGGTATGAAAGCATGGTCAAAGTGAACTTGCCTGGTAAGTTGATGAAGATAGCAACACTCTCGAATAATGACTTGGTAGAACTATTCGTCACTCCGTTGAAAATCTATATAGTCATAACATTCATATAAGCAAACATCCTAGCAAACAATTCTAACACTCATAATAAAATCAACAAATAAAAATGCAAATCAAGGAACACCAAATAAAACAAAGGAAAACTACACAACAAAACTACCAAAGAAAAACTCGGAGAAAACAATTCAAGGTTTTCCTACATCAAGCAACAATTAAAAATAGTTTTGCACTACAAAAAATTTTCTTAACAGAACCTAAGCATCGGTTTATGCTACCTAACAGAAAAGAATTCATCAAGCAACTAGGAGCAAAAAGAATCACCTTAAAAGCTATTATAAAACTCCTATTAGGCCTAAAGCAAATACTAGTAAGAAAAATAAAATAAAAGTTTTATTTATTATAAATAAAAGTTCATGCTCTAAAGTGACAGAAACTAACCTAGATTAATCTATCACATATGAAAAATAAATTTATTTGCTAACTAAAACAATAGGAAAACAGTAGCTAGTTAATTAATTAAGAATAACATGATTCTGATTAAAACTATTTTTATTAATCCTAAAATGCCCAAATAAATTCCTACGGTTAGGTAATGTCAAAACAAAGTTGTGACAAAAAGAATCACCCAAAAATAATATTCCTAACTCATTCTATAGCAGATTTACTATTCTGTCTAAATCTAAAATAAAGCAATTTTAAATAATTTTAACATGGCTAATTATATATTCTACAGAAGCTATAAGAAATTTGCAAACTAACAAAAAAAGAATCACTTAAAAATATTAAGTAGATTAAAAGATATGAATTTTACAAAACTGAAACTATTCTGTTAAAACAGAAAGTTAAAAATAAAACTAAAACGAAAACTGGGCTTAATGGGCCTATCTAACGCTTCGGGCGTAATATAACTAAAACACGCCCATGGTTTTAAAACGAATCGGCCGGTTTAAATAAAAATCTAACTAATCGATATAAACCGGAAATAAACCGGTTCACTAAAAACTAACCTAATAAAACCATACCCCTTCGGGGGGATCTAATCTAACGCGTTCATTTTAGATCGGACGGTGGGGAAGATTCCGGCGACGTACCGCGGGGTCGACGGCGACGGCGGCTCGGGCGGCGACGGTGCGGTGGTCTCCGGTGGTCGGGGAAGTTGGCGGAGGTCCCGGTAGTGCGGGCGTGGTGAGGGAGCTTCGAGGTGGACTCGAGGCGAGCTCGAGGTGGTCGGAGGTGGCTGGAGCAGGGCTAATGGCCTTGGCCAGTGCGGTCCTCCGGCCATTTAATTGCGGCGAGGAGAGGTCAGGCGATGGGGAAAAGCTGGGAAGGGGTCGAGGGCGGGGTATTTATAGAAGTACCGACTTGGACGAGGGGCGATCGGGGAGGATCGGGAGGCGATCCGGAATCCCGGGATTTCGGCGGCGGTTGGCGTGTCTTGCGGGAGGAGGAAGACGGGGTGGGGCCAGGGTGTCGGTGAGAGAGAGAGAGGGGGAGTCGGGTCGGGCGACCCGTGCGGAGGGGTTTCGGGCGAGGGGGGTGCTCGGTCGGCTGGTGGGTCGCCAGTCTTTGGCTGGGCGATCGGCTGGTGGCGCTGGTATTTTTTATTTTTTTGAATTTAGGAGAGAAATATCTATGTAAATATAAATATTTTATATAGGACATATATATATCAAAATGATCAGTAAAGATTTCCTACAACATGAACTATTTTTCATGTTCAAATAAAATACACAAAATTCAAATAAAACAAAGAGGGTTTACGCCTAATAAAATCCAATAAAAATCATTTTAAAATACCAAAATGACTTCAAATTTATTTTCTCCTAATTTTCCATTGAAGGGAATCAATTTACCCATATTTCCATTTATTTATTTTTAGGAGAAAATAATTTTGAATAAAATCCAAATAATTCCAAATTTGAAGGGGAGTTTCAAAATACCTTCAAATGACTTTCAATTTGATTCTTTTTAACTTCCAACTCATATTTCATATAATTGAAGAAGTCATTTTATCTTCCCTCATGAAAATCATTGAGTTGCATAAAGCTTTGAATTTGAAATATTCTCAAATGAAATTCAAATCTTTTCAAAACCCTTTTCATTTATTCAAATGGAAGAAGTCATATCATCTTCTCTCTAGGGTTTTGTGTTTTGAATTGAATTTGAATTCATGGATATAAAAAGGCAAAGTGAAAGTCAGGGAAAGTCATTTCATTCCCTCTCATTCAACTTTCAAAAAGTTTCAAATTCCACTCAATTTTACTCAATCAATCACACAACAAACAATCAATCAATCGAAACTATTATTTATTATAACATTCCAAAATTTAGAATTTTGGGATGTTACAAAACTGGAACGAAATCAACTGGAGAAGTTATTTTTGAAGGAAAGCTACCGGATGGACTTGGACCCCACGTCAGGAGAGAAGGGAGGTGCCCACGAGGGTGGGGGCACCCCCCAGGGCGCGCCCCCTGCCTCGTGGGGCCCCCCGAAGCTCCACCGACGTACCTCCTGCACCCATATATACTAACGTAACCTAAAACTTCCAGAACAGAGAATAGATCGGGAGTTCCGCCACCGCATGCCAATGTAGCCACCAAAAACCAATCGGGACCCTGTTCCGACACCCTGCCGGAGGGGGGATCCCTCACCGGTGGCCATCTTCATCATCCCAGCGCTTTCCATTACGAGGAGGGAGTAGTTCACCCTCAGGCTGAGGGTATGTACCAGTAGCTATGTGTTTGATCTCTCTCCCTCTCGTGTTCTTGATTTGGCACGATCTTGATGTATCGCGAGCTTTGCTATTATAGTTGGATCTTATGTTTCTTCTTCCCCTCTACTCTGTTGTAATGGATTGAGTTTTCCCTTTGGAGTTATCTTATCAGATTGAGTCTTTAAAGATTTGAGAACACTTGATGTATGTCTTGCCGTGCGTATCTGTGGTGACAATGGGATATCGCATGATTCACTTGATGTATGTTTTGGTGATCAACTTGCGGGTTCTGCCCATGAACCTATGCATAGGGGTTGGCACACGTTTTCGTCGTGATTCTCCGGTAGAAACTTTAGGGCACTCTTTGAGGTTCTATGTGTTGGTTGAATAGATGAATCAGATTGTGTGATGCATATCGTATAATCATACCCACGGATACTTGAGGTTACATTGGAGTATCTAGGTGACATTAGGGTTTTGGTTGATTTGTGTGTTAAGGTGTTATTCTAGTACGAACTCTAGGGCTGTTTGTGACACTTATAGGAATAGCCCAACGGATTGATTGGAAAGAATAACTTTGAGGTGGCCCCTACCATAATATCTTCGTTTGTTCTCCGCTATTAGTGACTTTGGAGTGACTCTTTGTTGCATGTTGAGGGATAGTTATATGATCCAATTATGTTATTATTGTTGAGAGAACTTGCACTAGTGAAAGTATGAACCCTAGGCCTTGTTTCCTATCATTGCAATACCGTTTCGCTCACTTTTACCACTTGTTACCTTGCTGTTTTTATATTTTCAGATTAGAAAAACTTATATCTACCATCCATATTGCACTTGTATCACCATCTCTTCGCCGAACTAGTGCACCTATACATACCATTGTATTGGGTGTGTTGGGGACACAAGAGACTCTTTGTTATTTGGTTGCAGGGTTGCTTGAGAGAGACCATCTTCATCCTACGCCTCCCACGGATTGATAACCTTAGGCCATCCACTTGAGGGAAATTTTCTACTGTCCTACATACCTCTGCACTTGGAGGCCCAACAATGTCTACAATAAGAAGGTTGCGTAGTAGACATCAGCACACACCTTATCAAGTGCCATCAGGGGATGATAAAGGGAGGAATAAAGAAGCCGAAAGAGGGCCTCACGCATTACTTATCCAAACCGGGGGAATTAGTGTCTCTGCGAAGGAGGATAATCGGGGAGAAGAATCTAGAATCCCCTCTCCCCAAGGAAGGAAAAGGACCGCCTCTGAAGCCTTGGAAACGAGGGTTTCCAAACGAGGGAAGAAACCTTCGCTAGGGGGCCCTGCCCCGGAGGGCATCCTTACCGCACAGTGCTCGCAAGGGGGTCAGCCCTCCATCGAGCTGTAAGTGAACAAGAGTACTTTTGGTAAATATATCCTGCTTTATCTCCGAGGACAATAACCGAGACGTATGTCTTGCAGTCCGGATTGTAGCCCTTCTCGACAGAGTTCGTCTTCGGGGGATCTTCTTCCGGAGATGATGGAGAGCGAAATGCCTCCCCCTGTCTCCCCGCCTCATGGGGTGGACGACCCTGAGGTGTCGTCACGGAGGGTTTCTCTTGATCCGCCAAGACCAGAAGGTAAACCTTCGGCCACCCAAAGTCCGGAGTATTCGGCTCCTAAGGAGAGCAACAAAAAGAGTCCGAGACTGTCCGGTGCACAACCGGACGCACTGATGGGTCTTCTGGAGCAAGTGGCTATCTCAGAGGCGCATCGTACTTTAATGGGTACGGTGGTTGAGAGGATTTCATCCGCCAAAAGTGGGTTGCATGAAGCTTTTACGAGCCTACTAAGAGGCTTTGAGGTACGCAAAGTAATATTTTTTTGACAGTACCACACACGCTAGGTGTGCTCTATACAGACAGTAGCCCCTGAGGCTCTGGTTGCTGTCCAAAGGCGGCAAACAGAGGATCACAGTCCCAGGTAATGATCGCGCTGCTTTCATGTGTAGGCGGCTGAGGGTCCGGTGGCTGGCCGGACTGCCGAGTTTGCCGAACTGAGGCGGCGGCTTGACGCGGTAGATGCCGACATCGCGCTTGTGAACAAGCGGCTTGACGAGGCACAGGGTATGTATTTTCGGGTGGTCAACAAATATTAAGAGGAGCATGATACTAGTATCTATAATATGTTGTGACTTCAGATGGAGCTGTCATTGCGGAGACCCTTCATGGAACTTGCCCGAGCCAATGAACAAGCCAGGAGAAGTGATGCGGCCGCCCTAAATGCGGCCGAAGAGTTAAGAGCCGAACAGGCTGCTCATCGCCAGAGCGAAGATAAAATAGCCAAGATGTCTGTTGAGCTGAAAGATGCCGCCGGCCGATATGAGCTTCTTAAAAAGGAAAGCCAAGCAAAATCGGTTGACCTTAAGAAAGCCATGGAAGCAGCCAAGGAAACCCGCTCTAAAATCAGAGCGGCGAAGGAGGAGCTCCTTCAAGCCGGAGATATCACGGCTGGGAAGCCCTTTTTGTTGCGGACGAAGTTCAGAGATCCGAAGTATGCCCCTCTGGATCAATTATGGAGTGTTGTAGACGTGTACTTGGACTTGGCAATGAGTGCTGCTGATGCGACTGAGTTTTTCAAAGATCAGAAAGATCATGAAGTGGAAAGGTTGTTCTGGTCGCAGTTCAATGCTCCAACGCGTCCGCTGCTGTTAATGTTTGGGAACGTAGCAGAATTTTAAAATTTTCTACGCATCACCAAGATCAATCTATGGAGTAATCTAGCAACGAGGGAAGGAGAGTGCATCTACATACCCTTGTAGATCGCTAAGAGGAAGCGTTCAAGTGAACGGGGTTGATGGAGTCGTACTCGTCGTGATCCAAATGACCGATGATCCTAGTGCCGAACGGACGGCACCTCCGCGTTCAACACACGTACGGTTGGGAGAGACGTCTCCTCCTTCTTGATCCAGCAAGGGGGAAGGAGAGGTTGATGGAGATCCAGCAGCACGACAGCGTGGTGGTGGAAGCAGCGGGGATCTCGGCAGGGCTTCGCCAAGCTCAGCGAGAGGGAGAGGTGTTACGAGGGTAGAGGGAGGTGCCAGGGGCTAGGGTGCGGCTCCCATGCGCCTCCCCACTATATATAGGGGGTGGAGGGGGCTGGTTTCTTGCCCTCCAAGTCCATTGGGGCGTTGGCAAAGGTGGGGGAAAGAAATCCCATCATTTCCCTTCCCGACCGATTGTTATCCCCCCTTTTTAGGGATCTTGATCTTATCCCTTCGGGATATGATCTTATTCCTTCTAAGGGGGGATCTTGGAGCGCCTTGACCAGGGGTGCGGGGCCTTTCCCCCACTACCCACGTTCATGTGGGTCCCCCATGCAGGTGGGCCCCACTCTGGAACCTTCTAGAACCTTCCCGGTACAATACCGAAAAATCCCGAACATTTTTCGGTGGCCAAAATAGGACTTCCTATATATAAATTTTTACCTCCGGACCATTTTGGAACTCCTCGTGATGTCCGGGATCTCATCTAGGACACCGAACAACTTTTGGGTTACCGCATACTAATATCTCTACAACCCTAGCGTCACCGAACCTTAAGTGTGTAGACCCTACGGGTTCGGGAGACATGCAGACATGACCGAGACGACTCTCCGGTCAATAACCAACAGCGGGATCTGGATACCCATGTTGGCTCCCACATGTTCCATGATGATCTCATCGGATGAACCACGATGTCGAGGATTCAATCAATCCCGTATTCAATTCCCTTTGTCCAACGGTATTGTACTTGCCCGAGATTCGATCGTCGGTATCCCGATACCTTGTTCAATCTCATTACCGGCAAGTCTCTTTACTCGTTCCGTAACACATCATCCCGTGATCAACTCCTTGATCACATTGTGCACATTATGATGATGTCCTACCGAGTGGGCCCAGAGATACCTCTCCGTCACACGGAGTGACAAATCCCAGTCTCGATTCGTACCAACCCAACAGACACTTTCGGAGATACCCGTAGTGCACCTTTATAGCCACCCGATTCGTTGCCAGGACGTTTGGCACACCCAAAGCATTCCTACGGTATCCGGGTGTTGCACAATCTCATGGTCTAAGGAAATGATACTTGACATTAGAAAAGCTTTAGCAAACGAACTACACGATCTTGTGCTAGGCTTAGGATTGGGTCCTGTCCATCACATCATTCTCCTAATGATGTGATCCCGTTATCAACGACATCCAATGTCCATGGTCAGGAAACCGTAACCATCTATTGATCAACGAGCTAGTCAACTAGAGGCTTACTAGGGACATGGTGTTGTCTATGTATCCACACATGTATCTGAGTTTCCTATCAATACAATTCTAGCATGGATAATAAACGATTATCATGAACAACGAAATATGATAATAACTAATTTATTATTGCCTCTAGGGCATATTTCCAACAATCTCCCACTTGCACTAGAGTCAATAATCCAGTTCACATCGCTATGTGATTAACACTCAAGGTCACATCCCCATGTGACTAAAACCCAAAGAGTTCTGGGTTTGATCATGTTATGCTTGTGAGAGAGGTTTTAGTCAACGGGTCTGCAACATTCAGATCCGTATGTACTTCGCAAATCTCTATGTCATCTTGTAGATGCAGCTACTACGCTATATTTGGAGCCATTTCAAATAACTGTTCTACTTGGAGCTATTCTAAATTGTTGCTCCATTATACGTATCCGGTATCTCTACCCAGAGCTATCCGGATAGGTGTTGTTTGCATCGACGTAACTCTTTACGCCAAACTCTTTATCACCTCCATAACCGAGAAACATATCCTTATTCCTCTAAGGATAATTTTGATCATTATCCGGTGATCTACTCCTAGATCACATTTGTACCCTCTTGCCGGACATGTGGCAAGGCACACATCAGGTGCGGTACTCAAAGATGGCATACCGTATAGAGCCTATGACAAAAGCATAGGGGCGACCTTCGTCCTTCCTCTTTCTTCCGTCGTGGTCGAGCTTTAAGTCTTAACTTCATACCTTACAACTCGTGCAAGAACTCCTTCTTTGATCGATCCATCTTGAACACCTTCAAGATCATGTCAAGGTATGTGCTCATTTGAAAGTACCATTAAGCGTTTTGATCTATCCTTATATATCTTGATGCTCAATGTTCAAGTAGCTTAATCCAAGTTTTCCATTGAAAAAAACTTTTCAAATAACCCTATATGCTTTCCAGAAATTCTACATCATTTCTGATCAACAATATGTCAACAACATGTAGTGCTCCCACTCACTTCTTTGGAAATACAAGTTTCTCATAAACTTTGTATAAACCCAAAATCTTTGATCATCTCATCAAAGCATACATTCCAACTCCGAGATGCTTACTCCAGTCCTTAGAAGGATTGCTGGAGCTTTGCATACTTGTTAGCATCTTTCAGGATTGACAAAACCTTTGGTTGTATCACATACAACCTTTCCTCAAGAAAATCATCGTGGAAACAATGTTTTGACATCCTATCTGCAAGATTTCATAAATAATGCAGTAATCGCTAATATAATTCCAACAGACTCTTAGCATCGCTACGAGTGAGAAAGTCTCATCGTAGTCAACTCCTTGAACTTGTCAGAAAACATCTTAACGACAAGTCGAGCTTTCTTAATGGTGATACTTACCATCATTGTCCATCTTCCTTTTAGAATCCATATGTACCTAACAGCCTTACGACCATCAAGTAGTTCTTCCAAAGTCTACACTTTGTTTTCATATATGGATCCTCTCTCGGATTTTATGGCCTAAAGCAATTTTTGGAATCCGGGCCCACCATCGCTTCTCCATAGCTCATAGGTTCATTGTTGTCTAGAAACATGACTTCCAAGACAGGATTACGTACCACTCTGAAGTAGTACGCATCCTTGTCATCCTACGAGGTTTGGTAGTGACTTGATAGGAATTTTCATGATCACTATCATATGCTTCCACTTCAATTGGTGTAGGTGCCACAGGAACAACTCCCTATGCCCTGCTACACACTAGTTGAAGTGACGGTTCAATAACCTCATCAAGTCTCCACCATCCTCCCACTCAATTCTTTCGAGAGAAACTTTTCCTCGAGAAAGGACCTGATTCTAGAAACAATCCCTTATTGCTTTCGGATCTGAGACAGGAGGTATACCCAACTGTTTCGGGTGTCCTATGAAGATGCATTTATCCGCTTTGGGTTCGAGCTTATTAGCCTGAAACTTTTTCACATAAGCGTCGCAGCCCCAAACCTTTTAACAAATGACAACTTAGGTTTCTCTAAACCATAGTTCATACGGTGTCATCTCAACGGAATTACGTGGTGCCCTATTTAAAGTGAATGTGGTTGTCTCTAATGCCTAACCCATAAACTATCGTGGTAATTCGATAAGAGACATCATGGTATGCATCATATCCAATAGGGTGCAGTTATGATATTCGGACACACCACTATGGTGTTCCAGGCTGTATTAGTTGTGAAACAATTTCCACAATGTCTTAATTACGTACAAACTCGTAATTCAGATATTCATCTCTATGATCATATCATAGATATTTTATCCTCTTGTCACGACGATCTTTCAACTTCACCCTAAAATTACTTGAACCTTTCAATAATTCAGACTCGTGATTTATCAAGTAAATATACTCAACATCTACTCAAATCATCTGTGAAGTAAGAACATAACGATATCCACTACACACCTCAGCACTCATTGGACTGCACACATCAAGATGTATTACTTCCAACAAGTTGCTTTCTTGTTCCATCTTACTAAAAACGAGGCCTTTCAGTCATCTTGCCCATGCAGTATGATTTGCATGTCTCAAGTGATTCAAAATCAAGTGAGCCCAAACGATCCATCTGTATGGAGTTTCTTCATGCATATATACCAATAGGCATGGTTCGCATGTCTCAAGTGATTCAAAATCAAGTGAGTCCAAAGATCCATCAACATGGAGCTTCTTCATGCGTTTTATACCATTATGACTCAAATTGTAGTGCCACAAGTATGTGGTACTATCATTACAATCTTATATCTTTTGGCATGAACATGTGTATCACTACGATCGGGATTCAATAAACCATTCATTTTAGGTGCAAGACCATTGAAGGTATTATTCAAATAAACAGAGTAACCATTATTCTCCTTTAATGAATAACCGTATTGCGATAAACATAATCCAATCATGTCTATGCTCAACGCAAACACCAGATAACAAATATTTAGGTTTAACACCAATCCCGATGGTAGACGGAGCGTGCGATGTTTGATCACATCAACCTTGGAAACACTTCCAACACATATCGTCGTGTCACCTTTGGCTAGTCTCCGTTTATTCTGTAGCCTTTTATTTCGAGTTACTAACACTTAGTAACCGAACCGGTATCTAATACCCTGCTGCTACTAGGAGTACTAGTAAAGTACACATTTAATATAATGTATGTCCAATACATACTTCTTTCAACCTTGCCAACCTTCTCATCTACCAAGTATCTAGGGTGGTTCCGCTTCAAAGGACTGCCGTTCTTATTACGTAAGCACTTAGTCTCGGGCTTGGGTTCAACTTTGGGTTTCTTCACTAGAGCAAGACAATCGATTTGTCGTTTCATGAAGTATCCCTTTTTTGCCCTTGCCCTTCTTGAAACTAGTGGTTTTACTAACCATCAACAATTGATGCTCCTATTTGATTTCTAGTTTCGCGGTGTCGCGAATAGCTCAAGGATCATCATATCTATCCCTGATATGTTATAGTTCATCACAAAGCTCTAGTAGCTTGGTGGCAGTGACTTCGGAGAACCATCACTATCTCATCTGGAAGATCAACTCCCACTCGATTCAAGCGATTGTTGTACTCATACAATCTGAGCACATGCTCAACGATTGAGCTTTTCTCCTTAGTTTGCAGGCTTAGGAAACTTGTCAGAGGTCTCATACCTCTTGACGTGGGCACTAGCCTGAAATCCCAATTTCAGTCATTGGAACATCTCATATGTTCTGCGATGTTTCAAAAACGACTTTGGTGCCTCAATTCTAAACCATTTAGCATTTCGCACTGAACTATCATGTAGTCATCAAAACGTGTATGTCAGATGTTCGCAACATCCACAACCGATGCTCGAGGTTCAGCTCACTGAGCGGTGCATTAAGGACATAATCCTTCTCAAGGCAGCAATGAGGACAATCCTCGATTATGCGGACCCAAATCCGCATAACTGCTACTATCAACTTTCAACTAAATTTTCTCTAGGAACATATCTAAAACAGTAGTACTAAAGCGTAAGCTACGACATAATTTGCAAAGTCCTTTTGACTACGTTCATGATAATTAAGTTCATCTGATTATTTAATGAACTCCCACTCAGATAGACATCCCTCTAGTCACCTAAGTGATACATGATCCGAGTCAACTAGGCCGTGTCCGATCATCACGTGAGACGGACTAGTCATCATCGGTGAACATCTTCATGTTGATCGTATCTTCTATACGACTCGTGTTCGACCTTTCGGTCTTCCGTGTTCCGAGGCCATGTCTGTACATGCTAGGCTCGTCAAGTCAACCTAAGTGTATTGTGTGTGTAAATCTGGCTTACACCCGTTGTATTCGAACGTTAGAATCTATCACACCCGATCATCATGTGGTGCTTCGAAACAACGAACCTTCGCAACGGTGCACAGTTAGGGGGAACACTTTTCTTGAAATTATTGCGAGGGATCATCTTATTTTAGCTACCGTCGTTCTAAGCAAATAAGATGTAAAACATGATAAACATCACATGCAATCAAATAGTGACATGATATGGCCAATATCATTTTGCTCCTCTTGATCTCCATCTTCGGGGCGCCGTGATCATCATCGTCACCGGCATGACACCATGATCTTTATCATCATGATCTCCATCATCGTGTCTTCATGAAGTTGTCTCGTCATCTATTACTTCTACTACTATGGCTAACGGTTTAGCAATAAAGTAAAGTAATTACATGACATTTAAGTTGACACGTAGGTCATAAATAAATTAAGACAACTCCTATAGCTCCTGCCGGTTGTCATACTCATCGACATGCAAGTCGTGATTCCTATTACAAGAACATGATCAATCTCATACATCACATATATCATTCATCACATCCTTTTGGCCATATCACATCACACGCCATATGCTGCAAAAACAAGTTAGACGTCCTCTAATTGTTGTTGCAATTTTTTTTACGTGGCTGTTATAGGTTTCTTAGCAAGAACGTTTCTTACCTACACCAAAACCACAACGTGATATGCCAATTTCTATTTACCCTTGATAAGGACCCTTTTCATCGAATCCGATCCGACTAAAGTGGGAGAGACAGACACCCGCTAGCCACCTTATGCAACTAGTGCATGTCAGTTGGTGGAACCTGTCTCACGTAAGTGTACGTGTAAGGTCGGTCCGGGCCGCTTCATCCCACGATGCTGTCGAATCAAGATAAGACTAGTAACGGCAAGTAAATTGACAAAATCGACGCCCACAACTACTTTGTGTTCTACTCGTGCATAGAAACTATGCATAGAACCTGGCTCTGATACCACTGTTGGGGAACGTAGCAGAATTTTAAAATTTTCTACGCATCACCAAGATCAATCTATGGAGTAATCTAGCAACGAGGGAAGGAGAGTGCATCTACATACCCTTGTAGATCGCTAAGCGGAAGCGTTCAAGTGAACGGGGTTGATGGAGTCGTAGTCGTCGTCATCCAAGTCACCGATGATCCTAGCGCCGAACGGACGGCACCTCCGCGTTCAACACACGTACGGTTGGGAGAGACGTCTCCTCCTTCTTGATCCAGCAAGGGGGAAGGAGAGGTTGATGGAGATCCAGCAGTACGACGGCGTGGTGGTGGAAGCAGTGGGGATCTCGGCAGGGCTTCGCCAAGCTCAGCGCAAGGGAGAGGTGTTACGGGGGGAGAGAGAGGCGCCAGGGCTAGGGTGCGGCTCCCATGCGCCTCCCACTATATATAGGGGTGGAGGGGCTGGTTTCTTGCCCTCCAAGTCCATTGGGGCGTTATAAAGGTGGGGAAAGAAATCCCATCATTTCCCTTCCCCATCGATTGTTATCCCATCTTTTCAGGGATCTTGATCTTATCCCTTCGGGATATGATCTTATTCCTTCTAAGGGGGGATCTTGGTGCGCCTTGACCAGGGGTGTGGGGCCTTGCCCCCACTACCCACGTTCATGTGGGTCCCCCCATGCAGGTGGGCCCCACTCTGGAACCTTCTAGAACCTTCCCGGTACAATACCGAAAAATCCCGAACATTTTCCGGTGGCCAAAATAGGACTTCCCATATATAAATCTTTACCTCTGGACCATTCCGGAACTCCTCGTGATGTCCGGGATCTCATCCGGGACACCGAACAACTTTCGGGTTACCGCATACTAATATCTCTACAACCCTAGCGTCACCGAACCTTAAGTGTGTAGACCATACGGGTTCGGGAGACACGCAGACATGACCGAGACGACTCTCCCAATAATAACCAACAACGGGATCTGGATACCCATGTTGGCTCCCACATGTTCCATGATGATCTCATCGAATGAACCACGATGTCGAGGATTCAATCAATCCCGTATTCAATTCCCTTTGTCCAACGGTATTGTACTTGCCCGAGATTCGATCGTCGGTATCCCGATACCTTGTTCAATCTCGTTACCGGCAAGTCTCTTTACTCGCTCCGTAACACATCATCCCGTGATCAACTCCTTGATCACATTGTGCACATTATGATGATGTCCTACCGAAAGTGGGCCCAGAGATACCTCTCCGTCATACAGAGTGACAAATCCCAGTCTCGTGCCAACCCAACAGACACTTTTGGAGATACCCGTAGTGCACCTTTATAGCCACCTAGTTACGTTGTGACGTTTGGCACACCCAAAGCATTCCTACGGTATCCGAGAGTTGCACAATCTCATGGTCTAAGGAAATGATACTTGACATTATAAAAGCTTTAGCAAACGAACTACACGATCTTGTGCTAGGCTTAGGATTGTCTCTGTCCATCACATCATTCTCCTAATGATGTGATCCCGTTATCAACGACATCCAATGTCCATGGTCAGGAAACCGTAACCATCTATTGATCAACGAGCTAGTCAACTACAGGCTTACTAGGGACATGGTGTTGTCTATGTATCCACACATGTATCTGAGTTTCCTATCAATACAATTCTAGCATGGATAATAAATGATTATCATGAACAAGGAAATATGATAATAACTAATTTATTATTGCCTCTAGGGCATATTTCCAACAGTTAAATGATCAAATGGCCGAGTGGTCCGAGCTCCATAGGTTGTCCGAACTTGCCATGAGGTATGTCGTGGATCATCTTTGACCGAAGGGACCAAGGCCGTATAGTTATTTTGGTTTAGTGCAACGATTCCTTGGTGTTGTGCCGCATATCGACGCTGTAAAGAGCTCGGCGTGCATAGAGGGTGCGCAGATGGCTCTTGCCCATGTTAAGACATACTGGGCAGAGATGGAGGCCACCGCTATTGCAACCTGTGGTCCGCCAGAGGCTGTGTCTCGTCCGAGCACTACTTTGAAGAAGTCCTAGAAGGCGCTCGTTTAATAGAGGCTCAGTGCTCGAAGAGTATCATGTTCGAGTGACATGTATCCCAATTGTAAAAACAATGCTATTTTGATTATAAAGACTATGTTTATACTTTTTCCTGAAAGTATTATGATGCCTAATGTTCGGCCGTTTATGTATGTATGTAAGTTGAAAGTTTGCAGTCGTCGGCTTCAGCCCCCACGCATATAATGCGGGGGTTTTCAGAAAAGTGCATATTCACACTTGATCCAACGTCTTGATCCATTAAGGAGGTGATAGCGCGGTGAACAAGGCAATCGGACTATATAGCTTTAACACTTTCACTTAGCCATAGGAGTTTGACGGTGGGGCTACTATATAACCCCTGGTACTTCCGCGCTCATCCGAATACGGTGCGCGTACATACATGACCGGGAAACCGGTCATTCGTTGATGCGGAGGAATCAGGAAGATTCCGCTGAGTCATCGAGTGGTTGACCAGTCTCGCGCTTTATCATGACAGTCAGTTCTCGGCTTTCTCTACTGAGGTGCTCATCCATATGAACCATGGCACAATCGCAGCAGTTCTCCCGGTGCCACCTTAGCCGATAGAGCGGGACATAAGGTAGCAAAACACGGGAGCCGGGCAAACCCAACTATTGACCAAAGACATGATTCGGAGCTGATGCATATAAGGCCAAACTCGCGATGCCGAACACTCCCTAAGGTATTCAGACTTTACAACATATACTGGGCTGAGTAACGCCCTTGGTAATGAGCCCTGAATTTCCAGGTACGTGTATTAGTCTGACGTGACAAAATGCCAACAATGCCAGCATCCCTCTCGGTTGTGTTGAGTATCCGGAGGGTGTGAAGCAACAAGAGACAGTAAAAAAGGTTTACACAGGTCTTAATCTAAAAGAAACCTTTGAGCGGGCCCCGCCGCACGCTGCGTACTGTGTCTCCATTGTGCCGTATCCTGGAAGGGTGTAGCACCTGTAAAAGAGAAAAACCCAGGTGAAAGTCTTCATGTGAAAAATTGGTTATTCTTAATGAACCATTAAAATGCAATCTAAATAGGGTCAAGCCGAACTGTAGCCCTTTTTACATGCGGGAAGCCCCTAGCACCACCTATGGGGGTATATCCATCGACCCAATCTCAGGTTTATCTGAGCTGTTACAGCTAGTGGTGCGCCGGACTCGTCTAACCGTGTCCGCGGTCTTGACGACCGATCATTTATTCTGGTTGGAGAGGCCGTTCAGTGTTCGGCTGCTAGAGCCGCCACATATTCCTCCGCACGTAAGGAACGCTCTGTGTTTCCGCTAACTATGATGATGCCACGTGGACCGGGCATCTTAAGCTTAAGATAAGCGTAATGTGGTACTGCATTAAAACGAGCGAAGGCCGTTCTTCCGAGTAGTGCGTGATAGCCGCTTCGGAATGGAGCGATGTTGAAGGTTAATTCTTCGCTTCGGAAGTTGTCGGGAGAACCGAATACAACCTCTAGTAATAGAGAGCCCATGCAGCGGGCCTCTGGCCCTTGTATTACTCCTTTAAAGGTGGTATTGCTTTGGCTGATTCTTGTCGGGTCTATCCCCATCTTGCGGACGGTGTCCTGATATATCAGATTAAGACTGCTGCCGCCATCCATAAGGACTCGGGTGAGATGGTATCCATCAATTATTGGGTATAGCACCAAGGCAGCCGATCCTCCATGTCGGATACTAGTCGGGTGATCCCTGCGATCAAAAGTGATCGGGCAGGCCGACCAAGGGTTGAACTTGTTGGTGACGGGCTCCACGGCGTATACGTCTCGGAGTGCGCGTTTGCGCCTCCTCTTCGGTATGTGAGTTGCATAAATCATGTTCACTGTTTTGACCTCTTGTGGGAAAATTTTCTGTCCCCCAGTGTTCGGCTGGCGAGGCTCATCCTTGTCTTCACTTGGTGTCTCCCTCCCCTTGTGTTCGGCGTTTAGCTTGCCGGTCTGCTTGAAGACCCAGCATTCTCTGTATGTGTGATTTGCAGGTTTGGCGGAGGTGCCGTGAATCTGACATAATCTGTCTAGAATCTTGTTTAAGCTGGACGGTCCATCTCTGCTGCCTTTAAATGGCTTTTTCCGTTCACCGGGTCGAGAGCCCCTGAATCCGGCGTTTACCGCCGTGTTGTCTGGGCTATCTTCATTGTTTCGACGCTTGCTTTTATTGTGTCACGGTTTCCCATTGCCATCCCTGACTTCGTATGTGCCTGGGTTGCTGGTGCCGCTACGGGCCAGCCAACTGTCTTCGCCCGTGCAAAAGCGGGTCATAAGGCTTGTTAGGGCAGTCATTGTCCTCGGTTTTTCCTGGCCGAGGTGTCTGGCGAGCCATTCGTCCCGAATACTATGTTTGAAAGCCGCTAAGGCTTCGGCATTCGGGCAGTCGACGATTTGATTCTTGTTCGTGAGAAATCTGTTCCAAAGCTTTCGGGCTGACTCTCCGGGCTGTTGAATTGTGTGACTTAAATCGTCTGCATCCGGAGTTCGGACATAGGTCCCTTGAAAATTAGCCCTAAAAGCATCCTCAAGCTCTTCCCAACTTCCAATTGAGTTTTTGGGGAGGCTTTTCAGCCAGTGCCGAGCTGGTCCTTTCAACTTGAGGAGCATGTATTTGATGGCGTGGAGATCATCTCTGCGAGCCATGTGGATGTGAAGGATAAAGTCCTCAATCCAGACCCCAGGGTCTGTCGTTCCGTCGTAGGCCTCTATGTTTACGGGTTTAAATCCCTCCGGAAATTTGTGGTCTAGCACCTCATCGGTGAAGCATAGGGGGTGCGCGGCACCCATGTATTTGGATGTGTCATGGCACTCTTTGGATGGTTGTAGCGTTCGGTTTTGGTTAAGTGGGTGGTGGGTGGGGAATAAATTTCTTCGTCGTCCGCTTCCCACTCAAGCCGGACATAGTTCAGCCAAGGGTCTCCTGACAAGGAGAGAGACCTTAATGAATCTAGCACGTCGCCCAAGGGCGAGTGCTGGAAAATATCCGCGGAGGTAAACTCCATGATCGGTGCCCAATCAGATTCGATAGGCACGGACGCAAGCGGTTCGGAGCCTGTGGCCGGGGACGAATCCAAGGGTTCGATGACACAGGTCTCGTAGGGGATGAAGTCAGTATTCGGCTCTATCGCCGCTGAGTGTGCAGCCTCCGTGGCGGGGTCCATCCACCCGTACTCGGATGGCACGATCTGCTCTAGATTGAGGGCCGGAGTAGCCGCAGGTGTGATCTCTCGAACACCGTCCGACGGCAGAGCTAAGTCGTGCTCGTCGTGACTGTGCGGCGCACGTGACATGGGCTCGAATCCGTCGAAGATCAAGTCTTCGCGGATGTCGGCAGTATAGTTTAAGCTTCCAAACCTGACCTGACGGCTAGGGGCGTAGCTGTCGATCTGCTCCAGATGGCCAAGCGAGTTGGCCCGTAGTACGAAGCCGCCGGATACGAAGATCTATCCGGGGAGAAAAACCTCACCCTGGATCGCATCGTTGCCGATGATCTAAGGAGGCATCAAGCCTTTATCGTGACGGCACAGTGGAACTCTCAATGAAAGCACCAATGTCGGTGTCAAAACCGGCGGATCTCGGGTAGGGGGTCCTGAACTGTGCGTCTAAGGCGGATGGTAACAGGAGGCAGGGGACACAATGTTTACCTGTGTTCGGCCCTCTCGATGGAGGTAATACCCTACTTCCTGCTTGATTGATCTTGATGATATGAGTATTACAAGAGTTGATCTACCACGAGATCGTAGAGGCTAAACCCTAGAAGCTAGCCTATGATTATGATTGTTGTTGTCCTACGGACTAAACCCTCCGGTTTATATAGACACCGGAGGGGCTAGGGTTACACAGAGTCGGTTACAAGGGAGGAGACCTACATATCCGTTTTGCCAAGCTTGCCTTCCATGCAAAGGAGAGTCCCACCCGGACACGGGATGAAGTCTTCAATCTTGTATCTTCATAGTCCAACAGTCCGGCCAAAGTATATAGTCCGGCTGTCCGAGGACCCCCTAATCCAGGACTCCCTCAGCCGCTACAAATCCCTACTTCCCTCTGCGAAGGTCCTTTCTTTTACTTTATGCAATTTTTATTTTTGAGTCTGCATCTTCTCTTATAAAATCACCAACTAGGAGGAAATATGACCGTACTTAAGTATTGGGTGTAGCTAATATTCGAGTGTGTTTCATGTATGTATCAATGGTTGAGCATGATGGGCTAGGGATAACTTATTTTAGCATTGATATTTTGAAAGACATGGTTGCTTGTTGATATGCTTGAGTATCTAAATTATCATATCAAAACTAGACTATTGCTTTGAACAACTAAAAGTCCAAATGTCCATGTTATAAAGAAAAGAAATATGTTATGACATGTTAGGCAGCATTTCACATCAAAAAATTTGTTTTATCACTTACCTACTCGAGGACGAGTAGGAGTTAAGCTTGGGGATGCTGATACGTCTCCAACGTATCTATAATTTTTTATTGTTCCATGATGTTATATTATCAATCTTGGATGTTTTATAATCATTTTATATCATTTTTTGGTACTAACCTATTGACATAGTGCCAAGTGCCAGTTGCTGTTTTTTCCATGTTTTTTACATCGCAGAAATTCAATACCAGACGGAGTCCAAATGCCGCGAAACTTTACGGAGAATTTTTATGGGCCAGAAGGACCACAATGGGCCCTGGCTGCGCCTGGGAGGTGCCCCGAGGGGGGCACAACCCACCAGGGTGCGCCAGGAGGCCCAGGCGCGCCCTGGTGGGTTGTGCCCACCTCGGGTGCCCCCCGGACCACCTCTTTGCTCTATAAATACCCCAATATTCCAGAAACCCTAAAGGCATCGACGAAATATTCATCCAGTCGCCACAGAGTCCAGAACCACTAGATCCAATCTATATACCATCTCGGATGGGGTTCACCACCTCCATTGGTGCCTCTCCGATAATGCGTGCGTAGTTCTTTGTAGACCTCCGGATCCGTAGTTAGTAGCTACATGGCTTCCTCAGTGGATTCTCAATACAATGGTCTCTTGGAGATCCATATGATGTAACTCTTTAGCGATGTGTTTGTTGGGATCTGGTGAACTTTGAGTTTATGATCAGTTATATCTTTTTATATCCATGAAAGTTATTTGAGTTTCTTTGATCCCTTATATGCGTGATCTCTTATAGCCTCGTATTTCTTCTCCGATATTTGGGTTTTGTTTGGCCAACTTGATCTATTTATCTTGCAATGGGAAGAGGTGCTTTGTAGTGGGTTCGATCTTACGGTGCTTGATCCCAGTGACAGAAAGGGAACCGACACGTATGTATCGGTTCTACTAAGGATAAAACGATGGGGTGTATCTCTACATAGATAGATATTGTCTACATCATGTCATCGTTCTTATTGCATTACTCTGTTTCTCCATGAACTTAATGCACTAGATGCATGCTGGATAGCGGTCGATGTGTGGAGGAGTAGTAGTAGATGCAGTGGTGAGTCGGTCTACTAATCTTGGACGTGATGCCTATATAATGATCATTGCCTGGATATCGTCATGATTATTCGAAGTTCTGTCAATTTCCCAACAGTAATTTGTTTACCCACCGTTTGCTATTTTTCTCGAGAAGCCACTAGTGAAACCTATGGCTCCCGGGTCTTCTTTCTCATATATTTGCCTTTGCGATCTACTTTTCTCTTGCATTTATTTTCAGATCTATTAAAACAAAAATACAAAAATACTTTGCCGCACTTTATTTTATTTGCTATCTATTTATTCAATCTATTACAACTTTCTCCCGTCTGCGCACCATTTCTGGCGCCGTTACCCGAAAGGGATTGACAACCCCTTTAACATGTCAGGTTGCGAGTGGTTGTTATTTGTGTGCAGGGGTTGTTTACGTTATGTTGCTTGGTTCTCCTACTGGTTCGATAACCTTGGTTTCATATCTGAGGGAAATACCTACCGCCGTTGTGCTGCATCATCCCTTCCTCTTTGGGGAAATACCGACGTAGCTTCAAGCGACATCATTAAACATGTAGAAAGAACTACAAAGAAGGATAGTACCATTTGTAAAACACTGTAACTGATATATAATAACATAGACATTATCTCAACAATACATTTCTTAAACATGTACTCCGGCCGATCCCTAGCAAAAATAGTACTCCCCCGACCCCTAACAAGTGTTGCAGTTTTGAACTAAGATTCATTAGTTAATTCTGAGAGTGGCATTGCTTAATTTTACCAGCGACATTAGATTAACAAAATGCATAAATAGTTCCAGGGGAGAGTGGGCGCAACAACACCATGTGCTTCCATCTACTTATAAAGGGGGTGATGCAGAGTTTTGTTGTAACAAAGAAACAAGCATCATGTCTGGGTTGGAACAATTTTTGCTCACTTAATGGTAAAACACAACAGTTCAGTAGCTTCAATTCAACATTTATCCAAAACAGTACCTATACAAGTAGCACAACATCTCAAAGCACACTACAGCATCATGTGCATGAAAGTCGGTACTGACCTTTCTTGACCAAGATTTGAAAAAACTCATGAGGAGGACTTGAAAGAAATATCAACACATATATGGAAATCCGATCTCCTTTTGTGCAGTTCCACCAAAATTAAGCAAAGTCGCCGGTGTGACATTCAAGTTGAACTGCACAAAAACTCTTAAAACAAAAGTGTTTCGCGCAGCGAAGCAAAATGTCGCAATAGCAACAAGCTGAATAGATATCCCTGTTTTAACAGAGGCAAAAAGGAATCACCATCGCCAATAAAGGAGGATGAAACATGCGGCCACAAAAAGAAGCATCTACCTTATCTTGATGGAAAACAAAGTATAGGACAATAGCATTTCTAAAACGGTTGCACTGATTCATATTAATAGAGAAATTCTCTTAAAATAACATTCGTTAAAATGTAATTTACTTTTAATAGTGGCATTGCTTCAATTTTCCAGCGGCATTCTTAGATTTACAATAGCAAAATAGTTGCATGGAACATGGGACATGCCAACACCATGTGCCTCCACACGTATAAATGGGTGATGCAGAGTATGCTGCCAAGCAACATATCTGTGTTGGTCCCATATTTGTTCTCTTTGAACCTTTTTCCTATGCGACAATAGGTATAATGGAAACAATTACTGAGAAACAACGGTTGATGACTTATACTCCAAGAAGAAAAACATCTATTGATCTACCTTATCTTAATGGGAAACAAAGCATGAGAGTAACAATTCTCAATCAGTGTGATTCATTCATATTAGCTGAGACATTAGCTTAACAATGCCTTGTTTCAACATGTATAAAGAACGACAAAGCAGAAAAGTACCATTCCTAAAACAATGCGACTGATTCATATTAACAAAGACATTATCTTACAAATACCTTGGTTAAACATGTAGAAGAACTACAAAGTAGGATAGTACCATTTGTAAAACACTGTAACTGATATATAATAACAGAGACATTATCTCAACAATACATTTCTTAAACATGTACTCCGACCGATCCCTAACAGAAATGGTACTCCCGCCGATCCCTAACAAGTGTTACAGTTTTGAACTAAGATTCAGTAGTTAATTCTGAGAGTGGCATTCCTTAATTTTAACAGCGGCATTAGATTAACAAAAAGCATAAACAGTTCCAGGGGAGAGTGGGCGCAACAACACCATGTGCTTCCATCTACTTATAAAGGGGGTGATGCAGAGTTTGTTGTAACAAAGCAACAAGCATCATGTCTGGGTTGGTCCCATTTTTGTTCACTACTTAATGGGAAAAGACAACAATTCAATAGCTTCAATTCAACATTTATTTAAAACAGTACCAATACAAGTAGCACAACATCTCAAAGCACACTGCACAATCATGTGGATGAAGGCATGTACTGACCTTTCATGAGACGAACAAGATAAAATATGAATCTACCAACACGAATAGGAAATCCAATCTCGTTTTGTGCAGTTGCACTGAAATCAAGCAAAGTTGCCGGTGTGATATTTAAGTTCGCTATAGCAACAAGTTGAATAGATGTCCCTGTTTTAATAGAGGAAAAAAGGAAACATTTACTGGCCAATAAAGGAGGATGAAACATACGGCGACAAAAAGAAGCATCTGACTTACCTTGATGGAAAACAAAGCAGGATAGTGGCATTTCTAAAACGGTTGCATTGATTCATATTAACAGAGACATTCTTTTAAAACAACATTAGTTAAAAATGTAATTTACTTTTAACAGTGGCATTGCTTCAATTTTCCAGCAGCATTCTTAGATTAACAACAGCAAAATAGTTGTATGAGACATGGGACATGGGACATGCCAGCACCATGTGCGTCCACACGTATAAATGGGTGATGCAGAGTATGTTGCCAAGCAGCATATCTGCGTTAGTTCCATGTTTGTTCTCTTTGAACCTTTTTCCTATGTGAGGGTAGCAAATCTAGTCCTACACAAACTACCCGACCCCAGGTTTCTTTCTTTTTCAACAAAGAGATCGGTTCCTTACAGATGTGTGTACTGGGTTACCCCCCTTTCCCCTTTTCGACCAACAAAGCGGCTGGATAGCCAGTCTATACTACTTTCCCTCCCTCCTTTCCTCATTGAACCACATCCTAGATTCATGCTCCACCCCACCGCACCCTTCTTTCCTCTTTGAACCAAGACCTAGATTCGACTACAAAATCAGAAAAAAAATCCGCATTCAGCTAGAGCAATGACGGTTTCAAAGAAATTTATACCTTAGGGTCGTCGGGATGTGGCTAGGCGTACGGCAGGAGGCTGGATCTGCCAACACTACGTATGACAGCGAGGAAGAAGGGGTCGGTGGCCCTCCCGCACAGGTGCTAGGTGAAAGAGAACAGCGCAACCGGCAGTGGATTGCCTCCCTCGCCGAAGGCAATAGAGTGAACGATGCACCTCCTCCCCTTCCCGTGCGACGGGATCCGAACGGCTCCTTCACCAGCTGTGAGGGGGGAGAGAGAGACAGAGGCCAACGCAGTCCTGTTTAGATCTGGTGTAGAGGGTGAGAGACTGTGAATATAGCAAACCCTAGGAAAGAAACGCCGAGCCTCCAGCGTGTATATATATATGTAGTGCGGCGAGAGTGTGGAGAGTGCAAACCTTAGCGAACAAGCGCTGAGGCTCCAGCTTATATAGTACTTATATAGTACTCGTGTATACTACTAATATATAGTGGAGTGGTTTTCTTTTTCTCTCCATAACAATCATTTTAAATTGTGTAAATATGAAACAAAACTCTTTATTTAACGTACAAGTGAAGAAAACTACTTACGATGAACTAACGATCCATGCGTCCTGGTCGCACTTCCTGTCCTTCACGTGCAGTACACTACCATCCGTTAAGTAAAAAACCACACATGCGTCAAATTATTGGAAACGTGTGAGAGTGTGTACAAATAAAGAATTTTAATTTCAATTATCGGAAATGTTTGAGAGTATGTACTGTTTGTCCTCTCTCAATAGTTATGGTTTGTTGTGTTCGGCCTAAACTTGGTCAAACTTTACAAAGTTTGACTTCAGTCAAATCTAATATGCAGAGTAAATAAAAATGGAGGGCTACTACGTCCATCCGGGTTTTTAGTCCACGCCATTTTTTAATCAAAGTCTGACCACATATTTAGTTAATAGCTGGACAAATAAAATTACAGGGAAGCTGAAAACAAAGTTGTGAGAAGGCTTAGAAATCAATACAAAACTTATGCTCTTAGTACCAACGTCGATCCTTCTTCGAGGAAACATTTGGTTCATAGCCAATTGTGTGATAAACCAACGTGAAAGACGACTGCGTCTCCAATGCAACCAAGGTGAACTGATGAAGGATATCACCTTTGTGGGTAACAAGCAAAGAGCACTGATGGAAGACAGCTTGTTTTTCATTGAAAATCAATCAGCTTCACCAGCCGATGCAACCATGAGGCGCAACCATGAGCATCGATTGGTCAACATGGTGATGCATCATCCATTTGGCATCAAGTTTGGGTGAGGCACCAATGAAGTTCGACAAATCCTCATTGTGGTCTGTTTCTTCTCGGTAATCAAGCTCGAGGAAGGAAGAACCATGTGGCAGAGGACAGTGAGGCGAAACAACAATGGCCATCCAATTTGGTGCAGTTCCACTAAAATTAAGGAAGACATGCCCGGGTATGGAGATACGCATCGCTGTTTGCAAAAATATAAAAAAGGGATATAGTGTTGTTACTTTGTTTTGGCAGTGGTACAAGATTAACAGCAACATCTCAATTGCCAATAAGAATTAATGAAAAGTACACCAACAAACAGAAGCATCATGATTATCTAGATGGGAACTAAACCAGGATACCTGAGAAAAAAAACATTTCTTCATTTAACTAGTGATAGTATTAGATTAGCAGCAGCAATAGGAGAATATGGACAATGACCGCACAACCACCATGTACTTTTTGTCGAAATAACATGTATACCTCCACCAAGGCATAAACCAGGACAACTTTTCAAATGGCATTTCATCTATAATAGTAAAAAAATAAGTGATGTTGGACCAGCTGACGAACCCTAGCTACTGTACATGGGGAGCTGGTGGGTAGTGGCATAGAAAAAAAACCGCATGCAGTGACCTGGGAAGCTAGGCCCGTACAATGAAGCATGAAATCCAAAAGAAGTTATACCTTAGGTGGGCGAGATGTCGCTTAGGCGGGCGGGCGGGATCTGCACACACGACGGCAGCCAACAAGGGCGCGGAGGACCTTCATCCGCGCCAGCGCCGGTGATGCGTCTCCAACGTATCTATAATTTTTTATCATTCCATGCTATTATATTATTTGTTTTGGATGTTTTATATGCATTAATATGCTATTTTATATGATTTTTGGGACTAACATATTAACCTAGAGCCCAGTGCCAGTTCCCGTTTTCCCTTGTTTTAGAGTTTCACAGAAAAGGAATACCAAACGGAGTCCAAACGAAATGAAACTTTCGTGATGATTTTTGTTGGACCAGAAGACATCCAAAGGGCTTGGAGTGCACGTCAGGGAAGCCACAAGGTCGGAGGGTGCGCCCGGGGGGCAGGGCGTGCCCCCACCCTTGTGGGCCCCTCATGACTCCACTGGCCTATTTCTTCCGCTTATATATTCTCAAATATCCCAAAAACTTCCAGGGGAGCCACGAAACCACTTTTCCACCGTTGCAACCTTCTGTACCTATGAGATCCCATCTAGGGGCCTTTTCCGGCGTCCTGCCGGAGGGGTATTCGATCATGGAGGGCTTCTACATCAACACCATTGCCTCTCCGATGAAGCGTGAGTAGTTTACCACAGACCTACAGGTCCATAGCGAGTAGCTAGATGGCTTCTTCTCTCTCTTTGATTCTCAATACAAAGTTCTCCTCGATGTTCTTGGAGATCTATTCGATGTAATACTCTTTTGCGGTGTGTTTGCCGAGATCCGATGAACTGTGGATTTATGATCAGCTTATCTATGAATACTATTTGAATCTCCTCTGAATAATTTGATGCACGATTTGATATCTTTCCAAGTCTCTTCGAACTATCGACTTGGTTTGGCCAACTAGATTGGTTTTTCTTGAAATGGGAGAAGTGCTTAGCTTTGGGTTCAATCTTGCGGTGCTCGATCCTAGTGACAGAAGGGGAACCGAGATGTATTGTATTGTTGCCATCGAGGGTAAAAATATGGGGTTTTCACCATATTGCTTGAGTTAATTCCTCTACATCATGTCCTCTTGCTTAAAGCGTTACTCCGTTCTTTATGAACTTAATACTCTAGATGCATGCTGGATAGCGGTTGATGTGTGGAGTAATAGTAGTAGATGCAGGCAGGAGTCGGTCTACTTGACATGGACGTGATGCCTATATACATGATCATTGCCTTAGATATCATCATAACTTTGTGCTTTTCTATCAATTGCTCGGCAGTAATTTGTTCACCCACCGTAATAATTTCTATCTTGAGATAAGCCTCTAGTGAAATCTATGGCCCCCGGGTCTATTTTCCATCTTACAAGTTTCGGATCTACAGTCTTAGTTTCCTATTTACTTTCTTTGCAATCTTTTACTTTCCATTCCATAAACCAAAAATATCACTTTACCGTTTATCCATCTCTATCAGATCTCACATTGCAAATAACCATGAAGGGATTGACAACCCCTTTATCGCGTTGGGTGCAAGTTGGTGTTTGTTTGTGCAGGTATTCGGTGGCTTGTTGTGTTGTCTCCTACTGGATTGATACCTTTGTTCTCAAAACTGAGGGAAATACTTACGCTACTTTGCTGCATCACCCTTTCCTCTTCAAGGGAAAAACCAATGCAAGCTCAAGAGGTAGCAGGAAGAATTTCTGGCGTTGTTGTCGGGGAGATCTACGCCAAGACGAGACATACCAAGTACCCATCATAAACTCTCATCCCTCGCATTACATTATTCGCCATTCGCCTCTCGTTTTCCTCTCCCCCACTTCTAAAACGATTTCCGAAAAGATTCGCCTTTACTTCGCCCCTCCTCCGTTCGTCCTCTTCATTTGATTTTTGTGTGCTTGTGTGTTGGATTGCTTGCTTTGTCGCGATGGCTCAAGATAATACCAAACTTTGTGACTTTTCCAACACCAATAATAATGATTTTATTAGTAATCCAATTGCTCCCTGATACGTCTCCAACGTATCTATCATTTTTTATTGTTCCATGCTATTATATTATCTCTTTTGGATGTTTTACATGCATTAATATGCTATTTTATATGATTTTTGGGACTAACCTATTAACGTAGAGCCTAGTGCCAGTTTCTATTTTTTCCTTGTTTTAGAGTTTTGCAGAAAAGGAATACCAAATGGAGTCCAAACAGAATAAAACTTTCAGGATGATTTTTCTTGGACAAGAAGACACCCAGGAGACTTGGAGTGCAAGTCAGAAGAGCCACGAGGCGGCCACATGGGTTGAGGGCGCACCTAGGGGGGTAGGGGGCGCCCCCCAACCTTGTGGGCCCCTCGGTGGCCTCCTCACCTAGATCTTCCTCCTATATATACTATTATACCCCAAAAACTTCCAGGGGAGCCACGGAACCACTTTTCCAACACTGCAACCTTCTGTACCCCAGAGATCCCATCTTGGGGCCTTTTCCAGCATCCTGCTAGAGTGGGATTCGATCACGGAGGGCTTCTACATCAACACCATTGCCTCTCCGATGAAGCGTGAGTAGTCTACCTCAGACCTACGGGTCCATAGCTAGTAGCTAGATGGCTTCTTCTCTCTCTCTTTGATTCTCAATACAAAGTTCTCCTCGATGTTCTTGGAGATCTATTCGATATAATACTCTTTTGTGGTGTGTTTGCTGAGATCTGATGAATTGTGGATTTATGATCAGCTTATCTATGAATATTATTCAAATCTCCTCTGAATTCTTTTATGCATGATTTGATATCTTTGCAAGTCTCTTCAAACTATTGATTTGGTTTGGCCAACTAGATTGGTTATTCTTGCAATGAGAGAAGAGCTTAGCTTTGTGTTCAATCTTGCGGTGCTCGATCCTAGTGATAGAAGGGGAACCGACACGTATTGTATTGTTGCCAGCAAGGATAAAAAGATGGGGTTTTCATCGTATTGCTTGAGTTAATTCCTCTACATCATGTCTGTCAGATTTTGGGTTCCGGCAGACCCTTGAGGTTCGAACACTGGGGTGCGCGCGGAGATCTCTCCCCTACCGTTCTACGTCTGATCCCCTTGTGCGAACTAAGATGGAAACGATGAACAACACATGGAACATGATATTTATACTGGTTCGGGCCACCGTTGTGGTGTAATACCCTACTCCAGTGTGTGGTGTGGTGGATTGCCTCGGGGGCTGATGATGAACAGTACAGAGGAAGAACAGCCTCGCGAGAGGTGTTCTTGAGCTGGTGCGTGGAGTTCTACTTGGTCTCCAGATGCCTCTACTTTGTGGTGGCTAGCTCTACTTATAGAGGCCCTGGGCCTCTCCCCGAAATATTTGAGCGGGAAGGGCGCCGACAATTGGCCATTTTGAAGGGGAACATCTAGTACAAGTTATCCTGACCAAAGCTGGTCTTCGGCTGCAAAGCTCCGTGGTGACGCCTGCCCTGGCTCCACGGTGACCTCCGTCCGGCCGTCCGGCTGGTCTTGGTCTCGTTACTGGAATCGAATGGTAACCTTTGCTCGATGCCTTGGCTCTGTGCTTGCCTCGTTTGCACCAAAGGGGAAACAAGGAATCTGCACAGGCCGGCGCCCGCCTGGTCTTGATCGTCATGGCTTGCATCACTGGATCCTCGCGAGGTACCCTTGCATTGATCTCTCCGCCTCCTCGCGAGCCTACCTGATGAGGCCGCTCCTGAGGAAGCTTCCTGTCGTCCGCCCCGCGAGGCTTGGCCCCTCGTGAGGGTCTTGAGCTTGTGTTGATGAAGATGGGCCGTGTTGGGCCCGCACTTGAGCCACGCCGCAGGCCGCAGGCAGGCAAGTCTGGGGACCCCCGTTCCCAGAACGCCGACAGTAGCCCCCGGGCCCAAGGCGCGCGCGGGCTTGGCTTAGCGAAGAAGCGAAGGGGCAAGCGCGAAGCGCCGCGGGCCCTAACAGCCTGCGGCCTTGGGCGCCGCGTGGCGGTTGATTGGACGTGGGCGCCTGCGCTTCCCACGACGCCTCGGCAACTGCACGACTTGACAAGTCCCTGCATGCAGAGATATGGGTCATGATTACCTGCGATCGTGGTGCTCGGCGGTTGGTCTTCTCCGGCTATAAGTACGGGGCTGCATGAGCTCCGCCAGTTCGTCCCTTTCTGCTTCTTCCTCCTTCTCCTTCCTTGGCTACTCGCCGTCCTCATGGCCCCGAAGAGGTTCTCAGCCGCAGAGAAGGGGAAGGCTTGCCAGGCAGGGCCTGACTTCACCCCGGCCAAGCGCGGCCGGGGTCGTCCTCGCAAGCATCCTGCGGTCCCCGTAGCGGCTTCCCGCGGCCACGGAGGCGGTTCCCTGCGCGGTGGTGAGTGCCTGGCTGCTGAGGGGAGGCATGCCGTGACCGTGCGGCCCCCCAGGCCGCGCTTCCGCTCGGCGGAGGTGCTGCCGGAGTTAGTAGTGTGGTCGGCGGACCCGGCCAACACCTGGCTCCAGCTCCCCCGCTTCTTCGTTGGTGATCTGCCGGCCAACGCCCAGTGTGGCTTCTGGCTCCAGGCGGATGGTTGTTGCAGCAGGGCCTCCTGGCTTCACCGGAGGTCTCCTTCCTAAATGGGGCCCGACTCGCTGGCAACGCTTGCTCACGCGCGGCCCGAAGTCAGCGGTGCACCCCTGCACTTCAAGTTCGATATGACGCCACCCTCTACGTGAGGGTGTTTGGGGAAGATGGTCGCCGCGCTGGGTGCTGCCCCGAAGATAGTGACCGCGGCCGCCTGCCCAGCCCCGGTACCGACCAGGATGAAGACGGCACCAGGCGTGCCGGTGGCGGTGCTCGGGGCTCGCCAAGTCTCAGCGATTCTCCCTTAGGCAGCAGCTCCTCCGGCGGTGGCCGCGACCAGCCCCCGCGCCGTCGCGCCCGCCTGGGTGAAGGCAGCGGGTCCACCCGCCGCTGCGCCCCGGTGAAGCGAGAGGAGGCATCCACCTGAGCCCCAGGAGCAGCTCGGGCTTTTGCCGTAGGTTGGTGTAGGGCAGGTCGTGTCCTATTTCGTTTCCTTCCTTTCCTACGTAAGAAGAAGGTTGTACAGGGCCCCATGGGGGCGTGTCAGAACTGTTGCTATCAATCGTCGCGTTGCTTTTGCCATTTCCGCGCTATATTTCCGTAATGCATGCCCACGTGTGGGAGTCATTTAAGCTTCGTGGAGCTTGACGCGGCCCTTGCCTCCCGAGGCTGAGGCCTCTCCATGAGCTTCATGTCCTGCAAGGATTAGTTAGAAGGGGCAACCCTTGACCCCAACAGCGGGAGGCGATCAGCCTAGGTCCTGCGTTCGTGTCATGATGCCCGTGAGGCATGGATCGAGGGTACTCCCAAGAGGACTCGAACAGAAAGCTCTGCACGATTGGGGCAGAAGACGCTCGTGAGGGCGCCCGTGAATATCCCTCGCGAGACTTGTGCGAGAGAAAACGAGGCGAGTAGATGAAAAGGACAGAGAGCCACAAGCCAGGAACGCCAACAACTCCAATAAGACTTCAAACAGGAATAAACACACCAACTGCAGAAAGAAAATGAAAAGCCGCGTCCGGTACCTATTCTACTCTTCGACGTCTTCTCACCAGCGCGGAGCTAAGTGCTGCCACTTGGCGTGGGCGGTAGCCCCCGAGGCCCAAGGGCGGCACTCCGGAGACTCCGGGGCATGTACAGCCGCACTCATTATTACGTGAGAGTGTCACGGGCGGCGAGCTTCACAGGCATTCGCCTTCTTCACAGGCACTGGGCCTTTTCCAAAACGCGATAGCTTCACAGGCATTGGCCTTCTTCACAGGCACCGGGACTTTCCCAAAACGCAATATCTTCACAGGCATTGGCCTTCTTCGCAGGCACCGGGCCTTTCCCAAAACGCGATATCTTCACAGGCATTGGCCTTCTTCACAGGCACCAGGCCTTTCCTAGGCGCTAGGCCTCGCTCAGGGGTAGAACTTCCGGAGATGTTGAATGTTCCACGCGTTCTGGATGGGTGCTCCCTTCGGAGTCTCCAAGCGTGCGGAGCCAGGCCTGGAAACATGAACAACCTTGAACGGGCCCTCCCACATGGGAGAGAGCTTGTGCAGCCCCTCCCTGGAGAGAACCCGCCTGAGCACGAGATCCCCTACCTCGAGGGTCCTAGGGCGGATGTTGCGGCAGTGGTATCGTCGTAGCGCCTATTGATACCTTGCCGCTCGCAGTGCAGCTTCTCGATGGTGTTCCTCCCCCAGCACGAGATCCGTCCCCCGCATGGCGTCTTGCTGAGCCTCGTCGAACGCCAGGACCCGTGCGGAGCGACGCCTGACCTCGTGAGGGAGAACTGCCTCTGCTCCATAGACGAGGAAGAACGGGGTCTCGCCAGTCGGCTTGGTCGCTGTCGTGCGGATGGACCACAGCACGGACTGGAGTTCGTCGTACCAGCCCCTTCCACAGGCCTCCAGCTTCTTCTTGAAGGTCCTGGCTTTGAGGCCCCTCAGGACCTCCGCGTTGGCTCGTTCAGCCTGACCATTGCTCCGGGGGTGTGCTACCGAAGCGTAGCATATCTGTGTTCCAAGGTTAGCACAATACGTTTTGAAGAGATTACTGGTGAATTGCGAACCGTTGTCCATGATGATGCAGTTAGGCACCCCAAACCGACTCACGAGGCCCTTGATGCACTTGACTGCCGAGCCTGCTGGGATTGTGCGTACAGCTTCCACTTCGGCCCACTTGGTGAACTTGTCCACAACGACGTAGAGGTAGCGATAGCCCCCTGGTGCCCGAGGGAACGGGCCCAGAATGTCCAACCCCCAAACTGCGAACGGCCAGGAGAGGGGTATGGTCCGCAGACCTGCCGCAGGCTGATGGATCTGTTTAGCATGAAACTGGCAGGCCTCGCAAGCTTTTACCAGCTCAACGGCGTCATTGAGCGCTGTGGGCCAGTAGAACCCGCTGCGAAACGCCTTGCCGACTAGGGTTCGTGACGACGAGTGGTGCCCACAGTCTCTGCCATGTATGTCTGCCAGTAGTTCCTTTCCTTGCTCCCTGGAGATGCAACGCAGGGACACGTCGTTTGGCCGCTTCCTGTAGAGCTCGCCGTCCTGAATGCAATAAGTTGTTGCCTACCGTGCTACACGCTCTGCCTCCTCCTCTTTCTCCGGCAGAATCCCTTGCATCCGGTAGTCCTTGAGCTCTGGGATCCAACATCCCTCCTGAGGCTCCAACGCCAGGAGCAGGCGTGCTCCCGAGGCCGGGCCGCAGACCGGAGCTCCCGAGGCAGGCGGCTGAGGAGGCTCCTCTCTTGGTTGTGTAGTTCCTGCCAGCAACGGCACCGCTGAGGGCTTGAAGAGCCGCTCCTCGAAGACGCCAGGCTCCTGCGGTAGCCGCCTAGACGCCCTTTTGGCAATGTCGTCAGCCTCTTGGTTGGTGCCGCGAGGCACATGCTGCAATTCCAGCCCCCAGAACTGTTTCTCCATCCCGCGGACTTCAGCGAGGTAAGCCTCCATGTGCTCGTCCTTCGGCTCGTATACCTTGTTGGAGAAGTTGACGAGGAGCTGTGAATCTCCCTTGATGGTCAGGTGCTTTACCCCTAGGGCGATCGCAGCTTTCAAGCCCGCTATCAGGCCTTCGTACTCTGCTATGTTGTTGGAGACCTTCTCTCCGTGCTGGAAACAGAGTTGCATGGCATAGTAGAGTTTGTCCTGGGTGGGGGATACGAGCACTGCGCCAGCTGCCGCGCCGTGCCGGGAGAATGCCCCATCGAAGTACATGACCCAGCCATCTGGCGCTTCGCTTCCTGGGGAGAGTGATCGGTCTTCACCTGCCTCGAGACCCGGCGCTTCTGTCCATTCTGCCACGAAATCTACCAGCGCGGCTCCCTTGATGACTCTGGTCGTACTGAATTCCAGCTGAAATGCTTGTAGTTCGATGTTCCAGTCTGCGACCCTTCCAGTTGAGTTGGGGCTTCTGAGTACCATTTCCAAGGGGTAGGCGGAGACGACCTTGATGGGGTGGCCCTAGAAGTAGTGCCGCAATTTGCGCGAGGCCACCAATAGGCAAGGAGGAGCTTTTGAGGCATGGGGTACCATGCCCTTGCGTCCCGCAGCACCGTGCTGATGAAGTACATGGGATGCTCGACGAGATTGAGGGTGTCTGCGCAGCATGCGTTCTCCAGTGGTCGGGGCGTCTCCTGAGGCGATGGAGCCCCCGGCGTTTGGTCGTCTGCAGAGGCCTCTCCCCCCCCCCCCAAGGTGCGTCCTCCTGGCGCGGCCGCTCCTCTCCGGCTGCGGTTGTGGTCCTCGGGAGGCCCTCTGGCCTTGCTCTGCCTCGGTCTGGGCGGTTGATGTGGCTCCTGCTCGGTGCTCTTCCCTGATCGCCACCAAGGTTGCGCTAGCGGAGTAAGGGGTGGCCGCAAGGTAGAGCACCAGGGGCTCCTGAGGGCGTGGTTCTACCATCACTGGTGGGCTGGTGAGGTACCTCTTGAGATCCTGGAACGCCCTGTCAGCCTCTTCAGTCCATTCGAAGGGGCCCTTCTTCTTCATCACCTTGAAGAAAGGCAGCGCTCGTTCCCCTAGCTTGGAGATGAAGCGCCCCAACGCAGTCACGCGCCCAGTGAGCTTCTGCATTTCCCTGAGGGTCGGCGGCGGGCTCATGTCCTCGACCGCCTTGATCTTCTCTGGGTTGGCCTCGATGCCCCTATGGGACACGAGGAAACCCAGGAGCTTGCCGAGGGGACTCCGAACACGCACTTCTCCGGGTTGAGTCGTAGATCCACTTCATTGAGGCTCGCAAAGGTTTCCTCCAGGTCCTGATTCAGGGTTTTTGCTTCCCGAGATTTCACCACGATGTCATCGACGTAAGCCTCGGCGTTCCTCCCGAGTTGCCGGCCTAAGGCGATGTGCATCCATCGCTGAAAGGTTGCGCCCGCGTTGCGCAACCCAAATGGCATGCACGTATAGCAGTATACTCCACACGGGGTTAGGAAGGCTTTCTTCTCTACGTCTTCCACCGCCATCTTGATCTGATGATAGACCGAGAAGGCATCCAGGAAGCACAACAGGTCACATTCTGCGGTGGAGTCGACGATCTGGTCAATGCGGGGGAGCGGAAATGGGTCCTGCGGGCAAGATTTGTTGAGGTTGGTGAAGTCGACACACATGCGCTCCTTTCCCCCCTTCTTTGGCACGACAACAGGATTAGCCAGCCAATCGGGGTAGCGGACCTCGCGGATAACCCCTGCCGCTTCCAGTTTCCGGGTCTCTTGAACGATGAAAGCCTGTTTCTCGGTGGACTGCCTCCTTGCCTTTTGCTTCACGGGGTGCACGTTGGGGCACACGTTGAGGTGGTGCTCGACCACATCTCTCGGAACTCCTGCTAACTGATTAGGTTCCCATGCGAACACCTTCTTGTTCGCGCGCAGGAATCCGATCAGGGCCTTCTCCTGCTCGGGCTCGAGATTGGCCCCTATGGTGAAGGTGGCGCTGGTGGACCCGTCCTCGTCGACTGGTACTTGCTTGGTTTCCGCCTTGTCCTGGGTGAATAGCTGCTTCTTTTTAGCTGGCGCAGCCCCCTTGGGCTCGAGGGCGTCGGTGTCGGCGGGTCGTGCCGCCGCGGTAGCCCTGAAGACAAGTCGGAGCACCTGTAGCGCGTCCTTTGTATCCCCCGGCACGGTGAGGACGCCGCTGCTCCCGGGCATCTTCATGAGGTTGTACGCCGGGTGAGTCGCCGCCATGAACCGGGCCAAGGCCGGGTAGCCGAGGATGGCGTTGTATGGGAGGCCGATGGGGGCAATGTCAAAGTCGATCAGCTCCGTGCCGAAGGTCACCGGGAGGCGGATCTGCCCCAAGGAGGCGGTGGAGCCGGCTCCGATGCCTGTGAAGGGCCTGCTGGGTTGGAGCCGCTCCGGTGGTACTTGCAGGAGACTGAAGGCCTCCACCAAGAGCACATTGAGGCCGGCGCCACCGTCAATGAGGGTTCTGGTGACGGCTACTTGGCAGATGGTAGGGGTGCACAGCATCGGGAGCGCGCCCGAGCCGGAAGGGTTGAAGGGGAGGTCACCTGAGTCGAAAATCAGGTCAGCCTCGGGCGCCGCCCAGCCCGGGGGAGCTTCTTGACGCTTGGAGGCCGTGCTGATCTGGCGGGTGAACGGCTTGACATGGTGGCTCGAGGGCGGCGCATGGGAGCCTCCCAGGAGGGCCGCAACAACGGGTGGCGCTGGCACGGCGAAACGGGCGAGGAAGAGGCCGCGCAGCTCTTCCCAAGAGGTCACACAAGCCGCCGGTAGGTGGAAGAGCCACATGCGCTGGACGCCGGTGAGGGCCATGTGTAGCCAGTTGGCCATTACCCGGTCGTTGCCCCCGGCTCTGAGGACGGCCTCCTCGTACGCCAGCAGGAAGACCAGCGGGTCTGCCGCGCCGTTGTAGCGCGGCGGCATCTCGGGCTTGAACTTGCGCGGCCATTGCACCTGCCGCAGGGTGGGGGCCAAGGCCGAGAGCCCCCTGGCCCCTGCGCTGGCGTCCGCTGCCGGGGCTGGCAGCGCGTCGTCCTGCATGGGTGCAGAGTGCGGTGTTGACGGGGAGCGGGTCGTCGGAAGGAAGGTAGGATTCTGGCGCACCCCTACCTGGCGCGCCAAATGTCGGATTTCGGGTTCCGGCAGACCCTTGAGGTTCGAACACCGGGGTGCGCGCGGAGATCTCTCCCCTACCGTTCTACGTCCGATCCCCTCGTGCGAACTAAGATGGAAATGATGAACAACACAAGGGACACGAGATTTATACTGGTTCGGGCCACCATTGTGGTGTAATACCCTACTCCAGTGTGTGGTGTGGTGGATTGCCTCGGGGGCTGATGATGAACAGTACAGAGGAAGAACAGCCTCGCGAGAGGTGTTCTTGAGCTGGTGCGTGGATTTCTACTTGGTCTCCAGATGCCTCTACTCTGTGGTGGCTAGCTCTATTTATAGAGGCCCTGGGCCTCTCCCCGAAATAATTGAGCGGGAAGGGCGCCAACAATTGGCCATTTTGAAGGGGAACATCTAGTACAAGTTATCCTGACCAAAGGTGGTCTTCGACTGCCAAAAGCTCTGGTGGTGACGCCGTCCTGGTCTCCACGGTGACCTCCGTCCGGCCGTCTGGCTGGTCTTGGTCTCGTTGCACTGGAATGGTAACCTTTGCCTGATGCCTTGGCCTGTGCTTGCCTCCTTTGCACCAAAGGGGAAAGAAGGACTCTGCACAGGCCGGCGCCCGCCTGGTCTTGATTGTCATGGCTTGCATCACTGGATCCTCGCGAGGTACCCTTGCATTGATCTCTCCGCCTCCTCGCGAGCCTGCCTGATGAGGCCGCTCCTGAGGAAGCTTCCTGTTGTCCGCCCCGCGAGGCTTGGCCCCTCGCGAGGGTCTTGAGCTTGTGTTGATGAAGATGGGCCGCATTGGGCCCCCACTTGAGCCACACTGCAGGCCGCAGGCAAGCAAGTCTGGGGACCCCCGTTCCCAGAACGCCGACAATGTCATCTTGCTTAATGTGTTACTGTGTTCTTATGAACTTAATACTCTAGATGCATGCTCGATAGCGGTCGATGTGTGGAGTAATAGTAGTAGATGCAGAATCGTTTTGGTCTACTTGACACGGACGTGATGCATATATTCATGATCATTGCCTTAGATATCGTCATAACTTTGCGCTTTTCTATCAACTGCTCGGCAGTAATTTGTTCACCCACAATAATATTTTCTATCTTGAGAGAAGCCACTAGTGAAACCTATGGCCCCCGGGTCTATTTTCCATCATATAAGTTTCTGATCTACAATTCTAGTTTCCGATTTAATTTCTTTGCAATCTTTTACTTTCCGTTCTATAAACCAAAAATACCAAAAATATTACTTTATCGTTTATCCATCTCTATCAGATCTCACTTTTCGAATAACCGTGAAGGGATTGACAAACCCTTTGTCGCGTTGGTTGCAAATTGGTGTTTGTTTGTGCCGGTATTCGGTGGCCTGTTGTGTTGTCTCCTACTGGATTAATACCTTGGTTCTCAAAACTAAGGGAAATACTTACGCAGCTTTGCTGCATCACCCTTTCCTCTTCAAGGGAAAAACCAACGCAAGCTCAAGAGGTAGCAAGAAGGATTTCTGGCGCCGTTACGGGGGAGATCTAAACCAAGCCAAGACATACCAAGTAGCCATCATAAACTCTCATCCCTCGCATTACATTATTCTCCATTCGCCTCTTGTTTTCCTCTCTCCCACTTCTAAAATGATTTTTGGAATGATTCGCCATTTCTTCGCCCCTCTTCCGTTCGTCTTCTTCGCTTGCTTTTTGTGCGCTCGTGTGTTTAAACGCTCGATTAGCTCTCATGGCTAGTCCTCCCATTATCGTGAGCACTCCTGAGAATGAAGTTCTCAATTTCAAACAAAGAGAGGGAGAAAATTTGAAAGATGCTTGATATAGAATTTGCAATGCTCAAAATAGATCTACTCGAAAGCCATCTACTATGCTTGATATAGAATTTGCAATGCTCAAAATAGATCTACTCGAAAGCAATCTACTATCATTCTTCTTCGCAATTTTTATGTAGGCATTACACCTTGGAACAGATATGTCCTAGATGCCATTACTGGGGGAAATTTTTTGGGGAGCCATACTTTCGATTCTTATAATGCCATGATATGTTTGCTCGGCCCACCAGCTCTTTTGGTTAATGGAATTGTTTTAACTTTGGAACATGTAACGCAAAGACTTGATATTATTGTAGGATCGAAAGTATGTCTAGAGGGGGTTAATTAGACTACTTGACCAAATAAAAATCTAGCCTTTTCCCAATTTTAAGTCTTTGCAGATTTTAGCAACTTAGCACAAGTCAAGCAATCAACCTACACATGCAAATCTAAGAGAATAGCAGCGGAATGTAAAACTTTTGTATATGAAGGTAAAGGGAGGAGTTTGGAGGCAGCAAACGCAATGTAGACACGGAGATTCTTGGCGTGGTTCCGATAGGTGGTGCTATCGTACATCCACATGGATGGAGACTTCAACCCACGAAGGGTAACGGCTGCGCGAGTCCACGGAGGGTTCCACCCACGAAGGGTCCATGTAGAAGCAACCTTGTCTATCCCACCATGGCCATCGCCCACGAAGGACTTTCCTCACTAGGGTAGATCTTCATGAAGTAGGCGATGTCCCTGCCCGTACAAACTCCTTGGTTCAACTCCACAATCTTTTCGGGGTCTCCCAAGTGACACCTAACCAATCTAGGAGACACCACTCTCCAATAGGTAATAGATGGTGTGTCGATGATGAACTCCTTGCTCTCGTGCTTCAAATGATAGTCTCCCCAACACTCAACTCTCTCTCACGAATTTGGATTTGGTGGAAAGATGATTTGAGTGGAAAGCAACTTTGGGAAGGCTAGAGATCAAGATTCTTGTGGTTGGAATGGAATATCTTGGTCTCAACACATGAGTAGGTGGTTCTCTCTCAGAAAATGTATGATAGAAGTGTAGGCATGTTCTAATGGCTCTCTCTATGAATGAAGAGTGGGTGGAGGGGTATAAATATCCTCCACACAAAATCTAACCGTTACACACAATTCACAAACTCGGTGAGACCGAATCATGAAACTCGGTCAGACCGATTTAGTTCAAAATGTGAACGTTAGGATTTTCGGTGGGACCGACATGTCAAATCGGTAGGACCAATTTCATTAGGGTTAGGTCATAACGTAATCTCGGTGTGACTGATCACATAAACTTGGTAGGATCGATTTCTGTAATAGGCAAACAGAGAGTTGGTCAAGCAAACTCTGTGGGACTGAATCGCTCATTTCGGTGGGACCGAAACATTACAAAAGGGAAACAGAGAGTTTGCATTGCGAACTCGGTGGGACCGATCGCTCATCTCGGTTGGACCGAAATGTTACGAAGGGAAACAGAGAGTTTGCAATCCCATCTCGGTGAGACTGAGATCCCTATCGGTGAGACCTAATTGACTAAGGTTTCTGGCAGCGGCTATGTCAAATGAACTCGGTGGCGTCGGGTAGATCAAATCGGTAGGGCCGAGTTTGACTTTTGGTTTGGGACATATGTGGGTATGAGAAAGTGGTTGATGACTTTTGGAGCATATCACTAAGCATTTTGAGCAAGCAAGCCATTAAGCAACACCTCATACCCTTTTAATAGTATTTGCTTTTCATATGGACTCAATGTGATCTTGGATCAGTAAAATGAAAATTTAGAGTCTTGAGCTTGAGACAATGTGTATCCTTAGCATTTTGAAGGGTCCACATTCCTAATCCATGCCATGCCAATCATTGAACTTTCTGAAATGATCATCTTGAAATAGCATTAGTTCAATGAGCTATATGTCGTTAGGAATTACCAAAACCACCCAGGGATAGTTGCACTTTCAATCTCCCCCTTTTTGGTAATTGATGACAACATATAGATCAAAGCTTTGACAAATTATAATAAGATTGAAATACATCGTCGCTTTGAGAAGTATGTGATAAGCAAGAGCTCCCCCTAAATTTGTGCATTATTTAAAATTTGCTTTTGAATGCAAATGCACAATTGATTAGGATCATGGGTTACTCTTCCATGTCACATACATCTTGGTGGAGCGCTCAAAATGATATAAGGTAAAAACATGCACTCATCACCAAGCAAAGTGAATGATGACATATGAGATATAAAAGATAATATCATCCAAGCAAGCATTAAGGTAGAATATGATCAAACACATGATCATACAAGTATCTCACACACAGACATAAAGTATCAACCAAATAGCAAGAGAGACAAAAGAAGCAAAAACACTCTCTCTCAAAGCCTATGATCTATACATTTCTCCCCCTTTGGCAACAAGTTACCAAAAAGTTTGAAAATGCATAGTGCTATGCGTCTCTCTAGGTTTGATCTTCGGGAGGTGGTGTTGAGAGGACTCCAAGGACGAAAGCATCTGTAGAAGTTGTTGGAGCTGCTGGAGTGGCAACTGGAGGTGGCACTAAAGTTGTGGCTGCTGGTGCTGATGTGGTAGCTCTAGTGTCAGCCATGGGCACTGCAGCATACCTCTGACCTCTGGGCACTCTCTGAAAGGCATGTGTGGTAGCCTACCCTTTCATCTCCTTCTTCTTCAGTTGGATCTCTAAACATGGAGGATCTTCCAATGACTATGGCAGTGGTCTTCTTGACCCTCTCTTTCCTCTTCTTGCCCTCACCAGCCTCCTTTGGTTCAAGTGTGAACTCCATAGTTTCCTGAGTGGAGGTTCTGGCCTTTGACATAGGAACTCTCTTGGCAGGTGCCTTCTTGTGCATACCAGGTTTTGTTGCAGCAGCAGCTCCAAATTCCTTCTTCAGTACTTTCTTCTTGGAGCTCACTTCCTCCTCATTAGCCACATAGTCCTCATCCTCTGAGTCTGAGGTTCTCTTCTTCCTTGATCTTGTAGCTGCTTTGGGCAAATTTCTTGGAGTGCTCCTACTGCCCTCATTATAGCTGCTAGAGGGACTAGGGCCCTCACTCATGTGCACTTGCTCTTCTGACTTGTTCTGGCTATCACTCTGATCAGACATACTGGCAAAACAAATTGACAGCAGACCCTGTGAATAGATATAGATGAGGTAGAGTGGATGAGCATCACAAAGTGCAGAGGTTTTTGCAAAACAAATGAGTCAAAAACTTAGTTATAGTTCTCCACAGAAAGCATTTCGGAGCTACCGATTTGTTAAAATCGGTGACACCAAAGCAACTTTTGGAGTCTAAACTAGAGAACTCGGTCAGACCGAGTCACAGTTCGGTGACTCCGAGATTGCTAGGGTTTCGCAGAGAGTTGAACTCGGTCGCACCAATTTGCAACTTTTGGTCAGACCGAAAAGTGCAGTGCAATGGTCTAAGCCAAATTGGTGAGACCGATTTCCACAACTCGGTCGGTCCGAGATGAGTTCGGCGAAAACCTAACCCTAAATTTTTCAATCAAACCTAATCTAATGGAGGTTTTCTCTGGATAGATTGATCTCATATGTGTTAAAGAACATGGCATTGACCTTGTGCTCAGAATTGAAGGTAAAAAGAATGCACAAGGGGTCGAACTCATACCCTAGTTCGGCGATGAGCTCGCTACAGCGGCAACGGCGACGTCGAAATCCGTTGACAGCGACGGAAACCAGTGGCGGGAGGTCGCTGGCAACGAGAGGATGATCCGGAGACCTGAGGCGGTAGAGCAGGACACGCGCGGGCTGAGGGGTTTTGAAGAAATTTCCAAAATCTCATCCGTTGACATATATATCCTGACATTGTCGGTGTGACCGAGTGGAACAACTCGGTGGCACCGAGATGCAGAATCGCAAGTGGTTACTGCAACTCGGTGTGACCGAAAAGTTCTAATCGGTTGCACCGAGATTGAAAACCTAGACCAACTCAGTGAACTCGGTGTGACCGAAGTGGATGGATCGGTAGACCGAAATGCATAGAGAGGTTTTGGAAGTTTATGTCTATGACGAATCAGGACTCCGAGTGCTCCTCACATAGAGTGGTTTGCATCTGACTTGATCAAACTTTGTGATGTAGCATGAATAGAGTTTGAGACGAGAAAAGCATAAATAGCTAGAGGAAGCTCTTAGGCATTCATGTCCATCCATTTGGCAAAAGAGAAAAAGCCAAACAATCAAAGCAACAAATGGATGTCCTCGAATGAGTAAAATATGCAATCAACATGCTCACACAACAAAATGGCAAATGAAATATGTGGCAAAGCATGCACAAACACTCTAGCATCTATCAAGCAATTGGCAATGACTAGGTCATCTATATACGAGTATATTGACTTAGGAGTCAAATGAGAACATTTGATCATAGGTCATACTCATCGTTTACGCACAAGTGGGGTTACCACTTTTACATAAAGCATTGTTGTGTTCACACCATTAGAGTTGCTTTAGCTCAATATTTAGAGTAAAGCTCCCCCTAGATGTGATATCCCCCCTATGAGGGATGAACTGACCTTGGGTGTTGTCGATGATAACTTCATGTACATGTTGAAGATGTGGATGCTCAATGTTGACGTAGATCATTTGGAGCAATCCATTGGAGTGAGTTGCACTTTCAATACCTACATGGGTTAGTCCCACAAGGAACAAACAAGGATATCCATAGACATAGAGTGAAGTTCATACCTGATGATGTCCATGAAAGCATTAGGTTACCTTGTCCCTTGTCTTACCAACAAGAGGGTTTGTGACTCCTCGAACTAGTGCGAGATGTGGAAGTTTTTTGCACTTGTCCTTGCCAAAATGATATGAGTGAAGTATGTTGGCGGAGTCACCCTCAAGAACTCTCTAGTTCTTCTTCTTCGGGATCCACATCATCTTGATGGGAATCCTTGGAGTTGTAGTCGTACTTGATGAATTAGAACTTGATGTAGTCTTGGGAACCCACTTGACCAAGGCCTTAGGAGCTTCTTCAAATGCATCAATCTCCTCTTGAAGCTTGTCCTTGCCCTTTTGTTTGTGGTCTTGTGGTGGAAGATCATCCTGAACTTGTGTCCCTTGGAAAGAAGTAGGATCATACTTCTCTTGTTGATGAAAAAACTTAGTCTTGGGGTATTGATCTTCTTCCCACTCAACTCCATTGGCATTGAACTTTCATTCAAAACCAACACCTTGAATCTTCCGGTGCCTTCCTTGCTTGCGTACAACTTCCTCAAATTGCTTACTCCCGGCAAGGCTCTTGTAAACACCTTTCTCTATAATTCCCTTCAATAAGCTATTTTCTTGCTCAAGTGTAACTTGGCTAAGAGAATCATTAGTGGAATCAAGAGAACTACTAGAAGAAACAACATTGGATTTAACATGATTATTGTTACTACTAGAACAAGAATCTTTCTTACTCTTGTTGCTAGATTTTACTTGTGGCATGTAAGTATACAAGAGTAAACGCTTGGCAATGTAAGAAGAACTTTTCTTGCGAAGATCATCATTGATTGCCTTTAAGAACCCATGCTCTTGCTCAAGGTTGATCTTTTCAAAGTGTAGCTTCTCATGAGTCTTTAAAAGTTCTTGATGATATTCCAAGGTAGTTTCATGAGCTAACTTAAGAGTGTTTGCTTCTTTAGTTAAACGCTCAATCTCCTACCTATCATTATCATTCGTTTTATCTTGATTAGCATGATTAATAGCAAGTTCATCATAGTTTTCATCACTAGAGTTGCCAACAGGTAAATCATCATCACCTAGCAAATCATCTTCATCAATATTGAAATTAACATACTCGAGGTGTGATACGTTTGGGTCTTTAGCCATGAAGCATCTTCCAATTCCTTCATTTGGTGAGTCAAATATGTCATAGGAGTTGGTTGACACAAGTGCTAGACCGTCAACACCTTCATATTGAGTATATTCGGAGTCGGAGTGATAACTTCTTTCGGAGTGATGGTCAGAATCGGAGCCGGATACCCATTCACCAACATGAGCTTGATGTCTTCGTTTTGTGTAGCTCTTTGATGATTTATCCTTCCTTTCCGAATCCTTGCTTCTCCGAGAGGTTCTTCGTTCATACCAATCATCTCTACTCCTCCTCTCTCTTGGTGGTGATTCTTCTCTTCTACTTCTCCTTTTGGGTGAATCTTCTCTTCTTCTGTAGGGGGTTGTACACTCATTGGAGTATTGTCCGGGTCTTCCACAATTGTAGCAATTATGCTCACGACTCAAAGATCTTTTGTCATTGTAGGACCTTGACTTGGAACTTCTTTATTTGCTTCTACTCTTGTAGAACTTGTTGAAGTTCTTTACCATTAGGCTCATTTACTCATTGAAGGTTTGTTTCTCACCTGATGATGTAGGAGCATCACATGAGGCTTTGTAAGCACCACTTGACTTGTTGTGAAGCTCTTCCTTATCCTTGAGTGACATCTCATGAGCAACAATTCTTCCAATGACTTCCGTTGGCTTGAGATCTTTGTAGTTGGGCGTCATTTGGATCAATGTGCACACGGTATCATATTTTCCATCCAAGGCTCTTAGGATCTTCTTGATGATGAATCTATCGGTCATCTCTTCACTTCCTAAGCCGGCAATCTCATTTGTGATGAGAGCAAGCCTAGAGTACATTTCAGTGATACCTTCACCATCCTTCATTTTGAACTTATCAAGTTGACTTTGAAGCACATCCAATTTGGATTCCTTGACAGAGTCGGTACCCTCATGCATATCAATCAAAGTATCCCAAATTCCTTTGCATTCTCAAGACGGCTGATTTCGTTAAATTCTTCAGGGCACAATCCGTTGAAGAGGATATCGCAAGCTTGAGCATTGTATTGCAACATCTTCAACTCTTCCGCGGTAGCTTCACCGTTCGGTTCTCTGATACGTATCCAACGTATCTATAATTTCTGATTGCTCCATGCTATGTTATCTATTGTTTTGGGCAATATTGGGCTTCATTATCCACTTTTATATTATTTTTGGGACTAACCTATTAACCGGAGGCCCAGCCCAGTTTTGCTGTTTTTTGCCTATTTCAGTGTTTTGAAGAAAAGGAATATCAGACGGAGTCGAAACGGAACGAAATTAACTAGAGAAGTTATTTTTGGAACGAAAGCCACCCGATGGACTTGGACCCCACGTCAAGGAAGGAACGAGGAAGCCACGAGGGTGGGGGGCGCGCCCACCCCCATAGGGCGCGCCCCCTGCCTCGTGGGGCCCTCTTGGCTCCCCTGACGTATTTCTTCTGCCTATATAACTCCACGTACCCTAAAACTTCCAGAACAGAGATTAGATCGGGAGTTCCGCCGCAAGCCTCTCAGAGCCACCAAAACCAATCGGGACCCTGTTCGGGCACCCTGCCGAGGGGGGAACCCTCACCGTGGCCATCTTCATCATCCGGCGCTCTCCATGACGAGGAGGGAGTAGTTCACCCTCGGGGCTGAGGGTATGTACCAAGAGCTATGTGTTTGATCTCTCTCTCTCTCTCTCGTGTTCTTGATTTGGCACGATCTTGATGTATCGCGAGCTTTGCTATTATAGTTGGATCTTATGTTTCTTCTCCCCCTCTTCTCTCTTGTAATGAATTGAGTTTTCCCTTTGAGGTTATCTTATCGGATTGAGTCTTTAAAGATTTGAGAACACTTGATGTATGTCTTGCATGGGATAACCGTGGTGACAATGGGTTATTCTATTGATCCACTTGATGTATGTTTTGGTGATCAACTTGCGGGTTTCGTGACATTGGGAACCTATGCATAGGGGTTGGCACACGTTTTCGTCGTGATTCTTCGGTAGGAACTTTGGGGCACTCTTTGAGGTTCTATGTGTTGGTTGAATAGATGAATCTGAGATTGTGTGATGCATATCGTATAATCATACCCACGGATACTTGAGGTGACATTGGAGTATCTAGGTGACATTAGGGTTTTGGTTGATTTGTGTCTTAAGGTGTTATTCTAGTACGAACTCTAGGGCTGTTTGTGACACTTATAGGAATAGCCCAACGGATTGATTGGAAAGAATAACTTTGAGGTGGTTTCGTACCCTACCGTAATCTCTTCGTTTGTTTTCTGCTATTAGTGACTTTGGAGTGACTCTTTGTTGCATGTTGAGGGATAGTTATATGATCCAACTTGTTATTATTGTTGAGAGAACTTGCACTAGTGAAAGTATGAACCCTAGGCCTTGTTTCCTAGCATTGCAATACTGTTTACGCTCACTTTTACCACTTGGTACCTTGCTGTTTTTATATTTTCAGTTTACAAAAACCTATATCTACCATCCATATTGCACTTGTATCACCATCTCTTCGCTGAACTAGTGCACCTATACAATTTACCATTGTATTGGGTGTGTTGGGGACACAAGAGACTCTTTGTTATTTGGTTGCAGGGTTGCTTTAGAGAGACCATCTTCATCCCTCGCCTCCTACGGATTGATAAACCTTAGGTCATCCACTTGAGGGAAATTTGCTACTGTCCTACAAACCTCTCAAGATTTTGGAGGCCCAACATCGTCTACTAGAAGAAGGTTGTGTAGTAGACATCAAGCTCTTTTCTGGCGCCGTTGCCGGGGAGGCTAGGCAAGTGAAGGTATATCTTTAGATCTTGCAATCGAATATTTTTTGTTTCTTGTTTTATCACTAGTTTAGTTTATAAAAGAAAACTTCAATAAAAATGGAATTGAGTTTGTCTCATACGCTTCATCTTTTTAATATCTTTCGTGAGTATGATGGAAAAGAAAATTGTGCCAAAGTGTTAGAAGAAGAATGCATTAAATTGTTTGGCACTAAATCTTTGAATGATGAGCATGATTGCAATGTTGTTAGTATGAATTCCTTTAATATCCATGATGCTAATGATATGCAAGGCCACAACCTTGGGGATGCTATGTTTGATGAAGATGATATTTTTTGTCCCCCAAGCTTTGATGAGCAAATTTACTATGATGAAAGCATGCCTCCTGTCTATGATGATTATTGTGATGACATGTATGCTTTAAATAATAATGATAACCATGAAACTTGTCATCTTGATCTTAATTTTCAATCACATGATTGTTATTTTGTTGAGTTTGCTCCCACTATTCCGAATGAGAAGAATTTTGCTTATGTGGAGAGTAATAAAATTTCTATGCTAGTAGATCATGAAAAGAATGTTTTAGGTGCTGGTTATATTGTTGAATTCATTCATGATGCTACTGAAAATTATTATGAGGGAGGAATATATGCTTGTAGGAGTTGCAATAATATCAAGTTTCCTCTCTATGTGCTTAAAATCTTGAAGTTATGCTTGTTTTGCCTTCCTATGCTAGTTTACTATTGTTCCCATAAGTTGTTTGCTCACAAAATCCCTATGCATAGGAAGTGGGTTAGACTTAAATGTGCTAGTCATATTCTTCATGATGCTCTCTTTATGTTTCAATTCTTATCTTTTATGTGAGCATCATTCAAATCATCATGCCTAGCTAGGGGCGTTAAACGTTAGCGCTTGTTGGGAGGCAACCCAATTTTATTTTAGTTTATTGCTTTTTGGTTCTGTTTAGGAATAAATAATCCATCTATCTTCTGTTTAGATGTGGTTTTATGTTTTAATTAGTGTATGTGCCAAGTAGAACCTTTGGGAAGACTTGGGTGAAGTCTTTATGATCATGCTGTAAAAAACAGAAACTTTAGCGCTCATGAGATTAGCTTCAACTTTTTACTGGAGAGTGCTATTTAGTTGATTATTTTTGCAGATGATTACTAGACAAATTTCTCAGGTCCGCCAATTTATTTTAGAATTTTTGGAGTTCCAGAAGTTTGTGTTAGTTACATATTACTACAGACTGTTCTGTTTTTTTTACAGATTCTGTTTTTCGTGTGTTGTTTGCTTATTTTGATGAATCTATGGCTAGTAAAATAGTTTATAAACCATAGAGAAGTTGGAATACAGTAGGTTTAACACCAATATAAATAAAGAATGAGTTCATTACAGTACCTTGAAGTGGTGTTTTGTTTTCTTTCGCTAACGGAGCTTACGAGTTTTCTGTTAAGTTTTGTGTTGTGAAGTTTTCAAGTTTTGGGTAAAGATTCGATGGACTACGGAATAAGGAGTTGCAAGAGCCTAAGCTTGGGGATGCCCGAGGCACCCCAAGGTAATATTCAAGGATAACCAAGCGCCTAAGCTTGGGGATGCCCCGGATGGCATCCCCTCTTTCGTCTTCGTTCATCGGTAACTTTACCTGGAGCTATATTTTTATTCACCACATGATATGTGTTTTGCTTGGAGCTTCATTTTATTTTCTTTTGCTTTGATTGCTGTTGAAATAAAATACCAAGATCTGAAATTCTTAAATGTTAGAGAGTCTTCACATAGTTGCATAATTATCCGACTACTCATTGATCTTCACTTATATTTTTCGGAGTAGTTTTGTTATTGCTCTAGTACTTCACTTATATCTTTTAGAGCATGGTGGTAGTTTTATTTTGAAGAAATAGATGAACTCTCATGCTTCACTTATATTATTTTGAGAGTCTTAAATAGCACGGTAATTTGCTTAAATAATCATAATATGCTAAGCATACAAGATTTGTAAGAATTCTTATGAGTGTGTTGAATACTAAGAAAAGTTTGATGCTTGATAATTGTTTTGAGATATGGAGGTGATAATATTAGAGTCATGCTAGTTGGGTAGTTGTGAATTTGAGAAATACTTGTGTTAAAGTTTGTGATTCCCGTAGCATGCACGTATGGTGAACCATTATGTGATGAAGTCGGAGCATGATTTATTTATTGATTGTCTTCCTTATGAGTGGCAGTCGGGGAATGACGATGGTCTTTTCCTACCAATCTATCCCCCTAGGAGTATGCGCGTAATACTTTGCTTTGATAACTTATAGATTTTTGCAATAAGTATATGAGTTCTTTATGACTAATGTTGAGTCCATGGATTATACACACTTTTCCTCCTTCCACCATTGCTAGCCTCTCTAATATCACAAGACTTTTCACGGTATCATACACCCACCATATACCTTCCTCAAAACAGCCACCATATCTACCTATCATGGCATTTCCATAGCCACTCCGAGATATATTGCCATGCAACTTTCCAACATTCCGTTTATTATGATACGCTCCCTCATTGTCATACTGCTTAGCATGATCATGTAGTTGACATTGTATTTGTGGCAAAGCCACCATGCATAATTCTTTCATACATGTCACTCTTGATTCATTCCATATCCCGGTACACCGCTGGAGGCATTCATATAGAGTCATATTTTGTTTTAAGTATCGAGTTGTAATTGTGGAGTTGTAAGAAAAATAAAAGTATGATGATCATCATTATTAGAGCATTGTCCGAGTGAGGAAAGGATGATGGAGACTATGATTCCCCCACAAGCCGGGATGAGACTCCGGACAAAAAATATAAAAAAAAGAAAAAAAAAGAGGCCATAAAAAAGAGAAAAGGCCCGAATAAAAAAATAAAAAATAAAAAAATGAGAGAAAAAGAGAGAAGGGACAATGCTACTATCCTTTTACCACACTTGTGCTTCAAAGTAGCACTATGATCTTCATGATGGAGAGTCTCCTATGTTGTCACTTTCATATACTAGTGGGAATCTTTCAGTATAGAACTTGGCTTGTATATTCCAATGATGGGCTTCCTCAAAATGCCCTAGGTCTTCATGAGCAAGCGAGTTGGATGCACACCCACTTAGTTTCTTTTGTTGAGCTTTCATATGCTTATAGCTCTAGTGCATCCGTTGCATGGCAATCCCTACTCACTCACATTCATATCTATTGATGGGCATCTCCATAGCCCGTTGATACGCCTAGTTGATGTGAGACTATCTTCCCCTCTTTTTGTCCTTTCCACAACCACCATTCTATTCCACATATAGTGCTATATCCATGGCTCACGCTCATGTATTGCGTGAATATCGAAAAAGTTTTGAAAATGTTAAAGTATGAAACAATTGCTTAGCTTGTCATCGGGGTTGTGCATGATTTAAATACTTTGTGTGGTGAAGATAGAGCATATCCAGACTATATGATTTTGTAGGGATAACTTTCTTTGGCCATGTTATTTTGAGAAGACATAATTGCATTGTTAGTATGCTTGAAGTATTATTATTTTTATGTCAATATTAAACTTTTGTCTTGAATCTTTCGGATCAGAATATTCATATCACAAGTAAGAAGAATTACAATTAAATTATGCCAACTAGCATTCCACATCAAAAATTATCTTTTTTATCATTTACCTACTCGAGGACGAGCAGGAATTAAGCTTGGGGATGCTTGATACGTCTCCAACGTACCTATAATTTTTGATTGCTCCATGCTATGTTATCTACTGTTTTGGGCAATACTGGGCTTTATTATTCACTTTTATTTTATTTTTGGGACTAACCTATTAACCGGAGGCCCAGCCCAGATTTACTGTTTTTGCCTATTTCAGTGTTTTGAAGAAAAGGAATATCAGACGGAGTCGAAACGGAACGAAATCAACTAGAGAAGTTATTTTTGGAACGAAAGCCACCCGATGGACTTGGACCCCACGTCAAGGAAGGAACGAGGAAGCCATGAGGGTGGGGGGCGCGCCCACCCCCCTAGGGCGCGCCCCCTGCCTCGTGGGGCCCTCGTGGCTTCCCTGACGTATTTCTTCCGCCTATATAACTCCACGTACCCTAAAACTTCCAGAACAGAGATTAGATCGGGAGTTCCGCCGCCGCAAGCCTCTGTAGCCACCAAAAACCAATCGGGACCCTGTTCCAAAGACTCACGGAGGGGGGAACCCTCACCGGTGGCCATCTTCATCATCCCGGCCCTCTCCATGACGAGGAGGGAGTAGTTCACCCTCGGGGCTGAGGGTATGTACCAGTAGCTATGTGTTTGATCTCCCTCTCTCTCGTGTTCTTGATTTGGCACGATCTTGATGTATCGTGAGCTTTGCTATTATAGTTGGATCTTATGTTTCTTCTCCCCCTCTTCTCTCTTGTAATGAAATGAGTTTTCCCTTTGAGGTTATCGTATCGGATTGAGTCTTTAAAGATTTGCAGAACACTTGATGTATGTCTTGCGTGGGATAACCGTGGTGACAATGGGTTATTCTATTGATCCACTTGATGTATGTTTTGGTGATCAACTTGCGGGTTTCGTGACATTGGGAACCTATGCATAGGGGTTGTCACACGTTTTCGTCGTGATTCTCCAGTAGGAACTTTGGGACACTCTTTGAGGTTCTATGTGTTGGTTGAATAGATGAATCTGAGATTGTGTGATGCATATCGTATAATCATACCCACGGATACTTGAGGTGACATTGGAGTATCTAGGTGAAATTAGGGTTTTGGTTGATTTGTGTGTTAAGGTGTTATTCTAGTACGAACTCTAGGGCTGTTTGTGACACTTATAGGAATAGCCCAACAGATTGATTGGAAAGAATAACTTTGAGGTGGTTTTGTACCCTACCATAATCTCTTCGTTTGTTTTCCGCTATTAGTGACTTTGGAGTGACTCTTTGTTGCATGTTGAGAGATAGTTATATGATCCAACTATGTTATTATTGTTGAGAGAACTTGCACTAGTGAAAGTATGAACCCTAGGCCTTGTTTCCTAGCATTGCAATACCGTTTACGCTCACTTTTACCACTTGTTACCTTGCTGTTTTTATATTTTCAGTTTACAAAAACCTATATCTACCATCCATATTGCACTTGTATCACCATCTCTTCGCTGAACTAGTGCACCTATACAATTTACCATTGTATTGGGTGTGTTGGGGCCACAAGAGACTCTTTGTTATTTGGTTACAGGGTTGCTTGAGACAGACCATCTTCATCCTACGCCTCCCACGGATTGATAAACCTTAGGTCATCCACTTGAGGGAAATTTGCTACTGTCCTACATACCTCTGCACTTGGAGGCCCAACAACGTCTACAAGAAGAAGGTTGTGTAGTAGACATCATTCTCTCCCATCAAAGAATTCACCTTGGAAGCCAATACACACAATAGCCCAAACGGCGGGGTTATGTCCAAGAATATATATTTTTCATCTTATGCTTCCAACTAGCAAAATTAGTACCATCAAAGTAAGGACCTCTACGGTGGTAATTTCCCTCGCTAGACGCCATACTCTCCTAGGTTGTGAAACCAAGGCTATGATCACCAAAAGATATGGAAATCAAGGCAAATGGAGACCAAAGCTTTGATACCACTTGTAGGATCGAAAGTATGTCTAGGGAGGGGTGATTAGACTACTTGACCAAATAAAAATCTAGCCTTTTCCCAATTTTAAGTCTTGGCAGATTTTACCAACTTAGCACAAGTCAAGCAATCAACCTACACATGCAAATCTAAGAGTATAGCAGCGGAATGTGCAACATTTGCATATGAAGGTAAAGGGAGGAGTTTGGAGGGAGCAAACGTAATGTAGATACAGAGATTTTTGGCGTGGTTCCGATAGGTGGTGCTATCGTACATCCACGTGGATGGAGACTTCTACCCACTAAGGGTAACGGCTGCACGAGTCCATGGAGGGCTCCACCCACGAAGGGTCCACGAAGAAGCAACCTTGTCTATACCACCATGGCCATCGCCCACGAAGGACTTGCCTCACTAGGGTAGATCTTCACGAAGTAGGTGATCTCCTTGCCCGTACAAACTCCTTGGTTCAACTCCACAATCTTTTCAGAGTCTCCCAAGTGACACCTAACCAATCTAGGAGACACCACTCTCCAATAGGTCATAGATGGTGTGTTGATGATCAACTCCTTGCTCTTGTGCTTCAAATGATAGTCTCCCCAACACTCAACTCTCTCTCACAGATTTGGATTTGGTGGAAAGATGATTTGAGTGGAAAGCAACTTGGGGAAGGCTAGAGATCAAGATTCTTGTGGTTGGAATGGAATATCTTGGTCTCAACACATGAGTAGGTGGTTCTCTCTCAGAAAATGTATGATGGAAGTGTAGGCAGGTTCTGATGGCTCTCTCTACGAATGAAGAGTGGGTGGAGGGGTATAAATAGCCTCCACACAAAACCTAACCGTCACACACAATTCACCAAACTCGGTGGGACCGAATCATGAAACTCGGTCAGACCGATTTAGTTTAAAATGTGAATGTTAGGATTTTCGGTGGGACCGACATGTCAACTCGGTAGGACCGATTTCATTAGGGTTAGGGCATAACGTAATCTCGGTGTGACTGATCACATAAACTCGGTAGGACCGATTTCTGTAATAGGCAAATAGAGAGTTGGTCGGGCAAACTCGGTGGGACCTAATCGCTCATTTCGGTGGGACCGAAACATTACGAAAGGGAAACAGAGAGTTTGCATCACGAACTCGGTGGGACCGACTCATCTCGGTTGGACCGAAACGTTACGAAGGGAAACAGAGAGTTTGCAATCCCATCTTGGTGAGACCGAGATCCCTTCAGGTGAGACCGAAATGACCAGGGTTTCTGGCAGTGGCTATGTCAAATGAACTCGGTGGCGCCGGATAGATCAAATCAGTAGGGCCGAGTTTGACTTTTGGTTTGCTACATATGTGGATATGAGAAAGTGGTTGAGGGATTTTGGAGCATATCACTAAGCATTTTGAGCAAGCAAGCCATTAAGCAACACCTCATCCCCTTTTAATAGTATTGGCTATTCCTATGGACTCAATGTGATCTTGGATCACTAAAATGAAAATGTAGAGTCTTGAGCTTGAGCCAGTGCGTGTCCTTAGCATTTTGAGGGGTCCACATTCCTAATCCATGCCATGCCAATCATTGAACTTTCTGAAATGGTCATCTTGAAATAGCATTAGTTCAATGAGCTATATGTTGTTAGGAATTACCAAAACCACCCAGGGATAGTTGCACTTTCAATTGTTGAGAATAAAATTGCCACCATTGAGTTGATTGAAAATTTGGATAAAAAGATTCATAATCAGATTACTTAATATGGGTCTAAAGTAGGAGTTACCTTAAAGAATCTTAGGGAAAAGGAACAACGAAAAGATAGATCAAGATTCTACCAGAATTCGCTAGCTAGAAGATATTATTACCAACTTGGGTTCCGCTTTTTCCTCCGTTAAAAATACTCCAAATCTTCCTCATAAGATTTCAAGGCTTGCTTATGTTCCTAAAATAAGGGTTAATCTTCTAGTAAGAACAATGATGATCTCAAATCAATTAGTGCTCACCCCAATTTTCTCGATATTATTAAGGAACCTATCGTCATGAATGAATTTCTTGATTTCTTGCCTAGGAGTTTGATTATCTATAAAACTAAAGATTCTCCTAAGAATCATAAGTGTGTAATTAAAAAATTTCATGCCAAAGATGATAACACTTAGATCTATTTGTGTTTTTATCCCTAGCTAGGGGCGTTAAACAGTAGTGCTTGTTGGGAGGCAACCCAATTTTATTTTTGTTCTTGATTTTTAGGTCCTTTTAGAAATAAATATTTCATCTAGCCTCTGGTTAGATGTGTTTTGTGTTTTAATTAGTGTTTGTGCCAAGTAAGACCTGTAGGATAACCTACGGTGATAGTTGATTTGATCTTGCTGAAAAACAGAAACTTTTGGGCTCACGAAAACAATTCTCATTTCTAGTCGAGAGCGATTTTTAGTTTATTATTATTTCAGAAGATTAATAGACAAATTATATATGACTTCCTATTTTCTCAGGATTTTTAGAGTTACATAAGTATTCGAAATATCCAGATTGCTACAGATTGTTCTGGTTTTTGACAGATTCTGTTTTTCGTGTGTTGTTTGCTTATTTTGATGCATCTATGGCTAGTATCGGGGGGTATGAACCATGGAAAAGTTGGAATACAATAAATATTACACCAATATAAATAAAGAATGAGTTCACAACAGTACCAAAAGTGGTGATTTATTTTCTTATACTAACGGAGCTTACGAGATTTTCTGTTGGAGTTTTGTGTTGTGAAGTTTTCAAGTTTTGGGTAAGGATTTGATGGACTATGGAATAAGGAGTGGCAAGAGCCTAAGATTGGGGATGCCAAAGGCACCCCAAGGTAATATAAAGTATGTAAAATAGCTTAAGCTTGGGGATGCCCCGGGAAGGCATCCCCTCTTTCGTCTTCGTCTATCGGTAACTTTACTTGAGGCTATATTTTTATTCACCACATGATATGTGTTTTGCTTGGAGCATCTTGTATGATTTGAGTCTTTGATTATTAATTTTTCATAATCATCCTTGCTGTACACACCTTTCGGGAGAGACACACATGAATCGTGATTTATTAGAATACTCTATGTGCTTCACTTATATCTTTTGAGCTAGGCAAAATTGCTCTAGTGCTTCACTTATATCTTTTTAGAGCACGGCGGTGGTTTTATTTTGTAGGAATTGATGAACTCCCGTACTTCACTTATATTATTTTGAAAGTCTTTAGAACAGAATGGTAATTTGCTTTGGTTATAAAATTAGTCCTAATATGATAGGCATCCAAGAGGGATATAATAAAAACTTACATATAAAGTGCATTGAATACTATGAGAAGTTTGATTCCTTATGATTGTTTTGAGATATGAAGATGGTGATATTAGAGTCATGCTAGTAAGCAGTTATGAATTTGAGAAATACTTGTGTTAAGGTTTGTGAGTCCTATAGCATGAGATCTTTTTTGATTGTCTTCCTTATGAGTGGCGGTCGGGGATGAGCGATCGTCTTTTCCTACCAATCTATCCCCCTAGGAGCATGCGCCTAGTACTTTGTTTCGATGACTAATAGATTTTTGTAATAAGTATGTGAGTTATTTATGACTAATGTTGAGTCCATGGATTATACGCACTCTCACCTTTCCGCCATTGCTAGCCTCTCTAGTACCACGCAACTTTCGCCGGTACAATAAACCCACCACATATCCTTCCTCAAAACAGCCACCATACCTACCTATCATGGCATTTCCATAGCCATTCCGAGATATATTGCCATGCAACTCTCCACCATTCCGTTTATTATGACATACATCATCATTGTCATATTGCTTTGCATGATCATGTAGTTGAGATCGTATTTGTGGCAAAGCCACCGTTCATCATTTTTTATACATGTCGCTCTTGATTCATTGCAAATCCCGGTACACCGTCGGAGCCATTCAAATAGAGTCATATTTTTGTTCTAGGATCGAGTTGTAATTTTCGAGTTGTACGTAAATAGAAGTGGGATAATTTTCATTATTAGAGCATTGTCCCATGTGAGGAAAAAAGAGAGAGAGAAAGGCCAAATAAAAAAAGAGAAGGCCCAAAAAAAGGAGAAAAGAAAAAAATGAGAGAAAAAGAGAGAAGGGACAATGTTACTATCCTTTTTGCCACACTTGTGCTTCAAAGTAGCACCATGATCTTCATGATAGAGAGTCTCCTATGATATCACTTCCATATACTAGTGGGAATTTTTCACTATAGAACTTGGCTTTTATATTCCAATGATGGGCTTCCTCAAACGCCCAAGGTCTTCATGAGCAAGCAAGTTGGATGCACACCCACTTTTCTTTTTGAGCTTTCGCAAACTTATAGCTCTAGTGCATCTGTTGCATGGCTAGACCTAATCACTCGCATTAATATCTATTAATAGGCATCTCCATAGCCCCTTGATACGCCTAGTTGATGTGAGACTATCTCCTTCTTTTTTTTGTCTTCTCCACAACCACCGTCTATTCCACCTATAGTGCTATGTCCATGGCTCACGCTCATGTATTGCGTGAAAGTTGAAAAGGTTTTAGAATGTCAAAAGAATGAAACAATTGCTTGGCTTGTCATCTGGGTTGTGCATGATTTGAATATTTTGTGTGATGAAGATGGTGCATAGCAAGACAATATGATTTTGTAGGGATGAGCTTTCTTTGGCCATGTTATTTTGAGAAGATAGTATGCTTGAAGTATTATTGTTTTTATGTCAATATTAAACTTTTTTTTGAATCTTATAGATCTGAACATTCATGCCACAATAAAGAGAATTACATGGATAAATATGTTAGGTAGCATTCCACATCAAAATTTCTATTTTTATCATTTACCTACTCGAGGACAAGCAGGAATTAAGCTTGGAGATGCTTGATACGTCTCCAACATATCTATAATTTTTTATTGTTCCATGCTATTATATTATCTATTTTGGATGTTTTATATGCATTAATATGCTATTTTATATGATTTTTGGGACTAACCTATTAACCTAGAGCCCAATGTTAGTTTCTGGTTTTTCCTTGTTTTTGAGTTTTGCAGAAAAGGAATACCAAACGGAGTCCAAACGAAATAAAACTTTCGCGAAGAATTTTCTTGAACCAGAAGACACCCAAGAGACTTGGAGTGCAAGTCAGAAGAGCCACGATGTGGCCACAAGGGTGGAGTGCGCGCCCAGGGGGTAGGGTGCGCCCCCCAACCTTGTGGGCCCCTTGGTGGCCTCCTGACCTAGATATTCCTCCTATATATACTCTTATACCCCACAATCTTCCAGAGCAGCCATGAAACCACTTTTCCACCGCCGCAACCTTCTATGCCCGTGAGATCCCATCTTGGGGCCTTTTTCGGCATCCTGTCGGAGGGGGATTTGATCATGGAGGGCTTCTACATCAACACCATTGCCTCTCCGATGAAGCGTGAATAGTCTACCTCAGACCTACGGGTCCATAGCTAGTAGCTAGATGGCTTCTTCTCTCTCATTTATTCTCAATACAAAGTTCTCCTTGATGTTCTTGGAGATCTATTTCATGTAATACTCTTTTGCGGTGTGTTTCCCGAGATCCGATGAATTGTGGATTTATGATCAGCTTATCTATGAATATTATCTGAATCTCCTTTGAATTCTTTTATTCATGATTTGATATCTTTGCAAGTCTCTTTGAACTATTGATTTGGTTTGGCTAACTAGATTGGTTATTCTTGCAATGGGAGAAGTGCTTAGCTTTGGGTTCAATCTTGCGGTGCTCGGTCCTAGTGATAGAAGGGGAACCGACATGTATTGTATAGTTGCCAGCGAGGATAAAAAGATGGGGTTTTCATCATATTGCTTGAGTTAATTCCTCTACATCATGTCATCTTGCTTAATGCGTTACTTCGTTCTTATGAACTTAATACTCTAGATGCATGCTGGATAGCGGTCGATGTGTGGAGTAATAGTAGTAGATGCAAAATAGTTTCGGTCTACTTGGCACGGACGTGATGCCTATATTCATGATCATTGCCATAGATATCATCATAACTTTGCGCTTTTCTATCAATTGCTCGGCAGTAATTTGTTCACCCACCATAATATTTTCTATCTTGAGAGAAGCCTCTAGTGAAACCTATGGCCCCCGGGTCTATTTTCCATCATATAAGTTTTCGATCTACAATTCTAGTTTCCAATTTACTTTCTTTGCAATCTTTTACTTTCCGTTCTATAAACCAAAAATACCAAAATATTACTTTACCCTTTATCCATCTCTACCAGATCTCACTTTGCGAATAACCGTGAAGGGATTGACAACCCCTTTATCGCGTTGGTTGCAAGTTTGTGTTTGTTTGTGCAGGTATTCGGTGGCTTGTTGCATTGTCTCCTACGGGATTGATACCTTGGTTCTCAAAACTGAGGGAAATACTTACGCTACTTTGCTGCATCACCCTTTCCTCTTTAAGGGAAAAACCAACGCAAGCTCAAGAGGTAGCACTCCCTATGCTAATGCGGAATCTTGTGAAATTAATACCGCTTTGCTGAATCTTGTTATGAAAGATCAATTTTCCGGCCTTCCCAATGAAGATGTTGCATCCCATCTTTATAATTTCATTGATTTGTGTGATATGCAAAAGGAAAAAGATGTGGATAATGATATTGTTAAATTGAAGCTATTTCCGTTCTCACTTCGAGATCGTGCTAACACTTGGTTTTCATCTTTGCCTAAAAATAGCATTGATTCATGGAATAAGTGTAAAGATGCTTTTATTTCAAAGTATTTACCTCCCGCTAAGATCATCTCCCTTAGGAACGATATTATGAATTTTAAGCAACTTGATCATGAACATGTTGCACAATCTTGGGAGAGGATGAAATTAATGATTAGAAATTGCCCCACTCATGGTTTGAATTTCTGGATGGTTATACGAACATTTTATGCCAAATTGAATTTTGCTTCTAGAATCCTTTTAGATTCGGCCACGGGAGGTACTTTTATGGAAATTACTTTAGGATGGGCTACTAAACTCCTAGATAATATTATGGTTAATTATTATCAATGGCATACTGAAAGATCTTCCACTACTAAAAAGGTGCATGCAATTGAAGAAATTAATGTTTTGAGTGGAAAGATGGATGAGCTTATGAAACTATTTGCCAATAAGAGAGCTCCTATTGATCCTAATGATATGTCTTTGTCTACTTTGATTGAAAACAATAATGAATCTATGGATGTGAATTTTGTTGGTAGGAACAATTTTGGTACTAACGCGTATAAAGGTAACATTAATCCTAGGCCATTTCCTAGTAATTCCTCTAATAATTATGGTAATTCCTACAACAATTCTTATGGAAATTATAATAAGATGCCCTTTGATTTTGAGAATAGCGTTAAAGAATTTATAAGTTCACAAAAGAATTTCAATGCTTTGATTGAAGAAAAATTGCTTAAGATTGATGATTTGGCTAGGAACGTGGATAGAATTTCTCTTGATGTTGATTCTTCGAAACTTACATATATTCCACCTAAGCATGATATCAATGAGTCTCTCAAAGCCATGAGAATTTCCCTTGATGAGTGCAAAGAAACAACCGCTAAGATGTGTGCTAAAGAGGATTGGTTTATATAAGCATGTTCTTCTAGTTTCCGTGAAAATAATGATGAAGATCTTAAAGTGATTGATGTGACTCGTATTGAATCTTTGTTTTCCAATGTAAATCTTGATAAAGATGGGACTGGATATGAGTCAACTTTAGTTAGAAGGTGTCCCAATGATTTGGAGTTTTTAGATCTTGATGCAAAAATTGATAAAAGTGGGATTGGAGAGGTGAAAATTTTAAATAGCAATGAACCCACTCTTTTGGATTTCAAGGAATTTAATTAAGATAATTGTTCTTTAATAGATTGTATTTCCTTGTTTCAATCCATGTTGAATTCTCCTCATGCTTATAATCAAAACAAAGCTTTTACTAAACATATCGTTGATGCTATAATGCAATCTTTTGAAGAAAAGATTGAATTGGAAGTTTCTATTCCTAGAAAACTTTATGATGCGTGGGAACCTACTATTAAGATTAAAATTAAATATTATGAGTGCTACACTTTGTGTGATTTGGGTGCTAGTGTTTCCACGATTCCAAAAACTTTATGTGATGTGTTAGGTTTCCGTGAATTTGACGATTGTTCCTTAAATTTGCATCTTGCGGATTCCACTATTATGAAACCTATGGGAAGGATTAATGATGTTCTTATTGTTGCAAATAGGAATTATGTGCCCGTAGATTTCATTGTTCTTGATATAGATTGCAATCCTACATGCCCTATTATTCTTGGTAGACATTTCCTTAGAATGATTGGTGCAATAATTGATATGAAAGAAGTAAACATTAGATTTCAATTTCCGTTAAGGAAAGAAATGGAACACTTCCCTAGAAAGAAAATTAAATTGCCTTATGAATCTATTTATGAGAGAAACTTATGGATTACATGCCAAAGATGATAATACTTAGACTTATTCATGTTTTATGCCTAGCTAAGGGCGTTAAACTACAACGCTTGTTTGGAGGCAACCCAACTTTATTTTTAATTTTGCTTTTTAGGTTCTGTTTTGCATTAAATAATTCATCTAGCCTCTGGTTAGATGTGGTTTTGCATTTTAATTAGTGTTTGTTCCAAGCAAGACCTTTGGGATAGCTTACGGTAATACTTGATTTGATCTTGCTGAAAAAACAGAAACTTATGCGCTCGGTCCCAGAATTTTTAAAAATCCAGAAGCGTCAAAAAATTCTGAATTTCTTACATTAGATTGATATACAATTTTCTTAGGTCGTCCTAATTTTTAAGGATTTTTGGAGTTACATAAGTATGCGAACTATTCAGATTACTACAGGCTGTTCTGTTTTTGACAGATTCTGTTTTTTGCGTGTTGTTTGCTTATTTTGATGCATCTATGGCTAGTATCGGTGGGTATGTACCAAGGAAAAGTTGGAAAACAGTAGATATTACACCAATATAAATAAATAATTAGTTCACAACATTACCAAAAGTGCTGATTTATTTTCTTATACTAACAGAGCTTACGAGATTTTCTGTTGAGTTTTGTGTTGTGAAGTTTTCAAGTTTTGCGTAAGGATTTGATGGAGTATGGAATAAGGAGTGGCAAGAGCCTTATCTTGGGGATGCCCAAGGCACCCCAAGGTAATATTCAAGGAAAACCAAGAGCCTAAGCTTGGGTATGCCCCGGAAGGCATCCCATCTTTCGTCTTTGTCTATCAGTAACTTTACTTGAGGCTATATTTTTATTCACCACATGATATGTGTTTTGCTTGGAGCGTCTTGTATGATTTGAGTCTTTGCTTTTTAGTTTGCCACAATTATCCTTGCTGTACACACCTTTTGGGAGAGACATGCATGAATCGTGATTTATTAGAATACTCTATGTGCTTCACTTATATCTTTTAAGCTAGGCAAATTTGCTCTAGTGCTTCACTTATATCTCTTTAGAGCACGGCGGTGGTTTATTTTATAGAAATTGATGAAATCTCGCACTTCACTTATATTATTTTGAGAGTCATTAAAACAGCGTGGTAATTTTCTTTCCTTATAATATTAGTCCTAATATGATAGGCATCCAAGAAGGATATAATAAAACTTCCATATAAAGTGCACTGAATACTATGGGAAGTTTGATTCCTTATGATTGTTTTGAGATATGAAGATGGTGATATTAGAGTCATGCTAGTAAGTAGTTGTGAATTTGAGAAATACTTGTGTTAAGGTTTGTGAGTCCCGTAGCATGCATGTACGGTGAACCGTTATGTAACAAAGTTGGAGCATGAGATGTTTTTTGATTGTCTTCCTTATGAGTGGCGGTCGGGGACGAGCGATGGTACTTTCCTACCAATCTATCCCCCTAGGAGCATGCGCGTAGTACTTTGTTTCGATGACTAATATGTTTTTGTAATAAGTATGTGAGTTCTTTATGACTAATTTTGAGTCCATGGATTATACGCACTCTCACCTTTCCGCCATTGCGCCTCTCTTGTACTGCGCGACTTTAGCCGGTACCATAAACCCACCACATACCTTCCTCAAAACAGCCACCATACCTACATATCATGGCATTTCCATAGCCATTCCGAGATATATTGCCATGCAACTTTCCACCGTTCCGTTTATTATGACACGCATCATCATTGTCATATTGCTTTGTATGATCATGTAGTTGACATCGTATTTGTGGCAAAGCCACCGTTCATAATTTTTTCATGCATGTCGCTCTTGATTCGTTGCACATCCCAGTACACCACCGGAGGCATTCACATAGAGTCATATTTTGTTCTAGTATCGAGTTGTAATTTTTTGAGTTGTAAGTAAATAAAAGTGTGATGATGTTCATTATTAGTGCATTGTCCAATGTGAGGAAATAAAAAAAGGGAGAAAAGGCCAAATAAAAAAGGCCTAAAAAAGAGAAAAAAAGAAAAAAATAAGAGAAAAAGAGAGAAGGGACAATGTTACTATCCTTTTGCCACACTTGTGCTTCAAAGTAGAACCACGATCTTCATGATAGAGAGTCTCCTATGATATCACTTTCATATACTAGTGGGAATTTTCATTATAGAACTTGGCTTGTATATTCAAACGATGGGCTTCCTCAAAATGCCCTAGGTCTTCATGATAAAGCAAGTTGGATGCACACCCACTTAGTCTTCATTTTGAGCTTTCATAAACTTATAGCTCTAGAGCATCCGTTGCATGGCAATCCCTACTCACTCACATTGATATCTATTAATGGGTATCTCCATAGCCCGTTGATACGCCTAGTTGGCGTGAGCCTATCTCCTTCTTTTTTGTCTTCTCCAGAACCACCTTCTATTCCACCTAAAGTGCTATGTCCATGGCTCACACTCATGTATTGAGTGAAAGTTGAAAAAAGTTTGAGAACGTCAAAAGTATGAAACAAATTCTTGGCTTGTCATCGGGGTTGTGCATGATTTAAATGTTTTGTGTGATGAAAGATGGAGCATAGCCAGACTATATGATTTTGTAGGGATAAGCTTTCTTTGGCCATGTTATTTTGAGAAGACATAATTATTTTGTTAGTATGCTTGAAGTATTATTGTTTTTATGTCAATATTAAACTGTTTTTTTTTGAATCATATGAATCTGAACATTCATGCCACAATAAAGAGAATTACATGGATAAATATGTTAGGTAGCATTCCAAATCAAAAATTCTATTTTTATCATTTACCTACTTGAGGACGAGCAGGAATTAAGCTTGGGGATGCTTGATACGTCTCCAACGTATCTAATTTTTTTGATCGTTCCATCCTATTATATTATCTGTTTTGGATGTTTTATATGCATTAATATACTATTTTATATGATTTTTGGGACTAACCTATTAACCTAGAGCCCAGTGCCAGTTCCTGTTTTTTTCCTTGTTTTAGAGTTTCATAGAAAAGGAATACCAAACGGAGTCCAAACGGAATGAAACATTCACGATGATTTTTCTTGGACCAGAAGACATCCAGAGGGCTTGGAGTGCACGTCAGGGAAGCCACGAGGTGGCCACAAGGTCGGAGGGTGCGCCCAGGGGGGTAGGGCGCACCCCCACCCTTGTGGGCCCCTCGTGACTCCACCGACCTATTTCTTACGCCTATATATTCTCAAATTCCCAAAAACTTCCAGGGGAGCCACGAAACCATTTTTCCACCGTCGCAACCATCTGTATCTGTGAGATCCCATCTAGGGGCCTATTCGATGTAATACTCTTTTGCAGTGTGTTTGCCGAGATCCGATGAATTGTGGATTTATGATCAGCTTATCTCTATGAATATTATTTGAATCTCCTCTGAATTCTCTTATGCATGATTTGATATCTTTGCAAGTCTCTTTGAACTATCGATTTGGTTTGGCCAACTAGATTGGTTATTCTTGCAATGGCAGAAGTGCTTAGCTTTGGGTTATATCTTGCGGTGCTCGATCCTAGTGACAGAAGGGGAACCGACTGAGGGAGTCCTGGACTAAGGGGTCGTCGGGCGTCCGGCCTGTTATCCATGGGCCGGACTGATGGGCCGTGAAGACATGAAGACCGAAGACTATGTCCGTGTCCGGACTGGACTCTACTTGGCGTGGAAGGCAAGCTAGGCGACCTATTATGAAGATTTCCTCCTATGTAACCAACCACATGTAACACTAGATCTCTCTGGTGTCTATATAAACCGGAGAGCATAGTCCGGATAGGACAGATTCATGACCATATACTCATAGGCTAGACTTTTAGGGTTTAGCCATTACGATCTCGTGGTAGATCAACTCTTGTAACACTCATATTCATCAAGATCAATCAAGCAGGAAGTAGGGTATTACCTCCATAGAGAGGGCCCAAACCTGGGTAAACATCGTGTCCCCCGTCTCCTGTTACCATCGATCCTAGACGCACAGTTGAGGACCCCCTACCGAGATCCGCCGGTTTTGACACCGACATTGGTGCTTTCATTGAGAGTTCCACTGTGCCGTCGACATAAGGCTCGATGGCCCTTTCAATCGTCGGTGGTGGCGTTGTTCAGGGAGAAACGTTTCTCCCCGGACAAATCTTTGTGTTCAGCGGCTTCGTATTGTGGGCCAACTCGCTTGGCCATCTGGAGCAGATCGATAGCTACGCCCCTGGCCATCAGGTCAGATTTGGAAGTTTGAACTACGTCGCGGACATCCGTGGGGACTTGATCTTTGACGATTTGAGACCGCGGCAACCGCTCCCCTTCGCCCCGTTGAACATGGCTTAAACCTGTCATCGGGCCGCATCCAGGAGATAGCTCCTGTAACAACTCCGGCCTTAGATCCGGAGCAGATCAAGACGTCCGAAGATGGGAGACTCAACCCCATCACGGGGGCTACCGAGTCTGCGGCGTTGGAGCCGCGCGCAGATCCCACTTCATACGATACCTGCATCAACGGAACCCCGAACTCGTCTCCGATACCGAGTTCCAAACCCTGCGAGCTCGCGGATACCGAACTCGATCGTTTATCGATATTCAAGTTCAGCGCCGCAGATGTCTTTCAGCACTCGCCAATGGGTGATCTACTAAGCTCACTAAAAAACCTATCCCTGGCAGATGGCTCGTCGCCGAACTATGTCCGGTTCGACCTTACGACGGATGACGGAGAATTTTGCTTCCCACCTGCCACCCACTTCATAGCCACTGTCGAAGACCCAACCAACATGCTTGACCTCCGCCCTGAAGACATCGACAATATGGACGACGATGAGGGGCAAGGCCAGAGCTCACTATCCACTAGACGCAGGACGACCACTTCCTGGTATGACGTGTGTATGGTAGACACACCCAACGACGATATCGACGATGACAAGGAGGATCCAGTTGAGGATAAACCTCCTGGTACACAACCCGAACACCGGCGCCCCCGGAGCCGCTCCAGGTCACGTCGCCCAAGAGAAAACAATACTAGCAACGGAGGTGATACTACTCCGGACAACAAAGACCCTGTTGAGGCAGGATCCGAACAGGAGGACCAGGAAAGCGGGCAAGATAGCCCCGATGAATAGGTCATGTACGGAGACTCGGAGGATAACAATTATCTTCCCCTCTCTGAGGAAGAGGAGAGCCTCGACAACGAAGAATTCATCGTGCCGAAGGAACCTCTCGAGCAAGAGCGCTTTAAACGCCGGCTAATAGCCACAGCAAGGAATCTAAGAATAAAGCTGCTACAGCTTCAAGCAAGCCAAGATCTGCTCAATGATAAATGGACCGAGGTCCTAGCCGCCATAGAATACGGCCCTAGTGGACAGGACAAAAGCCACCCCAAGTGCAGGTGGCTCCCTCCATGTGACACCCAGATAACTGAGCTACAGTAAACTCTTGCTAATCATGCCAGGTCATCAAGATTAAACTTTTGATCAACCTCACTTGTTTCAAACTGAGATCAAATTCAAACTCAAATAACAAGTCAAATTATAATTTCATAAAACAGTGAATCAAAAATGTTCAAAAGGTTGTAAGTATTCACTAACCAATTAACAAACATCAAACAACATTTGGGGAATGTTTATATGCCTCTAAGATAATTAAAACAGGAACAAACAACATTTAAATTAACCTTTTAAAAGTAATCAAATATTAATCCTTTTCAAAATAACTTGCAGCTTCGTGTGCAACTCAATTATATGACCCAAGATTTATGTGGCAAATTTCATGTTCACCAAAATTTCATTTGCTACCTAAACTAAAGACAAAACAGAGGAGAAATAAATAAACATAAAAGAAATGACAGGAGAAATAGAAAATACCTACAAGCTATTATGCAACTGGGCCTAAGTTGCATAGTGCGCCTAGCCTACCTAAAACCCCCTCATCCTTAACCCCCTCTCTCTCCCCGTGCGTGTCACCACCGCACGCCGTCATCGCCGCTGCGATCGCGCGATGCTCGCCATACATGATGCTACAGGCGTCATGGAGGGAATAAGGGCGTCGCCCCGAGCCCCAGGCGAAACCCTAGTGCCATTCCCCCTTCCCTTGCGCCGCTTCTTCCACCTCGCCCGCAGCCGAACCACGTCGCCATGGCCGACCTCATCCTCATGGCCACTGCCCTCCCCGCCGCCTCAGACTGCGCCGGGAGCACCGCCTCCGCCGTCTTCGTCGACTACTTGGACGCATCAGAGATCGGGACCCCTGCCTCGCGCGGATCGAGCCGTTCCCCTCCCCGGATCGCCATCGCCTGCCGTCGCCGGAACGTCATCCTCATCCTCCTCTCTGACTCGCATCAACGAGCCTCGCCGCCCGTACCCCTGCATCGTACGGTGAGGGTCACGCCCTCCCCTCTCTCCCCTGTCCGCTTTGCGCTAAAGCGCCGTCCCGACCGCGCGCTTCGCCGCGCCCTCCCGTCGTCCGCTCGCGCCGCGTCACGGGCGCGACCACGCAGACCGCCGTGGACCTGCTGCTGCTCACCTCGCGCCTCCCTTTGCTTCCCCCTGCTCCCCCTGCCTTTCCTGCTGCTCTGCCGAGTGCTGCTCGCTCCCCGTGCCGGTGCTGCACGCTTGCGCCCGGCCACGCCCGTATACCTCGCCGCCGCCGCTCGCACCAACCGCACTGCGACCCCTCTACTCGACTCGCGCCGTCAAGGCTCTCCCGTAGCTCTCGGCTTGACCAAATGGTCGCCGGAGTCCCGAATCAGCGAGCCCCTATCGCCTCTCTACGCCTCCGTGGCCTTGTTGGTTAAAACCAGCTGGTGGGCCCGGCCCTGTTAATTAGGCATTAACCTAACCCCCCCCCCCCACCTAATACCCCACTGACTAGTGGGCCCTTTTGATAAACTAGATAATTAAAATTGTTGTTAATAAAACAACCAATGACACCTGGGCTCCACCCCCTGTTTGACTGGTCAACGCTGACCTTTGACTTGCTGACTGTGCATGCTGACTCAGCCTCTGGACCGCACCTGTCATACTCAGTAGCTAACTGCTGCTAGGTATAAAAGAATATTCCACATTTTATTATTACAAATTAAATTAAATGCAGAAATTCTAGAATTTATTTAAATCTTTGAAAAATCATATAAAATAATCCGTAACTCGAATGAAAATACTTTGTACATGAAAGTTGCTCAGAACGACGAAGCGAATCCGGATACGCAGCCCGTTCGTCCGCCACACATCCCTAACATAGTAAACATGTAACTTTCCCCCTCCGGTTCACCTGTCTGAAAACACGAAACACCGGGGATACTTCCCCGGATGTTTTCCCCCTTCACCGGTATCACCTCCTACTGCGTTAGGTCACCCCTAGCACCGCGTATCACCATGTTATGCCTTGTGATGCTTTGATTGCACTGTTATTTATTGTGTTCCCCTTCGTTTCTTCTTTCCGGTAGACCCCGAGATTGTTGCCGGTACCCCTGTTGTCGACTACAGTGTTGACGACCCTTCTTGCCAGAGCAACCAGGCAAGCCCCCCCCCCTTGATCACCAGATATCGCCTATTCTTCTCTATACTGCTTGCATTAGAGTAGTGTAGCATGTTACTACTCTTAGTTAATCCTATACTGCTGCATAGCCCGTCCTTGCTACTACTGTTGTTACCTTTACCTGCTATCCTATTGCTTAGTATAGGATGCTAGTGTTCCATCAGTGGCCCTACACTCTTGTCCGTCTGCCATGCTATACTACTGGGCCGTGATCACTTCGGGAGGTGATGACGGGCATATACTATATACTTTACACTGTTACATTACCTGTGATCTTTGTTAGGAGATGAAATTTGAAGGGGCAGGTGGCTCCATCCCGATAGAGGTGGGCCTGGGTTCCCGACGGCCCCCGACTGTTACTTTGTGGCGGAGCGATAGGGTAGGTTGAGACCACCTAGGAGAAAGGTGGGCCTGGCCCTGTCGGCGTTCGCGGTTACTTCAAAATAACACGCTTGACGAGATCTTGGTATTTGATCTAAGTCTGGCCATTTGGTCTATACGCACTAACCAACTACCTGGGAAAGATATGGGCACTCGACGTCGTGGTATCAGCTGGAGCCTTCGTGGACGCTGGCCGATCGAGCGGCGCTACCGGGTTGGACCGCGTAACGTGACTTCCTTTGTAATGGAGGTTGCTAGGCCTGCTCTCCGGCCGCGTACACAACATGCAGGTGTGCAATAGGTGACGGGCCCAGACCCCTGCGCGCATAGGATTTAGACCGGCATGCTGACCGCTCTGTTGTGCCTAGGTGGGGTTGCGACGTGTTGATCTTCTGTGGCCGGGCAGGACCCAGAAAAGTGTGTCCGGCCAAATGGGATCAAGCGTGTTGGGTTATGTGGTGCACCCCTGCAGGGAAGTTTATCTATTCGAATAGCCGTGTCCCTCGGTAAAGGGCGACCGGAGTTGTACCTTGACCTTATGACAACTAGAACCGGATACTTAATAAAACACACGCTTTCAAATGCCGATACAATCCGGTGATCGCTCTCTAACAGGCAACGAGGAGGGATTGCGGGTAGGATTATGCTATGCGATGCTACTTGGAGGACTTGATCTACTCTCTTCTATATATCTTTGCAAGACGGAGGCTGCCGGAAGCGTAGTCTTCGGCTGTGATTAGCTATCCCCCTCTTATTCTGGCATTCTGTAGATCAGTCCACTGATATGGCCCTTTACACATATACCCATGCATATGTAGTGTAGCTCCTTGCTTGCGAGTACTTTGGATGAGTACTCACGGTTGCCTTGATCCCCCTTTTCCCCTTTTCTATACCCGATTGCTGCGACCAGACGATGGAGCCCAGGATCCAGACGCCACCGCCGCCGACGACTCCTACTACACCAGAGGTGCCTACTACTACGTGCAGCCTGTTGACGACGACCAGGAGTAGTTAGTAGGATCCCAGGCAGGAGGCCTGCGCCTCGTTCGATCTGTATCCCCGTTTGTGCTAGCCATCTTATGGCAACTTGTTTAACTTATGTCTGTACTCAGATATTGTTGCTTCCGCTGACTCGTCTATGATCGAGCACTTGTATTCGAGCCCTCGAGGCCCCTGGCTTGAATTATGATGCTTGTATGACTTATTTTATTTGTAGAGTTGTGTTGTGATATCTTCCCGTGAGTCCCTGATCTTGATCGTACACATTTGCGTGCATGATTAGTGTATGATTGAATCGGGGGCGTCACAAGTTGGTATCAGAGCCGACTGCCTGTAGGAATCCCCCTTCCACACTCCTTGGCCGAAGTCGAGTCTAGACATTGCAAAAACTTTTTACTAACATGGATGTGTGTCTTACGGGCCCACGTTGCCATTTGGGTGGTATTAGGATCTTTTACTCCTCGTCTATACTCTGGGACTCTGAGCTTTCTTCTATTCGGTTTAAATGATTTTGCTAAAAACAAAACCAACTTTAGGTTCTCGATAATAGTTTCTCCCGGAGATCCCCTCACTTCAGATGATCGCCTGATGCACTAGAAGATTCCGAAGTTACTCTACGATGTTCTCTCGAGTCTTTGTGACATCGCATTTGCATTTACCTTCCACCGTCAACCCCTATGAAAATTGCATACACTTGTCATTCATACAATCATTCCCCGTTGATCTTGTTATTACAAGATGTCCCAAAATACTCTCTGTTGTACCGAGAATCCTTTGAGCTTAGTGCCTTGCTGTACCTTGTCACCTGAATACCCCTACGGATAATTCTCGCACTTACCGAGTATCCACTCATCCCCAGTTGATTCAGGTATTTCACAAAAGTCTTCGTAATACCGTTCGTTCTTCTGAAAATCCTCAACAGCCTAATGCTCTTGAAATTCTTGCGTGCTAGCATTATGATTAATCCAATAAGTCCGTAATCTTATTGGCATCCTTTGTCATTATCATTTAGAGTCTATTGATTCGATATGTTGTGGATGCTTGCAATCCTCAGGATTTATCCTTCCGGCTCAGACATCATTTTAAACATGAGCTGGTTCTCGACCAATTGGATTGCCATCGATTGTACCCCTAAGTACACGCAACTTATCCATCCTTAATCAGAGTGTTTGCTCCTAATCCCTTGGTCGGAAATCATAATTCTTTTGCATTTGAGCTTTGAATTAGTCAGTTGTTTCTATAGTCTGATCTCCTTGCGTTGTTTCTTCCTCTGGTTGAGTACCGATACTCACATCAGATCCTTTGAGGACCACCGGATCCTTTGTTGGATTTTATCCGATAGCGTCCTTCATATTCAATCCCTTTGGAAGTTCTTTCTCCATTGGTAAATCCTATCCTCTGATTGACCAACCATGCTCTGCTTTCGAGCTTGTGGTATTTACTATTGAAGCTTGTGGTATATGTTTCCACGATACCCTGACGGGTTGAACCTATGCCTTCCTTAATATGTGTGAACTCGAAAGTTTTCACGAGTCATACTCTTCTCACTACTAGGAAAAGGGCTATAGATGGGATGGACACTAATGGCGCACTGTACATGTGGTGCGCCATTACTAAATACTAATGGCGCACCATGTGTTGGTGCGCCATTAGTTTGCAAATACTAATGGCGCACCACATGCCACGGTGCGCCATTAGTAATTTTTTTTTAATTTTTTCAAAACTACTAATGGCGCACGGCGGGTGTGGTGCGCCATTACTATGTTGACATAGTAATGGCGCACCACACCCACCGTGCGCCATTAGTAGTTTTGTAAAAAAAATAAAAAAAATAAAAAAAATTGTTTGTAATGGCGCACCTGTGGACAGTGGGTGTGGTGCGCCATTAATAGTTTAACTATCAATGGCGCACCACCCCACGGTGCACCATTACTAACATGGCCCAAAAGTTCCCGAATGCACCCCCCCCCCCGGTGGATCGCCTTTTCAGTTTTAAAAAAAATAAAAGAAAATGATGGAAATGTCAAAAAAATAAAAGAAAATAAGTTTCCCATGTGATATGTGGTCTAGTTGTTGGGAAAATTTACAAATATGAATATCGACTTTATTTGCAAAATCTCTCCGAAATTTGTAAATGGGCATAACTTTTGCATACGAACTCGGATGAAAAAGTTTTTATATGAAAAATCATCTACTCGAAAAGTCACATCCAAATTTAACTGGGGAACCCCGTTAAACATTTTCAAAATCCCCAAAACCTAACAGAAAAAAAGTTACGGGCTTTCAAGATCTAGAGGCAAAAAATTCAAAAATTAAACTTACTAGTGGCGCACCGTGGATGTGGTGCGCCACTAGTAATGTAAAAAAATTGGTTTTGAATTTTTTTTGAATTTTTTCAAAAATGATACGTAATATGACCGGAAGTTTGAAATATTTTTCAAAATTTCATCATAGTCATGAACATGAACAAAGTCCTAGACATCAACAAGGTATAATAGGATTGATATGCTAGATATATCAACAAGTTCTTGTGAAGTGAGCTGTTGCTGGGGTTGGATAGAACTCTGAAATTAAGCGTGCTTGGGCTGGAGTAGTGTGATGATGGGTGACCTTTCGGGAAGTTTGACCACGGAGTGCGATTTGACCTGAGATTAAGCATATTGACCCGAGATTAAGCTATAGTGAACTGAGATTAAGAAAAAAAACGAAAAAAAATTGGAAAAAAAAATTAAAAATTTTTTTTAAAAAAATTGATTTTTTTTTGAAAAAATATTGTTACTAATGGCGCACTTCTATGTGGTGCGCCATTAGTATACCAGATACAAATGGTGCATCGTGGGCTATTCTAATGGCGCACCAGCGGGTGCGCCATTAGTACGCCAGATACTAATGGCGCACCACAGGTGCGCCATTAGAAAAAAAATCTAATGGCGTGGTGCTAGTGGCGCACCTGTAGTGCGCCATTAGTAGCGAAAACAGGTGCGCCACTAGCAGCCCTTTTTGTAGTAGTGTCTGGTGTTTTGCTAGATAAAATCTCAACACTACAACTTCTTCGAAAGCGAGAGGTGAATGGAAGGTTATACATTCAAGAAGTGGGAGTCGACCTTGAACTTTGTGTTCATGCCCATGGACACGATGTAGATCCTACCATAGAAGCTTCTTGTAATAGTAACTATTTTGTTGAGATAAGATCATCTGGTATCTGTGAACTGATCCTATGCAATCGTGGTTTCGACCATATTTTCTCTTTGATCCCATTTCTCGGACAAGTTAAAGCACTTGTCTTTTGCAAGTTAATACACCAGTCCAACCTCTACCTTGATCTACAGTCGAGTATTACCCTCTGGTATCTCGAGTATATCTAAGAACTGTGTTGCATCTTATGAGTCTCCATCAGCTATTATTTCTCACCGATTCCAATTTTTCATGGGTTTTGAGTTGTTAGTCGCTCAAGAACACCGGTAAGTGAACCGATTCCGCACTCTGGTTCAATAACTCTAGGTAATCTTTGTTGCTTATGAGTTTAATAATCCTTCACGTCATTCCAAGTCTGATCGGCTATATCATTATCGTGCTAAATTTTAACTGTGCTACCTGGTCCTTAATCCCGGAGCACAACTTTCGATGATGAGATAAGCTTACGTTGATCTTCCTCGTCATATCAGTTCACCTTGAACAACAAGCTTGATTTCAAGTTTGTGGTTCCAATAACCTTCCGCTTCATCATTCCTTTGACTTGATGTCTTCGCTGATTGAGTACATCTTGAAATCTCTCGACAAAAGTGTCGTGAACCTCATCAACCTTATGAGGTCTTACAATATATCTATCGAATTCTTGATGAGAGATAGCATCCTTTGCCCTCGATGATTTGGGTTATCATCGACAACATTATTGCATTCCCTCCAACACAAAACTTGTTCCTGTTTTTTGTTATACGTTGAGTTCCTTGCTATCCAACTTATGTTATGTTCTACCGCGGAGTATTACCATCTTTGATGTCAAAAATGTTGTGAGGATTGCTCCACCTCTTAAGAATTCTTGCTATAATGATACTTCTCACCATCACCATTCTTTCTTGGTCCTCGTGTCAATTCCAACCGGGGTACCCACAAGTGAATGGTGTAGTTTGGATTCTATACCTCTAGCAACCCTATTGCTTTGAAGTTAATGATCGATAATTCATTCTTAGCCTATCGGTTGCTGAACCACCATTCTAACATTGATCATGCTACTATAAGCCCATATTTCGGGTGCACTTTTCAACCAATTTTTAATTCTGTATGTTTTCCTCGAGCATACATCATTATATCATTTGATCCGACAATTGTTATCTCCTTGTTCACATAACTGTGGAAATCCACATTTTTGGAAATCTCGAGGATTGTCGCTGACTCCATCAGCTACCCCGTCATCCTCTCTTTGGTTTAAATGATGAACTCTTGTGTCGATACTCACTCCCATAGTTCATTTCCCGAGAATCTTACAATGTCATCTCACTTTGTGTTGCACCTTTCTTCTTAAGCATTCTGAGTCTGAGTTATCCTGACACCAATCAGATCTGAATCTCGGTCAGATATGATGATTGGAACATATTCCCAAGAGTATAACAATGGTCTTTTTGTGACCCGGTAAGGTGATGTCACGCCTAGCACACCTGGCCGGAGGACCTATTGTTATAGTTTCTTTTTAGCAAGGTTAGCCATTCTTCAATGAGGAAATTGTAAGACTTATTCTGTTAGTTGATCTTGATGGATCCTTCGTGTATCCATAGTCCGACCTTTGCTTGAAGACCATGTCAATGCTATCTCGAAGCTTGTCTGTGGTACTATGATCTTCAATAAGAACATTGGAAGCGCAATGCTAAATGTTTCTTGCTCAATTATCCAAACACCGTTGTTTGGGTAATGTCATGAACTTCCTCTCCCCTAATCTAAATGGTTTTCTACGTTATATCCTGTCATGGATATCATGCTCTGCTTGTCCTTGGGAAGGATATACCCCTGAATTATGTGTTTAAACACATTTTTCTTTCCATTGTTCTGATTAAACCTGATAGACACTTTTTCCTTTCTATTGGTTTGTTTAAACCCTTTCTATGATCTATATGCTATAAGCAGTAATAATTCCCTGCTTGTGCAAACACCTCGGTGTACAACTCTGTCAGTAAGACCCTGTTACTATTATTGATGACATTCCGGTAACCACCGATGGACGAGAACTTTGCCTATTGGTCCGCCTCGTTTCAACGAGCAGGAAGATGGTTCTCTTCGTCCCTCGACCTTGGTACCGACATTGTTGCCGACATAACTGATAGGCTACCCTATGACATGTCTTGCTATCATGGCCGTGCCAGATCTCAACGCCTTTCCTACTTTAACCACATGGTGGGCCCATAACCCACAGTTCCACAGGATCGAAACCTGACTCTCCTATACACCCCTTGTTCTTAAGGTTGTTCCTCGCACCTGGCCTCGTATATAATTCACGAGCCACCTTCCGTGTGATCCTCAATTCTGGTATTAAACGCAATACTTGTTTCTGTTGCTTTGAACCACTTTCACACTCTGTTTCAGGCAACGAACGATTGCCTACCCGCTTGAAACTTCTCATGGTACCCCCTTACTTTACTCTCGATATTTTCTTAAGTTTTAGTTCGAGAGTTACTTTCCGCCACCTTCCCCGATGTTAGCTACCAGATAGTCAACCTTGCAGAGGTCCATTCTCCCGGAATATACCCACCATTTATTCTTTCGTAAGACGATGGAGTTCCCGAAGAAAGGAAGCCGACTTCATCACGATGACCTGGAGCAGAGAAATAAAGACATCATGGTGACCTCTTCGAGAAGAACAACCAACACCGAGAAGCCCGTTAGAATTTCGTAACCAAATCCCTTCCCCCTTACTTCCCCTCTTAAATCTCGGGACGAGATTTCTTGTAGTAGAGGAGAATTGTGACACCCGGATAATTAAGCTACAGTAAACTCTTGCTAATCATGCCAGGTCATCAAGATTAAACTTTTGATCAACCTCACTTGTTTCAAACTGAGATCAAATTCAAACTCAAATAACAAGTCAAATTATAATTTCATAAAACAGTGAATCAAAAATGTTCAAAAGGTTGTAAGTATTCACTAACCAATTAACAAACATCAAACAACATTTGGGGAATGTTTATATGCCTCTAAGATAATTAAAACAGGAACAAACAACATTTAAATTAACCTTTTAAAATTAAACAAATATTAATCCTTTTCAAAATAACTTGCAGCTTCGTGTGCAACTCAATTATATGACCCAAGATTTATGTGGCAAATTTCATGTTCACCAAAATTTCATTTGCTACCTAAACTAAAGACAAAACAGAGGAGAAATAAATAAACATAAAAGAAATGAAAGGAGAAATAGAAAATACCTACAAGCTATTATGCAACTGGGCCTAAGTTGCACAGTGCGCCCAGCCCACCTAAAACCCCCTCATCCTTAACCCCCTCTCTCTCCCCGTGCGTGTCACCACCGCACGCCGTCATCGCCGCTGCGACCATGCGATTCTCGCCACGGCGATGCTACAGGGCGTCGCGGAGGGAATAAGGGCGTCGCCCCGAGCCCCAGGCAAAACCCTAGCGCCATTCCCCCTTCCCTTGCGCCGCTTCTTCCACCTCGCCCGCAGCCGAACCACGTCGCCATGGCCGACCTCATCCTCGTGGCCACTGCCCTCCCCGCCGCCTCAGACTGTGCCAGGAGCACCGCCTCCGCCGTCTTCGTCGACTACGTGGACGCATCGGAGCTCGGGACCCCTGCCTCGCGCGGATCGAGCCGTTCCCTTCCCCGGATCGCCATCGCCTGCCGTCGCCGGAACGTCGTCCTCATCCTCCTCTCCGACTCGCATCAACGAGCCTCGCCGCCCGTACCCCTGCATCGTACGGTGAGGGCCACGCCCTCCCCTCTCTCCCCTGTCCCACACACGCTAGGGCGCCGTCGCCGACCGCGCTCGCCGCACCCTCCCCGTCGTCCGCTCGCGCACGTCACGGGCCGCGACCACGGGCCATCGTGGACCTGCTGCTGCTCACCTCGCGCCTCCCTTTGCTTCCCCCTGCTCCCCCTGCCTTTCCTGCTGCTCTGCCGAGTGCTGCTCGCTCCCCGTGCCGGTGCTGCACGCTTGCGCCCGGCCACGCCCGTATACCTCGCCGCCGCCGCTCCGGGCACCAACCGCACCCACTGACCCCCTCTACTCGACTCAAGGCCACGCCTTCTCCTCAGAGCCGCTCTTGGCTTGACTAAATGGTCACGGAGTCATGAGTCCGGCGAGCCCCCCTGTCAGCCTCAGACGCCTGCCGACGCCAACCGTTAAAACCAGCTGGTGGGCCCGACCCTGTTAATTAGGCACTAACCTAACCCCCCCCCCCCCCACCTAATACCCCACTGACTAGTGGGCCCTTTGATAAACTAGATAATTAAAATTGCTGTTAATAAAACAACCAATGACACCTGGGCCCCACCTCGCTTGATCGGGTCATTGACCTTTGACTTGCTGGCTGTGCATGCTGACTCATCCTCTGGACCCCACCTGTCATACTCAGTAGCTAGCTGCTGCTAGGTATAAAAGAATATTCCACAGTTTATTATTTCGAATTAAATTAAATGCAGAAATTCTAGAATTTATTTAAATCTTTGAAAAATCATATAAAATAATCCGTAACTCGAATGAAAATACTTTGTACATGAAAGTTGCTCAGAACGACGAGACGAATCCGGATACGCAGCCCGTTCGTCCGCCACACATCCCTAACATAGTAAACACGCAACTTTCCCCCTCCGGTTCACCAGTCCGAAAACATGAAACACCGGGGATATTTTCCCGAATGTTTTCCCCCTTCACCGGTATCACCTCCTACTGCGTTAGGTCACCCCTAGTACCGCGTATCACCATGTTATGCCTTGTGATGCTTTGATTGCACTGTTATTTATTGTGTTCCCCTTCGTTACTTCTTTTCGGTAGACCCCGAGACCGCTGCCGGTACCCCTGTTGTCGACTACAGTGTTGACGACCCTTCTTGCCAGAGCAACCAGGCAAGCCCCCCCCCCCCCTTGATCACCAGATATCGCCTATTCTTCTCTATGCTTGCATTAGAGTAGTGTAGCATGTTACTACTTTCGATTAATCCTATCTTTCAGCATAGCTTTGTCCTTGCTACTCATTGTTACCTTTACCGCTATCCTATTGCTTAGTATAGGATGCTAGTGTTCCATCGGTGGCCCTACACTCTTGTCCGTCGCCATGCTATACTCTTGGGCCGTGATCACTTTGAGGTGATGACGGGCATATACTATATACTTTACATCGTTACATTACACGTGATATCGCTCGAGATGGGGGCTGAAGGCGGTGGCTCCATCCCGATAGAGGTGGGCCTGGGTTCCCGACGGCCCCCGACTGTTACTTTGTGGCGGAGCGATAGGGCAGGTTGAGACCACCTAGGAGAAAGGTTGGCCTGGCCCTGTCGGCGTTCGCGGTTACTTCAAAATAACACGCTTAACGAGATCTTGGTATTTGATCTGAGTCTGGCCATTTGGTCTATACGCACTAACCAACTACGTGGGAAAGATATGGGCACTCGACGTCGTGGTATCAGCCGAAGCCTTCGTGACGTCAGCGACTGAGCGGCGCGCGCCGGGTTGGACCGCGTAACGTGACTTCCTTTGTAATGGAGGTTGCTAGGTCTGCTCTCGGCCCGGCGTCGCATAGCGTCACGGTGTGCAATTGGCGATGGGCCCAGACCCCTGCGCGCATAGGATTTAGACCGGCGTGCTGACCGCTCTGTTGTGCCTAGGTGGGGCTGCGACGTGTTGATCTTCCGCGGTCGGGCATGACCCAAAAAAGTGTGTCCGGCCAAATGGGATCAAGCGTGTTGGGTTATGTGGTGCACCCCTGCAGGGAAGTTTATCTATTCGAATAGCCGTGTCCCTTGGTAAAAGGACGACCCGGAGTTGTACCTTGACCTTATGACAACTAGAACCGGATACTTAATAAAACACACCCTTTCAAGTGCCAGATACAACCCGGTGATCGCTCTCTAACAGGGCAATGAGGAGGGGATTGCCGGGTAGGATTATGCTATGCGATGCTACTTGGAGGACTTCACTACTCTCTTCTATATGTCTGCAAGACGGAGGCTGCGAGCGTAGTCTTCGGCGGGATTAGCTATCCCCTCTTATTACGGCATTCTGCGATTCGGTCCTTGATATGGCCCTTTACACATATATCCATGCATATGTAGTGTAGCTCCTTGCTTGCGAGTACTTTGGATGAGTACTCACGGTTGCCTTGTTCCCCCTTTTCCCCTTTTCTATACCCGATTGCTACGACCAGACGATGGAGCCCAGGATCCAGACGCCACCGCCGCTGACGACTCCTACTACACCAGAGGTGCCTACTACTACGTGCAGCTCGCTGACGACGACCAGGAGTAGTTAGGAGGATCCCAGGTAGGAGGCCTGCGCCTCGTTCGATCTGTATCCCCGATTGTGCTAGCCATCTTATGGCAACTTGTTTAACTTATGTCTGTACTCAGATATTGGTGCTTCCGCTGACTCGTCTGTGATCGAGCACTTGTATTCGAGCCCTCGAGGCCCCTGGCTTGTATTATGATGCTTGTATGACTTATTTTATTTGTAGAGTTGTGTTGTGATATCTTCCCGTGAGTCCATGATCTTGATCGTACACATTTGTGTGCATGATTAGTGTACGGTTGAATCGGGGGCGTCACACTCCACATGATGGCAAGGCGCTGGAGCCCATTCCACCATCGAATAATGCGGCAGGTCGACCATAGTTCGGTCCGGATAAAGCAGCAGCCCAAGCATAATACCATATGAAACAATCCGGCCGTAAGAACAAGAACAAGACGGTTTGGGAAAACAATGGCGACATCCGCCAATGTTTAGTGGGCGGAGCAGGACAGACAAGATCGACATACAGATCGCGGGGATATGCCCCGACCGGTTATGATGGTCAATCAGCCGGACTCAACCAAGCCAACCACGCCCGAAGCCGCCAACGACATCCAAAGTAGGTGCTTCACAGTGTGGCCCAACATAGAGGAGCCACGCACCCGCTTTGCTTCACCAACGAGGTAATGGAGCATGAATTACCAGACGGGTTCAAACCCATCAACGTCGAATCATACGATGGAACAACAGATCCCACAATATGGATTGAGGACTATCTCCTCAATATCCACCTGGCTCGCAGAGACGACCTTCATGCCATTAAATACCTGCCTCTCAAGCTTAAGGGGCCTGCCCGGTACTGGCTAAACAGTTTGTCAGAAAATTCTATTGGCAGCTGGGAAGATTTGGAAAATGCCTTTCGTGACAACTCCCAAGGAATATATGTCCGGCCGCCAGATGCCCACGACTTAAGTCATATTGTCCAACATCCCGGCGTGTCAGCCAGGGAGCTCTGGACAAGGTTCTTAGTCAAAAAGAACCAAATTGTCGACTGTCCGGACGCGGAAGCCCTCGCGGCCTTCAAACATAGCGTCCGGGATGAATGGCTAGCACGCCACCTCGGCCAGGAAGGACCTAAATCCATGACCGCCCTTACCGCTCTAATGACTCGCTTTTGTGCGGGAGAAGACAACTGGCTCGCTCGTAAAAGCAACAACGCCAGCGACCCGGGCACTTCCGCAATCCGAGATGGCAACGGCAAGCCACGACTAACCGAACACAACAGTCGCAACAATAATGAAGGATTACGCGACACAGCGGTCAACGCCGGATTTCACAATCTGAAGCCCGGTTAACGAAGGAAGCCATTTAAGGCCAGCCAGGATGGACCATCCGCCCTCGACAGGATACTGGACCGACCTTGTCAGATTCACGCTCACCCTGATAAGCCAGCCAATCACACCAACATAAACTGTTGGGTCTTTAAGCAGGCAGGCAAACTTAACGCTGAATACAAGGGGAGGAGGCCACCAAGCGATAAAGACGACGGAGCGGCTCGCCAGCCGAACACCAGAGGCCAGAAACAGTTTCCCTCTGTTGTTCGACCACTACCGGAGCGGAAATAGCAGTTCGGCTTCCGCCACCCACCCACTATGCTGGCAAGATTTACACCACGCGTACATCACTACGCGTTCAAGATACCATGGGCATCGGCGGCAGCACAATACGGGCACCCCTGCAAGAATTCCCGTAACGTTTTTATCCGTTTTCTTCACTTTTCTTTATTATAAACAGGTGACCAATAGGACAACACCTACAACGGACTCTATCAAAGTTCGGATCCGTACACTCACCTAAGGGGCTACTTCCGTTAAGGATCACCTCCCAGAGGACGGGCGGCGCAGACGTGCGACAGGAGGTCCAAAATAGTTTTTTGTAGACCGCACTCTTTATTTTGAGCTTGTACTATGCCCTTTTTCCTCCGTTCCCGACCCCGAGCATGTCAAATAGCCGGGTTGTGGTTTTTCTTTTTATCTATGAATTTATCATTGGCATATTGCTCCACTCCCAGTAAACTTTATCCGAGCTAATCTTAAAATACTCTTGCTACAATGAGTATGGCCGCAACGGTTGTGTCACAAGAAGCGTCTCGGCATAACATGCCAGAGGCCCGGTATGGGAACAAATGAGTCGCCAATAAAAGTCCGAACAGCTCTACAACGTACTTCGGCGTCGCAAGTTTGGCCTTATATGCATCAGCTCTGAATCATTGTCTTTGGTCAATAGTTGGGTTGCCCGGCTCCTGTGCTTGCTACCCTACGTTCCGCTCTATCGGCTAGGGTAGTAAAGGGAGAACTATTGCGATTGTGCCCTAGCTTTGTTGGATGACCACCTCGAGAGAAAGCCGAAACCCATTTGTCATGATGCGGCGAGAGCTGGTCAACCACTTGATGACTTATTCAAATCTTTAGCGATTCTCCGTGTTACACGAAGGATCTTTTTCAAATCAAAACATGTAAGGCACAATATTACGATACGCCGCATACATACCAGCGGCTATGTCGACGCCCCACCATAAAACTCCTATGGCTAAGTGAAAGTGTTAACGCCCTATAGTCCGATTGCCTGGTTCGCCGCATTATCACCTCCTTTATGGACCAAGACGTTCGATAAAGAGTGATTCAATGCTTTTACGAACACCCCTGTATTTCCTACGAGGGGGCTGAAGCCGATGGCTACAAAACTTTCAAATTACATTAAAATGGCTGCACAGGAGGAATACAAGCTCTCGCGCAAAAAATAGATTAACTATAAAGTTGTCTGTTACAACCCTTGTACACATCACTCAAATATTATGTCTTCCAAGCATTGACCCTCTATCAAGCGGGCGGCCTCTAGGACGTCTCCAAAATAATGCTCCGGTTCCGGACGGTCCTTGCCTTTGGGTGGAAACATCGATGGCCTTCATCTTCCCCCAGAATGTCTTGACTCGGGCGAAGGCCATCCATGCACCTTCAATGCACGCCGACCGCTTCACAGCGTCGATACGTGGCACCGTGTCAGCAAGCCGCTGCACCAGGCCGAAGTAACTACTCGGAACAGGTTCAGTCGGCCGCAAACGGACAACGACGCTCTTCATGGAAGTGCGGGATATCCTATGCAGCTCGGCCCACTGGGACATCTGTTCATTCAGCAACAGAGGACGTTTCGGCGCGCCAAATTGCGACCAGAAAAGCTTCTCCGTTGCATACCCCTCTTGCACTTGATAAAACCGCGCCGCATCGGAAGAACTCTTCAGCAAGTCTAAAAAATTATCCGGAGAACTCCATACTTGGTTAAGCTGAGCATAGTTTGGATCGCCGAACTTAGCCTGTAGCAAAAACGGCTTGCCAGCCACAATCTCCCCAGCCTGCCGGATCTCCTCACGGGTTGCTCTGGATTCAGACCGCGCTTCTCTCACCTCTCGTAAGTCCTTGTCAAGTTCAGCCGTTTTGGCTTCATTTTCCTTCTCAAGAAGTTTACAGCGGCCAGCCGCATTCTCTAACTCGCGCGCCATGGTGGACATTGCCTCCTTGTCCTGGCGCCGCGCGGCTTGTTCGGCCTTCAATTCAGCCGATGCCTTTTCGGCAGCCGCATTACTAAACCGGGCCTGCTCCTTGGCCCGGGCTAGCTCCGCCCGAAGGGCTTCCATGGCGGCATCACCATCTGCATTGATGCACATTTCATATCAACCTCTCTTCAGAGTCAGGCTTACATTACAAGCATATTGGTGTAAGGAATGCTTGAAATATATACCTTGCGAGTCGTCAAGACGCCTGTAGATCAAAGCAATGTCATCCTCCGCAATATCCAGCTTTCGTTGCAGTTCGGTTACCTCCGAATTTGGGCAGTGGCAGGAGGGGAGACAGCCTGCATTCCAAATTAAACTAGGGTTAGTACCTGAAAATATCTTTTCGATCCTCCGATCACTTCCTTTGGAAGGCGATCCGAGTCTCACGGGCTACTGCATACACAACAGGTGCATTCTGTCAATATTATTCAATTGGCAACATTACATCACAAACCTCAAAACCTCTCAGAAGGCTCGTAAAGGCCTTGTTCAACCCGCTCTTCACGGATACAACTTTTTTTTGCTCTTCACGGATACAACTTTTTCGACCACCGTAACCATTAAGGCACGGTGCTCCTCTGAAACGGACGCTTGTCGCAGCATGTCCGTCAGCGTCTCCGGCACTCCTGGGTCTTCGGACACAGCTGCCGGAGCACGACGTTCCTTTGAAGGAATCCGCTTACCCGCCTCCAGCATTGTCTCCGGCTGTAAACCGGACAGTTCGGGGCCGTCATTCTTGATCCCTGAACCCTGAGTGACAGAGGCACCACCTACGGGTAGCTCCTTCATCGTTTCCTGCGCTACTTGCCGGTTGGGAGGAGCCCTCCGGGACGACACCTCGAGATCATCCTCCCTATTAGGCGAGGAGGCCGGAGAGGGCATGTCACTCTCCATCATCTCCGGAAGAAGGTCTCCCGAGGAAGAGGACGATTGAGAAACGCCAGGCATTAACCTGCGAGGATGCACATATGTCGGAGGGTTATTTCAGCAATAAGAAAGGAATGAGTATGGTTAAAGTGCCTTGCTCCACTTACGGTCTAGCCGGAGGTTCGTCCTCATCATCAAGCTCAACGACGACATCGCTTGCCCGGCTCAAGCCGCCCGACGATGGCATTTTCCCTTTCTTGGAAAGCTTCCCCTCCCGACCTCCAGAAGCGGCCCTCTTCTTGCCATGAAGTGCCCCCTCCACACCTTTGCCCTTGGGCAAAAGGGTTTCAGTTTCCCTGAACACAGCGCCTAAATCGCCCTTAGGATGGGCATCTCCTCTGGGCTCCCCGCTCTCGCCCCCCTCTGTAGACACCAGGTACGGTGTCGGGATCAACATCCGCGTCAGTAGGGCGGACGCAGGGTCTTCGGGAAGGGGCGCCGGACACCAGATTAACACTGCTTTCTTTATCCAGTCTTGTATAAGGGCAGGTTGTTTTAGTGTCTTATCAAGAGATGCTTGAATGAAAGGTGTGCGGGGATTGAATATTTACCGGAGTGTCCGGATGATTGCAGTCGAGGCCGACGTCTTCGGTGGTGTCCGGCCATTGCTCTTGCTCCCCGAAATAGAACTTCCACATTCCTTCATGCATAGTACCGAAGAAGTGCTGAAGAGTCCGCCGCCCTTCTGGATTGAACTCCCACATACGGAGATGCCGCCGTTGACACGGCAGGATCCGGCGGACCAGCATTACCTGAACGACGTTCACAAGATCGATGCCCTTCTCGGTAAGGCTTCGGATGCGACCTTGCAGAGTCTGCACCTCGTTGGCGGATCCCAGTCCAACCCCTTGTGGATCCATGAAGCAAGCTGAGTCAGAGGGCCAGGTCGGTACGCAGGCGTAGCCACCCACTTGGAGCCCCGCGGCTCGTTGACATAAAACCACCCCTGTTGCCATAGTTCGGAAGACTCGGCGAAGGATCCTTCAAACCAAACCGCGCTGGCAAGCTTATTTATTACAACGCTGCCACACTCCGTCTGCTCCCCCTCTATCACCCGCGGCCTCACATCAAAAGTCTTGAGCCACAAATCAAAGTGCAGAGCAGTCCGGAGGAAGGCCTCACACGTGACAATGAATGCTGAGATGAGAAGAACAGAGTACGGGGCCAGATCGTGAAAATCTAGCCCATAGTAGAACATGAGCCCCCGGACGAAGGGGTTAAGCGCGAACCCTAACCCATGGAGGAACTGGTACACAAATACTACCCTCTCGCCGGATTTGGGGGTGGGAATAATCTGCTCCTCGGCAGGAAGCCGATGAAGGATTTACAGGGGTCGAATTACCTCGCTTCTGGAGCTTCGCAATATCCTCCTCCGTGACGGAAGAGGCCACCCACCGGCCTGAACGGCTGGACCCGGACATGATTGGGGCTGGTGGTGATTGGAACTCGAGGGCTAGAACTCGAGGTGGTTGGGGTTGAGGAAGAAGCAAGCGCAGAAGAAAAAGACAAGTCTGGGTCCCTATATGAAGGCCCAGAATATCGAGCGTGCCCTCCTGGGTCTTGAAACTTGCCTATCCCCAAAGAGTTGTACCCAGGGGACGGTTGGGTACCCATACCTACATTATTGAAAATCCCGTGAATAAGGGGACACGATCTCTGCTTTGACAAGACGTGACAATAAAACCGCTTCCCGAGACATGGGGTGACGGGCTAGCCAACGGTTGGAAATAATAACCGGGCAGGCGTGATAAAATGTCATAAACAGTTGTCAGCAGATTGGACTCGTGGAGTATTGTATTTTCTACAATTATATACACAGGTCCGGATACAATCTTCACATCCGAAGACTACCTTGGGGTTCGGAAGAAGGGGAACCCGCCTTGCAATACCGAAGACAATCTGCACGCCGGACTCCTCATCATTGAAGCCAGGTTCAGGGGCTACTGAGGGAGTCCTGTACTAAGGGGTCCTTGGGCGTCCGGCCTGTTATCCATGGGCCGGACTGATGGGTCGTGAAGAATGAAGACCGAAGATTATGTTTGTGTCCGGACTGGACTCTACTTGGCGTGGAAGGCAAGCTAGGCGACCTATTATGAAGATTTCCTCCTATCTAACCGACCTCATGTAACCCTAGATCTCTCTGGTGTCCATATAAACCGAAGAGCATAGTCCGGATAGGACAGGTTCATGACCATATACTCATAGGCTAGACTTCTAGGGTTTAGCCATTATGATCTCGTGGTAGATCAACTCTTGTAACACTCATATTCATCAAGACCAATCAAGCAGGAAGTAGGGTATTACCTCCGTAGAGAGGGCCCGAACCTGGGTAAACATCGTGTCCCCCGTCTCCTGTTACCATCGATCCTAGACGCATAGTTCGGGACCCCCTACCCGAGATCCGCCGGTTTTGACACCGACACGTATTGGATTGTTTCCATCGAGGATAAAAAGATGGGGTTTTCATCATATTGCTTGAGTTAATTCCTCCACATCATGTCATCCTGCTTAATGCATTACTCCGTTCTTATGAACTTAATACTCTAGATGCATGCTGGATAGCGGTTGATGTGTGGAGTAATAGTAGTAGATGCATAATCCTTTCGGTCTACTTGACACTGACATGATGCCTATATTCATGATCATTGCCTTAGATATCGTCATAAATTTGCGCTTTTCTATCAGTTGCTCGTCAGTAATTTGTTAACCCATCGTAATATATTCTATCTTGAGAGAAGCCTCTAGTGAAACCTATGGCCCCCGGGTTTATTTTCCATCATATAAGTTTCCGATCTACAATTCTAGTTTCCGATTTACTTTCTTTGCGATCTTTTGCTTTCCATTCTATAAACCAAAAATACCAAAATTATTACTTTACCGTTTATCCATCTCTATCATATCTCACTTTTCGAATAACCGTGAAGGGATTGACAACCCCTTTGTCGCGTTGGTTGCAAGTTGGTGTTTGTTTGTGCAGGTATTTGGTGGCTTGTTGCGTTATCTCCTACTGAATTGATACCTGGTTCTCAAAACTGAGGGAAATACTTACGCTACTTTGCTGCATCACCCTTTCCTCTTCAAGGTAAAAACCAACGCAAGTTCATGAGGTAGCAGGAAAAATTTCAGGCGCCGTTGTCGGGGAGATCTACGCCAAGCCGAGACATACCAAGTACACATCATAAACTCTCATCCCTCGCATTACATTATTCGCCATTCGCCTCTCGTTTTCCTCTCCCCCACTTCTAAAACGATTTTCGGAAAGGTTCGCCTTTTCTTCGCCCCTCCTCCGTTCATCTTCTTCGTTTGATTTTTGTGTGCTTGTGTGTTGGATTGCTTGCTTTGTTGCGATGGCTCAAGATAATACCAAACTGTGTGACTTTCCCAACAGCAATAATAATGATTTTATTAGTACTCTGATTGCTCCCTGATACGTCTCCAACGTATCTATAATTATTTATTGTTCCATGCTATTATATTATCTGTTTTGGATGTTTTATATGCATTAATATTCTATTTTATATGATTTTTGGGACTAACCTATTAACGTAGAGCCCAGTGCCAGTTTCTGTTTTTTTCCTTGTTTTAGAGTTTTGCAGAAAAGGAATACCAAACGGAGTCTAAACGGAATAAAACTTTTGCGATGATTTTTCTTGGACCAGAAGACACCCAGGAGACTTGGAGTGCAAGTCAGAAGATCCACGAGGCGACCACATGGGTGGAGGGCGTGCCCAGGGGGGTAGGGCACGTCCCCCAAGCTTGTGGGCCCCTCGGTGGCCTCCTGACCTAGATCTTCCTCCTATATATACTATTATACCCCAAAAACTTCCAGGGGAGCCACGAAACCACTTTTCCAACGCCTCAACCTTCTGTACCCGTGAGATCCCATCTTGGGGCCTTTTTCGGCATCTTGCCGGAGGGGGATTCGATCATGGAGGGCTTCTACATCAACACCATTGCCTCTTCGATGAAGCGTGAGTAGTCTACCTCAGACCTATGGGTCCATAGCTAGTAGCTAGATGGCTTATTCTCTCTCTTTGATTCTCAATACAAAGTTCTCCTCGATGTTCTTGGAGATCTATTCGATGTAATACTCTTTTGCAGTGTGTTTGCCAAGATCCGATGAATTGTGGATTTAAAATCAGCTTATCTATGAATATTATTTGAATCTCCTCTGAATTCTTTTATGCATGATTTGATATCTTTAAAGTCTCTTTGAACTATCGATTTGGTTTGGCCAACTAGATTGGTTATTCTTGCAATGGGAGAATAGCTTAGCTTTGTGTTCAATCTTGTGGTGCTCAATCCTAGTGATAGAAGGGGAACCGACATGTATTGTATTGTTGCCAGCAAGGATAAAAAGATGGGGTTTAGATCATATTGCTTGAGTTAATTCCTCTACATCATGTCATCTTGATTAATGTGTTACTCCGTTCTTATGAACTTAATACTCTAGATCCATGCTGGATAGCGGTCGATGTGTGGAGTAATAGTAGTAGATGTTGAATCGTTTCGGTCTACTTGACACGGATGTGATGCCTATATTCATGATCATTGCCTTAGATATCGTCATAACTTTGTGCTTTTCTATCAATTGCTCAGCAGTAATTTGTTCACCCACCATAATATTTTCTATCTCGAGAGAAGCCTCTAGCGAAACCTATGGCCCCGGGTCTATTTTCCATCATATAAGTCTCTGATCTACAATTCTAGTTTCCGATTTACTTTCTTTACAATCTTTTACTTTCTGTTCTATAAACCAAAAGTACCAAAAATATGACTTTACCGTTTATCCATCTCTATCAGATCTCACTTTGCAAATAACTGTGAAGGGATTGACAAACCCTTTGTCGTGTTGGTTGCAAGTTGGTGTTTGTTTCTGCAGGTATTCGGTGGCTTGTTGCGTTGTCTCCTACTGGATTGGTACCTTGGTTCTCAAAACTGAGGGAAATACTTACGCTACTTTGCTGCATCACCCTTTCCTCTTCAAGGGAAAAACCAATGCAAGCTCAAGAGGTAGCAAGAAGGATTTCTCGCACCGTTGCGGGGGAGATCTACGCCAAGCCAAGACATACCAAGTACCCATCATAAACTCTCATCCCTCGCATTACATTATTCTCCACTCACCTCTTGTTTTTCTGTCCTCCACTTCTAAAATGATATTTGAAAAGATTCGCCTTCTCTTCGCCCCTCTTCCGTTCATCTTCTTCGCTTGCTTTTTGTGTGCTCGTGTGTTTAAACGCTCGATTAGCTCTCATGGCAAGTCCTCCCATTATCGTGAGCACTCCTGATAATGAAGTTCTCAATTTCAAACAAAGAGAGGGAGAAAATTTGAAAGATGCTTGGTATAGAATTTGCAATCTCAAAATAGATCTACTCGAAAGCAATCTAATGTCGTTTTTCTTCGCAATTTTTATGTTGGCGTTACAGCTTCGAACAGATATGTTCTAGATGCCATTACTGGGGGAAATTTTTTTGGGAGACATACTTTCGATTCTTATAATGCCATGATATATTTGCTAGGCCCACCACCTCTTTTGGTTAATGGAATTGTATTAACTTTGGAACATGTAATGCAAAGACTTGATATTATTGTAGGATCGAAAGTATGTCTAGAGGGGTGGTGATTAGACTACTTTACCAAATAAAAATCTAGCCTATTCCCAATTTTAAGTCTTGGCAGATTTTAGCAACTTAGCACAAGTCAAGCAATCAACCTACACATGCAAATCTCAGAGTATAGCAAAGGAATGTAAAACATTTGCATATGAAGGTAAAGGGAGGAGTTTGGAGGAGCAAAGCATAATGTAGACACGGAGATTTACGGCATGGTTACGATAGGTGGTGCTATCGTACATCCACGTTGATGGAGACTTCAACCCATGAAGGGTAACGGCTGCGCGAGTCCATGGATGGCTCCACCCACGAAGGGTCCACGAAGAAGCATCCTTGTCCATCCCACCATGGCCATCGCCCACGAAGGACTTGCCTCACTAGGGTAGATCTTCATGAAGTAGGCGATCTCCTTGCCCGTACAAACTCCTTGGTTCAACTCCACAATCTTGTGGGAGGCTCCCAAGTGACACATAACCAATCTAGGAGACACCACTCTCCAAAAGGTAATAGATTGTGTGTTGATGATCAACTCCTTGCTCTTGTGCTTCAAATGATAGTCTCCCCAACACTCAACTCTCTCACACAGATTTGGATTTTGTGGAAAGATGATTTGAGTGGAAAGCAACTTGGGGAAGGCTAGAGATCAAGATTCTTGTGGTTTGAATGGAATATCTTGGTCTCAACACATGTGTAGGTGGTTCTCTCTCAAAAAATGTATGTTGGAAGTGTAGTCACTTTCTGATGGCTCTCTCTACGAATGAAGAGTGGGTGGAGGGGTATAAATAGCCTCCACACAAAATCTAACCGTTACACACAATTCACCAAACTCGGTGGGACCGAATCATGAAACTCGGTCAGATCAATTTAGTTCAAAATGTGAACGTTAGGATTTTCGGTGGGACCGACATGTCAACTCGGTAGGACCGGTTTCATGAGGGTTAGGGCATAACGTAATCTCGGTGTGACTGATCACATAAACTCGGTAGGACCGATTTCTATAATAGGCAAACAGAGAGTTGGTCAGGCAAACTCGGTGGGACCGAATCGCTCATTTCGGTGGGACCGAAACATTATGAAAGGGAAACAGAGAGTTTGCATTGTGAACTCGGTGGGAGCAGAGTCTTCCTCATAAGATTTCAAGGATTGCTTATGTTCCTAAAAATAAGGGTGAATCTTCTAGTAAGAACAATGAAGATCTCAAATCAATTAGTGTTCACCCCAATTTTCTCAATATTATTAAGGAACCTATTGTCACGAATGAATTTCTTGAATTCTTGCCTAGGAGTTTGATTATCTATAAAACTAAAGATTCTCCTAAGAATCATAAGTGTGTAATTAAAGAATTGCACACACATACTCAGCCAGGGTGAGCTAGTGACCGTATAAACACCAGAAAATGTATATATTGAGCGCAATGAGCATATTATAAAGTCCACTGACCATATTTTTACAAATATATAGTGAAATACAATGTATTTATGTCGTTTGAAATTAAGCCATATTAACTAGAAAGGAGGCAGTATGGACTAGCATTACTTTGTTGTGTCCCGTCAACTTGCCGAACAAGGAGAAGCTTGCAGGACGGGAGAAGCTTGCGCGCGGTGGCTCGCAGGAAGGAGAAACTTTTGACTAATGCAAGGTCTCCCTCGCACAGACGATGGACGTGTAATAGTTAATTCGGTGTCAGATTGCCAGAAGCATACACTATACTGGTACCATTATTGTTTGACTTCCCAAAGAGGCGAACAGCCAAGCGCAAAGTATACTAATACTAGTACTACTACTATAGAGGTATGTACTACTACTAGGAACCGGATGGAGGAGCGTCTGCACTCTTATTTTATTTTAAAATGTGATAAAGCAATCTTCAACACATTTGTTTCTCTTCGAGGGTTCTCGCATGTGATACTGGAAGTTGATTGCATGGAACACTTGCCACAATTCTCGCTTAATTCTGGCTCATATCCTGTTACAAATAGGAGCGCTAGGTAATATTTTCTCTTTTTTTGTTATTCATCATGTAAATAGGTCAGCAAACCTTGCGGCGCATCTTTGTGTGAACCGTGCTTGCTGCACTTTGAATGTGACCGAGAGTTGGCTTGATGAAACACCTCGCTTCCTTCTTCTTTTTTTGTGGGGTACCTCGCTTCCTAGTGACCAGTCTCTTGGCTGATCGTCCTAAGAATGCTTATATATGAATAAAGCTCTCTCATTTACCCGCAAAAAATATTAAGCCATATTAACCGGAAAGGAGGGAGTGGACTAGCACAACTTTTTGGTGTGTCCGTCAACTTCATAAAAGCGAGAAGAAGCTTGCAGGACAAGGTGAAGCTCGCTTACGCCCACTCTGTCTACCTCAAACCTGGTGGCTCACACGAGGACAAGCTTTTGACTAATGCAACCTACCCTCGCCCAGGCGGTGGACATACATCGGTTCATTCGGTGTCAGATTGCCAGAGGCATACACTATAGTACCATCATTGTTCGACTTCACGAAGAGGCGAAGAACCAAGCACAAGGTTTAGTAGTACGAGTAGTACTACTACTAGAACCACATGATGGAGTATCTGTACTCTTATTTTATTTTAATCTCTGATAAAGTACACATTTATTCGGGATAAGTGCAGAAAACGGCAGCCCAATAGTAGTATTAATAACATCAAACATGTAATGATGATATCGATCAACCATTCTCGAATATATCTTGGCCTAGGTGCGAGCCCGTCTGTGTGTTCTCGCTCCCCGTCTCTCTCAAGGAACAGTGGGTTGGCCATTTTGCCGATAATCGAGATCGGTTTGCTCACACTCCGGTCCCACATGTCAGTGATATGCCAAGAGGAAGTGCGTTGACCGACTGGCCATTCGCGTACTTGGTTTTGCACCTTCATACTACTCCTCCCTCTGTCATAGTTTACAGGGCGCGCTTCATTCTCATGCATTTCTCTCCATGCATTTCCACCACCAGAGAGACTTTAGACGCGTTTGGTTTAATGCTCAATTAATTAGGGTGTGGTAACTACAATCAAGTCCACAATTTTCTCTCGATGTACTAGGTGTGTACGCGGAGTGGAGTAAGTGCATGCATGTGTGTACCCGGGGTGGAAGCACTGCATGCATGTGTGTACGCATTATTTCCTCTAGTAACAAATGCCGTTCTATAACTACCAATGCTATTTTTCAGGCCGATCGCTAGTCTCCTTGGTCCCAGAGATTGTTGAAGAGCGCTCTATAAACAGTGACGGAGGGAGTAGTATGAGTCGATTCAAAGAAGAGCGTATTGATGGTTGCTTCTTCCGAGCAACTTACAGTGGGATAGGTGGGGCTTATGATTTGACTGCTCATTACTCACTATTAGTGCGGCGCAACAACCGGGCTGAGTCTCCCATGCGGCTGTGCACTACTCCCTCCATTCTTAAATACTACGGAGTATTTGTCTTTCTAGAGATTTAAACGAGTGACTACATACGAAGCAAAATGAGTGAATCTACACTCTAAAATATGTCCATTTGAAATTTCTAAAAAGATAAATATTTAGGAACGGAGGGAGTATAATTTTGTGCATGGCACATGGACCTGGATGCTGAAGAGGCTTCTAGCAATGCTATCAAGCTTCCAGCATCTGTTTACATAATTGACGTACTATACAAATAATTTTCCAGCGACATGAAATTGTACAATGCTCTGAGCTTTCATCTTTTGTTTCGTGCGTCTTGCCATCCATGCTCTTTCGGAAAAAATAAAAAACTAACTTCCTTGCTAATGCATCTCAATGATTAGCAGATCAGAGCTAATATTTACATCACAACTAAAAGACAAAGTTGTGAGAAGGTGTTAAATTAAAATTGATCCATGCTTTCATCGGCAGCAACTTCCCCCCAGCTCGGTCTAAATCAACAAGGCATGTTGGGAAAAAAAGTAGCTGTCTGGAGCATGCAACATTCCGATCATTTTGTGCAGTTCCAATAAAATAGAGCTGAGCATCCCTGTTCCAAAGATATTAAGTGTGACTACAATAATAGAGGACTGTTGATGAAACAATAAACACACAAATAGAAGCCGGTCACCTTTGCAGTCTCTCTTAAGACTAACTAGTTGGGGAAGATTAAGCAAATAGTTGGAGAAGATTAGGCTTGGAGTTGGATGAAGAGGATAGAGCAAAACCAATCTCCCTTTGTGCAGTCGCACTGAAATGTAGAGACGTTGCCCGTGTGACATTTTAGTACAACTGCACAAAACACTCTTAAACAAAAAGTGATTTGTGCAGTTCACCAAATGGTCGCAATAGCAACGAGGTGCAATGGATAGCCCTATTTGCAAAAAAGAGGTAGAAAGAAAACAATTGCTGGCCAATAACAGTTGATGACACATACAACGACAAAAAAGAAGCATATTCCTTGTCCTAAAGGAAGATAACAACACGGTTGTGTTTGTCTAAAACGGTGTGAGGACGAGATTGCAATATGGAAAGTACGCCGGACGAGCTACGTTTTGGGCAAAGAACTATGGAAGATCCACATGCAAGATTTTCCACATGCAGCGACGTGGGAAGATGGGCAGTGGAGCAAGGCCGGAGAGGATACCTGGGGGTCGTCGAGATATAACTAGGAGAGTAGCGGCGGGCGGGATCTTCCCATACTGCAGCAACAAGCAAGTGGCGTAGGCCCTATCGCGCCGGAACTTGGTCAGAGAGAACGGCGGGTACCGCAGATCGGGACGTGCTGCCTCGGCGCCGTCCAACGGAGAAATGATGCACATCCTCCCTTTCTGTCGGTGGACGGGATGCGGCCGGATCAGTGACCAACGGTGAGAGAGAGAAGCCACCGCCGCCTTGTGTGAGATACTCTGAAGAGAGACAAACCCCGGCAGGCAGGCTCCATTGTATATAGTGGAGCGTACTACCTTTTTCTCAATAAAAATTGTTTTATATTCTGTGTATGTGACATTGAGCGATATAACTTTATTTAAAAATAATGCGCCAACGCATCAAGTCCAACTTTGTTTCGTGCATGCATGGTACACGACCTCCGTAGGTAAACAACCGCTACACACACTCAAATTAGCACGTGGGCTGCCATTTCGTATAGAAATGAGCTCCACCGTGTACCCGCGCGGGTGTGGCTGGGCACGAAGCGTGAGTACGTGCACCTATTCTCTTCGTGTACGTACACCACCTATGTGGGGTTGTGTGAGAGAGATACAAACGTAGAGAGATATAGTGTGTAGGTTCGTGAGTGTTTTTTTGGGGGGGCGTGAGAGATAGACAGGGAATATGTGTCGATGATATTTCAATCAAAAAATGTAACATATGCAATGTGTGTGAAATAGACGCATGGATATATCATATATATAGAGGGGCGATCCACGAGAAGAGAGTGGAGGTATCATCGGTGTGAGGTGTCCATAGAATTGAAGAGAGGGATGATGTGTGTGTGTGCGATCGATAAAGAGTGCCATCGAATTTGTGTGCGCCCATGTCAAGGATATAGGGTGGCTGGCCTACTGGAACGTGAGAGGGGACAAGTGCAGTTTGTCTCTGTGGAATGGATACCTACCTACAGCGCTCGACTATCGGTGTGTGGGGGGTGGGCGGAGAGACCTAATTAACTATAGAGGTACAATGGCTGGTATATGTGTGGAGGAGGAGAGAGACCTACCTTATGTATTGAGGGAGATCGGTCAGCATCCATGCATATGCGTAGGAGAGGAATAAGGTTGGGAGAGAGACAGAGCTAGAGTGTCGGAGGGGTTGGTGGTGGAGTTGCTTCTAACAAATGGTGGGAGAGGCTTGCTAGACAAACGGAGGGCACGCCTGCTATACCAATAAGAGAGGGGATGCCTGCCTGTATGTGCATGTGCGTGTGAGAGACGGGTCAGGAGGCATGCACGAATGATGAGGGGGACGATATAGCTGTGGTAAGTAGACGTAACTACATAGGAAAATCAATCGTCCTTTGTCGTAGAAAGGAGAGACATAACTTGTGAGGTACGTGGATCGATGGGTGGGGAAAAACAGTTAAAGTAGACCTAGGTATATGTAGGGAGATCGATCGGTATACATGCATGTATGTGTTAGAAGCAACTAAGGCCCGGAGAGAAGGATAGAGAGAGAGAGAGAGGGATGCATCTAGGAGGTGGTGCGAGAGGCATACTATATCGAGGGAAGGAGTGTCTTGATGGGAGATCGATGAAAAGAGGGGCGGGAGTGAGGCATGGACGGTGAGAAGAGAAGAGCAAAAGCTTGTGTTTGTGGTAGGAGCACCTGGCTAGAGAGGCATATCGATCAATGTGTGTCGTAAAGAAGGAGTTGGGGGGCCTACACACACCGTGGGTGAATGACCTAAAGTGAAAAGACGAATTTGCGCGATGGAGCTAGAGAATGTTGAGAGAGGGTGAGAGGGATGCGGGCGTGTGCATGCATGAGAGAAATTTAGCGCTAGCTACAAAGATAAGAAGATTGTGTGGGTGTAAAAGACGAATACAGATCATAATTCATTATAAAAAGTGAATTCGGATATTTGAATAATTTATCATAGTGTTTTAAACGGACACATGCGTGAATATATATAACGGTGATACACATGGTGTGGTTATGAACATGTTATACTATATATAATATATTTTATCTCTACTCTTATAAAAACAGAGTTGTTGATGATGGTGTGCCTGCCATCCTGCAATATAGGCCATCGGATTGATATTTGACGGATAGGAAGGAAACTATGGCAATTTTGAAAAAAGATACCCACACCCCTCTCCACATTTGCAAATAAGGCCTCCCCTCGATCATCTTGATGTACCGTGCAACGTATGGGAATCTTTCTAGTACTACATATAATATATAGACCATCGATTATAATTTGGGATAATGTGTGGCTTTTGCAGCTCAGGGCTAAATGCTTGTCATAATGTAGGGGGCGGGGCACTATACTTTGTGTGATAAACACGGTGTACGTATGGAACATGGTTTAGATTATGAATATCTAGTTAGTACATCAAATGTACTATTATTTGGAATCAACATTAAGTGTATTCAAAAAATTGAATTCGAGTTCATATAGTACACATAGTTCATATCTATCTCTATAGTAATCATGTGGTGTGTTGTTAAGGTAATACACAAATGATGGTTGAAGTTGGCAACAATCATGATTGTAGATTCTTATTCAAATACAGAAACAAATTCAAATTTAGTTTGAATTGCAGCGGTAGTATAGACATTTGGAATGCACTAAGATGTTGGTATGAGTAGGTTACATGCATTATACAGCCAGCGAAAAAATTTAATTGGACATAACATGGATTCATAGCTTTGAATAGCATTTGTATAGTAAAATGGGACAAGACTCTCCCTTTGTGTGGTGTGACTAGTTTTATTTTTTTTGTTTTTCCGTTGAGGGAAGTGCGAATTGATTTGGTACATACAAGTACAATATTACACGTTAGGCTTGTCCCTAAAATTCAACCCACGCCTTGTTATATCCCAAAAATTCAGATATCGTGCTTCCAAAACTCGCGCCTTCACAACCCGCGCCTTGCTATCCCGAAATTACAACGCGCGCGAAAGCTCCCTCCAGCTACCAAATCCCGACACGCGAAATCCCCTTCTAACCCTGAGCCGAAAGGGCCGCTAGTTCAAATCGGTGGGGGTACTTTTGTAACACACCCTATATTTTGGACAAGCGCGTCCCTAAGTCATGGTTCCCCCCTCCCATCGCCTTCTTTTCGCCATTTGAAATCCCAGGCCGCCATAACCTCTCTGCTCCAGCCGCGAAACCCCACCCTCCTCCGTCCGCCACCTCACTGCTGCCCAGCCGGAGCCTCTTCCCTGACGACGTCATCGACCGCAACAGCTTGACGTCCCTCATCCACCTCCCTGGATGAGGATCTATCGTCCATCTTGTCGTCCCGCCGGTTTAGCCGCCCCATCCTCCACCTCCAAGGAGCTGCTCTGATGATTGCCTCGTCTATTGCGGCTGCTCCATCCCTACAGCGCCGCCTTAACCTGCACCACCGGAACCGCAACATCCTCACCGACTCCTCAGACGAAGTCGCGGCCTACTCGGCACCACCAAAGAGATTGTACACTCATCGCATCGCACCTTCTCCTTAACTCAACCTCCCGACGCTGACGGTGCTCCATCCTGCACCCCATGGCGTGGCTACCTCGAAGCTGGCGCCGCGGGCGACATCTCCACGGCGGCTCTCCCCCTGTGCGAGGCCCCTTCGGCGGCGGCGTCCATACCAGCCAGATCTGTTGTTGCTGTTGTGGCTCTCGCTCGCTCGCGCTGCTGCTGTAGCTCCGTCTCTCGCTCGCTCGCTCACGCTGCTGCTGATGGTCCAGCTCTCACTTGCTTGCTCGCTCGTGCTGCTGCTGCTCCCCCCTCGCTCGTGCTGCTGCTCTGCTCTGATTTAGCTACACTTCAGTCGACTGAATCGACTTTTGGGTCAGTCGATTTTCAGGGGGGGGGGGGGGGGCTCGCCGGACTTAAGGAAGAACCACCTGCAGCGGGAGGGGGGCTCGCCGGAGAGGTACCCCACTATCTATCTTAGGGTTTAGGATGGGGATGGTGGTCGCCGGCGGTGGGGGCGCGATGGTGGAGCGGTGGCATGGGGATCGCCATAGAAAAAGCTCAGGGTGGTGGGGCTAGAGGGCTGGCTGTGGCGGCGGCGGACTGGCGGTGGGGAGTGGTTTCGGGGCGGCGAGGCGGCACGGGAGCACCGCCGGCCTCTGGTGGCGGGGGCCGGCAGTTCGGCCGGTGGTGGCTAGCGGCTTAGGGGGTGCAGGTTGAAGATGAACTGCAGGCCCTCCCTAAACGACATGTGAAGTGCCTCTCTGCTACCATTGCGTTCGGTTTCAACAGTAACATTCAGATTCCATAATAAATTTCAGTTTCGACATTAAGTTCAGAGTCAACAGTTTTTATCTCATCTGTTGTAGTCAGGTGTTTTTTGGTGATGTAAATTTTACATCTATCATTTTTTGGCAATGTATTTTACATCATCTATTGGAGATGCTATTATAATCCCACTTGAGATTAACGATGTTTGTCTTGTACTGCATCAGCCTCGACGTCTTACGGCTCGCCGGAGCTGCTCCAACGACGGAACCATCCATCACAGTGAGCGATTGCCACGGGCGCCGTCTCTGATTCCTCAGATCTTCCTCCACACCTCCTACAACCACCTCTGCCTCAACTTCTTCAGCGACCAACCCAATGATGCTGAGGTCGACACGGCTACGACAAAAAGGTTGTACACTTGTTGCATCACTTATTACTCTACATTCATGTCGATCCATTAGGGCTATTTTGGTTCAAAGGAAAAACATAGCAATAGGAAATTTTCCTATGGCACTCTACTATTCAATTATTCATGCATTTTGTTGAAAGGAATGGAGCAAAACATCCACCTGGACCTACTTTTCAAAATCCTATGCATGAAAACAAGACCAAGTGCATTAGTGGCAGAATACCATTCTAACTGTACACGCTTTCATATGGTTTCACTTTAATTTTGCCATCTTTCTTTGCATCCCTCTGCTCTTCCAATTCCTGTGAACCAAACACCCAAGTTGACAGAAATCATGTGTTTACAAATGCTCCGTTTCCCATGTGCATTCATATCCTATTCTGGTGTTTTTCCTATCCCTGCGTTTTTAGAATCATGCAAGCCAAAGGAGCCCTTACAGAATTACTTCAGTTACAGGTAGGTGTCGAAGAAAACTTTGTGTGGTTTGTCCTGCTCCTGCCGCGACGTCGTCCACCTCACCTGAGCTGCTCCATCGACAGAAGCATCCACCAAACTAGACATCACGACTCCTGACTGTCTTTTGCCACCTCAGATCTCCTTCCCTACCGCCGGCACCCACTGCAATGGCATCACCATTATCGACTCAGCAGATGAACCTGAGGAGTTGATAACCCACAAGTATAGGGGATCAATTGTAGCCTCTTTCAATAAGTAAGAGTGTCGAACCCAACGAGGAACTAAAGGTAGAACAAATATTCCCTCAAGATCTATCGACCACCGATACAACTCTACGCACGCTTGACGTTCGCTTTACCTAGAACAAGTATGAAACTAGAAGTACTTTGTAGGTGTTGTTGGATAGGTTTTCAAGATAATAAAGAGTACGTAAATAAAAACTAGGGGCTGTTTAGGTAAAGAAGCAATAAAGTTAGTATAGCGAGTGTGGAAAAGTGGTGGTAGGAGTTGCGAAATTGTCCCTAAGCAATTGACTACTTTACTACACCGATAGCAAGTTTTATGTGGGAGAGGCCACTGCTAGCATGTCATCCCTGACTTGGAATTCTATGCACTTATGATTGGAACTATTAGCAAGCATCCGCAACTACTAATGTTCATTAATGTAAAACCCAACCATAGCATTAAGATATATTGGTCCCCCTTCAATCCCGTATGCATCAATTTCTATGCTAGGTTGAAGCTTCTGTCACTCTTGCCCTCCAATACATAGTCCTATCAACATACAACTAACCCTATATATGGTGTGATCCACGCGCACGCTCATATGATGGGCACCAAAGGACAGCAACATAACCACAAGAAATTTAAACCAATCATAGCAATTCACCAATTACCGATAGGACAATGAAAATCTACTCAGACATCATAGGATGGCAACACATCATTGGATAATAATATGAAGCATAAAGCACCATGTTCAAGTAGAGGGTACAGCGGGTTGCGGGAGAGTGGACCGCTGTCGAGAGATAGGGGAAGGTGATGAGGATGTTGGTGAAGATGACGGAGGTGTTGGTGAAGATCGCGGTGATGATGATGGCCCCAGCAGCGTTCCAGCACCACCGGAAGAGAGGGGGAGAGAGCCCCCCTTCTTCTTCTTCTTCTTCCTTGACCTTCTCCCTAGATAGGAGAAGGGTTTCCCCTCTGGTCCTTGGCCTCCATGGCATGGGAGGGGCGAGAGCCCCTCTGAGATTGGATCTGTCTCTCTTTGTTTTTGCGCTCCGGATTCTGCCCTTTCACCGTTTCTTTTATTACCGGAGATCCGTAACTCCGATTGGGCTGAATTTTGGACACGATCTCTATCCGGAAATTAGCTTTCTTGCGTCGAAAGAAGGGATCTAATACGGGGTGTCCACGAGGGTCAGGGGCGCGCCCCCCTGCCTCGTGGCCCCCTCGTGCATCGTATCGCGTTGATTCTTCTTCCCAAAAATCATAAATATTCCAAAAAAAATCTCCGTCAGTTTTTATCCCGTTTGGACTCCAAATTATAGATACGACGGAGACGTATCAGCATCCCCAAGCTTAATTCCTACTCGTCCTCGAGTACGTAAATGATAAAAAAGATAATTTTTGATGTGGAATGCTACCTAGCATAATCTTGATCACATAATCTAATCATGGCATGAATATTAAGACACGAGTGATTCAAAGCAATAGTCTATCATTTGACATTAAGGCAATAATACTTCAAGCATACTAACCAAGCAATTATGTCTTATCAAAATAACATAGCCAAAGAAAGCTCATCCCTACAAAATCATATAGTTTGGCCATGCTTCATTTCTATCACACAAAAGGCTCCCATCATGCACAACCCCGATGACAAGCCGAGCAATTGGTTCATACTTTTTACCGCGCTTCAGCCTTTTCAATCCTCATGCAATACATGAGCGCAAGCCATGGATATAGCACTATGGGTGGAATAGAATATGATGATGGGGGTTGTGTGGAGAAGACAAAAAAGGAGAAAGTCTCACATCGACGCAGCTAATCAACGGGCTATGGAGATGCCCATCAATTGATGTCAATGCGAGGAGTAGGGATTGCCATTCAACGGATGCACTAGAGCTATAAGTGTATGAAATATCAAACTGAAACTAAGTGGGTGTGCATCCAACTTGCTTGCTCATGACGACCTCGGGCATTTGAGGAAGCCCATCATCGGAATATACAAGCCAAGTTCTATAATGAAAATTCCCACTAGTATATGAAAGTCATAACTCAAGAGACTCTCTATATGAAGAACATAGTGCTACTCTGAAGCACAAGTGTGGTAAAAGGATAGTAACATTGTCCCTTCTCTCTTTTTCTCTCTCTTTTTTGGCCTTCTCTTTTTTTTGGCATTTCTCTTTTTTTCTCTTATTTTATTTTATTTTTTTCGTCCGGAGTCTCATCCCGACTTGTGGGGGAATCATAGTCTCCATCATCCTTTCCTCACTGGGACAATGCTCTAATAATGATGATCATCACACTATTATTTACTTACAACTCAATATTACAACTCGATGCTAGAACAAAGATATGACTCTATATGAATGCCTCCGGTGGTGTACCGGGATGTGCAATGATCTAGCGTAGCAAATGGCATCAAAAAATGGACAAGCCATGAAAACATCATGCTAGCTATCTTACGATCATGCAAAGCAATATGACGATAAATGCTCAAGTCATGTATATGATGATGATGGAAGTTGCATGGCAATATATCTCGGAATGGCTATGGAAATGCCATGATAGGTAGGTATGGTGGCTGTTTTGAGGAAGATATAAGGAGGCTTATGTGTGATGGAGCGTATCATATCACGGGGTTTGGATGCACCGGCTAAGTTTGCACCAACTCTCGAGGTGAGAAAGGGAAATGCACGGTACCGAAAAGGCTAGCAATGATGGAAGGGTGAGAGTGCGTATAATCCATGGACTCACATTAGTCATAAAGAACTCATATATTTATTGCAAAAGTTTACTAGCCCTCGAAGCAAAGTACTACTACGCACGCCCCTAGGGGGATAGATTGGTAGGAAAAGACCATCGCTCGTCCCCGACCGCCACTCATAAGGAAAGCAATCAAAGAACACCGCATGCTTCAAATTTGTCACACAACCTTTACCATACGTGCATGCTACAGGACTTGCAAACCTCAACACAAGTATTTCTCAATTTCACAATTACTCAACTAGCACGACTCTAATATCACCACCTTTATATTGCAAAACTATTGCAAGGAATCAAACATATCATATTCAGTGATCTACAAGTTTTATGTAGGATTTTATGACTAACCATGTGAATGACCAGTTCCTGTCATCTCTCTAAATAGATATAAGTGAAGCAAGAGAGTTTAATTTTTTCTACAAAAGATATTCCCATACTCTAACAAATATAAGTGAAGCAAAAGAGCATCCTACAAATGGCGGTTTTCTATGTGAAGAGAAACAGGCAATCCGAACTTCAAATGATTTAAGTGAAGCACATGAAGCATTCTATAAAGCCATACTCAAAATAATTAAGTGAAGTGCAAAGAGCATTCTATAAATCAACCAAGGACTATCTCATACCAGCATGGTGAATAAAATAAAAGTGAAAGCTAAATTCAAAAGACGCTCCAAGATTTGCACATATCGCATGAACGAAATGAATCCGAAAACATACCGATACTTGTTGAAGAAAGATGGGATGCCTTCCGGGGCATCCCCAAACTTAGACGCTTGAGTCTCCTTGAATATTTACTTGGGGTGCCTCGGGCATCCCCAAGCTTGAGCTCTTGCATCTCTTCCTTCTTCTCACATCGAGACCTCCTCGATCTTCGAACACTTCATCCACACATAACTCAACAGAAAACTCGGTAAGATCCGTTAGTATAATAAAGCAAATCACTACTCTAAGTACTGTTGCAAAACAATTCATATTTTGTTTTTGCATTTTAGCTACTGTAATATAACTTTTTCATGGCTTAATCCACTGATAGAAATCGATAGTTTCATCAAAACAAGCAAACTATGCATCAAAAACAGAATCTGTCTTAAACAGGACAGTTTGTAGTAATCTGAACATTCACCATACTTCTGGTACTCCAAAAATTCTACCAAAATTAGGAAAAATAAAAAATTTGTATAGGAAGACAGTGCAAAAAGTTTCAGAACTGTTTGGCGTTCCAGTAAACAATGTAAAATCGCGCACTACAGCCAAAGTTTCTGTCCTGCACCACACAAACCAACAAGTAATCTAAAACATCCTAAAGGCAAACCTTGGCACATTATTTTTATAATACAACGGAATTGTACAAGGGGATAATTATTTTTGTTGAAAAGTTTCTGTAATCAAGATTCACAAAGTTTCCGTGAGCATGAACAAAGTTCAAGGATCTCCCCCACTTCAACAATGCTTGTCTCTCTCACTTTCACTTTCCTTTTTGAAAAGTTTTGGGTTCCCATCTTTTTTTAAAACTATATAAAAGCACTCAACAGAAATAAATGACTCTCTAAAACTTCCGGGTTGTCTCCCTGGCAGCGCTTTCTTTAAAGCCACTAAGCTAGGCATATAGTGCTCAAGTAATGAATCCACCAGGATCCCAAGGTATATCAAAGCCAATTTTAATTAACAATGATTTGTGATTTAGTAGTGAGCAAAAAGTAACATATACACCAAGGATCCCAAGGCATACAGTTTCTTGCAATTTTATCATATTGGAAACATGGAGAGGTGGAGATGTAGTTCCTCTCTCATAATAATTGCAACTAGGAGCAGCAAGCACATGCATATTATATCCATCAAAATCATCATGTGTAGTAGTAAAACGCAACCCATCAATATAATCCTTAATAAGGGCAAACTTCTCCGATATAGTGTAGTTTGGAGAATTCAAAAGGATAATAGGACTATCATGCGTGGGCGCAATAGCAACAATTTCATGTTTAACATAAGGAACTATAGCAAGTTCATCTCCATAAGCATAATTCATATTGGGATCTTGGCCACAAGCATCATCAAAAAGGGATATTTCAAAAGAACCAACGGGATCATAACAATCATCATAGCAATCATCCTTCGGTAAGCACGAAGGGAAATTAAACAATGTATGAGTTGAAGAGTTACTCTCATTATAAGGTGGGCACGGGTAGCTAATCCGCTCTTCCTCCTTTTGTTCTTTGCTCTCCTCATCATCTTTTTCATCCAATGAGCTCACAGTTTCATCAATTTCTTCTTCCATAGACTCCTGCAAAATATTAGTCTCTTCTTGGACAGCGAAGGAGTCCTCAATATATGGTTTAACATAGGCATTAGAAGCATAATTATCATAACAATATTTAAGTATAGCAAAGTTTTCAGATTTGTAAAGAGTAGCATCATACTTTTCAATCAAAGAAGCAATTTCATAAGCACCCTTAAAAGCAACAAATTCTTCAGTTTGTTGAACATCATAGTAATTATAAACACCCTTAGCATACGAAGATACGATTCCATTATCACTAAACTCACATTGGTAGGGAAGGTGTTTCTTAGGGTTTTCAGAACAACAAGTAACATCATATATTTCACATAAATTCCAAGCATACCACTTCAAACGATGAATTTGATCCAGTAAAAGTTCCCATTTTTTAGATAAGTGGTGTCGCGCATAACAAGCATGCTCATCTAAAGATTTTCCCTCAACTAAGCTAGTTGGGGTTTCAGCACGAGCACAAAGGGATCGAAGATGATCCAAGTAAAAAACTTTAGGAGTGTGATAGATTTTGAGTGGTTCTTCAACCATTGGTGTAGTAGGTACAACTAATTTTTTTGGTATTTTGCGTTTCCTACCCATAACTAAAGATAGAAAACAAGAGCACAAAATAAAAAGTACTTAGTGATAAAGCAAACAAGCACACACGAGAATATTCACCCCACGCTATGACTCCCCAGCAACGGCGCCAGAAAAAGGTCTTGATAACCCACAAGTATAGGGGATCAATTGTAGCCTCTTTCGATAAGTAAAAGTGTCGAACCCAACGAGGAGCTAAAGGTAGAACAAATATTCCCTCAAGTTCTATCGATCACCGATACAACTCTACGCATGCTTGACGTTCGCTTTACCTAGAACAAGTATGAACCTAGAACTACTTTGTAGGTGTTGTTGGATAGGTTTGCAAGATAATAAAGAGTACGTAAATAAAAACTAGGGGCTGTTTAGGTAAAGAAGCAATAAAGTTAGTATAGCGAGTGTGGAAAAGTGTTGGTAGGAGTTGCGAAATTGTCCCTAAGCAATTGACTACTTTACTAGACCGATAGCAAGTTTTATGTGGGAGAGGCCACTGCTAGCATGTCATCCCTGACTTGGAATTCTATGCACTTATGATTGGAACTATTAGCAAGCATCCGCAGCTACTAATGTTCATTAATGTAAAACCCAACCATAGCATTAAGATATATTGGTCCCCCTTCAATCCCGTATGCATCAATTTCTATGCTAGGTTGAAGCTTACATCACTCTTGCCCTCCAATACATAGTCCTATCAACATACAACTAACCCTATATATGGTGTGATCCACGCGCGCGCTCATATGATGGGCACCAAAGGACAGTAACATAACCACAAGCAATTTAAACCAATCATAGAAATTCAACAATTACCGATAGGACAACGAAAATCTACTCAGACATCATAGAATGGCAACACATCATTGGATAATAATATGAAGCATAAAGCACCATGTTCAAGTAGAGGGTACAGCGGGTTGCGGGAGAGTGGACCGCTGTAGAGAGATGGGGGAAGGTGATGAGGATGTTGGTGAAGATGACGGAGGTGTTGGTGAAGATCGCTGTGATGATGATGGCCCCGGCGGTGTTCCGGCGCCACCGAAAGAGAGGGGGAGAGAGTCCCCCTTCTTCTTCTTCTTCTTCCTTGACCTTCTCCCTAGATGGGAGAAGGGTTTCCCCTCTGGTCCTTGGCCTCCATGGCATGGGAGGGGCAAGAGCCCCTCCGAGATTTGATCTGTCTCTCTGTCTCTCTCTGTTTCTGCGCACTGGATTCTGCCCTTTCACCGTTTCTTTTATAACCGGAGATCCGTAACTCCGATTGGGCTGAATTTTGGACACGATCTCTATCCGGAAATTAGCTTTCTTGCGGCGAAAGAAGGGCTCCAACCGCCAAACAAGGTGTCCACGAGGGTCAGGGGCGCGCCTGCCCCCCTGGGGCACACCCCCTACCTCGTGGCCCCCTCGGGCATCATATCGCGTTGATTCTTCTTCCCAAAAATCATAAATATTCCAAAAAAAATCTTCGTCAGTTTTTATCCCGTTTGGACTCCGTTTGATACAGGAACTGGCACTGGGCACTGGATCAATATGTTAGTCTCAAAAATAGTATAAAAAGTTGCCAAAAGTATATGAAAGTTGTAGAATATTGGCATGGAACAATCAAAAATTATAGATACGACGGAGACGTATCAGGAGTACACAGGTCCACAAGAGAGGTCGCGCTCTTTTGTTCTTGCTTATGTTATGCATTGCTTAATATTACCTGCTACTTTATCGTCTTGTTCACCTCTTAGACTCCAAGTCAGGTCCAAATTATTGTTCAAGCTTGAGTTCTAAATTAGTTGTGGGGCACATATCGAGGCAGCAATGAACAGTATCTCTGTCTAATATATGGTTCACCTGGGTATGCCTATGTTGTTCATCTTGGGTGGGAAACAAATAGTAAAGCAATCATCATCTTTCTTTTTATTAAATTAAAGCAATCATCATCTTTCTTTTTATTAAATTAAAGCAATCATCAGCCTGCTATCATTATTTTTGGATCCATCCACTGGTTGTTACCATCACTCTAGATTTATGCATGCCCTCCTTACATAATCTCACTATATTTTTTCGTATGCATGTCAGATATTGTACACAGTCATCTTTGAACATGTAGAGAAAAGAGAAGAGTTTTGCGGCAATACAATGTCATGCGTACATCGCTCCATGGTGGGTTCAATGGCAAACCCTTCCCCTCTCCAGATTGTAATCCGAGGAAGATATCTATTCTGAGGCGGATTCAGACGCAGCTGACCACTCCTATTTACCCCCCCCCCCAAGGTGTTTTATCTAACTTGGCATGATGATGCTAGTCATATCATGCATATGTTGCCTTGCAGTGCCTACTTTCGACATTATATATGTTATCTGCTTAGTTTAGACATGTTCTGTAATGCCACCTGTTTAGTTTCTATATCATATATGGGAATTATGCAGTCTCATGTCTTTTAGCCAGCCATAATATATGTGAAATATGCAATGTCATCCCATTTAACCAGACATCATATATTTGAATGATATCTTGCCCGTCCTTTCCTTCATTAGATTTCCATTTGTCGGCAATGTTTGTACATTAAACTACTCTTCCTATGAATCAGCCATTTGAGTGGGTGATGGAAAAATCTGGAGCGAAAACAAGGCCTTCATAGCAGACAGTGCTACCTGTCGAAGCAGATCTCTTGTTGGGTCCCAAGGCTCCTCAGAGATGGATTCAGAGATAGATGACCAGTCATATTCCCCCATCGAGGTGTATGCTCTAACTTGGCACGGTTATACTGCTCATATCATGCATATGGTGTCTTGCATTGCATAGTTTAGACATCATATACACAATATTCAACACCATGTTCTTAGTTCAAACATCATATATGCGATTGCCCTCTGCTTAGCATATAAATCACATATGTGAATTAAATCATGCGATCCTGATTACTTAGATAACATGTATGTGAATTATGTCATGCGCTCATGTTTAGTTAGTCATCATATCTTTGAATTATGTTATGCTATGCTATCCAGTTTAGATAGACATCATATATGTGAGATTATGTCATGCTATCCGTTTTAGTTAAATAATATACATGTCAACTATTTCATGCCCTCTTTTTTCCACACTATCTATTGCATTTGTCTCTCATACAATGTTTGTACATTCAACTATGTTTCCTGTTTATCAGCCATTTGAATTGGAGCGGGTGATGGCAGTATCTAGTGGAGTAAAAACACGGTCTTCAAATAAAATAGTGTTACCTCTTGGTGGATATAGCACCCGGTTGTACATGCACGAGAACCAGCCCTACCACACATAACCCAGACTCACGCAGATTGTACCCCTACTGTGATGGACATAGAACCAGCTTCACCCAATCTAACCCCAACCCCAGCAGATAGTAACCCGGTTCCTGTTGACACAGCACCATCTTCACCACAGAGCTCCCAGGCAAGAGCAGTTAGTAAGGCAGCTCTAATGCCCAAAGCGCCAGTACTACCATGGCGAACCCCAACTCCACCAGTTAGTACACCTATTCCTGTGGAGGAAGCACAACCAGCCATTCGTAGTTTAGCATATATCTCATTTGATGTTGTTAAATCCTATGTGTGTATCTTCCCATCATGGAAATATTATACTGAAGATGAAGGAAAACGCAAGTTGCAGATGTTTGTCCAGGAGTTATGTGTAAGTAATGTTATTCATGGCAATTACTTTTGTTTGTCCCATACATTCTACCTTCATGATGGTTATAATACAACAAATTTTCCCATTTTTCTCTATAGAGAAGGGCCGATTTGGAAACTCGGGATGAGGTAACCTGTACTAATACCTCTGCTATCTTCAAGAATGCTTGGTGGCAGTATCGGAATTACCTGAAGAAAACGTACTTCACTAGCAAAAAAACTCATCAAATTCCCTTACGTTCTCCTGAGACACATTTACTGGACGACGGCTGGGAACGCCTTTGTTCAGACCGTCCCGAACCAAGAATGTGGTAAGGTCTATGAGCTCATTTTTTTAAGTACTATATGCTTGCGTCTTACTGTACTCTGTTCATGTAGAACAAGTGCTTAAACATGAAGAACAACGGTTCCCATTTAAGATTCCATTGCTATCATGCATACTGCTTTGCTCTTGTATCACTGTATTTACTTATACAAACTTATTTTTAAATTGAAGGATCCAATCAAAACTCCAATGGCACAACAGGTATGTTTACACATGTTTCTTTAACAGGTTTGCTCCTATAAATAGCTCTGTTGATTTCAATTTCAATTGTGTATACACTTGACTTCTCGTATCATGCACATTACTAGCATCACAACAGAGCCAATAGTGTTGTTGTACATGTAGACCCGTGGTACCCGTCTGAAATCTTGTTGTGTTGTGTAGTTTCCCACGCTTTGTATTCTTTCATGCTGCTTTCTCTTGAACTGATATGGTTTGAACTGTGTCTCTATTTTGATTTGGCAAGACAATGTAGTGACCATAGGACATAGATATATGTTTGTTTGATGCTTTTATAGTGTACTACTTGGCAATAGAAGACTTGGTAGTTTAATCTTGTCCACCTTACTAATGAACTGGTTCACCGAAATGAGTTTCATATACTAGTACATGCTAAACTTATTATGTGTCTGCTTGTTTCTTCTTTTAGAATGCTGACGGAATATTGGGGAAGAGTGCCTTATTAAGCAATGGTAAAGGAAGTAATGCATATAAGGTTCATGATAGTGAGACATCCGTGTTGGTATCCAACAAAATTGATAAAATAGCTAAGGAAAACTATCTTGAAGACAGTGAGACAACCCCAAAGTCCTGTCTTGGTTTAGTGTTCGAGTTACTGGCCACTACCACTGGCACAAGCTATTCAAACTCACTGTCTGAATTAGTACGGTTTCTTGAGTCTCAACTACAAGCTGAAAGACATCGATCAGCTATGCTGCGACAAGAAGCGGAAGGACTGCGGAAGTCCCTGGAGCATTCAGATGCATACTTTACGGTGCAACAAAGAAGCGTTGGAGGATTTTAGCACTAAACAGGACAAAGCTAATAAGCTTGCTAAGCTTATTGGCAGCATGGTGGATACCCAGGATAACGTTTCTTGAGCTCTTCTCAAGTTGTTTCAGTTATGGACTTGTTTTGCTGCCGTGTTTATTTGCACTGGTGGCCAATTTAGACGGCCAGTGTGTGTAATATGCTGCTTTGTTCCCTATATTTGCACTGGTGGCGAACTTTGATGCCCAGTGGATGTAATATGTGTAATAGCCTAGCGTTAGTTGCTTGCTTATTTATTTCCTTATTGTCTTGTTTAGTTGTTTGCTTGTAGTCACTGCAGTTCTTTTTCCGCGTTTTTCTAGTGGCCACAATAACCTATTTTTGGTAACTAGGCCACAATAACCATGGCAACACACTAACTGTTGTAACCATGGGCCTCATGCGGGCCGTAGGATCCATGGGCTTTCTACGGGCCATAGGATCCATGGGCCTTCTACGGGGCGTAGGATCCATGGGCCTTCCATGGGCCATAGGATCCATGGGCCTTCTACGGGCCACAGGATCCATGGGCCTTCTACGGGCCGTATGATCCATTGGCCTTCTACGGGCCGTAGGATCCATGGGCCTTCTACGGGGCATATAATCATTTTGCCAAACATGGGCCGCTATTCGTGGACCATAACAGGCCGTTAATAGGCCGTATTTGATAACGCTATGAAAACAACCCAATGGATTAACGGGCCACAAACGGGCCTAATGTAACCACGGGCTGAATTTGGCCCACAAACGGAACAGGCCAGTAACCGTAACTAACCGAATTCCAGAAATGAGCCCAGGAATAAATGGGGCCTTAGAAGGCCGAAAGTTAACACGGGCTGGAAATGGCCGACGGAATAATGGGCCATTAATTGGTATAAAGCGATACACTGTTCATTATGGCCTAGTTTCATCTCGGGCCTTTAATGGGCCCAGACTTACAAAGGGCCTCCTATGGGCCGAAAGACGTCATGGGCCATACATGGGCCGGAAGTTACAATGGGCTGGTATCATATTGGACGGCCCTGATGACGCTACCGGGCCAAATTCTGGTAGGTCGTGAGTTAGCGGGCTATAAATGGGCTATATGCAAACAGGTCGTTAACAGGCTTTCCGTGGGCCGGCCCGCTACCTTTTGATCAAGTCAAACGGGTCGGCCTTTTCACTGGAATGGACCTCTGTTGGTCCGTGTCACATGTCGATGAATCCACAAAGATTTCATTCTTAAGAGGTATCTTCATCTTCAAGGTCTTCTTGTTATTATCAACTGGCACATCAAACTGGATTAACACTCTATACATAGACTCCACTGAGAATTGACCATTCCCATGTAGGTTCCATCGACATATATCACACTCATGTGACTGTTGCACCGTGGACAACCGCTGGAGCAGGATGTACCACGATTGGAGTCTGGGTCCAGTTAAATCTCTTCTGCATGCCATATTTGGTGGAATTGGGTGAACTTAATTATGCAATGTGTATCCTCAGTGGAGTACAGGGTTCATTTTAATACCGAGGAGACTGACAGTTTTAAGCCTACTAGAGGACTAAGACAAGGGGACCCTCTCTCCCCCTACTTGTTCTTATTATGCACGGAGGGCCTAACTGCTCTCTTAGCAAAAGTGGAGGAGACAAGAAATATTTCCGGAATTAAGGTTAGAAGAGAAGCTCCTTCAGTGTCCAATCTACTTTTTGTGGACGATTCGTTGATCCTTATGCAAGCGAATGCAAGTAATGCGTAGGCTTTGAGAGCGGTTCTGGATTCCAATTGTGCCACCTTAGGGCAAATGGTGAGTGTTGAAAAATTAAGCATATTTTTTAGCCCCAACACAAAAGTGGAAAACAAGGTGCAAATTTGTACTATTTTGAATATTATGACCGAAGCACTTAATGACAAATATTTGGGTTTACGTGCCAATGTGGGGATGGACAAGAGTGATTGTTTCCAGTTCCTGATTGATAGAGTTATTATGAAAATTAGTGGATGGAAAGAAAAATTGTTATCTGTTGGAGGAAAGGAAGTTTTGCTCAAATCTGTTGTTCAAGCGATCCCAACTTATGCCATGTCCGTCTTTAAAATTCCTAAAAGAATTTGCAAAGGAATCATTGACGCGATTGTCGGTGTTCTGGGAACGGGGGTCCCCAGACTTGCGTGCCTGCGGTCTGCGGCGTGGCTCGAAAGGGGGCCCAGCACGGCCCATCTTCATCAACACAAGACCCAAGACCCTCGTGAGGGGCCAAGCCTCGTGGGGCGGACGACACGGCGCTTCCTCAGGCGCGGCCTCATCAGGCTGGCTCACGAGGAGGCGGAGAGATCAAGGCGGGGTACCTCACGAGGTGCCCATGACGCAAGCCATGACGCACCAAGGGTGTGCCAAAGGGCGCCAGCCCGCCCGGTCTCCCTTTCCTCTTTGGTGCAAAGGGGCAAGCGCAGCGAGAGGATCAAGCAAAGGCATCCATTTGATTGCAACGAGACCAAGACTAGTCCAACGGTGGGAAGGAGGTCATCGTGGAGCCCAGAACGGCGTCACCACGGGGCCTTTGGCAGGCGAGGACCAACTTTAGTCAGGATAAGTGTACCAGATGTTCCCCTTCAAATTGGCCAATTGTTGGCGCCCTTCCCGCTTGATATTTGGGAAGAGGCCCAGGGCCTTTGCCTATAAATAGGACTAGCCACCCCCAGGGTAGAAGATCATAAAGAAACCAGTTAGAAAGACTCAGGCAGCCGAGAGAGAGAGAGAAGGGCGGCTGAAATCCCCCTAGCAGTTCATCGTCCTAGCTAAGAGCAGACGAGAGTTCTCATGATGAGTAAACCACATAGTTATTTGCTGCATTCAGGGAAACATTTGGCCGGTTGTTCTTTTGGTTTATTAATGTCTTATGTTGCTCTGAACTTGTTCGATGTGGTCATGTGTTACTCTGTGGATCTTATTACTGAACTGTTAAGCAGCTCAGTTCAATGCTACTGTCTTTTGTTAGTTATTGATGGAGACTACATCGTTTCGTAATTGGAATGTGCTGTGCTGGAATGTACGTGGTCTGAATTCTGATGCTCGACAGCGTGATATTAGAGCTAAGATAGAGGAGAGCTATTGCTCCATAATCTGTTTGCAGGAAACTAAGTGTGAGCAGTTCGACATTAGGACGATTAGGTCTTTCTGCCCTAGGCGTTTTGACCAGTTTGCCTTCTCTCCTTCTGTTGGTGCTTCTGGTGGAATCTTGGTAATTTGGAATTCTTCTGTCTTTGAGGGACAACTAGTGGAGGTTCAGCGCTTCAGTGTTGTTGTTTCCTTTAAATCTGTTCATAATTCAGAACGTTGGACTATGGTTTCTGTGTATGGGCCATGTGATGGTCAATCAAGAGATGATTTTGTCAGCTGGTTATATCACCTAACCATCCCTTTGGATGAACATTGGTTGTTGCTCGGTGATTTTAACTTCATCCGTTCTCTAGATAACAGAAATTTGCCAGGAGGAGATATAAATGACATCTTTCTCTTTAATGAAATTATTGGTCATCTTGGACTTCTGGAATTGCCAATAAAGGGTAGAAGCTTTACTTGGTCTAACATGCAGCAAATACCTCTCTTGGAGCAGCTGGATTAGTTCTTCACGACCTCTGATTGGATTTCTCAATATCCTAATACAGTTGTCTTTCCTTTGGCAAAAACCTCATCGGATCATGTGCCATGTGTGGTTTCAATCGACACTAAAATTCCCAAATCCAAGATTTTTAGGTTCGAAAATTATTGGGTTGAAATGCCAGGGTTTATGGAGTGTGTCAAGAAATCTTGGGAGGCCCCTGTGTTTTCTGATCTCTCTGCATCCGCAGTTCTAACTAGAAAATTTAAACGCCTCAGGTATGACTTAAGAGTTTGGAGCAAAAACCTCTCTTACCTTAAGAAGTTAACTTTGGAATGCAGCAAGGTTATTATTTATTTTGATAAGCTAGAGGAGTTAAGGCCTCTGGTTAGATCTGAGTTCAATTTCCGGAAAATAGTCAAGTTGCATTATGAGCATTTGCTGAAACTTCATTATATCTATTGGAAGCAGAGATGTACGATCAGATATATTAAGGTGGGTGAGGAAAACTCCAAATTTTTCCATGCCATGGCATCGGAGCGCATGAGAAAAAATTCTATAGCAAGCCTGAAAACGCCGGGGATGGATAATCATGTCTCTGATCATGAGCAAATGGCGGGAATTCTCTGGGCCTCTTTCAAAAACCGAAGGTCCAGGCCCAGGACATTACAATGGTCTATGATTTAGGCACACTCATCCAGCCGGTCCCTGGTTTAGATGAGCTGTCGCTCCCATTCTCTGATGTTGAGATTAAGAAGGTCCTGCAGGAGTTGCAAACTGATAGGGCACCGGGCCCTGATGGTTTCAATGGCATGTTTGTCAAGCGCTGTTGGCCGATCATTGAGAAGGATTTTCTACACTTAATCAAGGACTTTTATGAGGGGAAACTCTCTCTGGAAAACATAAATGGGTCGCTCATTGCCCTCATCCCTAAGATGTTATCTCCTGAGGGGTCGGATGATTTTAGGCCAATTTCTCTCACAAACACCTGCTTGAAGTTTCTCACCAAGCTGTTGGCTAATAGGTTGCAAAGGGTGATTTTGCACTGCATCCACAAGAATCAGTATGGTTTTCTTAAAGTTCGATCAATTCAGGACTGTCTGGCTTGGAGTTTTGAGTATATACATCAATGTAAACAGTCCAAGAGGCCCATTGTTATTTTGAAATTGGATTTCTCAAAGGCTTTTGATACTGTCAACCATGAGGTTATCCTGCTAATGCTTAAGCACAAAGGTTTCAATGATAAATGGATTGGTTGGATCCAAGAGATCCTTTCTTCAGGATCTTCTTTGGTGATGTTAAACGGCATCCCAGGCAAGCAGTTCAAGTGCAAATGCGGAGTTAGACAAGGAGATCCTTTATCACCCCTTCTATTTGTAATGGCTGCTGACCTTCTACAATATGTGGTTAATCAGATGCTGGCTCAGGGTGTCTTATCACTCCCAATCCCCACTCATGACGAGGAATTCCCCATTATACAGTATGCTGATGATACGGTCATCTTCCTGTCAGCTAGAGATGAGGAGCTAGTAGCTCTAAAGAACATGCTTCTTACCTTCCAACAGTCTACTGGTCTCAAGGTCAACTTTGCAAAGTCCTCAATGATCCCTCTCAACATTGAGGAAGGTGAAGCCACTCGGTTAGCTGCCCTGTTGGGCTGCAAGATTGGCCAACTCCCTTTTACATATCTAGGGCTGCCCCTTGGAACCACTAGACCCAGGATTATTGATCTCATGCCATTAGTGGACACTTTGGAGAGACGTCTGACTGCTAGTTCTTGCATACTCAATCAAGGATCACGTTTGCAGCTACTAACTTCAGTCCTCACTTCTATGCCAATCTACTTTCTTTGTAGTTTGCAAATTCCACCTGGTATTATCAAACAGTTGATGTAATATTCAGACAATGCCTCTGGAGGGGGAGTACTGATGCTCCCAAACAATCTTTGGCCGCTTGGGAACTGGTTTGCAGGCCGAGAGAGAAAAGAGGTCTTGGAGTGATTAACTTGAACATCCAAAACAAAGGGCTTCTACTCAAGCATTTGCATAAATTCTATAATAAGGCTGATATACCATGGGTGTCCCTCATCTGGAATAGTTATTATGCTAATGGTGTCCCGCATGCTACAACCCCAGTGAGCTCCTTTTGGTGGAGAGATATCCTTAAACTCCATGATGTCTACACACCCATTGCCTCAGTGCACATAAATATGGGGGATTCAGCTCTGTTCTGGACTGATGCATGGCATATTGGTGGTTCTTCTAGACCTTTATGTTGGAGACTACCAAGGTTATTTTCCTTTGTTAACAATGACAAGGTTTCAGTGCATGAATTCTTCATTTTACAGGATATATTCTCAATGTTCTTCTTGCCATTGTCTCATGAGGCTGCTCAAGAGTTGCATGTGCTTGAGGATTGGATAATGGCTTTGGAAAGGGACACCAGCATACCAGATGTTTGGGTTTGGCCAGGAAAATCTAGTGCCTTCTCTGCCAAGAGTTTCTACACCTTGATGCACTCACATTTGCCCACAATTCAGCCATGTAATGGTTGTGGGAAAGCAGGTGCACCATGAAGATCAAAGTCTTTGGCCGGTTGCTCTTCTTTGACAGGCTTAACACCAAGGACCTCCTAATCCGCAGGCACTGGAGATCCCCTCTGGATGATAATCTTTGTGTCATATGTCACGAACTTTCCTTTGAGGACAGGATGCATTTGTTCTTCAACTGCAATTTCAGTCGGAGAGTTTGGAACTATCTTTCTATTGATTGGTCAGGAGGGCTAGATATGGTGCAATGCATTCAATATGCTAGATCAAATTTTAGGCATTCCTTCTTCTTTGAAGTAATGCTGACAGCTGCCTGGAACATCTGGATCCTCAGGAATGGCAGAACTTTTAGAGGGGAAAGAGCTACTTTTGCTACTTGGAGGTCCAACTTTGTTCATGATCTCACACTTCTATCTCATAGGCTCAAGAAGGATAGCAGCATCAAGCTTAAAGCTTGGATTAACACTCTAGTTTAATTAGTCTAGGTAGGTTGTTGTAGTCTAGCTCTTTAGATTTGTAACCTAGTTTCTTAGCTCTTGTATATACTCCTTCTGTTCTTTTTGTACAGTTTTCCCATTTAATAAAGGGCTGTGGGGCTTTGCCTCACAGTAAATATTCAAAAAAAACAAGCACAAGATGATGATGACCATATCATATCACTTATATTGATTGCATGTGATGTTTATCTTTTATGCATCTTATCTAGCTTTGATTGACGGTAGCATTATAAGATGATCCCTCACTAAATTATCAAAGTATGTGTTCTCCCTGAGTATGCACCGTTGCAAAAGTTCTTCATGCTGAGACACCACGTGATGATCGGGTGTGATAGGCTCTACGTTCAAATACAACGGGTGCAAAACAGTTGCACACGCGGAATACTCAGGTTAAACTTGGACGAGCCTAGCATATAATGTATATGGCCTCTAACACGGAGACCGAAAGGTCGGCGTGAATCATATAGTAGATATGATCAACATAGTGATGTTCACCATTGAAACTACTCCATCTCACGTGATGATCGGACATGGTTTAGTTGATTTGTATCACGTGATCACTTAGAGGATTAGAGGGATGTCTATCTAAGTGGGAGTTCTTAAGTAATATGATTAATTGAACTTAAACTTATCATGAACTTAGTACCTGATAGTATCTTGCTTGTCTATGTTGATTGTAGATAGATGGTCCGTCTTTGTTATTCCGTTGAATTTTAATGCGTTCCTTGAGAAAGCAAAGTTGAAAGATGATGGTAGCAATTACACGGACTGGGTCCGTAACTTGAGGATTATCCTCATTGCTGCCTGTAAGAATTATGTCCTGGAAGCACCGCTAAGTGCCAACTCTTTGCACGAGAAACACCAGATGTTATGAGCGTCTGGCGAGCAAAAGCGATGACTACTCAATAGTTCAAGGTGCCATGCTTTACGGCATAGAACCGGGTCTTCAACGACGTTTTGAACGTCATGGATCATATGAGATGTTCTAGGAGTTGAAGTTAATATTTCAAGCAAATGCCCGGATTGAGAGATATGAAGTCTCCAGTAAGTTCTACAACTACAAGATGGAGAAGAATAGTTCTGTCAGTGAGCATATACTCAAGATGTCTGGGTATAATAATCACTTGATTCAACTGGGAGTTAATCTTCCGGATGATAGCGTCATTGACACAAATTCTCCAATCATCGCCACCAAGCTACAAGAGCTTCGTGATGAACTATAATATGCAAGGGATGGATAAGACAATTCCCGAGCTCTCCGCAATGCTAAAGGCCGCGGAGGTAGAAATCAAGAACAAGCATCAAGTGTTGATGGTCAACAAGACCACCAGTGTCAAGAAAAAGGCTAAAGGGAAGAAGAAGGGGAACTTCAAGAAGAACAGCAAACAAGTTGCTGCTCAAGAGAAGAAACCCAAGTCTGGACCTAAGCCTAAAACTGAGTGCTTCTCATCGCAAGCGTAATCGCCCCAAGTATTTGGCGATAAGAAGGATGGCAAGGTGAACAAAGGTATATGTGATATACATGTTATTGATGTGTACCTTACTAATGCTCGCATGAGCACCTGGGTATTTGATCTTGGTTCATTGCTAATATTTGCATCTCTAAACAGGGGCTACGGATTAAGCGAAGATTGGCTAAGGACGAGGTGACGATGCACGTGGGAAATGGTTCCAAAGTTGATGTGATCGCGGTCGGCACGCTACCTCTACATCTACCTTCGGGATTAGTATTAGACCTAAATAATTGTTATTTGGTGCCAGTGTTGAGCATGAACATTATATCTGGATCTTGTTTGATGCGAGACGGTTATTCATTTAAATCAGAGAATAATGGTTGTTCTATTTATATGAGTGATATCTTTTATGGTCATGCACCCTTGAAGAGTGGTCTATTCTTATTGAATCTCGATAGTAGTGACACACATATTCATAATGTTGAAGCCAAAAGATGCAGAGTTGATAATGATAGTGCAACTTATTTGTGGCACTGCCGTTTAGGTCATATCGGTGTAAAGCACATGAAGCAACTCCATACTAATGGACTTTTGGAACCACTTGATTATGAATCACTTGGTACTTGCGAACCGTGCCTCATGGGCAAGATGACAAAAACGCCGTTCTCCGGAACTATGGAGAGAGCAACAGATTTGTTGGAAATCATACATACATATGTATGTGGTCCGATGAATGTTGAGGCTTGTGGCGGATATCATTATTTTCTCACCTTCACAAATGACTTAAGCAGATATGGGTATATCTACTTAATGAAACATAAGTCTGAAACGTTTGAAAAGTTCAAAGAATTTCAGAGTGAAGTTGAAAATCATCGTAACAAGAAAATAAAGCTTCTACAATCTGATCGTGGAGGAGAATATTTGAGTTACGAGTTTGGTGTACATTTGAAACAATGCGGAATAGTTTCGCAACTCACGCCACCCGGAACACCACAATGTAATGGTGTGTCCGAATGTCGTAATCGTACTTTACTAGATATGGTGCGATCTATGATGTCTCTTACCAATTTAACGCTATAGTTTTGGGGTTATGCTTTAGAGACGGCCGCATTCACGTTAAATAGGGCACCATTGAAATCTGTTGAGACGACGCCTTATGAACTGTGGTTTGGCAAGAAACCAAAGTTGTCGTTTCTGAAAGTTTGGGGCTGCGATGCTTATGTGAAAAAGCTTCAACCTGATAAAGCTCGAACCCAAATCGGAGAAATGTGTCTTCATAGGATACCCAAAGGAGACTGTTGGGTACACCTTCTATCACAGATCCGAAGGCGAGACTTTTGTTGCTAAATTAGGAAACTTTCTAGAGAAGGAGTTTCTCTCGAAAGAAGTGAGTGGGAGGGAAAGTAGAACTTGATGAGGTAACTATACCTGCTCCCTTATTGGAAAGTAGTTCATCACAGAAACCGGTTTCTGTGACACATACACCAATTAGTGAGGAAGTTAATGATGATGATCATGAAACTTCAGATCAAGTTACTACTGAACCTCGTAGATCAACCAGTAGTAAGATCTCGCACTGAGTGGTACGGTAATCCGATTACGGAAGTCATGCTACTAGATCATGATGAACCTACGAACTATGAAGAAGCGATGGTGAGCCCAGATTCCGTAAAATGGCTTGAGGCCATGAAATCTGAGATGGGATCCATGTATGAGAACAAAGTATGGACTTTGGTTGACTTGCCCGATGATCGGCAAGCCATTGAGAATAAATGGATCTTCAAGAAGAAGAAGACGACGACAAGAATGTTCGCATCTACAAAGCTCGACTTGTTGTGAAAGGTTTTCGACAAGTTCAAGGGATTGACTACGATGAGACCTTCTCACCCGTAGCGATGCTTAAGTCTGTCTGAATCATGTTAGCGATTGCTGCATTTTATGATTATGAAATTTGGCAAATGGATGTCAAAACTGCATTCCTGAATGGATTTCTGGAAGAAGAGTTGTATATGATGCAACCGGAAGGTTTTGTCGATCCAAAGGGAGCTAACAACGTGTGCAAGCTCTAGCGATCCATTTATGGACTGGTGCAAGCCTCTCGGAGTTGGAATAAACGCTTTGATAGTGTGATCAAAGCATTTAGTTTTGTACAGACTTTTGGAGAAGCCTATATTTACAAGAAAGTGAGTGGGGGCTCTGTAGCATTTCTAATATTATATGTGGATGACATATTGCTGATTGGAAATGATATAGAATTTCTGGATAGCATAAAGGGATACTTGAATAAGAGTTTTTCAATGAAAGACCTCGGTGAAGCTGCTTATATATTGGGCATTAAGATCTATAGAGATAGATCAAGATGCCTAATTGGACTTTCACAAAGCACATACCTTGACAAAGTTTTGAAGAAGTTCAAAATAGATCAAGCAAAGAAAGGGTTCTTGCCTGTGTTACACGGTGTGAAGTTGAGTATGACTCAATGCCCGACCACTGCAGAAGATAGAGAGAAAATGAAAGATGTTCCCTATGCTTCAGCCATAGGCTCTATCATGTATGCAATGCTATGTACCAGACCTGATGTGTGCCTTGCTATAAGTTTAGCACGGAGGTACCAAAGTAATCCAGGAGTGGATCACTGGACAGCGGGTCAAGAACATCCTGAAATACCTGAAAGGGACTAAGGATATTTTTCTCGTTTATGGAGGTGACAAAGAGCTCATCGTAAATGGTTACGTTGATGCAAGCTTTGACACTGATCCGGACGATTCTAAATCGCAAACCGGATACGTGTTTACATTGAACGGTGGTGCTGTCAGTTGGTGCAGTTCTAAACAAAGCGTCGTGGCGGAATCTACGTGTGAAGCGGAGTACATAGCTGCTTCGGAAGCAACAAATGAAGGAGTCTGGATGAAGGAGTTCATATCCGATCTAGGTGTCATACCTAGTGCATCGGGTCCAATGAAAATCTTTTGTGACAATACTGGTGCAATTGCCTTGGCGAAGGAATCCAGATTTCACAAGGGAGCCAAACACATCAAGAGACGCTTCAACTCCATCCGGGATCTAGTCCAGGTGGGAGACATAGAGATTTGCAAAATACATACGGATTTGAATGTTGCAGACCCGTTGACTAAGCCTCTTCCACGAGCAAAACATGAACAGCACCAAGGCTCCATGGGTGTTAGAATCATTACTGTGTAATCTAGATTATTGACTCTAGTGCAAGTGGGAGATCAAGGAAATATGCCCTATAGGCAATAATAAAGTTATTATTTATTTCCTTATATCATGATAAATGTTTATTATTCATGCTAGAACTGTATTAACCGGAAACATAATACATGTGTGAATACATAGACAAAGCAGTGTCACTAGTATGCCTCTACTTGACTAGCTTGTTGGTCAAAGATGGTTATGTTTCCTAGCCATAGACATGAGTTGTCATTTGATTAATGGGATCACATCATTAGGAGAATGATGTGATTGACATGACCCATTCCGTTAGCTTAGCACACGATCGATTAGTATGTTGATATTGCTTTCTTCATGACTTATACATGTTCCTATGACTATGAGATTATGCAACTCCGTTCTGGGAGGAACACTTTGTGTGCTACCAAACGTCACAACGTAACTGGGTGATTATAAAGGAGCTCTACAGGTGTCTCCAAAGGTACATGTTTGGTTGGCATATTTCGAGATTAGGATTTGTCACTCCGTTTGTTGGAGAGGTATCTCTGGGCCCTCTCGGTAATACACATCACTTAAGCCTTGCAAGCATTGCAACTAATGAGTTAGTTGCGGGATGATGTATTACGGAACGAGTAAAGAGACTTGCCGGTAACGAGATTGAACTAGGTATTGAGATACCGACGATCGAGTCTCAGGCAAGTAACATACCGATGACAAAGGGAACAATGTATGTTGTTATGCGGTCTGACCGATAAAGATCTTCGTAGAATATGTGGGAGCCAATATGAGCATCCAGGTTCCTCTATTGGTTATTGACCGGAGACGTGTCTCGGTCATGTCTACATAGTTCTCGAACCCGTAGGGTCCGCACGCTTAACGTTTCGATGATAGTTATATTATGAGTTTATATATTTTGATGTACCGAAGGTTGTTCAGAGTCCCGGATGTGATCACGGACATGACGAGGAGTCTCGAAATGGTCGAGACATGAAGATTGATATATTGGAAGCCTATGTTTGGATATCGTAAGTGTTCCGGGTGAAATCGGGATTTTACCGGAGTACCGGGAGGTTACCGGAACCCCCCGGGAACTTAATGGGCCTTAGTGGGCCTAGGTGGAAGAGAGGAGAGGAGGCAAGGGATGGGCCACGCGCCCCTCCCCCTAGTCCAAATAGGACAAGGAGAGGGGGGCGGCACCCCCCTTCCTTCCTTCTCCTCCACTCCTTCCCCCTCCCAAGTCCTAATCCAACTAGGAAAGGGGGGGAGTCCTACTCCCGGTGGGAGTAGGACTCCTCCGACGCGCCTCCTCCGTTGGCCGGCCGCACCCCCTTGCTCCTTTATATCAAGGCGGGGGCACCCCATAGACACAACAATTGATCGTTTGATCTTCTAGCCGTGTGTGGTGCCCCCCTCCACCATAGTCCACCTCGATAATACTGTAGCGGTGCTTAGGCGAAGTCCTGCATCAGTAGAACATCAACATCGTCACCACACTGTCGTGCTGACGAAACTCTCCCTCAACACTCGGATGGATCGGAGTTCGAGGGACGTCATCGGGCTGAACGTGTGCTGAACTCGGAGGTGTCGTGCGTTTGGTACTTGATCGGTCAGATCGTGAAGACGTACGACTACATCAACCGCGTTGTGCTAATGCTTCCGCTTTCGGTCTACGAGGGTACATGGACAACACTCTCCCCTCTCGTTGCTATGCATCACCATGATCTTGCGTGTGCGTAGGAAATTTTTTGAAATTACTATGTTCCCCAACACCTAGTTCATGAGGGAAAGTCTCAAGAGGCGTACCAAACCTCGACGGGGATTCGTGCTATAACGGCTAATTATGTTCGTGCTATATCGGCTAATTATGTTAATGCCCATTCACCTAATTCAAAAAGAAAGAATGAAGGATGGAGCAGACCTCATAGGGGGTCTGTTAAACTGAATGTCGATGCTTCCTTTGATCATGATCTACTAAGCGGCACAGCGGGTGCCGTCCTTAGGGATGACAAAGGAAATTTTATTATTGGATGAAATTGGAAAACTGAATGGTGTGTTGATGCCCTGACAGCGGAAGCATTAGCACTTAGGTATGGCTTATTGCTAGCACAAAAGGCGGGTTGCAATCGTCTCGTTATTAACTCTGACAACATGGAAGTCATTGACACAATGAAGAGCGGAGGACATTCTGCAGGAGCGGCGGCCGCGGTTTTTGATGATTGCTATTTTATAGCTTGCAGTTTTCCTCTTACTAGTTTTGAACATTGTAATAGAGAAGCGAATAAAGTAGCTCATGAGCTTGCCAATCTTGCAAAATATTCCGTCACGAGGGATTGGATAGAGGAACCTATGGAACAAATTGTATCTCTTCTTATAGACGATGTAACCTTTATTTTTAATTAATAAAGTTGCCAATGTTTTTTAAAAAAAGAATCTAGCCCTGTTTACGAAGGTATGTACACGATTGGAGGATACGGCGAAGGATACTTTTACCCAACATGGGTGGCATCACGATCTTAGGATTGGCCCGCCTCTGCTTTAGTCGTTATACAGACTCTACATGTTTTTTGGTATTTCGCCTTTTTTTGTGCGAGAGGACTTTATTTGGCTGTGTGCATCTTAGTTATGCAGAGGCCGGGTGTCGGTGTCAAAACCGGCGGATCTCGGGTAGGGGGTCCCGAACTGTGCCTCTAGGCGGATGGTAACAGGAGACAAGGGACACGATGTTTTTACCCAGGTTCGGGCCCTCTCGATGGAGGTAAAACCCTACTCACTGCTTGATTAATATTGATGATATGGGTAGTACAAGAGTAGATCTACCACGAGATCAGAGAGGCTAAACCCTAGAAGCTAGCCTATGGTATGATTGTTGTTCGTCCTACGGACTAAAACCCTTCAGTTTATATAGACATCGGACAGGGCTAGGGTTACACAGAGTTGGTTACAATGGGAGGAGATTTACATATCCGTATTGCCAAGCTTGCCTTCCACGCCAAGGAAAGTCCCATCCGGACACGGGACGAAGTCTTCAATCTTGTATCTTCATAGTCCAGGAGCCCAGCCAAAGGTTATAATCCGGCTATCCGGACACCCCCTAATCCAGGACTCCCTCAGTAGCCCCCGAACCAGGCTTCAATGACAGCGAGTCCGGCGCGCAGATTGTCTTCGGCATTGCAAGGCGGGTTCTTCTCCAAATTCCGTGTACCTGTTGAATAGTGTCCGCCTTCTCGTGAATATTGCGCTCCTTGGCTTCTACGCCCAATAATGGCCATCTTCCACGTGTCAAACGAATGCGAAAAGCCAGGGTGTTTTTACATTTACCCCCCTAGCCGCGTAGATGAGCTGCCTATTAAAGAGATGAGGATTTTGATCCAAATCACACCATCCTCCCTTCGCGAGCATTAACCAGAGCGCATCCGACCGAGGTCCATTCCATCATGGCCAGCCGTCGCAGCTCCTCCTCTCGCCCTTCCAGCCCTAAGCCTGGAGATTGGGAGAGATGTTCCATCCCGCACAGCGAGCTAGTGACGCTCCAAACCAAGGGATTTCTCCCCCCCCCCTACATGGTCCCGGTTCGAGCCGGGCTTGCCACCTATAATGGTGGAGAGCAAGCGGAGAGCGTCCCCAATCCCTCCAAAGGAGAGCGGGTATGCCTTGTCCCTTATTTGATAAGAGGGCTCGGATTCCCAATTCATCCGTTCCTCCGGGGGCTCCTGGAGTTCTACGGCCTCCAGTTGCACAACCTCATGACTGCCTCCATATTGCATATCGCGGGCTTCGTAGCCCTTTGCGAGCTGTTTTTGGGCTGCGAGGCTCATTTCGCACCGTGGAAGAAGTTGTTCTGCCTTGTGCCCCGTTCTCAGGAGGGGTCAGTATATCAAGTGGGTGGAGCTGAAGTATGGCGCATCGCCGGGACCGGATATCTATCCGGAACTCCAAAGAAGGCGTCCGAAGACTGGCCTTCAGAATGGTTTTATATAGAAGACATCCCCCTGCCGGATCCTATTCGGATCAGCCTCCCTGAGTTCGACAATGCTCCCTTGAAGAAGAGCCTAAGTTGGCGTCCTCGGAGCCCTCAGAAGGAAAATGACAGGGACGTTCTTTACCTGATGAGCCGGATAAGGTTGTTAGCCCATTCCGGACTGACCATGATCGAGGTCATGGCCACATGCATTATGCAAGGGGTGCAGCCGCTTCAATATAGGGGCCACCCCATGTGGGATTTCAACAGGGAGGATGATGCCACCCGCTGCGGCCGTAAGGGGCCGGAATCGGTTGCCGCTCTAATGAAGATCCTGTTCGTTTTGTATAAGGGAGAAGAGGAGGAATTCCTCCGCGTCAATCTACTGGGCAGATTTTCTATGTACAATCCTCCAAGCTGGGTAAGCGGACACTTCTTCTTGCCCATCCGTTCCATATTCCCATAGTTAAGTATCTTATCTCGCAATTTCGACGCAGGAACTGCGTCAGGCCGTAAAGGAGATAAACAGCCCTCCTCCACAACTCGAGGATCCGGAACGGTCCCTCGACCCAGCCTCCCAAGAGGATCCGGACATATCTGTGGAGCTGATTGATGGGGTATTTTACCAACTGAGCAGTGACAACACCTTGGTGGCCATTACGGCCGATTACCCAGGGCTACTCCCAGCCTCACAGGTAACTGAGACCGAAGTCCCCGCACTTTGAAAAGAGATCCGTCCTCGTGTGTTTTTGATTACCGTACAACAATCGTGTTTTGCAGGGGAAGTCCTTGAGGCGGAAGGCCGAGCCTGCGGCGACTAGCCAATAAGGGGCCGCAAGGCCCCGCGGGCTGAAAAGAAGTGCGGTCCGGATTGAGACGCCAGCACAACGGTATGGCGCTCCATCTTATTCCAAGATATTATTCTCAGAGGCATGCTAACGCCCGTGCTCTCTTTAGAAAAAAGAGTGCTCGCCGGACTATATCCAGAGAGGTTGCCAATCGCGCCTCCACCAGTCAGGCTCCAAGGCCGGGTCCGGAAGCGGAGGCGAACACGAGGCACGCACCGGATGCTCCTTCGATAGAGGATGCGGACAGGCTGTCTGCCACCAATTCCGAGGTGGAGAGTGCCATGAACCACAGGCGTCGCCGGACAGTTCTTCGCGACGCTTGTCTATCCCAGGAGGCATTGGAGGCCTTTAACTCGGGAGATGCATATCTCCGTGCTGCTCAAGATGGTCTAACCAGAGCCACGGAGCAGTATGTAAAGGACATAAGGTAAGAAAATTTGGTGATTATATATACCAGTAGCCCCCGACACTTGAAACAGTTAGAATAACTGATTTAAGGATCATTTGTTATTCAGGTTCTTACAGAAAAGAATACCCGACTGTCCCAGGAGCTGGAAGAGTGCAGAGCCCAACTGGACGCCGCACTAGCCGCAGCAGGGGAGCCCAAGGAGACCCCCTCTAGTACTATACGCTTCGAATGATAAGTATTATGTGAAGTGTGGCGTGTGTGCAAATCTGACAAGAACATTGCAGATGTCGCTGGAGTAGATCCGGATAAGCAACAGCTCATGCGTCGGTTAAAGGCCGGCGAGAGCATGCTTACGAAGGTGAGGCGGGAGAAGAATAATCTCCAAGATGCCAACACCCAGCTGGGCGTGGAACTAAAGGATGTTCGCGCCCAACTGTCGGACTCCGTTAAGGAGAATCGGCGGCTTCGACGCGGCATATTTAGTAAGTGCTTGAACGAACTTTGAAAAAGAGTTCAGCGAGGAAGTCGACTAACAGAGTTATATCTATAGGTATGCTAACAGGTCGTCCTGCAGAGGAAATGCCCAGTTCTACGGGTGACCTTCTTCCCGAAGCTCTCAACCGCACGAACGAAGTTCGGCAGTGATGCAAGCGTCGCCCAGGCCTTGTGGCCATCCGTCTCCATGCCCGAAGGCCTTGGAGATCTTGTAGAGAAGCTGAAAGGAGCGCGCCGGCGCTTCCGATTATGGAAGATATCGGCCTGCCGTCAAGGCGCCAGGGAGGCCTGGGCCGTGGTGAAGACGCGGTACACGAAGGCTGACCCAAACCACATGGCCGAGGTCGGACCTGTGAGGACCGATGGGAAGGAGATCCCTGTGAGCTTAGTGTACGGCCAAGTAGAACTGGCCGCAAAATATTCCCAACAGGACTGTAAACTAGATAGCCTGTTGGATGGTATTGAAGAGGAATTTACCCAGTCAAATTGACTATGTAATTTAAGATGACATGTAAAATGTCTTCTAGCCGGATTGTAGATCGTTTGTCATGGCGGACCTTTGCGCTTCAACCTCGGGACCCGATAGTCCGGAGTGTGTCCGAATACCCTCTCGGTTATGCAAGAACCGGGGCATGCATGGAGACCAGGCGTAGTGGTCAATAGTGCTTGAACAGACAAGTGCCCAACTAGTTATGTTATATTACATGGTTAGTAAGAAACATCTTCCAGGGAGAATAGTTCCGTTAGGGGTTCCTTTCCCTGGGAGGCATGCCCTAAAGTGCATGTCCGGACTGCGAAAAGAGATGCAGAAAAAACATCTGGGGGCACATAAGTAAATAAGTGAGAAATCATCTTTTAGTTCACCGACCGAATATTCCCTTAAGAACGCTAGCTTTCGGCTTCACCCAGTCTGAGGTACACATCCGGCTGACTCCAAAGATAATAATCGCAGAGGTGCCCCTTTACCACCTAGCCGAACAATCGGGAACGAGGGGTAAGCACAGAGCCGAACAACCCAGCTTGGCCAAAACTTAAGTCATATCGATGCATATAATGGTGAATAAAAGGTACATGCGGAAGTGTGACACATGTGTTGGGCGTGAAGCCCGTATAAATAAGCTTCTGTTAAATAAGCCCCCAGGTATAATGAACGTGGATAGCGCGTTCGTTGTGTGCAAACAAGACACAACTTGGCCCTTTAAAGGTTGTGAGAAAAAGGAAAGGGAGAAAAATCTAGGACAGATAATGTATAAGAAATGGACAGAGGAAGGAGACGAACATAGAGTCCAGCGCTAGGCGTAAAATCTTCGGAGCCGGGCTGCATTCCATGGGTTCGGCTCGAGTCGATTATCCGATGCATCCCGCAGACGGTACGCTCCACCAGTCAGGACTTGGTCAATAATGAAAGGACCTTCCCATTTGGGCTTCAGTTTATCCTTTTTATTATCCGGCAGGCGTAGAACTAACTCGCCAACATTGTAAGTTTTGGCCCGTACTTCTCTGCTTTGGTATCTTCGAGCCTGATGTTGATAGAATGCGGAACGGGCTTTTGCCACGTCACGCTCCTCCTCTGAGGCGTCCAAACTGTCCTGCCGATCGAGCTCGGCTTCTCTTTCCTCGTACATGCGCACTCGAGGTGAGTCATGAATTATGTCACAGGGCAGAACCGCCTCTGCGCCGTATACCATAAAGAATCGTGTGTATCCAGTGGTGCGATTCGGCGTGGTCCGCAGCCCCCAGAGTACATAGTCGAGCTCCTCTACCCAGTGCGTGTTAGATTCCTTGAGGGACCGCACTAATCTGGGTTTTATGCCGCTCATGATAAGACCATTTGCTCGCTCGACCTGGCCGTTAGTTTGTGGGTGATAGACTGAAGCGTAATCGAGCTTGATGCCCATGTTTTTGCACCAGAGTTTTACCTCGTCGGCATTAAAGTTCGTGCCGTTATCGGTGATGATGTTGTGGGGGACGCCGTAACGGTGTACGACCTCGGATATGAAGTCTATCACCGGTCCGGATTCGGCCGTCTTAACAGGCTTGGCTTCTATCCATTTGGTGAACTTGTCCACCATGACCAGCAAATATTTTTTATTGTGGGTTCCACCTTTAAGGGGTCCAACCATGTCAAGCCCCCAGACCGCAAAGGGCCAGGTGATGGGGATAGTATGGAGGGCGGTGGGTGGCATGTGGCTTTGGTTTGCAAAAAGCTGGCAACCAACGCAGCGTTGCACTAAGTCCTGAGCATCTGCCCGGGTCGTCGGCCAATAAAATCTTGTACGGAAGGCCTTGCTTACGAGGGCCCGAGCTGCAGCGTGGTGACCGCCGAGTCCGGCATGAATTTCAGCCAGGAGATTCCGCCCTTCCTCTTCGGAGATGCACCTTTGAAGGACTCTGGTAGTGATTTTCTTATAAAGCTCTCCCTCATGGACTTTATAGGCTTTAGATCGCCGCACTATGCAGCGTGCCTCGTTTTGGTCCTCGGGGAGTTCCTGCCTGGTAAGGTAGGCTAGGAATGGTTCTGTCCACGGGGCGATGACGGCCATTATTACGTGGGCTGAAGATGTTATTTCATTGGCAGAGCCTCCAATTATATCAGAGTGTTCGGTATCAGGCAGTGCTGCTCGGTCCGGGCTGTTATTGCCGGGTTCCCCTTCCCACACTACGGATGGCTTGAACAGCCTCCAAGAAGATGTTCGGGGGGACTGCATCGCGTTTTGCGCCAATGCGTGCCAAGACGTCTGCCGCCTGATTATTTTCCCGCGCTATATGGTGAAAGCGAACCGAGCTGACATTTTTAGGACGGCATTGCGATAAGCTGCCATTTTCGGATCCTTGGCATCAAAGTCTCCATTTATTTGGGATATCGCGAGGTTCGAATCCCCGCGCACCTCTAGGCGTTGAATGCCCATGGATACTGCCATCCGGAGACCATGTAGAAGGGCCTCAGATTCGCTACATTGTTGGAGTCTCAGATACATTATCCGGAGTACGATTGAATCAGATCTCCTGTTGGGGACGTCAAAACGATGCCAGCCCCCAGACCAGCCAACATTTTGGAGTCTTCGAAGTGCATGATCCAATTGGAATATGTGCCGTACTCTTTAGGGAGTTCGGCCTCCGTCCATTCGGCGACGAAATCGGCCAATACTTGCGACTTAATAGCTCGCCGTGGCTTGTAGATTATGTCGAACAGGAGGAGCTCGATGGCCCATTTGGCAATCCGGCCCGTCGTGTCGCGGTTGTTTATGATATCGTTAAGTGGCACTTCCGAGGCTACCGTTATCGAACACTCTTGAAAGTAGTGTCGCAGCTTCCGGGATGCCATGAATACCGCGTACGCTATCTTTTGATAATGCGGGTACCGTGACATGCATGGAGTGAGGACAGTGGATACATAGTAGACCGGCTTTTGAAGGGGGTATTTATGTCCGTCCGTTTCGCGCTCGACGACGAGCACGGCGCTTACAACTTGATGAGTTGCCGCAATGTATAATAGCATTGGTTCGCCAATGTTTGGCACTGCCAGGACTGGTTTTGTTGCCAATATGGCTTTTATTTCGTCGAGTCCGGCCGTGGCGGCGTCCGTCCACTCGAAGTATTCGGTCCGCCGGAGGAGGCGATAAAGGGGTAATGCCTTTTCTCCCAAGCGGGAGATAAAGCGGCTTAGAGCCGCCACGCATCCAGTCAGTTTTTGTATTTGTTTGAGGTCCTTTGGGATATCCAATTGTGACAGAGCTTGGATCTTGGCTGGATTTGCTTCAATTCCTCTACCGTGTACAATGAAGCCCAAGAGCTTTCCGGCCGGTATGCCGAAAACGCATTTTTCTGGGTTGAGCTTGATGTCGTATGTTCGGAGGTTATCAAATGTGAGCCTCAAGTCGTCTACTAGAGATTCGACATGCTTGGATTTGACGACCACGTCATCTACGTATGCCTCCATTGTTTTGCCGATCTGGTTTGCCAGACTTGTCTGAATCATGCGCTGATATGTTGCACCGGCGTTTTTGAGCCCGAAGGGCATTGTGTTGAAGCAGAATGGGCCATATGGTGTGATGAATGCCGTTGCGGCTTGGTGCAGCTCTGCCATCTTAATTTGATGGTAGCCGAGTATGCGTCGAGGAAGCACAAATAATCGTGTTCTCGCGGTAGCCGATAATTTGATCGATGCAGGGATGGGGAAGGGATCCTTTGGGCAAGCCTTGTTAAGGTCCTTGAAATCGACGCACAGGCGCCAGGATTTGTCCTTCTTTGGTACCATCACCAGGTTTGCTAGCCAGTCCGGATGTTTTATGTCTCTAATGAATCCGGCCTCCAATAGCTTGGCTAGTTCCTCTCACATGGCTTGTCTCTTTGGTTCAGAGAAACGCCGAAGAGCCTGCTTGACTTGCTTGAATCCTTTTAGGATATTTAAGCTGTGCTCGACCAGCCTGCGTGGGATTCCTGGCATGTCTGAAGGGTGCCAGGCAAAGATGTCCCAGTTCTCTCGTAGGAACTCTCGCAGTGCGGTGTCTACATCAGGGTTTAACTGTGCCCCGATGGAAGCTGTTTTCGTAGGGTCCATTGGATGTACTTGGATTTGACTATTTCGTCCGCTGATTTAAAGGAGGTGGACTTGGATCTTTTGTCGAGTATCACATCGTCCCTATTCACTGTGGAGCGCAGCGCAGTCAGTTCCTCAGCCGCTAGGGCTTCAGATAGTGCCTCGAGGGCCAGTGCGGCTGTCTTGTTTTCGGCGCGGAGTGCTATGTCCGAATCACTAGCAAGAGTGATGATTCCGTTGGGCCCAGCATTTTGAGCTTCATGTACCCGTAATGGGGTATGGCTTGGAAGATTGTAAACGCCTCCCGCCCTAACAGAGCATGGTATCCGCTACTGAACGGGGCCACTTGGAACGTGATCTCTTTGGACCTGTAATTATCCGGCGTGCCGAACACACATCTAGTGTGATTTTTCCTGTACAGCGCGCTTCCCGACTGGGGATTATTCCTCTAAAGGTTGTGCTGCTTCGCTCAATGCGGTTCCAGTCTATTTCCATTTTTTGAAGGGTTTCCTCATAAATGAGGTTCAATCCGCTACCACCGTCCATGAGTACCTTGGTAAGGCGAAAGCCGTCCACTATTGGACTGAGGACCAATGCGGCTGGTGCTCGGGCTGTTCGCAAGTTAGGTTCATCACTGGCATTAAAGGTAATAGCCGTGTCACTCCATGGGTTTATTGTTGCTACGTGGTAGACTTCAGCAAGGCTGCGGAGTGTTCGTTTCCGCATGTTATTTGATGTGAAAGTCTTGAAGACTGTTGTTGCCATACTGGTATCCCTGGGCTAGTGCTCTGTGGCTTCCGGGGTTAGAAGATCTTCGCCACTTCTGGCCACCTGCCGGAGTATCCAACATGCTTTAAGGCTATGAGTTGGTGTGGCGCCCTCATCTTTGTAAATTTCTGTGGTCCATTGAGCCATCCCTCCAGTACGGTTCCATGCCCTGTAGAGGGTTTTTGCTTTTTGGTGTTTAACCCAGGTGACTAGCGATAACGCACCCTTTTATTTCGGACTGGGTTTTGTATTCAGGGCCGGATTGTCCCAAAATTTTATTTCGGTTTTCCAGGCGCTTTCCATCGCACAGTACTTTCGTACTATGGACGCCAAGTCAGTGAAGCGTGTAATTTCACGGCGACTTATGGCGTTGAGGATTCCCTTGTCCGTGCAATTATTGCAGAAGAATGAAATTATATCTTCCTCGCGGCAGTCCTTTATCCTGTTCATAACCAGGAGGAATCTGGCCCAGTAATGATGTACTGTTTCTTCGGGCTCTTGCCTAATTTGGGATAGATCGCTTATATTTGGGTGGGTGGGTGGAATTAAATCCGAAACCTCACCCGGTCTGAGACTCAGGGGCCAGGGATTTCCAAACTCGGAAGCTTGGATTCTTGGATGTTGTCCGATGAATCTAGCCCACTGCCTGATTCTAGGATCAGGGCTTGAGTGACGTCCTCCCCTTCGCGGATATCCGGCTTGGAGGGATCGGGAATCCGGACATAGCTAGTCCTTAAGATAGATGAAGGGTCACCGCATTGCTCCTCCACCATTGCAACGTGATGGGTGACCTGGGGAGAGTTAATTTCTATCAGATCGGGTTTAGGCCCAATCTGATCGTAGTCTGTAGCGACTCCCAGGGCGGCGATGTGATCCAAGAGCTTGTTTAGGGAAGAGAGCTCCATCGGATCTAATTGCTCGGCGAGTTCCGAGTTGACGTGAAGATTGCTTTCGATGACCCGAGACGTCATCGTCGGCGCAGCGGCCGAACAGGCGGTCATAAGAAAACCACCTAGCCGGAGAGTTTGGCCGATAGCCAAAGCTCCCTTGGCAATAGTGACGTCTTTAAAGACGGGACAAGGCATCCTTCCTGATGGCGACGGCACAGAGGAACTCTCAATGAAAGCACCAATGTCGGTGTCAAAACCGGCGGATCTCGGGTAGGGGGTCCCGAACTGTGTGTCTAGGCGGATGGTAACGAGGAGACAAGGGACACGATGTTTTACCAGTTCGGCCCTCCCAATGGAGGTAGAACCCTACTCCTACTTGATTAATATTGATGATATGGGTAGTACAAGAGTAGATCTACCACGAGATCAGAGAGGCTAAACCCTAGAAGCTAGCCTATGGTATGATTGTTGTTCATCCTACGGACTAAAACCCTCCGATTTATATAGACACCGGAGAGGGCTAGGGTTACACAGAGTTGGTTACAATGGGAGGAGATTTACATATCCGTATTTCCAAGCTTGCCTTCCACGCCAAGGGAAGTCCCATCCGGACACGGGACAAAGTCTTCAATCTTGTATCTTCATAGTCCAGGAGTCCGGCCAAAGGTTATAGTCCGGCTATCCGGACACCCCCTAATACAGGACTCCCTCACCGGGTGTAATGCTTAAACCATTTAAGTAATAAAGCGCCCCTTTTTTCAAAAATTTACCGTGCATCACTAGTAGGCAACAACCCAAAATTAGAAGAAGAAAAAAGATTTCTCCACATGTCATTACAAAACAACAAAAATAACACCATTGACCACTAATCCACACACACAACCAAAAGCTTGCCCATGAGCGAACGGCCATCATAAGAGCAAGCAATGGTGGTTCACAATAAAAAAAACACCCAACATTAATCCAGGCCAAAACTCAACAACAAACTCTAAAGAACACCAAAAAGTCTAGACACTCGAAGAAAGTGAGAAGAACACACCACCCTATGGGAAACAACGAACAAATGAAAGGAAAAGACACCACTCCCGCCCGATACGGTCTCAACCACCGATCACCTAGCCAGGAAAGATCACTCCCAGCTAACAAGGTTACAACAGCCGAACGTCCAACCGCCTGGTTGCAGCTGCCAAATGGCCGATTGGAAAAGACGCCGCTCTTACGCGCGTGCTCGCAGCCACCGAACGCCCAACCGGGAAAGATGTCGAACTCCCCTCAAGCCGCCTACTCGAAGCCGTCATGATCTTCCCAAGTCGCCTATGGGCACAACCGCATCTGATTTTCCCCTCTTTGCCTTCGCATGGTCTTTTCTCTGCCAACACAACCAGCACAAACAGTAAAAGAATCTCTTGTCACCTAGAGACGCAATCCGGCAGGGACGCGTGGCACGATTGATGACACCTGGGCCAAGGCGTGGTTAACACCGGTTGACCAGTGGGGAAAGGAGCAAAACAAACTCCAAATTGACGTGGACTCTCAAAATCATTGCCCTGAATCGACTCGTATCCCTCCTCCACGCAGCCACATACCAACGGGCCCACCCATCAGCAGATTACTTCACAAACCACAACGCGTTGGCCAAATCAAAATCATAGACCAAATCTCAAATCGGAGACCTCAATTGATTGAGGGAGCTTCCACCCCTAGGGAGGTCATCGTGAATTAAATGATTTGGTGTTACAAGTAGTATCAGTTGGAAACTTTTTCGCTATTGAGCATTTAAAACAAAACAAAAGCTAGCCAACTCACCTCCAGAATGCTCCCTCAATTGCAAGCTTCGTCGGTCGTCGGATCTGCCCCTCTGGCTCGCTGCACCGTTGGATCTTCACTTCCAGTTAAATCATTTTTCACCTCCTAGTCACTTTCCTTGCCCAATGACGAGTGGGCTCGTCTCAAGCTTGCATTGGCTATCTCAGCAGCGGGTCATCTTCGGGCGGGTGAACCTTTCCTTGCGCGTCGCACGTCCCGTGGCTGGGGCGACAGCGGCGGCGCTCAGTTAGATCTGTAGGAGAGAGAAGATAAGAGGGAGAGAGAGGAGGGCGAAAGAGAGGAAGAGGAGAGGAGGCACGACGTCAGATGGGAGAGTGGCCAACCCGGCTCGCGTCGGCTGGGGCCGCACCCCTCCCCGAAGGGCGGCGATGATGGAGGGATCTGCCGGCGCCATCCAGGCTCCCGACCAACAGACTCGCTGGGTCGTCGCCCCTCCCGTGCGGCGGGGACATCCACGGCGGCGCGGGATGGGGACCGAGCGGCGGGGCCCGTGGTGCGTTCTGATCGAGGGATTGGTCGGGCCGGCGCGGGATCTTAGCCGCCGTCGATGGATTTCTCGCAGCTTGGCTACCTGTTGCTTTGGATCCGGTACGATCCCCATCTCTCTCTCTGAGACTCGCCCACGCACTCACTCGCTCACTCTGTTTGTGCACGCGCGTGCCCGCGGTTCACACCCCTGAACCCAAACACTATGCTGAATCAGGCGAGCTCTCGTAGCCGGATCACTGGCCAATCTTCGGGTTGGCGGCCACGTCAGTTCTTCACCGCTGCCAGCGACCACCGTTCTGTTGCCTTGGATTCGGGTGTGGCGTTGGCTGGGAACCGTATGGTGTTTGTTTGACGTGCCGTCCGCATCGTGGGGGTTTGGTCGTTGACTCCAGGTATGAGCAGCTCCTGAGCTTGATGGCTGAATGTATCATGGTCATGTTGCTTGGTGTGAAGAGGCAACCTCATTTTTGGACCAAAAAGAGGGGCGATGACGATGATGACTGGCTGAAACAATCATGTCTTGAGCAATCAAGGCAGCCTTGGCTTGTGGGACTAAACAGAGCTCAAAAAGTCGGTGCCACCGTTGGAGTTGCCCTTAGAGCCTACCCTAACCTCTATTGTAGCCTGCTCAATTTTATGTAACGACCCAAACCTGATAAGATTCAATGTCTCTGTGCTTACAGTGCTAGTCCCTGGATCGACTCGCTAGCACACACAGTACATATGAATATCAAATAACAAGTGCGTCATTTACTATAACGTATGATCCAGAATTCATAAAGTATTACAAACTGAGTAGCACATAGCTAACTTTATTCAATAATAAGAGCGGAAATGTAGCATAATAGACGATGAGTCCCATCAATGCCCACTGGTGAAAATGTTGAGTGAAGACTCGCAACCCTATTGTATCCCACTGATCATCTGAAAACCCTGCAACATGATAAGTTGCAGCCACAAGGGGTCAATACATTGAATGTATTGGCAAATTACATATAATGATAAAAGCTAACCTACATCCACAAGCAAAGTATGACATACAAAACACTCAAGTTTGGTTCCGCGTAAAACTACCTTCACCTACCTCCACGACATAGGCAAGGTGCAAACAACACAGATGATAAAGACCTTCAAGATGTCTCAAGTGCGCTCAGCCCTGGCGCATTCTCTAGGGACAATAGATCGCTCAGCCAGTGACGCATTCACGTGAGAAGAAGTCCCGACAACCCAAGTGCGTTTAGCCATGGCGCATTCTGTAGGGACAATAGAGCGCTCAGCCATTGACGCATTCACATGAGAAAAAGTCCCGAGCCTACAGCTATAAACGCTCACCACTTCCAAACATCACGCGACACATGCCCACGTCTATCATAGCAAGTTGATCACACCAACACATAATACAATCAATGCCAAAACATGACAACACGGCTAGGCCAAACATATATCGTAGCATAAAACCACACTTGCATAGCAGAATATAAGATCAGCAAAATCAAAGTGCAAACTTGCCTTGGATGACGTTGAAGTACTCTAACGATTAATTCTGATCCACCTCACACTCCGGACAATCTATATGATTAACGAAGGCACCGATAAATAAACCGTACTCACATAACAATAAACTAAAGTAAACAACAAAATTCAAATAAAAACTTAATTAACAAAACATATCAGTAGGTATATATTATCTACGTGCTAGTAGGATCACAATGCAAAAGGAATCAACTAATTTGGATCAACGGTTTGAAAGATATGGCCTCCGGAAGTTTGAATTCAAATTTAAACAACTTCAAAGTTGAACTGTTCAAAAATGTGAAACTTCAGTTCTACAATATTCTCCTGGTCACTAAGAGTACACAGGAAAAAGAATCGGTGAATTTGGAGTTACGGATCTCAAGATAAACCTAAATGAACATTTGATATGGAATCTGCCAAAATAAATTGTGCTAAAACAGATTTGTGGAAGAACTGCTGCGGCAGCTGTGGATGTGCCACGTGTCGCGTTGTCATTGGCTGTAAACCGTTTGCTGCGGGGCTTAAACGACGAACGGACACAACTTAAGGAATAACGGTTCGGCAGAGAAAAAATAATGTATGATCTAATCTGGGCCGTTTAAAGAAGATCAGACGACGCTAGGTGACTCACCGGAGAAGAACAGAGGCTGGCCGCCGGACTTGAGGAATAACGGCGCGGGGCGTCTCGGGCGGCGATGGTGGCGCTTGCTCCGGTGGTCTCCAGACTCCGGAGGGTAGCGTACGAGACGCAGAGCTCGGCTACGGTCTCGAAGAAGTCCTCAGCAGCGTCGGTGGCGGTAGGGGTTGACGGCAGAGGATGGCTGGAACTCGGGCGGTGGCTGGGATCTCCGGATCGAGGTCCTCGCGCCCGCTTCAGTACTCCCCTGTGCGAGATAGTGGGTCAAGGCGATAGAGGAGATCAAGACGAAATTAACAGGAGCAAGAGGAGGTGTTGGGACCCACTGTAGGCGACGGAAACGACGACGGCGGAGGTCGGGAGCGGTGGAACTCCGTCGAGATCACGAAATCAACCTAGGGCACGGGAGACTACAATTTTGGCGAAAAATCGGCAGAGGAGGGGTTGGGAATCTTAAATAGGTCACCAGCTCGTGCGTGGAGTACAAGGATCGATCGAATCGATCGATCCGATTGTGGCTGGGTTCGGTAACTACAGTGCTTGGGAAGAACACGCATCAAGGGCAAGATGACATGCGGGCCCTAGCGGTCAGCGAAAGAGAAGAAAAAAACAGAAAGGGAAGAGGGCTGCGGTGCTGGGCTGGCCTGCTAGCTGCTGCGGCGCTGCCTTGCGCGCACGGCGAGGGATAGCTGGGCCGCGGATGTGCAGTCCAGTGAATAGTAATGCCTTGCATAACATTTATACTAAATGTAACATACATTTGAACAAAACAAACAAGCTAGTGACTTCCTAAAATATACCAAACACACAGTAAAATATTATTACTACTACAAAATACCGTGAACATTTTTAAAACACAAATGCACTAAAATAAATATATTTAATGCGATACAAGCATATAAAGAATATGATAACAACTACTCCCTCCATTCCAAAATATAGTGCGCCCGCGCTTCCCGAGGTCCAACTTTGACCATAAATTTAACCAACGAGACCAACTGCGGCGGGAGAAAAAATTATATAATTGAAAACTTCTTTCGAATACGAATTCATTGATATAATTTTTGCTCCTGCCGCAATCGGTCTTGATAGTTAAATTTACGGTCAAAGTTGAAGCACGAGGATAGAGGAAGCACTACATTGTGGAATGGAGGGAGTATAAAATAATTTTGAGATACTACCAAGCCAAAATAATTTAGGTAGACACCAGAATATATTCTTAGCATTTTCCAAATATAATTAATAGGGGAGAAGTCATATTATCTCCACTCCAAATACTTTGCCTTATTGGAAAACACTTTGAATATTCAGGAAATTCAGAAATGCATAGAAAATCATGATGAGGAAGAATGATCCTATTAACATTCCAAATTATGAAAAATTGGGATGTTACAAATCTACCACCCTTAAAATGAATCTCGTCCTCGAGATTCGAAGAGGCTAGAAAGAAAAGGCTAGGGTCGGGGTGCTCCTTGAATATCCATTGTCCATCCAAGAGTGTGGGGTACTACCACCCTTAGAATAAGAGTCGCCGATCTTCAAAATCTTACTCCTTCGATGAAATCCTTCACACATATGTCTTACACTCCTTTGAAATTTTGAATCCCTTATCAAAAGAGTGATCTTCCATTTACTGGACCTTCATAGCTCACAGGTCTTGCGCCAACGCTAAACAAATATCGATGCTCTCATGGTGGTCATCGAGAATGGTTCCTGCAGAAACAGGTCTTGGCTTGTTCTCACCGTATAACCTACTATTGGCAATGACTGCCTTCTACAAGGGTCAAACATCATACCATTCTAAGGTTCAGGCTTGACAACGTCGTCACTCTACTGTAGGTAAGTCACTCTAGATTACCATCCCACATAGCAAGAGCGAATAATAAGAGTAAGTCGGCATGGTGATCAATCCATTCCGCACCCAAATCATTACCTTGTATATGGTCTAGAAAATCTCGCATTCTAACACTCGGGCATCCTCACAAGCATTGCAGAAATTTCTCTTGTTCACGAACTGGGTTCGGATAGATCCATTGGTTCTGCATGCCAAACAAAACATCTATCGTTCCCTTCAACTCTCAAGTTTGCGTCAACTACTATAAAACATATGCTGATGAATTGTAGCTTCCTCCAGGGTTCTTCCTTCAGCAAGATTGTGCTTGCTTTTTCGTGGATCCTGGCTTATGTGGTTAAACTTGAACTCATCACTGGGTTGCAGCATAGATTAGGATATAGACAGAATAAAGATCTAAGGGGAAAACACTACCCATATGCTCATGCTAGCAACAAAACTCCAGCAACAAAAACCAAACACTATATTCACACAATTCACACAAGTCATCCAAACTATCCTAAAGTAATCACATCAAAAGAGCACATATGATCAATCAAAGCACCCAATTGCGTAATACAAACAATCCACGAAATATAACAACATGGAAAACAATGACCAACCAAACATATAACATATCACACAACACAAGCAAAACCTACAGGTAAGGTCATATCCACAAGAGATATGATCTCATCATACTACCGCAAAATCGTTTATGGAACACAACTTAGTAATGGTGGTCTGCAACTAAAACTCCTCACAATATACTAATATAAGTAAAGGGTCATCTACATTTGAAGAGAGAAGATATGAGTATGAGAGTGAGGACTAACAAGTAGACAGAAAGTTGGAAAGCAAGTTTTTTTTCACTCCTATGACTTTTCTAATCCATTTTCTAGGGTCACGACCTACAGTCAACAACCTGGCTCTGATACCATCTGTAACGACCCGAACCTGATAAGATTCATGCTTACAGTGCTAGTCCCTGGATCGACTCGCTAGCACACACAGTACATATGAATATCAAATAACAAGTGCATCATTTACTATAACGTATGATCCATAATTCATAAAGTATTACAAACTGAGTAGCACATAGCTAACTTTATTCAATAATAACAGCGGAAATGTAGCATAATAGGCGATGAGTCCCATCAATGCCCACTGGTGAAAATGCTGAGTGAAGACTCGCAACCCTATTGTATCTCACTGATCATCTAAAAACCCTGCAACATGATAAGTTGGAGCCACAAGGGGTCAATACATTGAATGTATTGGCAAATTACACATAATGATAAAAGCTAACCTACATCCACAAGCAAAGTATGACATACAAAACACTCAAGTTTGGTTCCGCGTAAAACTACCTTCACCTACCTCCACGACATAGGCAAGGTGCAAACAACAAAGATGATAAAGACCTTCAAGATGCCTCAAGTGCGCTCATCCCTGGCGCATTCTCTAGGGACGATAGAGCGCTCATCCAGTGACGCATTCACGTGAGAAAAAGTCCCGACAACCCAAGTGCACTCAGCCATGGCGCATTCTCTAGGGACAATAGAGCACTCAGCCATTGACGCATTCACCTGAGAAAAAGTCCCAAGCCTACAGCTATAAACGCTCACCACTTCCAAACATCACGCGACACATGCCCACGTCTATCATAGCAAGTTGATCACACCAACACATAATACAATCAATGCCAAAACATGACAACACGGCCAAACCAAACATATATCATAGCATAAAACCACACTTGCATAGCAGAATATAGGATAAGCAAAATCAAAGTGCAAACTTGCCTTGGATGACGTTGAAGTACTCTAACGATTAATTCTGATCCACCTCACACTCCCGACAATCTATATGATTAACGAAGGCACCGATAAATAAACCGTACTCACATAACACTAAACTAAAGTCAACAAAAAAATTCAAATAAAAACTTAATTAACAGAACATATCAGTAGGTATATATTATCTACATGCTAGTAGGATCACAATGCAAAAGGAATCAACTAATTTGGATCAACGGTTTGAAAGATATGGCCTCCGGAAGTTTGAATTCAAATTTAAACAACTTCAAATTTGAACTGTTCAAAAATGTGAAACTTTAGTTCTACAATATTCTCCTGGTCACTAAGAGTACACAGGAAAAAGAATCGGTGAATTTGGAGTTACGGATCTCAAGATAAACCTAAATGAACATTTGATATGGAATCTGCCAAAATAAATTGTGCTAAAAAACAGATTTGTGGAAGAACTGCTGCGGCAAATGGATGTGCCACGTGTCGCGTTGTCATTGGCTGTAAACCGCTTGCTGCGGGCTTAAACGACGACGGCCACAACTTAAGGAATAACGGTTCGGCAGAGAGAAAAACAATGTATGATCTAATCTGGGCCGTTTAAAGAAGATCGACGACGCTAGGTGACTCACCGGAGAAGAACAGAGGTCGTCACGGACTTGAGGAAGAACGGCGCGGGGCGGCTCGGGCGGCGATGGTGGCGCTTGTTCCGGTGGTCTCCAGACTCAGGAGGGTAGCGTACGATACGCGGAGCTCGGCTGCGGTCTCGAAGAAGTCCTCAGCGTCGTCGGTGGCGGACGGGGTTGTGGCAGAGGATGGTGGAACTTCGGGCGGTGGCTGGGATCTCCGGATCGAGGTCCTTGCGCCCGCTTCGGTACTCCCCTGTGCGAGATAGTGGGTCAAGGAGATAGAGGAGATCAAGACGAAATTAACAGGAGCAAGAGGAGGTGCTGGGACCCACTGTAGGCGACGGAAACGACGACGGCGGAGGTCAGGAGCGGTGGAACTCCGGCGAGATCGCGAAATCAACCTAGGGAGACGGAGACTGCGATTTTGGAGAAAAATCGGCAGAGGAGGGGTTGGGGATCTTAAATAGGTCACCAGCTCGTGCATGGAGTACAAGGATCGATCGAATCGGTCGATCCGATTGTGGCTGGGTTCGGTAACTACAGTGCTTGGGAAGAACACGGCTGCGAAGGCAAGATAACATGCGGTTCTAAGCGGTCAGTGAAAGAGAAGAAAAAAGGGAAGAGGGCTGCGGTCTTGGGCTGGCTCATAGCTGTCATGGCTGCCTTTAGCAAGACTGGCGAGGATAGTCGGGCATGGATGTGCAGATCCGATGAATAGTAATGCACAGCATAACATTTATACTAAAATGTAACATACATTTGAACAAAACAAACAAGCTAGTGACTTCCTAAAATATACCAAACACACAGTAAAATATTATTACTACTACAAAATACCGTGAACATTTTTAAAACACAAATGCACTAAAATAAATATATTTAATGCGATACAAGCATATAAAGAATATGATAACAACTATAAAATAATTTTGAGATACTACCAAGCCAAAATAATTTAGGTAGACACCAGAATATATTCTTAGCATTTTCCAAATATAATTAATAGGGGAGAAGTCATATTATCTCCACTCCAAATACTTTGCCTTATTGGAAAACACTTTGAATATTCAGGAAATTCAGTAATGCATAGAAAATCATGATGAGGAAGAATGATCCTATTAACATTCCAAATTATGAAAAATTGGGATGTTACATTTTATTGCCGATGTTGGATGATATGTGCCTTGGACGGTCGTTCTGATGAGTGATACTCTGGGACTAGGTCTATTTCAACACACACGAAACCATTGACCTCCCATGTTCCTCGGGAGCGTTGCATGTCGGAAAAGTTAGGGTTTGTGTCACACAAAGTTCTGCATTGACACTTAGAAAGTAAGTGAAAAGCGATATGCCATTTTTTGAGGCTATCTACAATCCCGTTAAAAGGCAACTGCTAAACACCGAAGGGAAATGGAACTCAATTTGTCGATATCGCAGTTTGATAAATTATATTAGTGGTATTTCTTGGATTTATATAAGAAAAACAAAAATAGCTACCTTTGTGTGAATTACAATGCTAATGATCAGTTCTTTGTATCAGACATGAATGGATGATTCAAGATTTCCTTTCACCTAGGCTTGGTTAGTTGGCCACTTCAATTCCCACTTTCTGTCATGTAATCTTGATGTCGATACTTCGACATTACATACAGAATATGATGCATTATGTAGAAGTTACTAATGGTCAGAAATTTTCTGGATACAATGCTTGCTTACTCCTATTCACGTTATGTAGAAGTTGCATAAGGCGGAACAAGAATAAGAACATTTGTCAGATTTTTCATTTGCAGGTTCAGCAGTGGGCAATGCTCAAGATAGAGTTGGGCGCACATCATATATATACATATGTTGTCGTGTCTTAATAAATGGAGATGAGCAGAAGTAGAGATGAAATAGGCCGTTCTGTTGCTTCTGTGACCGGCGAGTGTTCATTGCATGCTTGTGTGTCGTTGTGCTCTGATCGGTTGTTTTTTGTGTATTTTCGCAGGTTGCATGAACTCTTCTGTAGCTGCGTCGTTAAATCTCATCAAGGTTTTCTTCTTTCCTTTCTACTACATGTGTGCGTGTTTTACTTTTCAAGATCTTACGTGTCATGTTGTCTACCTTGGTGATCTTTTAAATATCTGTATGTCGTGTTGATCGTGTAAATGTTCCCGATATGGTTGCGGCTTCTTTATTTATGTTGGACTGTTCTGTCAATTGCCACCATGACACTTGTTGAAAATAGTGTTGTTGGGTGATAATCATTCTTGGCGGTGATTCTTGTTGTGGATGGGATATTGATGCGTATATACCACAAAGGTAAGATCTGCCTCACTGCACTTCTGTATGCATACACTAGCGATGGTACGAGGATTGGCTTCTGGTGGAATCAGGTCTTGGCGTCGTCCATGGTGGCTGTCGTGGGTGTTGGTGGGCGGCGGAGGCGGTCAGAAAGGTGTCGATTTATCTGACTACTGAAAATGAGCTGCAGAATATCTGTAGAACTTAGCCCACTTCCAGCCAAATATCAATTATGATAAATCCACCATGTACCATGATCATTTGAACAGTCTTGCTTAAGTTTATGTTAGCCTTGTATGCTAATTTGAGGAGATTGTTAACCTTAAGGTGCGAACATTTATAAAATGATAATTGTGCCGTCACAGGGTGGTATGTGCGAGCGATGATGCCGGTGGCCTGTGGCCAGATATGGAGGCTTAGCTAATGTAGCGGCATGGCAACTTAGGTAAGAAAAGCACATATTCTTGTTTTGTTCAGTGTGCTTTTTACGCCATACTCCGCCAATATATAAAGAATTTATGTCTGATTCATAGACATCCTTGACACCTAAGTGTGTGTGTGAGTCCCCTACAAAATCTCTTTCTCTCTCTCTCTCTAATTATCTCGTTTTGCTTTTGAGATTGCAGATGCGAGCACTAGCTAGTTGTATAAATGCACAAGGAGTGCTCAGGGGAGGACGATAGTTGTTTGTATAAATGCACAAGGAGGAGTTCTTAGGGGAGGACGATAGCTTTCAGGTGTGGTTTCTTAGCAGTACGAGATGCCAAGTGTTAGTTAAGCTTATGATTTGTGCCTCTTGTTCTTCACATAGGTGTACATGGAGGAGGTGAAGGCGACTACAGAGGAGCTTGCCGTAGGTGCTCACCTGCTCGAGAATCCTCCCCGATGTAAGCACGATGCCCTGTCCTAGAGTTTGTTCACCTACTTCTATCTGCCTATAATATATGCTGACAATTATATGTGACTGATTAATTAACTAAAACTTGAGAGGTTAAGGACAAGTGTTTTCAAATGAAGGAATATACTGTACGTGCAGCTAATTACATACACATACGCATCATTCTATAATAATTGGAAGTTTGGATATTAGGTATTTGTTTAAGACCAGGGATCCTAATTGGCCATTCCCATACCACAGTTTTCACTGTATGTATCTCATGAACATTATGCTCTGTACCAGTATTGTCACTGTATCTCATCATTGTTTGGAGTATACCTTTGCAGCTCCATAGTTATTAGAATGGTTTTACTTCCACATAATAAGCTTGTTCAAATAAAATCACAAGACCTTCGTAAGATTGCTTAGTGTTACTATGGAGAAGGGCCTTCTTCCAAGGAGCTATAGATTTTGAATATGCTCCCGGTTGGACACTTTTTCCAGTATATGTACAGAATAGGGGTAGGGAAGAGCACAACTTAGGTTTTGGGGAAGGCCTCACTATCAATTATGGCATCCTCTTATTTGGTTGCGGTGTTACTTGCCTTCTTCTTTCAGCCCATCTCAAGAATTATAGTGCAGTTTTTGTGGAGAGCCCATGTTGGTTTGCTTGATTTATGTTCAAAATGGACAATACAATGCTCTTTGAGTCAAGTTTGTATAAATTCCGAGTACTCCTTTATTATTTATCAACTGAGGCATGATTGTTGTTGCACTTCTTACTAGAAATAATCCTGGTGTTATTTTCTTTGAGAAAAGAAATAGACGTCTCAGATGTGTGCTTCTTAGCATCACATCAAATTGAATAATCGAATAGGGTTATATATCATCATATCTGCATACATAATATCTTCTATAATTATATACCGGTGTAGGCTCTTGTTGTTAGATGATGAACTTATGTTATTTTATGCCAAGTAGTTAAATTTATGTGCACCTTCTCATGTGTTTACTTGTTTCTGCTTTTATAGTATGGCTTGGTCCTGTTGTGAAAAAAGATCCTGATATGTTCGACTATTCTGTTTTTTTATTTATCCAATGACCTATTAATGTTCTTTGAGCATATGACAATTGTTTCCTCACTATCTTAGATTAGTAGTAATCCTTCTTTTATGTTTCTGCCATTTCAGTTCCTGCCTTTTGAAATTTCCTTTGCATTATGTATCTGCACATCCCCTCTTGTGGTCTGTTGTAATGGTCTACTGAACAGCCATATCATGCTATGATTGCATCATTGCATGGCAATGTACAATATGCTCATGCATTTCTTTTCTTACCGATGTTGTCCTGATGAGTTGGCTGGCTTACATGTGCGCCCTCCGTCCTAAAATAAGTGTCTCAACTCTGTTACAAAGTTGTAATAGAGTTGAGACACTTATTTTGGGACGAAGGGAGTAATCTGCTGTGAAGGTCTACTTGTTTTAGGTAGCATTGCTTTCTGGAATACGTCATTGGAACCTGGTAACATTCACTGGTTACGGCCAAAGAAGACAGAAGAACATACTTGTGTATGAGTTCATGCACAACGAACGGACCAACTTAGTTGATGGTAAATTTGCTCTGTGGAATCAACAACATGCTACTGTATATACACGTACGATTCTTTCGCAGCAAAACTTTGTCCATGCAGTTGTATTTCAGATCTTTAGAACTACAGGGTAGTTTCTATATTTGCTTATTTAGGTTGTCTTAGGCTGCAGCTCCCCGTCCAGCTACCGTGTACCCCATATCCTTTGAAGAGGATACATCTGAATGAAAACTTGGAATTACCTAATAGGTGCATACATGAACGATTAATGATGTGAATAGAAACACCTGTAGTAGCGCTGACCTTTGGCAACCTTCATGTCGTGCCTCCAAGGCAGGCCATGAGTGATGGTTGCCGTGATGTTGGCCTTGCAAAAAAATAGGGCTTTGCTGACTGGTGACTGGCTATAGTTTGTGTTTGTTGTTTACATGTCAGTTTTTAACAATTTGACCTATCTTTTAAATACAGTATATGATGCGGAGCATCCTACGGACATCACCATGTCAAGAGTCCGTTTGGCAAGTGACACGTGCGACTTCTACTTCACATACACAAAGATGAATCATCTCCTTTACACGTGCTCACTTGACCCCTTCGAGGATGGTATACTACTTGACACCCCTCTCGTGTGCATGCATAGGTATTGTCGGAACACTACGGATGACGAGGAGGAGTGCAAGTGCCAAGGAACACCTACACCATCCGCGAGGGAAGCATGGAAGAGAAGACGGAAGAAACGGAGCTGCTACAAGCTACAGCCACCGGACGTCTGGACGCCACCGGACATCCGGTACCTGACGCAGCCCGAACGGCCAGAAGAACTCCAGGCGACGAGTGCTACAGCGGCCGGACAACCGAGAACACCGGACGTCCGTCAAGTCCCAGCGCCCGGACGTCCGACGTCTCCGGAAATCCGGTGCCACTCCAACAGAACGTAATTAGCGGAAGTCCGAGCCCTACCGGACGTCCGGACCTCCGCGAGCGACCGGACGACCGGTAAGGACCGGACGTCCGCTACCTGTGTGCGCAGCCGCAGCCTTTGGCCTTGTATCCCTCTCCCACTTACCCCTTCATGATTTAGACTATAAATAGACCACCTCCACCTCCTTTTTAAGGGGAGCAAAGTATTTGATAGACAAAGAGAGAGCTTTGCTCATCTTCCTCCTCATGGAGATCATGACCTCCTAAGGGAGAAGATCCACTTGTGGATACCAAGGCCTCCTCTTGGAGAAGGATCCCGATCATAGGATCATCAAGCCCTCCTCTTGGAGAAGGATCCCCATCATAGGATAATCAAGCCCTCCTCTTGGAGAAGGATCCCCATCATAGGATCATCAAGCCCTCATCTCCTTCATAGGATTTGGGATGTGTCGGTGTCAAAACCGGCGGATCTCGGGTAGGGGGTCCCGGACTATGCGTCTAGGCCGGATGGTAACAGGAGACAAGGGACATGATGTTTTTACCCAGGTTCGGGCCCTCTCGATGGAGGTAAAACCCTACTTCTGCTTGATTAATATTGATGATATGGGTAGTACAAGAGTAGATCTACCACGAGATCAAGGAGGCTAAACCCTAGAAGCTAGCCTATGGTATGATTGTTGTATGATGAAGTTGTCCTACGGACTAGAACCCTCCGGTTTATATAGACACCAGATAGGGTTAGGGTTACACAAAGTCGGCTACAATGGTAGGAGATCTTGAATATCCGTGACGCCAAGCTTGCCTTCCACGCCAAGGAAAGTCCCATCCGGACACGGGACGAAGTCTTCAATCTTGTATCTTCATAGTCACGGAGTCCGGTGAAGGTATAGTCCGCTACCCAACACCCCTAATCCAGGACTCCCTCAGTAGCCCCCGAACTAGGCTTCAATGACGACAAGTCCGGCGCGCAGGTTGTCTTCGGCATTGCAAGGCGGGTTCTTATCCAAATTCTGTGTACTTGTAGAAATAATGTCCGATTTTTGTAATGTAGCGCTCCTCGGCTTCCACGCCCAATAATGGCCGTCTTCCACGTGTCAAACGAATGCGAAAAGCCGGGGCGTTTTTACATCCACACCCCTAGCCGCATAAACGAGCCGCCTATTTATTGGGATGGGGATTCAGATCCAAACCACACCCTCTCCTCTCCACGAGTAATCATCAGAGCGCCTCCAACAAAGGTCCATTCCAACATGGCCAGCCGTCGTAGCTCCTCCTCATGGCCGCATGCATTATGCAGGGGGTGCAGCCACTTCAATATAGAGGCCACCCCATGTGGGATTTTAACGGGGAGGATGACGCCACCCGTTATGGTCGTAAGGGGCCTGCCTCAGCTGCCGCTCTAGTAAAGATCTTATCCTCTTTGTACAAGGGAGAAGAGGAGGAATTCCTCCACGTCAACCCGCAGGGCGGATTTACTATGTACAACCCTCCGAGTTGGGTAAGTTGACAATTGTGCTTTCCCGTTCATTTCATATTCCCATAATTAAATATGTAGTCTAATGACTTCAACGCAGGAACTGCGTCAGGAGGTAAAGGATATAAACAGCCGTCCTCCACAGCCCGAGGACCCAGAACGGTCCCTCGATCCGGACTCCGAAGAGGATCCGGACATATCGGTGGAGCTTATTGACGGGGTGTTTCACCAGCTAAGCAAGGACAATACCTTGGTGGCCATTATGGCTGATTACCCAGGGTTAATCCCGGCCTCCCACGTGACAAATACCGGAACCTCATTCCCTTGGGAAGGATTCCATTCTCACGTATTTCGGTTTTTCTGACGACAACCGTGTTCTGCAGGGGAGATTTCCGAGGCGGGAGGCCGAACCTGCGGTGGCTAGCCAACGAGGGGCCGCAGGGCCCCATGGGGTAAAAAGGAATGTGGTTTGGACTGAGATGCCGGCGCAAAGGTATAGCTCGCCTCTTTTTCCCTGGTGTTATTCCTTCAGGGCATATTAACGTTCGTGCTATCTTCAGGACGAAGAGACCTCGCCGGACTACATCCGGGGAGGTTGCCAATCGTGCCTCCACCAGCCAGGCTCCAAAGCCTGGCCCGGAAGCAGAGGCGAGCACAAGGCGTGTGCCAGACGCTCCTCCGACAGAGGATGCGGACATGCTGTCTGCCACCAATTCCGAGGTGGAGAGTGCCATGAACCACAGGCGTCGCCGGACAGTTCTTCACGACGCTTGCTTCTCCCAAGAGGCTTTAGATGCCTTCAATTCGGGAGATGCGTACCTCCGTGCCGCTCAAAATGGTTTAGCCAGAGCCACGGAGCAGTATGTAAAAGACATACGGGTAAGAAAATTTTGGTAAATATAGATATACCAGTAGCCCCCGAGACTTGAAGCAGTTAGAGTAACTGATTTAAGGATCATTTGTTATGCAGGTTCTTACAGAGAAGAATACCGCACTGTCCCAGGAGCTGGAAGAGTGCAAAGCCCAACTGGAGGCCGCACTAGCCGCGGCAGGGGGGGCAAAAGAGACCACCTCTGGTAAGATACACTTCAAAAGATTAGTGATTTGTGACGTGTGTGCAAATCTGACGAGTCATATTGCAGATGGCGCCGGACTAGATCCGGAAAAGCAACAACTCTTGCGCCGGCTAAAGGCCGGTGAGAGTATGCTGACAAGGGTGAGGCGGGAGAAGAATGACCTTCAGGATGCCAACACCAAGCTGGATGTTGAACTTAAAGATGTTCGTGGCCAGCTGTCGGACTCCATTAAGGAGAATAAGCGGCTTCGACGCGGCATATTTAGTAAGTGCTTAAGCGAATCTTTTGAAAGAAAAAAAAAGGTTCGGCGAGGAAGTCGACTAACAGAGTAATGTCTGTAGGTACGCTAACAGGTCGTCCTGCAAAGGAGATGCCCGGTTCAACGGGTGACCTTCTTCCCGAGCTCTCGCAACTGCATGAGCGAGTTCGGCAGGCGATGCAGGGTGTTGCCCAAGCCTTATGGCCATCCCTTCCCAGGCTCGAGGGCCTTGGAGAGCTTGCGGAGAAGCTGAAGGGAGCACGGCGGCGCTTTCGGTTGTGGAAGATTTCGGCATGCCGCCAAGGCGCAAGGGAGGCCTGGGCCATGGTGAAGACGTGGTACACCAAGGCTGACCCAAACCACATGGCCGAGGTCGGACCTGTGGGGCCTGATGGGAAGGAGATCCTCAGAAAGTAGCATACGGCCAAGTAGAATTGGCCGCAAAGTATTCCCAGCAGGACTGTAAATTGGACAGCCTGTTAGATGGTATAGAAGAGGAATACCAACAGTCAGAGTGACTACGTAATTTTTAATTGACATGTGTAATGCCTTATAGCCGGATTGTAGATCGTTTGTCATTGCCGACCTTTTCGCTTCGACCTCGGGACCTGACGGTCCGGAGTGTGTCCGAATACCCTATTGGTTAAGTACGAACCGGGGTATGCATGGAGACCAGGCGTAGGGGTCATTAGTGCTTTATCAGACAAGTGCCCAACTAGTTATGTTATATTACATGGTTAGTAAGAAACATCTTCTAGAGAGAATAGTTCCGTTAGGGGTTCCTTTCTCTGGGAGGCATGCCCTAAAGTGCATGTCCGGACTGCAAATGCAGGAAAATCATCTGGGGGCATGTATATAAATAAGTAAAAAAGGTCATCTTTTAGTTCACCGACCGAATATTCCCTTAAGAACGCTAGCTTTCGGCTTCACCCAGTCTGAGGTACACATCCGGCTGATCCGGCAGTAACAATCGCAGAGGTGCTCCCTTCACCGCCTAGCCGAACAATTGGGAACGTAGGGGTAAGCACAGGAGCCAGGCAACCCAGCTTGGCCAAAACTTAAGTCATATCGATGCATATAATGGTGAAGAAAAGGTACATGCGGAAGTTTGACGCATGTGTTGGGCGTGAAGCCCATATAAATAAGCTTCTGTTAAAGAAGCCCCCGGGTTTAATGAGCACGGGTAGCGCGTCACTTGATGAGCCTTTAAGGGCTGTAAGAGAAAAGAGGGGAAGGAGAGAAATGTAAGATAGAAAATGTAAAAAATGGACTGAGGAAGGAGACAAACGCAGAGTCCGGCGCTAGGCATAGAATCTTCGGAGACGGGCGGCGTTCCATGGGTTTGGCTCAAGTCGGTTATCCGACGCATCTCGCAGGCGGTACGCTCCGCCAGTCAGGACTTGGTCGATTATGAAGGGACCTTCCCACTTGGGCTTGAGTTTGTCCTTTTTCTTATCCGGCAGGCGTAGAACTAGTTCGCCAACATTGTAATTTTTGGCCCATACTTCTCTGCTTTGATATCTTCGAGCTTGCTGTTGACAAAATGCGGAACGGGCTTTTGCCACGTCACGCTCCTCCTCCAAGGCGTCCAAGTTGTCATGCCGATCGAGCTCGGCTTCTCTTTCTTCGTACATGCGCACTCGAGGTGAGTCATGAATTATGTCGCAGGCGTAACTGCCTCTGCGCCGCATACACCATAAAGAATGGTGTGTATCCGTGGTGCGATTCGGCGTGGTCCGCAGCCCCCAGTACGGAATCAAGCCCTCCACCCGGTCGTATTAGATTCCTTGAGGGACCGCACTAGTCTGGGTTTAATGCCGCTCATGATAAGACCATTTGCACGTTCGACCTGGCCGTTAGTTTGTGGGTGATAGACGGAAGCATAGTCGAGCTTGATGCCCATGTTTTTGCACCAGAGTTTTACCTCGTCGGCGGTGAAGTTTGTGCCGTTATCAGTGATGATGCCGTGGGGACGCCAACGGTGTAATGCACCCCGGATATGAAGTCTATCACAGGTCCGGATTCGCCGCCTTAACAGTGCTTGGCTTCTATCCATTTGGTGAACTTATCTACCATGACCAGTAAGTATTTTTCTTGTGGGTTCCGCCTTTAAGGGTCCAACCATGTCAAGCCCCCAGACCGCAAAAGGCCAAGTGATGGGGATAGTTCGGAGGGCGGTGGGTGGCATATGGCTTTGGTTTGCAAAAAGCTGGCAACCGACGCATCGTTGGACCAAGTCCTGAGCGTCTGCTCGGGCTGTCGGCCAGTAAAAGTTTGTACGGAAAGCCTTGCTTACAAGGGACCGAGCTGCAGCGTGGTGGCCACCGAGTCCGACATGAATTTCAGCCAGCAGGTTCCGCCCTTCCTCTTCGGAGATACACCTTTGAAGGACTCCGGTAGTGCTTTTCTTATAAAGCTCTCCCTCGTGGACTTTATAGGCTTTAGATCGCCGCACTATGCAGCGTGCCTCGTTTTGGTCCTCTGGGATATCCAGTTGCGACAAAGCTCGGATCTTGTCCGTATTTGCTTCAATTCCTTTACAGGATACAATGAAGCCCAGAAGCTTTCTGGCTGGAACGCCGACGACGCATTTTTCCGGATTGAGCTTGATGTCGTATTTTCGGAGGTTGTCGAATGTTAGCCTCAAGTCGTCTACTAGAGATTCGACATGTCTTGTTTTGACGACCACATCATCCACGTACGCCTCCACTGTCTTGCCGATCTAGTTTGCCAGACATGTCTGAATCATGCGCTGATATGTTGTGCCGGCGTTTTTCAGCCCGAAGGGCATTGTGTTGAAATAGAATGGGCCATATGGTGTGATGAATGCTGTTGCGGCTTGGTCTGATTCTGCCATCTTAATTTGATGGTAACCGGAGTATGCGTCGAGGAAACACAATGAATCATGTCCTGCGGTGGCATCGATAATTTGATCGATACGGGGTAGGGGGGAGGGGTCCTTTGGGCAAGCCTTGTTAAGGTCTTTAAAATCGACACACATGCGCCAGGATTTGTCCTTCTTTGGTACCATCACCAGGTTTGCTAGCCAGTCCGGATGTTTTATGTCTCTAATGAATCCGGCCTCCAATAGCTTGGCTAGCTCCTCTCCCATAGCCTGTCTCTTGGGTTCGGAAAAACGCCGAAGGGCTTGTTTGACAGGTTTGAATCCTTTTAGGATATTTAAGCTGTGTTCGGCCAGCCTGCGTGGGATTCCTGGCATGTCTGAAGGGTGCCAGGCGAAGATGTCCCAATTTTCACATAGAAATTCTCGCAGTGCGGCGTCCGTATCAGGGTTTAATCGTGCCCCGAGGGAAGCTATTTCATTGGGGTCCGTTGGATGGACCTGGAATTTGACTATTTCGTCAGCTGGCTTAAAGGATGTGGACTTGGATCTCTTGTCGAGTATCACATCATCCCTGTTAACCGTGGAGCGCGGCGCAGTCAGTTCCTTAGCTGCTAAGGCTTCGGATAGTGCCTCTAGGGCTAGTGCGGCTGTCTTGTTTTCGGCGCGGAATGCTATGTTCGGATCACTAGCGAGAGTGATAATTCCGTTCGGCCCGGGCATCTTGAGCTTCATGTACCCGTAATGGGGTATTGCTTGGAAGATTGTAAATGCTTCCCGCCCTAGTAGGGCGTGATATCCGCTGCTGAACGGGGCCACCTGAAATGTGACCTCTTCGGATCTGTAATTATCCGGCGTGCCGAACACCACATCTAGTGTGATTTTTCCTGTATAGCACGCTTCTCGACTGGGGATTATTCCTCTAAAGGTTGTGCTGCTTCGCTCAACGCGGCTCCAGTCCAATCCCATTTTTTGAAGGGTTTCCTCATAAATGAGGTTCAATCCGCTGCCTCCATCCATGAGTACCTTGGTGAGGCGAAAGCCGTCCACTATTGGACTGAGGACCAATGCGGCTGGTGCTCGGGCTGTTCGGAATTTAGGTTCATCACTTGCATTGAAGGTAATAGCTGTGTCGCTCCATGGGTTTATTGTTGCTACTTGGTAGACTTCGGCAAGGCTGCGGAGCGTTCTTTTTCGCATATTATTTGATGCGAAGGTCTCGAAGACTGTGAGAACGGTACTGGTGTCCCCGGGGTGGTTTTCTGTGGCCTCCAAAATTAAGAGGTCCTCGCCAATTTTGGCCACCTGCCGGAGTATCCAACACGCTCTAAGGTTGTGAGTTGGTGTGGCGTCCTCTGTACTATGAATTTTACAGGGTCCATCAAGCCATCTTTCCAGTACGGTTCCCTGCTCTGTAGAGGGTTTTGGTTTTTTGGTGTTTAACCCGGGTGTCTTACGATGATGCACCCTCTTAGTTCGGACGGGATGGCTATTCAAGGCCAGATTGTCCCAAAAATTTATTTCGGTTTTCCAGGCACTTTCCATCGCACAGTACTTTTGTACTATGGATGCCAAGTCAGCGAAGCGTGTAATATCACGACGACTTATGGCGTTAAGGATTCCCTCGTCCGTGCAATTACTGCAGAAGATTGATATTGCGTCTCCCTCGCGGCAATCCTTTATCATGTTCATAACTAGGAGGAATCGGCCCGATAATGATGTCTTTGTTTCCTCGGGCTTTTGCCTGATTTGGGAAAGATCACTTATGTTTGGGTGGGCGGGTGGCGTTGAATCTGAAACCTCGCCCAATCTAGGATTCAGAGGCCGAAGAGCTTCCGAGCCCTGAGGTTCGGATTCTTGGATGTTGTCCAATGAGTCTAGCCCGTTGCCTGATTCTAAGTTCAGGTCTCGAGTTACATCCTTCCCTCCGCGGGTATCCGGCTTGGAGGGGTCGGGAATTCGGACGTAACTAGTCCTTAAAATAGATGAAGGGTCGCCGCACTGCGCCTCTACCACGGCGACGTGGTGGGTGACCTGGGGAGAGTTAATTTCTCTTAGATCGGGTTTAAGCCCAACCTGGTCGTAATCCGTGGCGACCCCCAGGGCGGCGATGCGATCCAAGAGCTCGTTTACGGAAGAGAGCTCCATCGGATCTAGCTACTCGACAAGTTCCGAGCTGACGTGAAGGTTGCTTTTGATGACCCGAGAGGTCACCGTCGGCGCAACGGCCGAACAGGCGGTCATGAGAAAACCACCTAGCCGGAGAGTTTGGCTGACAGCCAAGGCTCCATTAGCGACGGCCCGTCTTTAAAGACGGGAGGAGGCATCCTTCCTGATTGCGACGGCACTGTGGAACTCTCAATGAAAGCACCAATGTCGGTGTCAAAATCGGCGGATCTCGGGTAGGGGGTCCCGGACTGTGCGTCTAGGCCGGATGGTAACAGGAGACAAGGGACACGATGTTTTTACCCAGGTTCGGGCCCTCTCGATGGAGGTAAAACCCTACTCCTGCTTGATTAATATTGATGATATGGGTAGTACAAGAGTAGATCTACCACGAGATCAAGGAGGCTAAACCCTAGAAGCTAGCCTATGGTATGATTGTTGTATGATGAAGTTGTCCTACGGACTAGAACCCTCCGGTTTATATAGACACCGGATTGGGTTAGGGTTACACAGAGTCGGTTACAATGGTAGGAGATCTTGAATATCCGCATCGCCAAGCTTGACTTCCACGCCAAGGAAAGTCCCATCCCACACGTGATTTAAGTCTTCAATCTTGTATCTTCATAGTCCTGGAGTCCGGCTGAAGGTATAGTCCGGCTACCCGAACACCCCCTAATCCAGGACTCCCTCAGGATGAACTCTACCATGTATCTTGTTTCCCTTTGATTGTTCATGTACCTTGTGGATCTTGTGTGTTTGTTGGTCTAGTGTATGTGTGTTTGGACTTGTTCTTGAGTGTTCCTCTTGTTTTTCCTCTTGTGTTCATCTTGTTCTTGGGGATTGCCCCTCCAATTCGTGAAAGATCTTCACCTAGGGTTCCACCCTACAACAGTATAGTTCACAAAAAGGAAACTTTTTACAGAAAATATATGGGTTTATATTAGACCATTCTAGACCATATCTCTTTAATACATAGTTTATTATATTTTCTGTTTTTAAATATGAGACTGCCCATCTTACTTAGTGGCATTGCTATGCTTCACAGTATACAATATTTTGCATGCCTGTATAATTCATAACTGGTTTTTCGTATTCAGGTGTTATTAATATGGTGAGTGATTGAAGGGGAGGCATGAGGAGAGAGCAGTCCAAAGGGCGGATGGAGCATGTGACTTGTTGATGTTAGTTTCCATTTCCGGAAAGAACAAATTTTCTATGATTCGAGTGTATGCTGATGTGTCAAAGTCAATCATTTGGATTCCCAACTAGACTATTATGTGTGTTCAATATTTTATTGTGCATTGATAAAATGTTTCGCCTGTGTTCACAAGTTGAAATTTGAAACAGATAAGGGAGTTTTCCATTTAAGAAGGTTCTTGTTTGCTGCTGTGATTAAAAGTAGGAAATTTATATACCTATAACAGGACAGTTTCTCAAGCTAAAGTCTTATGTAACATGTAATATCTGAACTCTGTTTGTGCTAATAATTGTTCCCAATGTAAAAGGCCATGTTGCACAAGGTAGGTGTTTTGGGTTTTAGTTAAGACAGGTGACACCAAATATGGGTTTGATCTCCAAATATGTTTGAACATTAGGTCAAGGAAGATATCACATCGCATCTTCGCGGGAAAGTTGTATGTCATATACCTTGCACCATTTGGCTCAATGTTACCTGAATAAGATAACAGAATATGCATGCTACCCTAATATTGCTAAAACCTACTTCTACTAGCACAGTCAAATATTTTCAAAACACTTTGGATTTGACATGGTCTTTGCGCTTGCTCAAACATAAAGTTATTGAAAAAATGCAAATATTTTAAACGCTCCCATGGTATCAAATCGGACTCTACGCCATTTGGGTCAGAGATAAATTAAAATGTGTGTGTATATCTCATTGTAGACAATTTTTTAATTAAAGGGGATTAAATTTGTTATCATATATGCTTGCCCGCTACTAAAACAACTAAAACATGGAATTTCTTTTCATGCTGAACATGGACTCAGTGGGTCTCCGCGCCATTTGTTACCCAGCTGACGAACCGAGAAAGAAAGGAAGGGGATAGATAGTCTTCGCTCGCTCTACGTGGGTTGGGCTAAATAACATATGGGCTATCCTAATACCTCCTGATCCCTATATCCCCGTATATGCACAACAAAGACATGTTTTTTTCTTAGGTTTCTTATCTTTTTTACTCTCTTTTTTGCGGGAAAAATATGCATGGCCAGGTTTTTCATCATGATAACCATGTTTCCAAACTTGCTAAAAAACTAAAACCATGCCAACATTACTCTCTCATCATAGTGCCCATATTTTCAAACCAAGCATATTCATATTATGCAAAGTTTCCCTTTTCCCAGACTATTATTTAACAACGTAATAAACATGTTTAAAAAATAGCATGATTTAGTCGAAGGTTCTTGCAGCATGAAATTATTTTCATCGATAATATGTCTTCAGCAGGTCTCTGCGCCATTTGGCGCAATGGGTCAACTAGTAATTGTAAAACATGAGAGTATTCTCCTGTCAATTCTCATCATTGATCATTCGGTAGAGCCCGGCCAGAAAGAACATCCCAAAACGAAGTCCAAAAGCTGAAGCCACCAGGAGGCATTTCAAACGTTCAAATTTCACCAGCCCTCGCGCGTTACCGATACTTTCCGCTGCAGTCCTCCTGCGCTTCCTACTGCCCTACTCCTACAGGCGTCCCTTCTTGGAAGAGAGAGAAAGAGGCCAGTCCCCTTGTTTCTGTGGACCAACTCCAGTAGACCCTCTTGGCTGACGCGGCGGCCTATGGGGAACTCGATACACAGCACCCGGTGGACCAACCCCACCAAGCTCTTCTAACAAAACGTCAAAACCAACTCGTCGTTCCAAAAAAAAAAACTCCTCATTCCGCTCCGCTAGTCCAGTGTCCAGTCCACAGCACACCACCCGCGATGGCGCTCCGGCTCCGCTCTGCCCTCTCCGCGGCCGCCACCGGGCTCTCTCCGCGGAGGCCACCTCGCGCCCTCAGTGGGGTATGATCGTCGGCACGCATCCGGTCAAGTCGCCGGCGCTCGGTGCGACCTTCCACCTCGCCAAGCCCCCGCGCGCCTCCCGCCTCCTCGTCCCCGCCCACCTCCTCGGGTCGGGGCCACTCCCGGGCGTCGACAGAGGAATCATGGGCGCGCTCTTCTGCGACGTCTGCGCCGTGAGCGCCGACGGCTTCCTCCTCCTCAACTTCCTCGACGTCCGCACCACGGGCCCCGTCCTTGAGAGTCAGCGCGCTGACCCATTTCGGGACGTGACCCTTTCAGAGCTCCCCGAGGCCACGCGGTTCGTCTGCAACCCTCTCAGCGGCGAGCTGTTCCGCCTGCCGGACATCGACGGCACCAAGAAGACCCTGTGCGACAACCGCCTCGGCCTCCTCACCAAGGCCCGGCGCGGTCACGGCCCGCCCGACAGGTACGCCGTCGCCGAGCTCCTACAGGAAAAGGAGCCCTCGAGGCGCTTCTCCATGAGGCGGTTCCTCTCCGAGACAGGGGAGTGGGAGAAGCTCACGGGCCTGCCGTCCCCGCTCCCACTCCCGCTGGCGCGTCGGATGGAGGTCCAGGAGGTGGACCACGAGGCCGTGGCCTTCGGCGGCCGGCTCTGGTGGGTCGATGTGAGCTGTGGTGCCGTCTCCGCGGATCCATTCAGCGACCGGCCCGAGCTCCGCTTCGTGGAGCTCCCGGACCCGGAGGGCAAGGAGCGAGTGGCCCCTGATCCCCGGACCCTGTGCAGATACCGGCGCGTTGGGGTCAGCGAGGGGAGGCTGCGTTACGCCGTGGTATCCCAGTGGGAGCCCTTCGTTCTCCGCTCGTTTGCCCTTGATGGCGACGACGATTGGACACTGGAGCACGAGGTGGCGCTTAGCCCACTCTGGACGAACGGGGGTTACCCCTGGCTGCCTATGGAGGAGACACCGCGGATTGCCGTCATCGACCCCGTGAACGCGAGCATCATGCATCTCACCATCGGCAACTATGTTGTCACCGTGGACATGGACACGGGGAAGGTGGTTGCTAGTGTAATTGTCTCGGCGGAGCATCAGTTTGCTCTAATCATGACCGCTGGTGGTTTCTTTCGGGCATTTCTGCTCTCGCCGTGGCTTGGATCAAGCCGGATTCCTCGTGCAGGTAATCTACTTGTGCATGACTCATTCTTCTGAAATGCAAAAGTTGTTCAGCATATAAATAGTAGAATAAGTAAGATCTAATGAAAGTTGTATGTTAAATACTTAATCGTAATGTGTGCACTAAAATTCAGAGAGGCATTTGACATACACATGCTAAGTACTCCCTCCGTTCCTAAATAATTGTCTTTCTAGCCATCTCAAATGGACTATAACATACGGATGTATATAGACATGTTTTAGAGTGTAGGTTCACTCATTTTGCTCCGTATGTAGTCATTTGTTGAAATATCTAGAAAGACAATTATTTAGGAACGGAGGGAGTACAATACTCAGCTATTAAGCCATAAAGGACACAATTTGTTAATCGATTGGGATTTAGAAATACACGAAGAGTTTGATTTGCCTTGGCGAAAGATTGTGTGAACCTCCCAAAATGATTTATTGGGAATTAGGTGTGAAACTGTAATCATGCTTATGAACTTTGTGTTCGAACGTGAGAATGGTTAAATATAAAGTTACGTTCTAATTCAATCAAACAATGTTGTTGGCTTCGCAAGGATAGGATTAGTTGACTGGTGTGGGAATAAGAAGTAAGGGAAGCGTGCGTTTGACCCATATCCACAATGAATTATTATATTCTGCTTCAAACTAGCAAAGCTCCCAGTTTGTTGACTTACTGCAAGCTAAAACATTTCCAGTCTAAAGCATGGTAATCTGCCAAATTTCAAAGTTACCGATATATGTTGTACATTTTTTCATCTTTTTGTCATTCAGTCTTAGGTTAAGGATGTTGTAGCCTTTTAATCATTCCTCTATACTTCCTTTGTTTCATGGACTACTCAAGTATACTGTTGTCCCCAAAAAAAAGTTGGACCGCTCTAACTAGCGTATGCTGTGATGATCTACTGGAAAACGTAAATTCTTCATTTGTTTCGGAAGGAAAACCTCAGTTCTTAACTTTAGTGCACAGAAAACTCGGTGTTATACTCCCTCCGCCCTAGCTCTTCGGCGGGATTCAACCTATCATCATCAGGGGGGCCAGTGGAGTTTGGGGAGTTCTTAGCTTCGATCAAGACTCTTGCCTTTCCAAATTTTATTTTGCTTTGTATGGCTATCTTGTAAACAGGGCCAAACCTGAAACCTGACAACTTTTGAATGGAATCTGTACGATAAACCTTTTCTCTAAAAGCATTAAGCATATTTTACCAATTATATACTACTCCCTCCGTTCCAAAATAAATGTCGTGGACCGGTTCCTAGATATTGATTATGAAATACTCCATCAATTCACTATTATAAGATGTACCAACTTTTTTTTCCTAAATTGGATGCATGTAAACATGTTTTAGTGTGTTTGTTCACCAATTTCAGTCTGTATGTAGTCCATATTAAAATATTTGAAATATCTTATAATAGTGAAAGGAGGGAGTAGTATACTGAGAGCAATACGTTATGTATTTGTTGTGGTTACATCAAATCCAACCCAGGAGTCCTGCCTAATCAAATTTAGCAACATTATCAAGGTCAGGGCAAGTCAAAGAAGAAAGAAGATAAAAGAGGAAGTCAAAGATGAAGGCACATGAAGAAAGAAGCACATTCAGGTAAAGAGATTGTAGGCTAGTCCATGATAAACCATGCACCACCTCATTGTCCTTACCTTTCCATAGACAAGTGGACCAACTTATCTTGATAGCCTCGATCTTTTATGAAGGATTCCTAGCTTATGTACACCCCATATGGGAGGCTCATTCATCTAACAGAGTCGGCATCTAGAACCGTGCCCTTGCAAACCTGCACCAGGTGAAGGGCCATAAGACTTTTAGGGAGCATTTCGGCATGACTACTCACCTTTGTTTGATCACTTCCTTGACTTTGACTACTCCGACTACATCAATTTCATCGCCATGACCAGCACTGGCAAGAACACAACCAATGTGATCATACTGTATGTTCTGATCACTGTTTTGTCGGTTCATGCACTTGTTGTTCATGTCAATTGCAGTCTTTGTTGCGCACTCGTGTGTCTACTTTTTGGCATGTCAACAATATCGCTATCATGCTTTTATCTGAGTTAAATTAATTTAAAAAATAGCTAATTATATTCTAATAAACCAAGCCGGTTGTTGTGTTTGTCAAATTAAGTCGAGCATCTTCAGGTAACTTAGCCAGGTTCAATCTCCTTTCGGTGTAAAAAAAGGGTCCAATCTCCTTTATGTCGGTTTGCTTGTAGAAGAGAGCCAATATTTGATCATCCTTGTGTACTCTTATTATTGTCTTTTGAGTTCGTTTTTACCTCCCGTTAGCTTGATCTTGTACTGTCTTAAAACCTTGATCGGTCTCGACCTGACTTCAGGAAGACCAACAGCAGTAACTAGGGAGAAGTAAATCAGTGGAGAAATTGGCGTGCCGCATGATGGTTTTGTGAGAATCATCACGGACGGGGCGTTCTCGTCTACGACCTACTTCTTCTCAAGGGCAGCTCTGCGGGGTGAGCCAAAAAAGATTTTACATTATGGAACGAAGGAAGTATTTGACGTGATATTGCGGCCTCGAGGCAATGGAACGATTTCGTTCCACCAAAATAACAAACTTCTAAATACGATCCGCAAAATTGCAAATGCAATGCTTTCCCTTATCCATCCAACTGTGCCCCAAATGTGCCAAAACTGATTCAGATCAAAACAACCTGTGTTGAGAGGCTACAATGGCAGAAATACATCAAAATTTCTGTAGCGTCGACACGGGGCGTTAAATGCTGCAGTACTGGAAACACAATGTTACTATATATGCCTATAAAACACTGACTGATCCAGGAGAAACTAATGCCATATTGGAGTGTCAGCAGATATGTGCAAAATGGACTAAAAGGGAATCTTCTAACTCTCCGGCCAATCCAAGTGCCTGATCGGCCCTGCACTAACATGCCACGCTCCTTCGGATAGCTCGTCAAACAGTTGGCTGTAACCCCAACCAGCGTAGCCGAGGAAAAACCACAGGTCCTCGGCAGATTGCTCGCCTGCTCTGATCCCCGCAATTACCCGGCTTGTAGCAATTATGTTTCCATAATAGAGGTCGGGTATGACTTGCGTGTACCCCTCCAGGGCGGCTCTGGACAAACTCACAAGGTGGTAACCCTGCACCACAACAGGTCCGCCGTAGAAGAGAGGGGCAAGTTTGATAGGCTCCAGGGAGCTGTCCAGGTTCTTTAAGGCGTCCCAGCTTAACCTTTTGTTGATGATTAGTCCATGAAATCCCTCGTGAGAATCAGCCGATACGATGAGCACTCGAGCATTATCGAATGGAACTGCAGCACCAAGCTTTTCGGTGGCGTCGAGGATGGACCCCGTGACGATATGCACCTTGCGCTTTTCAGGATGACTTGGCGGATCGGAACCAACACTGCTGCCGCTCTTGTCCTTCATGTGAAACCGGACCGTCTGTGGTGCTTCATGTTGCATTACCATCCTCTTCTTTCGCAGAAATCCTGTTTGCCAGAAAGAGCAAGGGTTTAGAATGTTTATTATATATCACAACATTACCGAGCAATACATTCATAATAACTTTCTTATTATCTGTGATAGTTGGGGATGCAAGAGTTAGCTGTGAAACAGTCAAGTAATACATTATAGGCAATATTCCCTCAAATTTTGTTTGAGCAGAACTTTCTTGTTGTGGCACTCTACAAAGCATGGACACGGCCAAAACAACCGAATTGCCGTTAGTTCGGCGGGACACGGCGATACGGCTGGATACGCCAGGATTCGTGTATCCCCCAGTATCCCCTGATTTCCGAATTAGAAAAAAAAAGTACACGGCGTTAGGGACACAGGAAGCCCAATAATAGTCTCGACCAAATACAGCGCCACGAAAGTAACGCTGCTCCACGATCCAACGAGCATGCCGCTGCTGCCTGGACTCGACGCTACTGCCGCCTGGACTCGGCCTCCCGACGGCAACCACGCTCGAGCGGGTAACCCAGCAGCCTCTCCTCAACCTCTTCATATATTTCCTCAATTTCTTGATGCTGAGTTGCTGCTGCTTCCTTCCCCATGTGCCCATGCCATTGTTGTTTGCTGTTGAGCTGCCGCTCACTTGAATGCTGGTGTTGCTGTTTTGATTGTTGCTTGCTGTCAAATTGTTCCAAATATCGGCCGGGCAAGTTAACTGCTACTCGGAGGGTGCCCGGTACGAAAAACCCCTGATCGCTGAGTTTCTCGGCCAGCCAGTTAATCGGGCTGTCAGACCGATTTATCGGCTGTCAGAACGAGAAATCGGCCCGCAGCGATTAACTGGGCTGCCACTTTGGCCTATTTAGAGCCCAAAATATCTACCGCGCCCACGTCCACATCTCACAGCCGCGCCCGCATCTAGGGTTAGGGAAATTGGGGCTCCCACGCGTCCTCTCCTCTCCCGCTCACGGATGAGCAGTCGCCGGCGCCACCTCGACCACCAAGCAATGCAAGGACTCGTCGCCGATCATGACCGACGCATGGACGGACAAGAAAAGGATCATAATGAACTTGTGTGTGCATTGCAAATTGGGGACTGCCTTTCTTGAATCAAAAGAGGCATCGACTGATGCACACACGAGTCTATACATCTTCAAGTATGTGGATGAATGCATTGCAAAACTTGGTATGAAGCTGAATCTTAACTACTGCATTACTTCCATTGTTTCTTTCATTGCTTTGCATCAATTTTCTTTCACTCATTGCTGGTATCATTCATTGCTTTGTAGGTGCTGATAATGTTGTGCAAGTAGTCACGGATAACGCTTCCAACATGGAGCAAAGGCATTGCTCAAAGACTCGAGACCAAAGATCTTTTGGACCTCATGTGCAACTCACACCCTCAACTTAACACCGTAAAGCTTCTCCTTGTTGTTATGTAGCGTAGGATTGCATATTTAGAAATTTAGTACATTGAATGGTGTACTACGTTAAATGGTGCTGTATGGCCTAGGATATATAGATATGGCTCTAGTTAACCTACCAATAAATGAGTTACCGATAAATTCAGTTACATGGTCGATTTGTCGATTAATCCCTACTCGGCACCTGACCAAGATGGTGATATCCCGAACATTGGCTGTCAAGGAGCATGGCCTTTGGGAGCGCCATTGCCTGTGCCAATTGTCTGTGGGTGAGAGTGAAAGGCAGCCTGGTCTCTACTCTCTAATAGACTAATACTAGCATTTGCCATTTGATGTACTGTTTTATTTTTAACTGTATGTATATTACATTTCATTATTTTATATATATACTTGCCGTATCCACGAATGGCTGTTTTTGGAAAATGCCGTATCCTGTGTCCCCGTATGCATAGTCGCCGTGTCCGTGTCTACGCCCATATTTTTTTTTTAGGGAAACCTTAAAATGAGCCTCCAATACATCGTATGCTCAGGATTCGGGGGAAAATTTTCAGTTCACCTTAAGCAAAAAAGACGGTAGGCGGGAGGAAAGTTTCACGTCAACCGCCACCGCCGCCGCCGCTAGCTCCTAATTCCAGCCATCCCCGCCGCCGCCGGCTAGCCGGCTGATGTTCCCCGCCCTTCCTCACCTCATTCTCGACGGCCATCATGCCCCTCGAGCTCTCGGGTGGCTGCAGCAACTCCACCATGGATGCGGGCTCGAGGTCGCAGCCGGGGCCTGACGGACATCGCCCCTCGCCGCGCGTCCTTGCGCTCTTCACTGCACGACCAGCGCGCCGCCGGATGGCCAGCAGAAGCTCGTCGTACTCTTGCAGCTAGCTCAACACGACGGGCAGCGAGGCGGCCGCCAGGGGACTTGGCTCTTCGGCAGAAGCGGTCGCCGCGGAGTGTCGGAAGCGGTCACGGCTGGGGGTGGCTGCTTATGCGGGTGATTTGGGGAAGATGACCATGGGAAAAAAAGAGAAAGGAAAAAAATAAAAAAGCACCGATGGATGGAATATTCATTTTTTACTGTAGAGATTTGTGGTATCTGTGCTACCGCAGCCTGCACGGTATCGTAAAACAGTTTTGGGTTTCCTTTATAGTGGTTTTACGGTACCATGATATAAGGGATCAGCTAGAGATGCTCAAAGATATTAGTAATCTGCACTTCTGCAGTTGTATGCTTGGACAGCAAATGAACACAGGAGGGTGAAAACTCTTGTGAACAGTAGACAAACATAGATTACAGTACTTCACGGATCCCAAATTCTTACGTAGGGGTAGACGCTGCTTTTGCACCAACCTTTATATTCCGACATATGGCGAGAATTGCTCGCATGCGACTCCAAAAATTCAATTAAATTACCCACAGACATTCCTCCTCCATATGATATTGCGCTTTTGTTCTCTGCCGAAAAGCAACACCAGAGGATAAAGCTCATCCTGTGAGCATATGGAAATTATATCAATATTAGTCAAGTAAGCACTCAATACCAAAAAAAATGGTCATGTCATGCAAGGCAACAATTCAAGTGGGCTTGAGAGGAAAAGGTTTCCTAAAATATCCACTTAAACCTGGGTTGTTGAGAAAACACTGATAGCCATATAACATACCTATGGAACTCTGAGGAATGTTGGGTGTGATATTGTAATGATCACTGGATCATTGCAAAGGTAGCAGAGGGGGGAGGAGGAGGAGGTTTAGCGGAAGTCCAGTTTATTGACTGACGATAGATGGATACACGTATCCGTGTATATAGGGATGCCTTACTTGGTTCTCAAGTTTTATCTTATCTAATCTCATCTCTAATTGAAGGAAAGCTAAACTGATCTCTAGCTCTGTTTTCGTAGCTAATCTTTATTTGATTGTTGCCTGGTGCTATGGGTGTGGACATACCAGTGGAAATCTAGTACCGCAAAAAAAAATGTATTCAAACATTTTAATACAGAACAATTGTCTTGTGTTAAATGAATTGAAATTCCTGGTCAGCATTCTGCTAACAACATTATGTCCATAAACTGAACGGGCGGAGGGAGTTAAAATATCCCATTATTCATCTAGCTCTTTCAGAAGGGATTGGAGTATGGGCCAGAAAGGAAGATTTGAATTTTGCACGAACCAAATGCTAAGTTGGGCCTATCATATGTAGATTACAAAATATGCTAATTAGATTGGCCATCTCTGTATTTTAGTTACAGCTCACACCGCTGCTTAACAGAACTGTAGATATCAGAGTGAACCTAATGGTTGAATGACGACCAGAAGCTAATGTACTTCCTGCATGATTATTACCAGTGCAAGCACCTCTATTACAGGTTATGACAAGCTATGAGGTCACCTATTCTCTTCAACTTGAGCACATGCCCTGGCTGGATGCCTTCACTAAGTGTGCAACAGTGCTACTATCTAGCTAACTAACTAACAGTTTAAAGAGTTCACTAAGCACCATGCTCCCCATACTCTAGACTACTAGCTAATACAACATATTCCTAGCCAAAGCATGCTAACACAATGCGGAGAACTCATTACCAGTAATAAAAATAGGGCTGTGTTTTTCCCTTACGACAAAAAATTGGGCTCATAAGAGAGTTCTTTTTGTAAAAACTTGGAAAAGTTAAATAGATAGAATATGCAATCGGTTATTCATTACTACCTTGTCTGCTGATTTTAGTAAATGATGGCAATCGTTTGCTGTGCAGTCCATCATGTAAATAGTTGGAAGGCCCAAGTCTCCGCCATTCTCTGCATACAATATAGTGATCTTTTTTGTGACAATAAATAAATAGCATTTGAAATGCAAGTAATAAAGATACATTCTTAGCAATGAACGGGCTATAATAAAATGTTTTCTGTACAATGGTGTTCCATTAATGTTCATATACTTTGCCAGTCTGCTTTATAAGTTGTACCTTGTATTAGTGTCCTTAAAAAGAAGTCATAAAGCGTCATGGTCCACTGGGTTAAGGCATTACTTTCGTTATAGATAATGCAAATTGTGCAGGACAATTCCAGTCTTTTCTTGCTTCTAACTCGTGAGGTATGATTCATAACACCTAGGAGCCTAAGATAAGATTATATTTTCTAGTCACCAGCATAAATGAATATATGCACAGAATGACTAGCATTAAATCCCAAAAAATAAGTGCACTGAGATAGAAGGAAATGTTTGCACAGTTCAAAAGATAAGCTCTCCGCTTTCAGCTGATGAGTTCAGGTTAGTACCTTCGGTCTGCAAACCTTGAGCCTTCGCAAACTGAGAATTCAAACTCATATAACTTTTGAATGATCGGTGCAATTCACGGACAACAAGCTCTGTTCTCTGGCAAAACCCACACCAAGAGTTGCTGAACAACACCAGCACATCCTTCTTCCAAGCAACACCAAGAGTTGCAGTATTCAAAAATGGCGTTTCATTTTTGGAATCACAACCTTCAAATCCAAAGACCAAGCGACAAAAACTGCTCGCTGTCAACAGAGGGATAGAATTTGCCTCATGGAAATCTTGATTGACCAAAGGCGGCCTTGGAAGCTCCTTTGAACTGACAACAGATGAGGCTGAACGATAATACGGAGAAAGACTTCGATTCACAAAACTATCAAAAAAAATTGCCAAGGAAGGGTAGCTAAATTCACTTTCCTGAGGAAAGACATAATGCTTTTGTTGAACTGGATCAATTATTACCAGGGATGGCATTTTTGATCCACCAGTTAAAGTTCTCAGAAGCCTATTACCACCATCAGAAAAGAAGAATGAACCAACAAACTGGTTATCTGATATACTTGAAGTTACCTGCTCCGTATATTCAGTGTTGTCACTTGCAAGGATGCTGGAAGAGCTAAATGTTGCACGTGGAGAATATTTGCTGTCACTTTTTTCTGATTCTTCATCTATATTAAACAAATCATCCTCAGAAATGAAATTTTCAATTCTTTCAGATTCTTGACTCGGGACTGAAAATACATTTTGCTGATTTGGTGATCCTGATTTCTCTTTGTTAGAGTTCGCTTTTCTGCTATCAGGTTTCAAAATGTCCAGAACTTCTGTAACAATTTTCTCATCTCTGTGCTTTTGTAACTTGTCATGAACTTCATTGCTGCCATGCACATCAATGGAGGCCTCTTCCCGAAGATCAGGGCTTACATCAGAGGCCTCGACGGCTTGTTGTTCCTCCATTTCTGTATCACTACAATGAAGATCATTATCATCGATACCACAGTAGTATGCAGGAGTTTTCTCAAGTATAGTCGGTGTTTGTCCATCATCAATATATTCAACTTTTGTTGCCTTGTTGTTTTCATGCACAGAAACTTCAGCAATACCATCATTGACATTGTCTGAGCTGGCAAATAAATCATCCATTCTTTGACTTTCTTGAATTGACACGGAATCCACCACTTGGACTTCAGGATCGCCAGACAGCAACTTTAGATCATCATCTTTTGCTACAAAACTTATCCTTGTTTTCTTTGACCTATGTCCTGATCTTGTTTTGTGAATCAGTTTTGTTAGAATTTCATATAAAGGACTATTAGTACTACCTTCGCTAGCACTTTTGTATGAAATACTTTCTCCATCTCTAACAACCATTACTGACATTTTCTCCCCTAAATCCATATACTTCGAGGCCAAATCATGCAACCTAGCTGTCCCAGAGTGGCCATCTGACTTACTTGTGCTCAGTGCAGAAGGATCCGCTTTTGTGCGCATTCTGGAGTTACCACTATTTAGATCACCAGAAATGACATAAGGTGGATAATTTTTCTGAGCATACTCCCGTAGTAACTTGAGAGATAACTTGCTTTCATCTCTAATTTTTAAGGAATCAGATAATCTATCGATAAATAGAATAGCTGAGGGCCTATTTGCAGGAAAGGTAACCTCGCCGCCACTCGCATCAGTATCAATCTACAAATATAACATGTAACTCCAAACGTCATGGCATGATGCATGTAAAATTAGAAGCATCGGATATTTGGATAGGCCATGAGAAAAATAATGTAGCAGAAATTCATAAAACAATGCCTTTTTACCAGATAAAACAAGATACTCTGTTATAGAGATCAACAAATTACATACTCTTACTATATTAATTATGAATAAACTGGATTGTTCTCTTTATCTTTAGCTTAAGAACAATTTTTGTGAGATATATTTGCAATAATAGAACCTGGTTCAAAGGATTTGATTGGTAACAATAGATAAACAAAGGAGATATGTGCAAAGTAACAAGAATACAATAAACACATCATTCTGACATGCATTCTCCTCCTTTGTTACCTACTAATTGACAATCACACCGAGAATGCATGGAGAGAATAGCTATCTTCGCCTCAGAGTAATATTTAGCACATGTCATGTTCTTTTGGTAAATTTATAACGTACATGAAACGGACTTTCACTGACCTCTTTAATGTCAAGATTATGATAGGATTGCAGCAGGCTTCTTAGGTCATCCTCCTCTTTTGCTATAACTGAACAGGATGTGCATCCCAGATAATGAACACTGAGGAACCATGTCTCTGAATTGCTTGCATTGGCAATATCGAATGAAGATAATGGCAATTTTTCAGTTACAAGGCCAAATCTAACTTTCTCCGGTGGAAGAAAGTATTCTCTTGACAGGGCAGTAAGCTTTGCATAGAAGCTTTCAAACTGTTGGAACTTTTGCACTGTGCACAACTTACTATTTTCATCAGTTGATATTCTAATTTGATCTGAGACGCTTTGATTTGCTGTGGTAAATCCACCTTTCCAAGGAGAACCAGTAAGCTGACTCCCACCTCCAAAGGTCAGTTCATCATCTTCTATAACCTGTTTGTCATCTCAAATAAGTACATTTACAGGGATCTGTCCTCATATATGCTTAACCGTCATAGTTCAGACAGACAGGAGTTCTCTCAAAAAAAAATCAGGAATATTAACCAGAGATAAATGCGACTTTCTTTGCTAAACTTACAAGCTCTAGACGCCCATCTGATTGTCTGGTCACTGTCTTCCCAGAAACGTCAACTGTATGATATCAGTGAGTATAGCATCCAAATGTCAGAATCGAGTTGACATGATTTATCATCCATTCAGAAGTTTTATGATGATCAACATGAAATAGAAGGATTAAGGTAGATCAGTTTGAAAGAATAGACCACCTAAAACTATGTCATCCTGAGTTTCCGATTATGGATATTTTACCAACTTACACCATATGTTCTTGTGAGATCTTGAATCATTTATTAATCATTAACGTTGGTCAAGATGGAAACCTAAATTTAAGGGTGTTTCTTCCCATAAAGTTCTAAAAAAATGCATGCTCACTTTTGAGAGAAAGGGAGAGAGACAAAGAGCTATTCATGAATCGTAGTAGCCAACCTCAATTTTAACAAGTGCCTCGTCACAAAGCAGAAAACAATACAAAATGTTGGATGAATCGAGGACGGATGACACAGAGTTAACTAACCATTCTCTGCGTGAGTTTTTGATGGAGTGACCCCACTGCTTCTGTTGCTTCTGCCACTAGCCAATCGAGTAAACCAACCACAGAACTCGGACAGAAGTACAGCTCTGTCAGTTGATTGAATAAACTCCTCCACATCATCTTTTGTATGCAAAGCCACAAAAGGGGCCTCCTCATGCTTAAGTGACATGATATGTCGTACTGAATACAATATATCACGTGCACGAAGTTTTCCTTGATATTTGAACTGTATGGATTGTTGGTAGTATATGAACTTTGTTCCTTCAGTTGCGCCAATAGCATCCGACAGCAACTTCTCAGAATTTCTGTACACGACCATCAACTTAAGGCGACCTAGCTCCATCTCCTCGGTTGCGACAAGCTGCTGTATTTCGGCCATCAGTGATCTTGACTCACCATACCCTATAAATGATCATAAGAAATAACAGTTACAGTGACTTGGGACTCAATCTGATGCACACATTCTCATTTTCTTGAGTATGTGGGGCTTACCCCGATGCATGGTAATGCCTATGGAACAAACCTTATACGTATTTGGAAATAATAATGTCGAAAACGTGAAATTGTGGAAAACTCATCGTAGCTTAAGAAGCGGCTCCAAGTCAATTTGGTCAAATAAAAAATGAACAGACAGACTGCTTAAAATTGTCCAGGATAGTGTCATCGTGCAGAGTTTTGGAGTAAGAAATCGCACAGTTTGCCTTGTCATGTCGGCTGCATCAAGTACTTCCTTGGCGCAATGGATTTTAGTGATTGGTTACTTATCCTTCCATGTACTTCAGAACTACTAGGTTTCGAATGCAACATGGACAGAAAATTCTCGACTGTTTGATTCAACAACTTGACCTTGGCAACTACTCATGCAGTCAGAAACCAGAGCTTTCAGCTAGACAGGATAGGTCGGAGGGCTCACATGGCATGGTGACGACGAGGAGGATGTGGGGGTGGAGCCGGATCTGGGAAGAGAAGTTGGCCCTGGTCAAGACCTGCCACTCTGGGCGGTCAGCGGTGGCGCCGAAGCTCGACGCCGCCTTTGACTGTGGCGCGACGAGGAGGAAGGAGATAAGGAGGTGCGGCCATGCCGCGACGAAAAGACGGCGCATGGAGGCCGCCGTCCTCGGCTCCTCGCGGCCGGGAAGAAGAATTTTTTTTTTTTTTGAGAGAGAGAGAGGGGGAAGAGGAAGTTTGGCGACACCAAGCGTATGATTAGTTTTTTGGCAATTACATGGATGAACCCATGGCTCGGAAAGCTTATTTCTAAATGACAACAAATTGTGAAAAATGTTTCATGCATACATCTTGACACTATATGTGCGGGCAAAAAGTTTAGCAAAAAACAACTTTTTTTGGCCTGTGTAAAAAGACAAAAAAATGTGTCGTGGAAAGTTATTTAGTAGCACTAAAATTTATCTTTTTCAAGGAGGCAAAAATAAAAGATATTTTTTCGC